>OZ012661.1:72217435-72901770 GCA_963942545.1 Oxycera nigricornis
ATGGATTTTAGGTGGGTTTCAAGATATGTAGCAATGATTTTCAGGAAGGGCATGGTAAGCAAATTAAATGATTAGAGAGTTGTTTATTGAGGTTTCCCTAGTATTGCTTAAAGTCGTCATTTTAGGTTTTTAACGAGATACATATACAAACTAGTATTTTTTGGATAAAACTGATATCTTCAGTCTATTTATACTGTTTTCATTTTTTTTTATCATTTCCTTTGTTCTTGTTTTTCTTTGAAAAAAAATATTTTTTAAATTCATTCAATTTTATTTATTTAAATCTTCCTAGTCTACAACCATTACAATATTATAATGTCCCCCAAGCATATGTGCTAACCCCATCTTCCCTTATATATCGCTTATCATCTAAATAACTTAAAGAAACCTTATTTATACATTCAGTATATAAATTGTGAAGCTTAGATCTAAACACGTACATACTACCTCTAAATATCTTTTTTCTAAACAAGCAATCTCTATAATCATCTAAATTTAGTCCATCCATAATAAGCTTCTTTACACCTTTTGCTTTCTTAATTGTATCACCATTTTCTATACTTAAAGAATACATTTTAGCTCTTAATCCTATAAACTCCTTCATGACTTTTCCACTATTTTCGTCTTTCATCATACCCAACACTTTTCCATTTTCAGCGGAATATTATATATGTTATCTTGGGCGTACTCAGAAGTATCAAAGTGATTGTCTATATCCGGTATAATATCACTGTAAAAGTCATTGGTTTGAATAGTGTAAATAAATGAATCCATATCCATATAGTTGAGAATAATTTTCTCATTATATTTGGGATTCATGAAACGATAGTCAAAATCATACATTTTCAATTTTGATAGATCAAGCACGGTGAAACCAATGTAAGTCGGTTTGTTGGAGCAAGTGAATACTCTATCCACTTTGAAAAGCCGCCAT
The DNA here is from genome assembly GCA_963942545.1 of Oxycera nigricornis. Classification (NCBI taxonomy): domain Eukaryota; kingdom Metazoa; phylum Arthropoda; class Insecta; order Diptera; family Stratiomyidae; genus Oxycera; species Oxycera nigricornis. The sequence continues at coordinate 72,218,370 of OZ012661.1, forward strand.
ATTAGGGGTAAAAACGGCTGCACTATGAAAATTTGGTTTCGATATAAGACTTCGAGCGCCTGAGTGTCTGCCTCGGCTTTCCCAATCCGTCACAATCTTTACGTCTTTTCTTTTATCAACATTTTCCATCGTTTTGCCATATATTGCGTTGTTTAAAAGCTTGAAAAAGTTTTTTTCAAACAAATTTTTACTGGCTTTGCGATATTGTGTATTTAAGTTTATGTACTGCTTCATCCAAGTCGATTGTTTTAAACTGTAAAACTCTATGGACACGTGTCAATTTCAAACCATTCGCAATGCATTGCTGTAGATTTCGATAGTGAATCACATAATTGTGTTTGTTAGTTAAGTCAGTAGTCAATTTCGCAGTTTTCGAACCAGGAGCTTTTTTATTTTCTGCACAGAAAGGTAAATCGTTATGCCCATCGTGTTTTGTTGTTGGATACTCCAAATCAACTTCCAATATGTATCCAATGTCCGCGTCTATTGCAATATTAAAAATGTCAACCTCATCTTTATTTTCCCTGAGCTGTTGAAAGCTAAGTATCCGTCAGCTTATCTTGTGGAGAAAATATTTAAAAAATAATGGTAATCAAGCGCTTGTTAAATGGTTGGGATTCTCAGCGAAACACAATTCCTGGATAAATGTTAAAAATATGGTTCTTTAACATATAAATGCGTAATAAAACATTGTAGTTTGATTGATTGATTGATTGATGATATTTTATTTATTTATTTATTAATCTTATGTATAACTGAACAAGTTTTTTAATTTTACTTATTTTTCTATGAACACTATAACATTCACAAGTGTCTGGTCCACATTTTACATTATCATACGCCCATGGGCAGCTCACATAATGCTTTCCATATTTGCTAACTTTCTGGGGCATATCAGTGTAGGGGTTTAGGAAACTATAGATGTGTATAAATTCGTCGAAGTGTTCCTTCAGAATTGAAGCTCGGTTAACACAAAAAAATTGTTTGTAATCCTCAATAGAGTGTCGAAGGTCATTGTCTACATCGTTGTTGTTGTTGTTGTTGTAGCTATTGTTGTTATTCGTCGTCGTTGCCATTTTCAAATCGTAGTGTGTAGTGGTTGACGGTTCAAGCTATACTCATAGTGTAGGTTCGTTTCATTTTCTTTAAATCCAGAAATTCTATATCGGTCTTATAGTTTGAATCTTCCTGCTTTATATATTCAACCTCGCCATTACTAGGAATTCTTTGAGATTCAAACTCATGATATTCATAACATGCGATTTTAAGTGAGCGTTTGGAATAGTTGCTGTCATATGTACATCGAACTGTTAGTATTTTATCATCGTCGAACTCTAATTTAAAATGCCGGAAAAAAATATTTTTACTCTCCATTATTTCCAGCTATTTCCATTTCTTTCTTTATCAAATCTTGCCGAAATCCTTCTATTGCTTCATCGACTGAAACAAATTTTCTCGATTCTTTTTGATAATAATCATGATGACTTCCATTTCTACGAAAAATCTCTTTCAATCCTTCCTCATCTTAAATTTAAAGACTCCATTCTCTGTTTTAATCCCTTTCCAGAAATGGACTATTGTCTACTTATCGTCCCGGGGTCTATTTATAATGTCTTCTATTAAAAAAATAGAAAAAAGAAAAACACATTTTTTATTATTATTATTATTATTATTATTATTATTATTATTTTTGCATTTTTTAATACAATTTTATGCTGATCTTAACCTACTACAATCTAGATTTTAATTTTTTTTCACTTAGCTCATCTATTTAATTCTCTTAATTCATCTCTTAGTTTGAGCAAACTTACTTGACTAGAAAAATGTTTTGCTATACTTAAATTAGACAAAAAATCGCTTAGAATAGTTAAAATAAAAAAACCGTTTTTTTGCTATGAGGCGTTTGAAAGCTCATAAAGGACGTCTCATATTGGTCTTCATGGTAGAGATCTACATCGAAACAATTCTGGATTCTCCTACCGCCTGCAGCACCTCGATGAGAAAAACAAGCCTGGAAATTAAAAATTAAAAAAAATTAAAGTTTCTTTGAAAATTACCTTTCAATTCCATAAAGTATTCAATTGCTGTTGAACATCTACAACAGTGAATATATTTATTGCTGAATATCAGCTCTGTTGCAAGTGTTTTCCTCACAAAATAAAGAGTCCCTGATTCACAATACAATAAGTTATTAACAATTTTTAATTCACTATTATTCACTAATCACACGATCACGATTCACAGTATAATATGTTTTTAACAATTTTAAACCACTGTTATTCACTGATCTCACAATTCACACCAAACAACTGCCGAAAATAATAACGAGACTAACACCGAAGAAACATTAGAAAACTCATTTCATTAAGCAAAAGCACTTCCTTTCATATTAAAGGCAAGACATCCTAATTACCCAGCGGAAACCACAAATAGCAAGGCTATTTTCGAGCCTCAGCAAAAAAACATCAGTTTAAAATTTTTTCTCAACGTCTAATTTATCAAAAAATATATATTCCTTATCGAAAATCATTCTAAATTCATCACTCAGAACATATGCTAAATTCTAAAAACCGTAATAAATTCGAATATTTCCTTATCTTCACAAGCGAATAAGAGAATCCAAATCCAAAATCCACCCGAACTTCGTAAATTAGTTTCTTATGCAGTCGTTCTCAAAAAATTCTTTGGAACTGCAAGTCCTTATAGTCATGACTGCTGCAGCTCAACGATAACTTTACCGCATTGAAAAAAACTTAAAATAAAAAACAATGAAAAACATTTATGCATAATCAAGTCTTTTATTTCATCATCATCATCACGGTTTATCTCCTCCTCCACTCTGGTACTCCCTTTCAACAGAATCAACTTGGGAGTTTCCTTCAACAAAAACCTCCAGATAGCCACTTTTTATACGGAAAGTATTTTTAGCTCTTCCATTCTCCTCCTCTTTTACAAGCATTCTACTGGATCCAGATCTGATATTCTGCTTCCTTCGAACCAATCGCTCTAGCTCCCGTTGAATACGAACCACATCAACATCCTCTCTATTATAATCATGCTGACCTCTATTTCTACGAAACACCACTTTCATTTCTTCCTCCTCTTGCTTTTCGTATTCATTCACATGATGTTTTCTCTCTCGCTCTAAATTATCTATGTCACCGAACGGGCAACCCATTGGAAATCGGTTTTTCGTTCTACTTGCAATAAACCCAGGCAACACTTTCCCACTAGCGTAATTTCGCCACCTAAAGCAATTAAATTTCATTAGAAATATGATATTCTCTATATTAAACGCGTACACATACCTATAACCTCAATTTTTACATGCTGCCAATTCCGAAATGAAAATAACTCATCGAAATTCCTTAAACTGCAATCCTCTCCATGCCTCAATGCAATACCAGCGACCTCGTACCATCCTCAGGCGTCATATACACCTCCAAACTATCCGAAATAACTCTCGCATTAATAATAGGAAAACTGCGCCATACTACTTCACATATGCAATAATAACACCTATCCGATAAACGCTCTATCCAAAACATTGCGTCTTTTTCGCCTCTTATCTAATTCACAACTAAAACACCTACACATTATGAGAACATAATTATCAAACAAGGTGTCGCACTCACATTAGCATTTGTCAACCTCCAGACATCTAAAATTATCACAAAACGCCACCAACACACATGCTGATAAGAACTCCAAGCACAATTGTCCCTCACACAATCAGCCATTCGTTCACAAGAATTTTAACACGCTATTCAGAATCCCAACTCATTTAAATGACCTTCACTCAATCTCTTATCATCAGCCATGTATGAATGATCTCACACCCTGCAACGAGCTAGAATGTTGAAATTTAATAAAACATTTTTTTTCTTCTATATAAAATTTTTATTTTTGATTATTATTATTACTATTATTATTATTATTATTATCTTATTCATAAATTATATATATTTCAAGTGGATGGTTATTATTTTTGTGTTTATGGGAATATTATGTGCAGGATGTTTATATAGATGATTCAAGGTTTGGGTATTTGGGGTAATGTGTTTCAGATATGACTCAGAATATTGCATTTTGTTGCGAAATCAGAATATTGCGTGTTGTTGCGAAATTGAAGATGATGTCATAGGTGTTTCCTGGGATATGACCAGTTGCTTTTATATCAAAAAGTTTACACTCTGCACTATTCATATCAGAGTTTTTTCACACTTATCAATAAATTTTCAGCAAAACTAGCAACCCACAATATACAATTCTATGTATAATAATTTAATATTACTTACCATATCAAAAATTATCAGCATGAGAATTCGCATTTAAAGCCGCACAATAACATGGATATTATTTTCTTTTTACATCTCTTGTTTTTAACATAACATCCAGTCGCATGTTTTTAATATAACACCAAGAATAATAAAATTTCCTAATCAGCTAACATTCTTATCGAAGCCAACTTTTTCAAATGGTCTTCATACATTCCCAGAGAAAACATCCGGTCGTTCACAAAAAATTCTTGCACGCTATTCAAATTCCAACGTCTAATCATTTAAAATAGCCCTCACTCAAGCTCTTATCAACATATCGAATTTCTAATTTTGAAATTTCCGAATCAAGATCTAACTTTTATTTTTAGCATGTCTCATTCTTATCTAATTCACAACTAAAACACCTACACATTATGAGAACATAATTATCAAACAAGGTGTCGCACTCACATTAGCATTTGTCAAGACATCTAAAATTATCACAAAACGCCACCAACTCATATGCTGATAAGAACTCCAAGCACTCAGTACGTATCATAAACAAATGATAAACTACTCGCGTCTGTCTGGTAGGAACTTGAATCATTCACACCTACTGAACTAGCAATTTATTCGTCATCCATCTAACATATAATACGCCATCCATCCAACGCTATTCAAATTCCAACGTCTAATCATTTAAAATAGCCCTCACTCAAGCTCTTATCAACATATCGAATTTCTAATTTTGAAATGTTTGTAAAATATTCCAACTCTATAAAAGAGATTACGCAACCGGCAGCAATAAAAACTCACCTCCGCAGCGATAAGAAATGAATCCAGTTGCTATTTTAAAACACATCTCACATATTCATCAGCATGACTCACCGCGGTTGGGAAACACCTGGCCGTGGGAAAACACCTGCCCGTGGGAATCACCCCGACAGCGATAACAGGTGACGTCATCCGTGGGAATCACCCCGACAGCGATAAGAAATGGCGCCACCGGAAGCGATAAGAAATGGCGCCCCAGACAGCGATAAGAAATGGCGCCCCAGACAGCGATAAGAAATGGCGCTACCGGAAGCGATAACAGGTGACGTCATGCGGGGGCGGTAATCCGATACCCGTGGGAAAAAATGGGCGCCACCGGAAGCGATAACAGGTGACGTCATGCGGGGGCGGTAATCCGATACCCGTGGGGGGCGGTAATCCGATACCCGTGGGAAAAAAATGGGGACCGTGGGAAAAAGTGGTCCAGAACCGCTATATTCTAACTACTTATAGTGCTGAGACGAATTAGAAGCTCTGATGCTGACAAGCATTTCTTATGCTTTAGCCTCGCTATTAGAAATTCGTCATCCAAAATTTATTTTTATGATTTCAATGAATATGCAAATGATTTACTTTTATATTAATATTTTATATTTATAAATAAAATAATACTTCGTAAAACAGTTTTCAAAAGTATATGGCTTAGAACATATCACGTACAACGTTCATAATTTAGTGCACATTGCGCAAGATGCATACAATCTAGGTCCCATTGATAAAAGTTCTTGCTCTAAATTTGAAGCATACATAAAGTTTGTTAAAAGTCAAATGCGAATGACAAAACAAGACCTTCCTGAAATCGATTTAAACAGTTATAGAGCTCAGAGTTTGGTCCACCGATTTCAGTACTGCTTGAGTTTAGATGAATCTACGTATTTCAGTATTGCATTTGCCTTAAATTTTGAGTACTGCTTAAGTTCCGATGAAGTCCAGAATTTTAGTATCGCATTGCTTTGAGTTTTGAGTACTGCTGAGCTTCCGGTGAAATCCAGAATTTCAGTATTAGATTGCCTAAATTTCGGTATTGCTTGAGTTCCGGCGAAATCCAGAATTCCAGTATTGCAGTGATGCAGACATTCAATACCGCTTCAGTTTTGATTAAGTTATGAATATCGGTAACAAAGTATTTTGAGTTTTCAGTATCACCTAAGTTCTAGTTTTGTAATGAATATCAGTATCGCATTGAGTAACTTAGCCGGGATTTATAATGGATTCGCAGTGCGTAATAAAATCCGATTTTGAGTACTGATCAATCAGTACTTTAAAATTCTATACGGGTATTGGGTTTATCACTATTGGTTTTATGCCATACAGTTGGTAGCTTTTTCCATCAGAAACGTATTCTCTGGGAAATCTATCACTATCCCAACATACAATAACCTCTTTCGGTGAACGTACAATTTTTAGATGTAAATCTTCTTTTTTATTTATCCCTTTTTTGTTTTCTATACCTCTTTTGATATCTTTACTTTTTTTGTTATCTATACCCATGGGTTTCATATTACGCGCGATTTCAAATTTGAATTAATTTACGTTTCTGATATCAGTTATTGATGTGGAATCCCAAATATTAAGTTGATCAGGCCTCTTTGAATGATAGTCATCGTTTTGATCATTTTTAGTACTAATATGCTTATTAATATTTGTGGTAATATTATTGATCTTGTTTTTCTTGTTGTTCATGCCCCTTGTGATAGCTTAAGTTCTTTTTGCATTGCAATCAATTTCCGTTGTAATCATTTTCTTTAATATATCTGAGTTAAGTTCAATACGTGACAAAGCGTCCGCGTTAGTGTTTGCTTCACCTCTCTTGTAAATCATTTCAAAATTAAAATCTGCTAAGGTCAAGTCTAGTTCTTGATAATTTGGAAGATGGATTTTTATTCGTGACGAGTGAGACTAACGGTCTGTGGTCAGTGACAACAATGAATTTTCTTCCGTACATGTATGGCCTAAAAAAATTTATTGCCCAATGTATTGCCAGTTATTCCTTTTCTATTATTGGCTCGTTTAATTCATGGTAGATCCTATGTTACCTTGTGATAAAACCGCTCCCAGTGCGTAGTTCGACGCATCAGTGGTCAAGATAAACGGTTTATCGAAATCTGAGTATCGCAGAATATGGGGATTCATTAATTTAGATATAAGAGTTTCAAATGCTATCTGGCACTGATTATCCCAAATAAAAGGTCCCCTCTTTTTTAACAGCGAATTTGGGTTTTTGGCTATTTCAGCAAAGTTGGATAGTTTTCCACAGTTTTGTATTTAGATGGGTCGGTCTTTATGCCGTCTTTTGTTATCAAATGTCCTTAGAATATTACTTCAGTTTTCAGGAATTGACATTTGGAAGAGTTCAACTTAAGATTGTGATGTTTTAACATCTGGAAGACTTTTCGCATACTCTGATTGTGGTGATATATGCTACAACCAAAGACAATAATGTCATACAAAACTATACATATAAGAATGCTTCTGAGTCAAGTCCACACAATGCGATTTTCAGCATTTGCTGGAAACTATTTGAAGAAATTTTTAGCTCGAATGGTAGTCTGATAAATTGATAATGTCAATGATTATCAGAAAATGCCATCAGTGGTCGAGATGACTCGTTCAACTCAATCTGATGAAAAGAGCTTGTTAGATCAAGTGCTGAAAAGTATTTTGCTCTTCCTAATTTGTCCAAAATGTCTTCTTGACTATTTTAGTATGAAGCCTTCGGAAATCTACAACTAAGTGCCATTTTTTGTACCATCGTCCTTCTTTAGTACTAATAGTAAATGAGAGTTGTAAGGACTAACTGAAGGTTCTATGATGTTATCTTTCAAAAAATTTTGCACCTGATTTTTTATTTGATCTGTTTGTGTATGTGGTAAGCTATAGTTCTTGATGTACACTGGTGTTCTATCTGTTAACTCTATATGTTGTTTGTAAAAGTTGTTCACACTTAGATTCTTATTTTCAAGGTAAAACATGTCTTGATATTCTTGTATCAAGTTAATAACTTGGGCTCTTGCTAAAGGATGGTTAAAATTTTTGATAAGATTATTAAATCTAGATCTGCTTTTAAAATTGTTTTGTGTACATTTCCTTATCTCATAGTTATCAAGCGGCCGAATATCTAGTAAAGTTTCAATATCTTCTAAGGGTTCTTCTGAATCTTTTGTATTCTAAATTTTTATTTGGCAAATTTCTTTTGGCTGCAATTATTGTATTACCGACAAAAATGCCTTCTTCTAATTCTTCACTCAGGACCACCTGGTCAACGTCTGCGTTAATGTTGATAGGTGTGATCACCTCGGATCTTGCTGGAAGTTTTATTTGTCTTATATCGATTTTTCGACATTCCATTGGTATGATAATGTCACCCTGATCTGCAGAAAATATTACCGTGTAGGTTTCGTAGTCTATTTTGCATGCATATTTTCTTAACAAATCTATCACAATAATATCGCCTGTTTTTATGGGGAACACATCGTCTATGATGTAGAATTTGCGATTTACACCTAAACTGTCAGACAAATGTAGTGTAAGATTGATTGAACCTTGAGATGTAATAGTCTCACTAGTGATTCCTGATAATTTGCAATTATCATTAAGCCAAAAAAACCCACTCTCTTTGAATTTTCCTTTTTTGCACAAAGAGACGTCTGCTCCTGTATCTATAATGAACGTTAGGGGTTGTGCTGCATTTGCGCAAAAAATTTCTATGTAATTCATACAATTATCCGAAATGTGGTAAATTTTTGGTCCGGTCAGGCTGTTTATTCCGTTTCGGAACCTTCCCCGTTTCCCTGGTTCTATACCAAATTCACAAATCTTCCTCTATTGTTAGGGAACCTGGTATTATGTTGATTTTGATTCCTCCCATTGTTATTATTATATCGATTGTTGTTCCGGTTATGTTGTTGAGAGCTATTAGCTCTGTTATAATACCCGTTGTTCGTATCATATCGATTAAAACATCGGTTATTATTTTGATTGTTATTCCTTGGATTATATTGATTGTTACTTCTCATTTGAAACCGATTGTGGTTGTTTCTATTATTATTGAATCTGTTGTTTTCGACATATCTATTATATCTATTTCGATTTATATTTAGGACATTACGTGTTTGGAAGACGTCGCTCTTCTCTAATTCTAAGCTGATATCAATCGCATCTGCTAAATTATTCGGTCTAGCTGAGAATATTGTGCCTTTTAATTGGTCGTTTAAACCATTTTTAAAAATTGTCAGAGCATACATGTGATATAATTTTACTATAGTGTCTTTCTCTGTTGGCGTTGCTGCTACACCTAACTCAGATATTTGAAGTTGGTTTAAATCGTTAATGATGTCAACTATTCTGTCTTTATATGAATTAATATTTGCCTTTCCTTCTGACAAGTTGTCTAGCATAGTATGTAATTCGGGTGTTGTAGTAGTATTTCTGTATGTTTTCGCTAATTTCTCTTTCAAACTTTAATAAGTAGTTTGTATTCCAATATTACATATTAGTGTTTTTACTTTTGTCGTTAACTTTATATGATATACAAAATCTAGTGACTGTGTTTTTCCAGTTGTTCATAATGAAGTGTATACTATTTCTATAATTTTCAGAAATGCATCTAATTCTTTGTAATTTCCATCAAAAGTTGGAATTGTTTCGCATGCTAATTCTAAATTAAACTCTGCCATTTTTAAATCTGTTTGTTCTGACGTTGTCTCTAATGCGGCTAGTTGACTTTGTATTATGTTTTCAATGTCAGTTGAGAGTCTAATAAATTTCACTAAATCAAAACCGCATGAATTGTCTTTTTCTAATTGTTTTGTTCGTCAATCTGGCTCTATACTCTTCTATGATTATACGCTTCGGGCCGATATACCGCTGCTCTTCCTTCGGGGTTACGCGCTGCTGCCGAAATATTGTCGCTGGAGAAATCATCTGCTTGTTTTAGCAGTTTCTCGAACATGCGGTCCAATTCTGCTTTAGAATATTGGTCCATTGTCTGTGCCGTTTAAGCAGGATCGCCATGTTGTGATATTATGTGTGTGTCATGAAATTAAAAGCAGAGAATAAGAGGAGCCCTAACCGAAGCGAAACCACCTTCGCCGAGCAAGTTAATACTTGCTCGAAATAATGGCATCGGTGAGTCAACTCACCTGTGCCGCAATTTCCATTAACAGTAAAACTCAGAGTGATGTTTAAATTACTAGGTGCCAGATGTGTAGCACACTAGTTTTTTAATTTCGACTAAGAATTCGACTGTACAAATTTCTTACAAGCTACGGCTTAAATACTAATTTTACAATGCTTAAAACTGGGTCACACGTTGACCATCCCTTAGTCATCATAAAACACAACTCATTTTCTCATGACCCCATACAAATCGATTTACATATGTTCCTAGTAATGTTTTGCATTCCTCATTGCCTATATGTAATTCGATATGTGGCACGGGTCATTTGTGCAAACTTAAACACTACGTAATGTGTATCGTTCTGAAGGAATTGGGAACAGTGGTGCAATTTGATCGTTTGTTTATGTTTGTTTATGATTCATTGTAGTAATGTAGTGTATCATTACAATGTACTTGTTGGACTATGGACGTCGGAAAGATTAAGTGCTGTTACATGTACAATATTGGTGGCTACAGGCCTATGTACTTCTTGGACTGTGGATTTTAGAAAGGAAGAAAAAGATGACAAGGAATGTGTTAACTTGTATGCAAGTACTAGTTTTGGTTCTTGGCCCAGTAACTAACTGATGCCAATATCTACGAAGCTATCATCGAGCGTTCATATATTACAAGACCAGCAGTTGCATACATTACTAAACAAGTCCTGCAGGAGGCCTAGCGAGTAATGGCACATTGTTGGTTCAGTTATGCAACCTTGTTTGTGTAGTAAAGAAGTGATTTTTGTAACATGTTGTGGTATTATGTGTGTTTCATGAAATTAAAAGCAGAGACTAAGAGGAGCCCTAACCGATGCGAAACCACCTACGCCGAGCAAGTTAATACCTGCTCGAAATAATGGCATCGGTGAGTCAACTCACCTGTGCCGCAATTTCCATTAACAGTAAAACTCAGAGTGATGTTTAAATTACTAGGTGCCAGATGTGTAGCACACTAGTTTTTTAATTTCGACTAAGAATTCGACTGTACAAATTTCTTACAAGCTACGGCTTAAATACTAATTTTACAATGCTTAAAACTGGGTCACACGTTGACCATCCCTTAGTCATCATAAAACACAACTCATTTTCTCATGACCCCATACAAATCGATTTACATATGTTCCTAGTAATGTTTTGCATTCCTCATTGCCTATATGTAATTCGATATGTGGCACGGGTCATTTGTGCAAACTTAAACACTACGTAATGTGTATCGTTCTGAAGGAATTGGGAACAGTGGTGCAATTTGATCGTTTGTTTATGTTTGTTCATGATTAATTGTAAGAATGCCTTGTGAATTGTAATGGGTGCATGCAATCGCATCATTTGCTGGTATATTGCAGTAATTTAATGTATCATTACAAACATAAAAAAGAATAACTCTGATCACGAAAATTCATTTCATTCAGAAACCTTGCTTCGAAGATTGCAGCTAGAATATAATTGAACCAAAATATTTAAATTGGATACTATACCAATAAATAAGTTCATCATTTCACACGCCGACTAAAATAATTAATAAATAGGGGAAAACTTTGGAATGTTTAGTAAGTAAGCTGAGAACTTTCTTGCTGATGTTTTGTCAGTAAATAATTTAAAATATTTTTTTTCTTTCTAAACCCGTCGTATGTTATTCTCGTTACATTTTCTTTTCATATTCAGTTTAAAGTTATTACAATTGATTTTCTTCCAAAACGATTGAGTTGTTTTTGTATTTCTTGTAGTTCTATTTCATTTAATAATTTCTTTCAATACTCCTGCTCCGAAAATTAAACACGTCAGTCTAAATTTTAATTCATTCGCGAGGTTATCCGAATCGTACTACGTATCATTTGAATTTATCAAGTGGCTGGGTAGATAAGGTTACTTGCAAAATTTCAATTCGAGTGAATCATAACTATTTTCCATGTGCGGTGTGATATGCGTGAATATACAAAAATGTGTCTATTTATCCAAATCCATATCGTCTGTGAAAGCTTACATAAATTTCTTGAGTACGCGATCATTACGTTTAAAAGTGCGTAGGGTTTGATAATGGTATGGCATGCTATAGAAAACATTTAGATTTATGTGCATCATTCATTGCGCATATCTCATGTAAAAGTGTGTTTATGAACTTCCTTCTTTGGTTCTATTTTAAAATAAAACAAGCCGTGAAGTGCGACCCTTGAGGTCCACACGGTCAACTTCCCAGTAATATCCAGATAAACATTAAAAATATTGAACACAATAATACTTTTGAAAATAGTACTACTTTAAATAATAATAATGAGAGGTATTCATAGCAGTAACAGGAATTAGTTAATATTAATCATATCATCCACGGGAGCATCCACTGATTAAGCAAGGCTTTTGGTGGATGGGTGATGATGATTGATTACCACAAATGCAAATTTGATTGAAATTTTGATGGTTTTCAAAATTTATGCCGCTTTTTTGAATTAAAAGAATGCAAAAACTATTAAAAATCTGCTCAAATTATCCAAACATTTTAAAACTTTGATTGACTTAACAACAAAGTCTTTAGAATAAACGATATAAGGTATTATCAATCGGAACAACCCCTTTCATATGGTAATTTTGAATGACTTTTTATTTTTAATTGAATTTTTTTCAGAATCATGAAAACAGTTTTGCTGGTTTCTCTTCAAAAACTGATAACCATGTATAAATTTTGTAAACATTTATTACTGTGTTGTGCAAATCAGGTTAAAAAAATATTTTTTATGAAGAAACCCTAAGTTTTCTTATTTTTTTCTATTAAATTGAACAAAACTGTTGAAACGAATTTTTATAATGTTGAAAAAATCGCAAAGATGTTACTACACGTCGATTTACACCTTAATGATGCGAATATTATATCTGGCTCGTGAAATATAGTGAATGACAGAAATGACCTTGAAGATCATGATGACTGTTAATAATTTTTTATTTTTTATTTAATGCTTTTTTTTTATCACGAGAAAAAGGTTTGATGATGTTTTTACAATCACTGCTTTAAGTATATAAATTTTATAAAAATTGAACACTGTCTTTCGTAAATCAGGTTAAAAATTTATCGTATAATAAAAAACCCAATTTTTTGCACTTTTTTTTTAAATTAAAAAACGGCTCCAACGATTTTTTTCAAAATTTGATAGATTCACACAAATGTTAATAATCATGAAAATCGTATGTTTGGTTCGCGAGATATAACTTGTGACAGAAATGACCTTCAAAGGGTCAAAACAACAAACCCCGCCGACCGAAGTATCCCAAAAATCCGCTCTTAAGATTGCAAAGACGCTTCGATTGACACCTCAACGACTTTGTTCACGTGAGTTATGCTGGTAGAAAACAGTGTCCATGAACGTACGTACGTACGCACGTACACACACACACATACATCTCCCTTTCTAAAAACACTTTATATATACTCTATAGGCCTCAAAACGTAAAGAAATGTTGAAAATTTCAATTTCGATTTTCGAGGCGATAACAAAAACTTCCCATATACTGGGAAGTTTAAAAAGTAGAGGAAGATGCCTCCACCACCTGCTCGTCCTCTATCAAAGCCTCAATCTCCTCTGCCTCCTCGTTCTCCATCACGATTCCGGAATCCACAGGTAATTACCTCCACAAAACACACCTAGTCTTTATTTTGTGGCGTGTGGATAGTACCACACAATTCCTCATGCCATTTCCAACAAAAAATGTTTTGTAACATTTTGCCGAAATCTTAACCCTTGAGCTGCTACAGTCATTTATATATTTTTTAAAATTACTTAACTCGCGTTACTGAAGACACCATATATAAAAAAACTACGTCGGCTAAATAGCCAAAAAAAAACTTCTCAACATAGCAAATACTTCACTTTATTAGTACAAATAAGTTTTATACGAATCAAATTAACATTGGAATTGGTATAGCCCTTTAAAGTTAAATTTTCGTTTTTTTTATGATTTTTTTTATTCTAACCACTTTATCTTAAATTTTTACATGCACAATGTTTTCTCCTGTCACACAAAAAAATTCCATATTCTCCGATGACCAAATCCTGTAAACAATATTTAATTTTAAATTTTAAATTTCGAATAGTCACAGCAGTTTGAATGTAGCAAGGCAGGTTTTTTCTGCATCGAAATGAAGTTTTTATATTAACTAACGCGTAAAATTTTTTCACGCCTCGCTCGCCAGGTAAAAAGTTATACTTTTTATCAGGTTCGTTAGTGTCCATGTACAATGTTTAATACCTAAGCTATTTTCGTGTGGCCTACGTAGGATTATAGTGATCCTAGAAAGGATTTAATTGCATTCTAATGACCTCTTAGTTATCATTATGCTCACAAGGGGTTAACGGGAACCTGATGAAATTATCGCTTTCAAAGTTCAAGATTTTCAGGCATAAAACGATAATCGTTGCATTTAAAGGCGCTGACAGGATAAGTTTTATGCGTATACTGATTCATTCTTTCATTAACAGCGAAAGAAGTTAACTTTTCATAGAAAAATGTATTCTGCTGGCGAATACTTTGATATGGTTTTAGTTTTTGGGGTATGCGAAAATAATAGTGGCAGAACAACTGCTGAACATACGCAAAGATATCCAAACCGAAGACATCCCGATTCAAACGTATTCCGAAGGCTAGAGATCCGAGGACGAGAGACAGGTTTCGGGATTCGGGATAAAATGAACGAAAACAATCGAATCTTCCGACACGTTTATTCTTATCACTTTTTAGAAGACTGACCTCCCGTCGAGGCTGTCGACGAGCAACTCTCTTAAAGTAATTTAGGATGAAGTTGTAAGGAAAGGATTCAGGGCTATAAAAAAGGGACAACTTCGTTTGTGCAATAAACATAAGACTTGAAAAACTGAAAGCGATTATGGCATAGTGCGCAAAGGGTGATTAGCACTCAGTGGCGCCTATGTTTATGATCGATGACCTTGAATATGGTTGTATTGCATTCAAAGGCGGCAAGAATCTTGAGAACTAAAATAGGAATTTTATCATATATACAGTACTTATTCTAAGAAGATATTTACATTTTATTCGTGCGGATGCCGCTACAGCACACCCTACAAGTGATTTGATTCACAACAATTCAATTCAATTTTCAAAGATGTCACGGCGCAACGATGCCGGTATGTACGGTCGGGCTGATGATGTGGTCACATCACACACTATGGAAACATTTTCTCCTGGAATCCGTATGAGCTTCAGTGAAAGGCTTGTAATGTTCTCCTGCTGTAACTGTTTCAGTTCCTTGTCTTCTTTCTGTGCAGCTGCGAGGGATTGCAAATTCCATGTTGAATTAACTTCTTCAAATCGAGAAAGAGCATCTGCGACCACGATGGTCTCACCAGCTACATGGGGAATGTCCGTTGAAAATTGGCTTATGAAATTCAGATACCGAAATTGTCGACAGGTGGACTCTTTGTTCTGCTTCGTGAACGAAAATATGATTGGTTTGTGATCGGTGAATATCACAAACGTACAAGATTTGACCATGTGTCGAAAATATTCCACTGCCTCGTAAACAGCCAGCAGCTCGAGATCGTAGGCGGCATATTTCTTCTCAGTTGATTTGAGCTTTCTTGAAAAGAATGCTAATGGCTCCCAACCATCGCCAATTTCCTGTTGCAAAGATGCACCGATGACATGATTGGAAGCATCACTAAAGATTGTTATATTTGTGTTCATTTGTGGATGAGCCAATAAAGTCGCCTGGGGCAAGCTCTCCTTACATGCAGTAAACGTTTCCTCTGATGTCACTGTCCATTTAACAGGAGTTTTTTCCTTTGGCATTTCCCACGGGGAGCTCATTTAGCGGTGCTTGAAGGTACGCTGCCTAAGGTATGAACCTTCTATAAAAGTTTAACATACCCAAGAACTGACGAAGCTCCTTGATTATACTTGGGCGTGAAAATTTGCGTATTGCTTCCACTTTGGCTTGCAATGGTTTCGTACCGTTGGAATTGACTTCGTAACCAAGAAATTTCACAGAAGTTTTACCAAAAGTACACTTCGCAGGATTTATCAGTACTCCATACTCGTGAAGTCGCCCGAATAGTGTATTCAAATGTTAATAGTGTTCCTCTATTGTTTTCGATGCGACTAAAATATCGTCGATGTATGCATAACAGAAGTCCAGGCCACGAAGAACTTCATCGATGAGCCGTTGAAATGTTTGAGCCGCATTTCTCAAGCCAAAGGTCATGAACGGGAACTCATATAGGCCAAATGGTGTCTGATGGCGGTTTTCTCAATATCTTCTTCAACCACAGGAATCTGATGGAAAGCTTTCACTAAGTCTATGGTAGAGAAGACCTTTCTGCCACCACGTTTTTCTGTTTAAGCACCATATGTAATGGTGATGACCAACAACTTTTTGACGACCTGGCGATGCCCAATTGGATCATCGTCTCAAATTCATTTTTCATAGCATCAAGCTTATTTGGAGCTAACCTTCTCGGTTTGTGTGACACTGGTGGGCCAGGAGTTGTTTTAATGAAGTGCTGAGTTTGTTGCTTCGTTGCTCTCGCTATTCCATCAGGTCTGGTGATTTCAGGATATTTCAATAATATTTCGTTGAAATCGCTCATACCAACGATGATTTTAACGCTGGGAATATATGCATTGACAGCTTTACCTTGGGAGGTAAGATAGATAGTCCTGTCAATCAGCTGTCGGTTTTTCACATCAACTAAAAGACAAACTCATCCTGTCAGCGCCTTTAAATGCAACGATTATCTATTTATGCGTGAAAATCTTGAACTTTGAAAGCGATAATTTCATCGGGTTCCCGTTAACCCCACGTGAGCATAATGATAACTAAGAGGTCATTAGAATGCAATTAAATCCTTTCTAGGATCACTATAATCCTACGTAGGCCACACGAAAATAGCTTAGGTATTGAACATTGTACATGGACACTAACGAACCTGATAAAAAGTTTAACTTTTTACCTGGCGAGCGAGGCGTGAAAAAATTTTACGCGTTAGTTAATATAAAAACTTCATTTCGATGCAGAAAAAACCTGCCTTGCTACATTCAAACTGCTGTGACTATTCGAAATTTAAAATTTATAATTAAATATTGTTTACAGGATTTGGTCATCGGAAAATATGGAATTTTTTTGTGTGACAGGAGAAAACATTGTGCATGTAAAAATTTAAGATAAAGTGGTTAGAATAAAAAAAAATCATAAAACAAGCCGTGCGGTGCGACCTATGAGGTCCACACGGTCAACTTCGAAGTAATATCTACATAGATATTAAAAATATTAAACACAATAATAGTTATGGAAATAATACTACTTCAAATAATAAAAATGTACCTCTCATAAAAGTTATTGGAATGACAATATTAATCGTAACATCTACGCGAGCGTCAATTGATTACGTAAGGATTTTGGTGCGTTGGTTTGATTGATTATTCACGCGGATCAATCGGAAGGGGGGGGGCAGGTTTCAAAGCAGTTTTTTCATTAAAGTTAAAACATGGTGCTGTGAAGACTATCACAACAATATCTTTAGAATAAGAGATTTAAGGTATAATGATTCGAATGAACCGTTTTTACATGCTGACTTTGAATGAGTTTTTATTTTTAATTTAATTTTTTTTTAATCATGAGAATTTTTTTTGCTGGTTTCTCTACAAAAATTGATAAAAGTTTATAAATTCTATGAACATTTATTATTACGATGTGCAAATCAAGTTAAAAATGAATTTTTTTATGAAAAAAAACACATCTTTTCCAATTTTTTTTTTAATAAATTGGAAAAACCACTTTAACGATTTTTTTAAAATATAAAACCATCATTAAAATGTTAATACGCGTCAACTGACACCTTAATGATCGAAAGATTATATTTGGTTCTCGAGATATAATGAATGACGTAAATGACCTTGAACGTTAAATGATTTTTTATTTTTTATTTAATTTTTTTTTGTAATCATGAAAAAAACTTTTGCTGCTTTTTTCACAAGAACTATTTGTAGTATATAAATTATATAAACATTGATCACTTAGGTTTGAAAATCAGGTTAAAAATTTTGTGTTTTTGAAAAAAAACCTAATTTTTTGAACTTTTTTCAAAAAAATAAAAAACGGCTACAACGATTTTTTTTAAAATTTGACAGATTCATAAAATTGTTGATATGCGTCGATTGACACCTTAAAAATGAAAATCGCATGTTTGGTTCGTGAGTTATAGCGCATAACATGGTTGACCTTCAAGGGGTGAAAACAGCAAACCCCCCCAAACGAAGTGTCTCAAAAACTAATCAGCTCTTAAGATTGCAAAGAAGCTTCGTTTGACACCTTAACAAAGTCCATACGACTTTGTTTACGTGAGTTATGCTCGTAGAAAAACTGCCCGCGAACGCACATACGTACGTACGTACATACACACACACACACACACATACATACTTCTTTCTAAAAACACTTTTTATATACTCTATAGACCTCAAAACGTAAAGAAAAGTTGAAAATTTCAATTTCGATTTTCGAGGCGATTACAAGAACTTCCCTTATACTGGGAAGTTAAAAAACGAAAATCTAACTTTAAAGGGCTATACCAATTCCAATAATAATTTGATTCGTATAAAACTTATTTGTACTAATAAAGTGAAGTATTTGCTATGTTGGGAAGTTGTTTTTTTGGCTATTTAGCCGACGTGGTTTTTGATATATGGTGTCTTCAGTAACGCGAGTTAAGTAATTTTAAAAAATATATAAATGACTGTAGCAGCTCAAGGGTTAAGATTTCGGCAAAATGTTACAAAACATTTTTTGTTGGAAATGGCATAAGGAATTGTGTGGTACTGTCCATGTACGGTCATCAAGGGACACCCTGTTTATACCTATAAAACTAGAATAGTACGTGAACTCCGACCATTGAGGTCCACACGGTCAACTTTCCAGTAATATCTACATAAATATTAATAATATGAAAACATGAAAATAATACTACTTATGATAATAATTTACCTCTAATAACAGTTATTGGGATGACTTAATATTAATCGCATCATCTACGGATTTTGGTGCATGAGTTGTTGATTGAATATTCACGCGGATCAATCGGAGGGGAACAGGTTACAAAGCCTTTTCTACATTATTTGTTATTTGCATATCGATGCTTGAAGTACAAAGAAGCGTTAGCAAAAATGAATGCAGTTTCAGCTATTTTTTAACATTTTCAAAAAATATGCGAAAAATTAGAGTTTTTATTCACGAACAATAAATTTTTAACCTGATTTGCAAAATACATTGATCAATGTTTATCAAAATTGTATACTCCAAACACTTTTCGTAAAAAAACCAGCAAAACTTTTCTTCGTGATTACAAAATAAACAAGCCGCGAGGTGCGACCCTTAAGCTCCACACGGTAAACTTCCCAGTAATATCTAAGTAAACATCAAAAATATTAAACTCAATAATAATTTTGAAAATACTACTACTTTAAATAATAATAATGAGAGGTATTCATAGCAGTAACAGGAATGAGTTGTTATTAATCATATCATCTACGGGAGTATCCATTGATTACGTAAGGTTTTTGGTGGATGCGGGTAGATTGATTTGATCAATCAATCGGTGGGGACCTTTTCTACGTTATTTGTTACTTTCACATCGATGATTGAAGGACAAAAGAACGCTAGCAAAAATGAATGCAGATTTTGTTATTACGCCCACTGAAGAGATTTTGTCGCGTGATGGCCATTTTGAATAGTTGCGTTCAAAATTGCCATGATTTCAGCATAATCACTGAATTTATATTTTTTCACGATTTTAAATCAATGAGATTAATAATTACTGTATACATTCTATTGGTAAATTTTGAGTATGCAGTCAAAAATAGGTTCAATTGCATGTAAAAAGTAAAATGTTTTACAAATGATGATGGAGGAAGTAATTGTAATCTTACAATTACTAAAGAATAAATCTACTAAAAATTACAATTTTCATTTGATGAAAGCTTTTTAAAGCATATGATTTTGTAAAGTATTGACTATAAAACATTTTACCATTCAAAGCGTTGATTACCACAAATGCAAATTTGATTGAAATTTTGATGATTTTCAAAATTTAAGCAGTTTTTTTAATTAAAAGACTGTAAAAACTAATAAAAATCTGCATTTATGCAAATATTTTGAAACTTTGATTGAATTTACAAAAATTTATTTAGAAGAAAAGATATAAAGTAATATTATTCGTATGGTAACTTTGAATGATTTTTTATTTTTAATATGATTTTTTTTCATAATCATGGAAAAAAAATTGCCGGTTCCTCTTCAAAAACTGATAAGAATGTATAAATTTTATAAACACTTATTACTGTGTTGTGCAAATCAGGTTAAAAAAATATTTTTTTATGAAAAAATCCTAATTTTTCCATTTTCTCCTTTTAAATTGAAAAAAAACGGATGAAACGAATTTTTCATATGTTAAAAAAATCAAGAATATTTTAAACCACGTCGATTGACACCTTAATGATGCAACTTATATCTCTAGTTCGTGAGATATAGTTAATGACAGAAATGACCTTGAAGATCAAGATGACTGTTAATGATTTTTTTATTTTTAATTTAATGTTTTTTTGTCATCATGAGGGAATGTTTTGATGATTTTTTTTAAAAACACTGTTTGGAGTATATAAATTTTATAAAAATATAATTACTGTGTTCCGTAAACAAGGTTAAAAATTGATTGCTTATGACATTTTTTTTATTTTTTTGCATTTTTTTTCTCTTAAATTTAAAAAAACGGCTCTAAGATCTTTTTCAAAATTAAAAAGATTCACAAAAATGTTACTACGCGTCGATTGACACCTTGATCAAGCAAATCGTATGTTTGGTTCGCGAGATATAACGCATGAGAAATATGACCTTGAAGATCATGATGGCTGTTAATGGTTTTTTATTTTTAATTTAAGTTTTTTTTTGTGATCATGACGAAAAATTTTGATGATGTTTTTACAATTATTGTTTGGAGTATATAAATTTTATGAACATTGATAACTTTGACTTGAAAATAAGGTTAAAAAATTATTATTTTTGAAAAAAACCCAAATTTTTTACACATTTTTTGAAAAAATTAAAAAAATGCCTTGAATAATTTTTTTAAAAACTTGATAGAATCGCATAAATGTTAAAACGCGTCGATTGACATCTTGATCAACGAAAACGTATGTTTGGTTCGCGAGATATAACGCATGACAGAAATGACTTTCAAACGGGCTAAACAGCAAACCCCCCGACCGAAGTTTTCCAAAAACTAATCAGCTCTTAAGATTGCAAGGACGCTTCGATTGACACCGAACGAAGTCGATACAACTTTGTTTACGTGAGCTATGCTCGTAGAAAGAAGTGTCCACGAAGTCGATAGGACTTTGTTAAGGTGTCAATCGATGCGTCTGCTTAAACGTCAATCTTAAGAGCTGATTAGTTTTTTTTAGTTTTTCGGCCGGGGGGGGGTTTGCTGTTTTGCCCGTTTGAAGGTCATTTCTGTCATGCGTTATATCTCGCGAACCCAACGTACGATTTCCTTGAGCAAGGTGTCAATCGACGTGTATTGACATTTATGTAATTATGTTAAATTTCTAAAAATATTATTCTAGCCGTTTTTTAATTTTAAAAAAAAAGTTCAAAAAATTGGTTTTTTATTCATAAAAAATAAATTTTTAACCTTATTTTCTAGTCAAAGTAATCAATGTTTATAAAATTTATATACTCCAAACAATGTTTATAAAAACATAATTTAAACTTTTTCTCGGGATGACGTAAAAAATTAAATTAAAAATTAAAAATCAATAAAAGTCATCATGATTTTCAAGGTCATTTTTATCATTCACTATATCTCACGAACCTGATATAATATTTGCATCATTATGGTGTCAATTGACGTATATTAACATCTTTGTGAAGTTTTTAACATTATAAAAATGCGTTTCAGCCGTTTTTTTAGTTTAATAGAAGAAAATGCAAAAAATTAGGGTTTTTTCATAAAAAACATTCTTTTAACCTGATTTGCACAACACAATAACAAATAATTATAAAATTTAAACATCTTCATCAGGTTCTAAAAAAACCAGCAACAATTTTTTCCATGATTATGAGAAAAAACTAAATTAAAAATAAAGAATTATTCAAAGTTACCATGTAAAGAGGGTTCATACGAATGATATTACTTTATATCTTTTATTCTAAAAAAAATGTTGTAAATTCAATCAAAATTTGAAAATATTTGCATACGTTGAGCAGATTTTCAATAGTTTTTATAGTCTTTTAATCAAAAAAACTGCTTAAATTTTGAAAACCAAGAAAATTTCAATCAAATTTGCATTTGCGGTATCAACGCTTTGTTTGAATTGTTTTTGGTTTTGAAAATTTTAGCAGTTTTTGTTTATTAAAATTAAGATTTTGAATAATTGTGATAACTATTCAAAATCTGCCCAAATTATGTAACTATCAATAAACTTTGATTGACTTAACAACAACGTCTTTAGAATAAGAGATGTAAGGTAATATCATTCGTATGAACCCTTGTTACATGGTGACTTTGAGTGATTTTTTATATATAATTTTTTTTTTGTATTCTTGGAAAAAACCATATGCTGGTTTCTTTACAAAAACCGATAAAAGTTCATAAACTTTATAAACATTGATTACTATGTTCCGCAAATCAGGTTAAAAATTTATTGTTCATGAAAACCCTAATTTTTTGCACTTTTTTCCTTAAAGTAAAAAACGGTTCCAACAATTTTTTTAAAAATTTGATCGATTAACGAAAATATTAATACGCTTTGATTGACATCTTAACAAAGCAAATCGTATGTTAAGTACGCGAGATATAACGCATGACACAAATGGCCTTGAACGGGACAAAACAACAAACCCTAGATCGAATTTTTCCAAAAACTAATCAGTTCTTAAAATTGCAGAAAAGCTTCGATTGATACCTCAACAAAGTCGATACGACTTTGTTTACGTGAGTTATGCTCGTAAAAAAAACTGTTCACGAACGTAAAAACGTACGTACGTACATACACACACTTACATCTCCCTTTCTTAAAACACTTTATATATACTCTATAGACCTCAAAACATAAAGAAATGTTGAAAATTTCAATTTCGATTTTCGAGGTGATTACAAGAACTTTCCATATACAGGGAAGTTAAAAATGTATAAACTCCAAACAGTGTCTGTGAAAACAGCATCAAAATTTTTTCTCATGATTACTAAAAAAAAATAAAAAAAAATCATTAACAGTCAGCATTGTTGCGCAGGTAAAAACACGAAGTCTAACAGCCGGTGCAAATGTATAAAAGTCAAGAAACAAAAGACGGAGTGTTCTCACGACCCGATGTATTTCCAGAGGAAGTACAGAGTGACAGTTCCTATAGTTCAGTGAACATAACGATTAGTACTACATAACGATTAGTACTAGAATATTTCATTTCAACACCTCCACTAAATATTCAATTTAAGTTTAACATGCTACGATTAAAAATATGCTGTTTCTCAGTAGCAGGTTTTTCAGGAAGTCTGCTGGCATTTCACTTGATTTAACAGTTGAATTTGATGGCACCCTTGAGTAAATTCCCTCGCAAAAAATGATGTCGTACGTTTATGTGCTTTGTGCGAGGATGATGCGTCGTTGTGGTTGCCAAATATATAGCTCCTTTGTTGTCACAACTGATGGAACAAGCGATATCTTCACTGAAAACGCCATGGTGTAAATGTTGAATTCACAGTGCTTCTTGTGTACATGCAGACATTGCCATGTACTCCGCTTCGGTTGAAGATAATGCCACAGTTATCTGCTTCTTCGAATTCCAAGAAATGGCTCCATCTTTCAGAAGAAATGCGTATCCTGTGACTGAGCGATGATCTGTAGGATCCCTAGCATGATCAGAATCGCAGAAACCAAGCAGGTCGATGTTCCCATTCCGTTTATACGATAACTTTATACTGGCTGTCCCCTTTAAACACCTAAGTATTCGCTTAACAGCCATCCAATGTGTTTTACCAGGATTATTGTTAATACGGCTAACACTATTAACTGCATACTGTAAGTCAGGGTGTGACACTTGTGCTGCGAATAAAAGACTCCCTACAACTTCTTGGTACGGTATTCTCGTCATCTCGTGGACACAAATCAGCGGTTAGTTTTTGACTTACATCCATTGGTGTAGATATTGGCCTGCAATCGTCCATTCCAAACTTCTTTAAGACATAACGAATAAATTGACTTTGGTCAATTGAAATTGTCCCGGCCTTTCGATCACGAGTGATTCGCATCCAAGGTATGTGCTTGGCAAGTCCTAAATCCTTCATTTTAAATTGGCCTTTCACGTAATTTTTAAGCTTATTTTTCAGTAGTGCATCAGTTGAAAAAATGATTATGTAATCAACGTCCACGGCCAAAATAAGCATTTGTATACAATATATACAAGCATCGCTCTTTGAACACAATAAACCGAAATTTTTCAAAGCAGAGTCCAATTTTTGGTTCCAAACTCTGCTCGCCTGCTTCAGTCCGTACAGCAATTTATTAAGCCGGCAAACGCGTCCAGTCCCGTCATTGCAACGAGTCTAGCTTTAAACCGAACAGGGTCCTGGTTTCCATTGCGTTTGGTCTTGAATATCCATCGATTATTAATTGCCTTTCGGTCTTTTGGAACTTCTACAAGCCTCCACGTTCCGTTTTCTAATAAAAAGCTATACTCTTCATTCATAGCATTTTTCCAGTTGTTGCTTTCTACACTTTCTATTGCCTCTTTAACTGAAACGGGATCATCAAAACTCATCATGGCGTAGTATGTCGCAGGGTCCATAAATCTTGGTGATTGTCGTCTGTTAACAGCTTCTTCACGTATTCATCGCTGTACATATGATGATCGATGAAAAGATTCATCGTCCAGATTATTGTAGGCTTCTTTATCAGATCCTTCAAAAAAACTTGCAGACGTATCGATTTCCATCTCTTCTTGTGAGCTGCCGGCTGCCGTAGCTTTTGAAGAAGATACTTTATCCTCCACTTCAATTTGAACCTCTTCTGAAAAGATATAAAATTGACTTTCGTCGACACTATAATCCATTATCTCATTTCGGCCATTCTCAATAAAATCCAGATCACGACTCAGTATGATTTTGTTGTCCTTCGAATCACATAAACGGTATGCTTTACTCGTTGTTTCGTATCCAACCATAATACACGTAATTGCTTTAGGATTCATCTTTCTCCTTGTTTGTTTTGGTACATGCACCATCGCCTGGCAACCAAAGATCTTCAGATGACAAACATCTGGTTTTTTTAGACCAAATTTCTTCTGGGGTTGTCTTTGAGCCCTTTATAGTCAAGCGGTTGACCAAATACGTAGCTGTATTAACTGCCTCTGCCCAAAAAGCTGCTGGTAGATGGCTGTCAATTAGCATGCATAGTGCCTTTTCCATAAGGACTCTGTTCATCCTTTCGGCTTTGCCATTCTGTTCTGGCGTGTATACTGTAGTTGTTTGATGAACTATGCCGTGTTTATGAAAGAAATCACAAAATCTTTTATTTTTATATTCGCCGCCATTATTCGATCTGAGAATTTTAATTTTCTTTCCAGTTTGCTTCCCTGCTACAGCCTTAAACTCTACTCTACTCTCTTACGAGTTTGCTTACCTTGCAAACATATATCGCAGTTACGTATATTCTTTTTCGGAAAATTGATCAATTTTGCTTCTACTGAATCTGGTGAGTTTGGTTTGACCTACAAGTCCGAATTTCCTGTACCATGTAAGAGTACTATTCGACGCCATCGTTAGTAACGATGTCTCGTTTGTGCATACTTTTAGCCTGTACATGTTATTTCTCAGAACGGCTTGCGTATTAGTCTCGCGTTTTTCACTGGCAATTTGACAACTTTTGCTGAGTGAAATTACGAACTTTCCTGTTTTCACTAACTGCGACACAGAGAGGAGGTTTGTACACAAACCCGGAATGTGCAGCTCGTCTTTTATAATGATTTCAGTAGTGCTCAGCGAATCTTCTCGCGCACGCTGTAGTTGAACGTCGCCCAAACTTTTGACATCTAATGCAACTGCTCCATCTGCGCTTTAACGCGTTAGTTAACGGGTTAACAATCACATCACACATATGTGGCCAATAGTTTAGTGTCCTAAATAGCATGTGACATTGTTGATGACGTTAGACGTTAAGCGATAGCTGATGTGGCGGTTTTTCCGACGGTAATCTGTGTGGGCTACATTTGTGCAGTTGTTCTATACGTGCAGTGTGTCGGGTGCGTACATACCTATTTATTAATTGCTTAATTCTATTTGCTTCTGTAGATTCTCAGAAAATGGAGTGGTCGAATGAGAAAGTGACTGAATTATTTGCAATATAACCGAGCCTTTGGGATCCCCGATTGAAATTGCATAAAAATCGCGGAGCACAAAGTGATGCATGGCAGCGTATCATCCAGTCACTTTCATTTGAAATTTCATTCGATGCATTGAAAGGCAAAAAAGAATCTTTAATGGAGTATTATCGTATACATTTGAACAAACTGAAAAAATCAAAGAAATCAGGTGTCGGCACTGATGATATATATAAAACTAATTGGTTTTCATTTAGTCTCATGAATAGTATTTTGAAACCTATCTACGTAACAAACTCAATAATAAACACCGAGGTAAGTTAAGACATTTATTTATTTGAATGGAATAAATAAGTGTGACATTTTATCTTATAATGAATTTACAAATTATGTTGCGAAATTATTTCTAATTTGTAAAACTGACATGGAAGAACGTCTAGCTGATACATTTATCTGTTCTTTTAACCTGATTTGCACAACACAATAACAAATAATTATAAAATTTAAACATCTTCATCAGGTTCTAAAAAAACCAGCAACAATTTTTTCCATGATTATGAGAAAAAACTAAATTAAAAATAAAGAATTATTCAAAGTTACCATGTAAAGAGGGTTCATACGAATGATATTACTTTATATCTTTTATTCTAAAAAAAAATGTTGTAAATTCAATCAAAATTTGAAAATATTTGCATACGTTGAGCAGATTTTCAATAGTTTTTATAGTCTTTTAATCAAAAAAACTGCTTAAATTTTGAAAACCAAGAAAATTTCAATCAAATTTGCATTTGCGGTATCAACGCTTTGTTTGAATTGTTTTTGGTTTTGAAAATTTTAGCAGTTTTTGTTTATTAAAATTAAGATTTTGAATAATTGTGATAACTATTCAAAATCTGCCCAAATTATGTAACTATCAATAAACTTTGATTGACTTAACAACAACGTCTTTAGAATAAGAGATGTAAGGTAATATCATTCGTATGAACCCTTGTTACATGGTGACTTTGAGTGATTTTTTATATATAATTTTTTTTTGTATTCTTGGAAAAAACCATATGCTGGTTTCTTTACAAAAACCGATAAAAGTTCATAAACTTTATAAACATTGATTACTATGTTCCGCAAATCAGGTTAAAAATTTATTGTTCATGAAAACCCTAATTTTTTGCACTTTTTTCCTGTTAAAATAGGCGGCACCGGTTCCCGATTACTTCGGATTTTTATTAAGGAATATACGTGTGCGCACAAAGAGAGTCACACAAGAGGTGACAGTACAAAGTTCAATTAGTAAGTGAGTAATAGATGAGGTGACTGCATCGTAGTAGTAGAAGAACGCGAGGCGCCAACTGCATTTGAATTCCTCAACACTCCCCCTCGAATCGTGTTCTGGTCTGCTACCTCGCTAATCATCTTCACCCCCGATAGCCTCAAACTCTTCAGATGCTTCACCTTTGAAAGACCCTTCGTCATCATATCAGCAGGCATCTCATCAGTAGACACATGATTCAGACTGATCTGACCTTCCTTAAGGACATCCCGAATGAAATGGTATCTGATGTCGATATGTTTACTCCTTTGATGAAAAACGGGGTTCTCGGCTAACTTGATTGACCCCATGTTGTCTCCGTACACGGTGACTTTGTTTACCAATTGCGAAAAACCGAGTTCGCACAAAAATCGCCGAATATAAACGGCCTCCTTCATGCCTTCCGCCAAGGCCATGTATTCCGCTTCACATGTAGATAGGGCCACGGTTCTCTGCTTTCTTGATTCCCAGGTTACAGCACCTCCACTGAGATTGAATACGTATCCGGAAAATGATCGACGGTTGATCAAACAACTTCCCCAATCAGAATCCACGTAACCTTCAAGGCTGCCAGCATTGGACTCAAAAACCAATCCAACGCTCCTTGTTCCCTTCAAATACCGCAGCACCCGCTTCGCAGCCTTCCAATGTATGTTGCTATAGCATGAGTTAAACTGTCCCAGGTAGCTCGCTGCAAAAGCAATGTCGGGTCTTGTCCAACTTGCAAGATAGGTGAGACATCCCACCAGTTCGCGATATGGCAAGGCCTGCATCTCATCCGACTGCTCTTCGGCGTTTCGATCAAGCTTGGCACCAGGATCTACAGGAGTGCTCACAGGATTGCACTGATCCATCTTGAAACGCTTGAGAATCTGTTCGATATAACCGCTTTGTTGCACAGATATAGCATTATTGTCACGAGAGAACTCCATTCCCAGGCAGTGGCTGACTTCTCCTAAGTTTTTGATATCGAATTCTTCAGCCAACCGTTTGCAGACTCTGTCAATATCCGCCTGATGCCTTGATGCTATTAAAATATCGTCTACGTATATCACCAGGAACATCGCATTCTCCCCCTTGCCTATATGATATAGACATGGATCTGATGATGAAGGGATCGCGTCGCATCTTCTCAGTGCTAGATCAAGTCTCCGGTTCCAACTTCTTCCAGCTTGCCGAAGGCCATAAAGTGCCTTCTTCAATTGACACACTTTGTTCCCAGCTCGCAGATCCTTTACCATGGTTCTTGCTTTCTTCACAATA
The DNA here is from genome assembly GCA_963942545.1 of Oxycera nigricornis. NCBI lineage: Eukaryota > Metazoa > Arthropoda > Insecta > Diptera > Stratiomyidae > Oxycera > Oxycera nigricornis. The sequence continues at coordinate 72,247,552 of OZ012661.1, forward strand.
GTTTCGTTCTTCTCCGTTTCAATTATTAGATTGAGCAGTACGTCAAGATTCTTTGGAGCTTCCATGAATATGTCTTCTTCCAAAGGTCCATTGAGAAATGCTGTCGTGACATCCAATTGGTTTATCCTCATCCTGTATCGTGCAGCCAATGCAACCAACAGTCGAATTGAGCCTGACCTTGCTACAGGTGCAAAAGTTTCGTTGAAATGTATCCCGGGCTGCTGACTGAAGCCTTGCGCAACCAATCGTGCTTTGCGTCGCTCGATCTCACCATCGGGTTTAGTTTTGTTACGGAGGACAAATCGGCATCCTATAGCAGATGTCTTGCATGGACTATCGACCAGTTTCCAAGTGTCGTTGACAAGCATTGACTTTACCTCTTCAGCCATTGCATGATACCACTCATTAGCTTCCGGACTCGAAAGAGCTTCCCTCATTGGAATTTCTAACATAAGAACTTCTTTATTATTCGAATGATCAGTTACTTCACTTTGCTGGAACAGTCTTCTCGGTCTGCCCCTTTTTCCATTTCGATTTATCCTTGGTCTGCCCCGTTTCCTCGGTGGGGCTAGAGTCTTGTTAAGACGTAAGTTATCATTCTCCGCAGCATCCCCATCAACATCCTCATCGGAGTGTACTGCTTCCCTTTTCTTGTTGACTATGAGCGGAGAACTTTCACTTCGCTTCTCGTCACACTGCTGACTCAAATCTATGTTTACAAACCCAAGCTCTGCATCATTGGGTTCAAAAGCATAATTGCGATCACTTTGACAGAATCCCTCAAGCTCTCGCTGGCTATTTTCCTTTCGTTCCGTGAACTTCACATCCCTCGAGATAACGACCTTCTTCTCGTTCGACAGCCAAACTCTGTAGCCTTTCGCTGACTCGGAATATCCCAAAAATACACCAGGTAGTCCACGAGATTCCAACTTGCCAATGTTCGGCTTGCAGTTCAGAACATACACAGCGTTGCCAAACTCCCTAAAATGGGATACATTGGGAGTCTTCCCGGTCAACATCTCGAATGGTGTCCTTCCATCGAGAGCGCTCGAAGGTGATCGATTCCGAATGTAGTTCGCGGTATTGACAGCTTCGGCCCAAAACTGAGCAGGAAGCTTTGACTGTGTTAGTAGACACCTCGCCATTTCCATCAGCGTTCGATTTCGTCTTTCAGCTATCCCATTCTGTTGAGGGTTGTAGGGTACTGAGAGACGACGCATGATCCCACGCTTGCTCAAGAAGTCGTCAACAGCCGCATTTACAAATTCCGTGCCGTTGTCAGACTGAAGGCACTTTACTCTTTTTCCTGTTTGATTTTCCATTAAATTGACAACATCTTTAATGCACTCAGCTACATCGCTTTTGCTGCTTAAAAATCGAACTTCCGTCCACCTGGATCGATCGTCTATGAATTGAATGAAATACTTAGAGCCTCCGAGCGACTTAGTACGCATCGGTCCACACAAGTCTGAGTGTATGATGTCCATCACGTCTGAAGTTCTTTCGCACTTCATTGGGAAAGGTGCTCTAGTCATCTTGCTCTCAAGGCAAACTGTGCATTTACTTGCCTTGCTTATATTTTTCACATAAACTCCTTTAACTGCTCCACGATTTACCGCTTGCTGTAGGTCCTTCGAATTTACATGGCCGAATCTTCTGTGCCACTTATTTGCTTGTTCTGATACTCTAGCACTGTTTAAGACTTTTTCTACGTCCTCAACTTCACTAACAACGTATAGTCCGTTTAGTTTTTGCGCAACTAATTTCACATCACCTTTTCCATCAAATACGATGGCTCTCTCCTTGTCAAACTTCACACTGAAGCCATGATCAGTTATTTTACTGACGGACAAAAGATTTGTTCGAAGATCTGGGACTAATTGTGTCCCCTTTAACGTAATGCGCCTCAGTTCACCATCAACACTGGTATTTAGGATGGCCGTGCCTTCACCCACGATGTTAGTCGTGCCTTCGTTGGCGAGATTCAACTTCTCACACTTCGCACTCAAGTCATCGCTGAATTTAATAGATTCGCGGCAGAAATGCGATGTCGCACCACTGTCTAAACACCAGCTCGTACCACTTTTCCTGGTTTCCATTAGACATGCCTTGGATGTGAATAAGCTCATGTTGGCTATGTTTTTCGTTGGTTCTTGATTTCCAACTTTACATTCTGATGCCTTGTGTCCGATTTTATGACATTTAAAGCATTTGAATTTGAATGGCTTTCGTCTATTCGGCTCCAACTGAACATCGGGACCCTTCTGCTGAGACTTACGCCACATTTTTCGAGCCAGGAGCGCATTCGATTCACAGTTGTTTGCGAAATCTTGCCGTGCTTGACCTTCTTCAATGATTTTTACACGCAGATTTTCAGGGGATGGCAATTCATCACGTGATTCGATGGCACACCTGAAGTTCTCGAATTCACTAGAAAGACTTGATAACAGCATTATCGAAAGCAAGTCTGGATCTATTTGGACACCGATCTCACATATTCTATCCACCGTACCGAAAAATGAGTTCAGGTACTCGCGGATGTCACCACCACTCTCCATTTTATGGGTAGTTAAACGCTTTAAAAGCGCTGCCTTTCGTGCCGGTCCTTTGGACTGATAAGTGTCCTGAAGTCTTGCCCACATTTCTTTACTCGTGCTGCATCCCTTTATTTGCCTCAGCTCTGCAGCACTTATCGACAACGTGATATCTGATCGCGCCTTTGCGTCGTTCCGTTCCCACATGCGCACAGCATTTATCGACTCCTCATTTTCAGGAACAATTTCTGGCTTTACTCCGCACACGTACTGCCACAGGTCATTTTTGACCAATAGAGCCTCCATGAACAATTTCCATGTGTCGTAATTGTCTCTAGTTAGGGTTTCAATCCTACTCACTTGCGCCATAATGAGGTGCAAGCCACGACAACCAAAGTATGGAAAAACAACAACAACGCGTATAAATTTTGCGCAACGAACACCGTAAAAAGAACGATTAATTACTTTTACGTCGTCCTGGGCCCATAACCTGTTAAAATAGGCGGCACCGGTTCCCGATTACTTCGGATTTTTATTAAGGAATATACGTGCGCGCACAAAGAGAGTCACACAAGAGGTGACAGTACAAAGTTCAATTAGTAAGTGAGTAATAGATGAGGTGACTGCATCGTAGTAGTAGAAGAACGCGAGGCGCCAACTGCATTTGAATTCCTCAACATTTCCTTAAAGTAAAAAACGGTTCCAACAATTTTTTTAAAAATTTGATCGATTAACGAAAATATTAATACGCTTTGATTGACATCTTAACAAAGCAAATCGTATGTTAAGTACGCGAGATATAACGCATGACACAAATGGCCTTGAACGGGACAAAACAACAAACCCTAGATCGAATTTTTCCAAAAACTAATCAGTTCTTAAAATTGCAGAAAAGCTTCGATTGATACCTCAACAAAGTCGATACGACTTTGTTTACGTGAGTTATGCTCGTAAAAAAACTGTTCACGAACGTAAAAACGTACGTACGTACATACACACACTTACATCTCCCTTTCTTAAAACACTTTATATATACTCTATAGACCTCAAAACATAAAGAAATGTTGAAAATTTCAATTTCGATTTTCGAGGTGATTACAAGAACTTTCCATATACAGGGAAGTTAAAAATGTATAAACTCCAAACAGTGTCTGTGAAAACAGCATCAAAATTTTTTCTCATGATTACTAAAAAAAAATAAAAAAAAATCATTAACAGTCAGCATTGTTGCGCAGGTAAAAACACGAAGTCTAACAGCCGGTGCAAATGTATAAAAGTCAAGAAACAAAAGACGGAGTGTTCTCACGACCCGATGTATTTCTAGAGGAAGTACAGAGTGACAGTTCCTATAGTTCAGTGAACATAACGATTAGTACTACATAACGATTAGTACTAGAATATTTCATTTCAACACCTCCACTAAATATTCAATTTAAGTTTAACATGCTACGATTAAAAATATGCTGTTTCTCAGTAGCAGGTTTTTCAGGAAGTCTGCTGGCATTTCACTTGATTTAACAGTTGAATTTGATGGCACCCTTGAGTAAATTCCCTCGCAAAAAATGATGTCGTACGTTTATGTGCTTTGTGCGAGGATGATGCGTCGTTGTGGTTGCCAAATATATAGCTCCTTTGTTGTCACAACTGATGGAACAAGCGATATCTTCACTGAAAACGCCATGGTGTAAATGTTGAATTCACAGTGCTTCTTGTGTACATGCAGACATTGCCATGTACTCCGCTTCGGTTGAAGATAATGCCACAGTTATCTGCTTCTTCGAATTCCAAGAAATGGCTCCATCTTTCAGAAGAAATGCGTATCCTGTGACTGAGCGATGATCTGTAGGATCCCTAGCATGATCAGAATCGCAGAAACCAAGCAGGTCGATGTTCCCATTCCGTTTATACGATAACTTTATACTGGCTGTCCCCTTTAAACACCTAAGTATTCGCTTAACAGCCATCCAATGTGTTTTACCAGGATTATTGTTAATACGGCTAACACTATTAACTGCATACTGTAAGTCAGGGTGTGACACTTGTGCTGCGAATAAAAGACTCCCTACAACTTCTTGGTACGGTATTCTCGTCATCTCGTGGACACAAATCAGCGGTTAGTTTTTGACTTACATCCATTGGTGTAGATATTGGCCTGCAATCGTCCATTCCAAACTTCTTTAAGACATAACGAATAAATTGACTTTGGTCAATTGAAATTGTCCCGGCCTTTCGATCACGAGTGATTCGCATCCAAGGTATGTGCTTGGCAAGTCCTAAATCCTTCATTTTAAATTGGCCTTTCACGTAATTTTTAAGCTTATTTTTCAGTAGTGCATCAGTTGAAAAAATGATTATGTAATCAACGTCCACGGCCAAAATAAGCATTTGTATACAATATATACAAGCATCGCTCTTTGAACACAATAAACCGAAATTTTTCAAAGCAGAGTCCAATTTTTGGTTCCAAACTCTGCTCGCCTGCTTCAGTCCGTAAAGCAATTTATTAAGCCGGCAAACGCGTCCAGTCCCGTCATTGCAACGAGTCTAGCTTTAAACCGAACAGGGTCCTGGTTTCCATTGCGTTTGGTCTTGAATATCCATCGATTATTAATTGCCTTTCGGTCTTTTGGAACTTCTACAAGCCTCCACGTTCCGTTTTCTAATAAAAAGCTATACTCTTCATTCATAGCATTTTTCCAGTTGTTGCTTTCTACACTTTCTATTGCCTCTTTAACTGAAACGGGATCATCAAAACTCATCATGGCGTAGTATGTCGCAGGGTCCATAAATCTTGGTGATTGTCGTCTGTTAACAGCTTCTTCACGTATTCATCGCTGTACATATGATGATCGATGAAAAGATTCATCGTCCAGATTATTGTAGGCTTCTTTATCAGATCCTTCAAAAAAACTTGCAGACGTATCGATTTCCATCTCTTCTTGTGAGCTGCCGGCTGCCGTAGCTTTTGAAGAAGATACTTTATCCTCCACTTCAATTTGAACCTCTTCTGAAAAGATATAAAATTGACTTTCGTCGACACTATAATCCATTATCTCATTTCGGCCATTCTCAATAAAATCCAGATCACGACTCAGTATGATTTTGTTGTCCTTCGAATCACATAAACGGTATGCTTTACTCGTTGTTTCGTATCCAACCATAATACACGTAATTGCTTTAGGATTCATCTTTCTCCTTGTTTGTTTTGGTACATGCACCATCGCCTGGCAACCAAAGATCTTCAGATGACAAACATCTGGTTTTTTTAGACCAAATTTCTTCTGGGGTTGTCTTTGAGCCCTTTATAGTCAAGCGGTTGACCAAATACGTAGCTGTATTAACTGCCTCTGCCCAAAAAGCTGCTGGTAGATGGCTGTCAATTAGCATGCATAGTGCCTTTTCCATAAGGACTCTGTTCATCCTTTCGGCTTTGCCATTCTGTTCTGGCGTGTATACTGTAGTTGTTTGATGAACTATGCCGTGTTTATGAAAGAAATCACAAAATCTTTTATTTTTATATTCGCCGCCATTATTCGATCTGAGAATTTTAATTTTCTTTCCAGTTTGCTTCCCTGCTACAGCCTTAAACTCTACTCTACTCTCTTACGAGTTTGCTTACCTTGCAAACATATATCGCAGTTACGTATATTCTTTTTCGGAAAATTGATCAATTTTGCTTCTACTGAATCTGGTGAGTTTGGTTTGACCTACAAGTCCGAATTTCCTGTACCATGTAAGAGTACTATTCGACGCCATCGTTAGTTACGATGTCTCGTTTGTGCATACTTTTAGCCTGTACATGTTATTTCTCAGAACGGCTTGCGTATTAGTCTCGCGTTTTTCACTGGCAATTTGACAACCTTTGCTGAGTGAAATTACGAACTTTCCTGTTTTCACTAACTGCGACACAGAGAGGAGGTTTGTACACAAACCCGGAATGTGCAGCTCGTCTTTTATAATGATTTCAGTAGTGCTCAGCGAATCTTCTCGCGCACGCTGTAGTTGAACGTCGCCCAAACTTTTGACATCTAATGCAACTGCTCCATCTGCGCTTTAACGCGTTAGTTAACGGGTTAACAATCACATCACACAGATGTGGCCAATAGTTTAGTGTCCTAAATAGCATGTGACATTGTTGATGACGTTAGACGTTAAGCGATAGCTGATGTGGCGGTTTTTCCGACGGTAATCTGTGTGGGCTACATTTGTGCAGTTGTTCTATACGTGCAGTGTGTCGGGTGCGTACATACCTATTTATTAATTGCTTAATTCTATTTGCTTCTGTAGATTCTCAGAAAATGGAGTGGTCGAATGAGAAAGTGACTGAATTATTTGCAATATAACCGAGCCTTTGGGATCCCCGATTGAAATTGTATAAAAATCGCGGAGCACAAAGTGATGCATGGCAGCGTATCATCCAGTCACTTTCATTTGAAATTTCATTCGATGCATTGAAAGGCAAAAAAGAATCTTTAATGGAGTATTATCGTATACATTTGAACAAACTGAAAAAATCAAAGAAATCAGGTGTCGGCACTGATGATATATATAAAACTAATTGGTTTTCATTTAGTCTCATGAATAGTATTTTGAAACCTATCTACGTAACAAACTCAATAATAAACACCGAGGTAAGTTAAGACATTTATTTATTTGAATGGAATAAATAAGTGTGACATTTTATCTTATAATGAATTTACAAATTATGTTGCGAAATTATTTCTAATTTGTAAAACTGACATGGAAGAACGTCTAGCTGATACATTTATCTGTTTCTTCTCTCCATCTCCCAGGTGCTAAAATATTTCCTCCGATTCCAATTGTGTCCAAAAATCCTGATGGAGTGTAAACATTTGTAGAGGTAACACTATTCCGTAAGAAATTATGTAGCAAAGCACATGACATAACTACTTTTGATGCTAATGGTGGTTGCAGTGGCATAGGTTTTCTGAGCACTCAAAAACGGGCAGACATAATGCCAAATGCATTTTCTACCACAATTTGAGCTGATGATAATTTTCGATTAAAATTTCTTCTTTCTTTTTCTTGCAACTGGGCTTCTTTTAGTAACCACTAACATTCGTTGACGCGCATCTGAAATAAAAAAATAAGATTTTTTTATTTGATTCATTTCAGTCCACTTCAGAAGAAAACAGTGCAGAGGAAAATTCATGTGTCAAAAAATCAATTGAAAATAAATCAGTTCCTGAAAGCCTATTCTATACAGACTGCTCAACAAATAATAAAGCCACATCAACATCTGTACATCCAGTGAAAAAATTCAAACAACCTTATTGTCTAAAAACCAAAGTTACAACTCCTCCTGAAATTATTAAGGCTGAGAAGCAAATGAATGAAGCCTTTGGTTGTTTGAAGGCTATAAACGACAAAAAGAAAGAATTGGATAAATATGATTATTTCGGTGGTATGGTTTCATCCATAATAAGAAAAATAGAAAATATTGATGAAAGAGAACAATTATGAACTGCATTCAAAACCTTACCTACGAATTTCACGCGAAAAGTAGAAATAGTAATTTATCAGCCCAAACAGTCACATCTGCACATTCTACTCTTATAAGTGAGACATCTACATCAACAAATCTGCAACAGACATCGCAACAACAACAACAATATACTATGTCCATAACCGACGACGGGTCCATTCCAATCCTTAGCAATGAACAATTACTTCCTGTTTATGTTGAAAACTCATAAAGAACTTAATCTAGCCTCATAGTATTCTTAATTGCCCTGGATTTTTTATTTTTATTTTTCCTATGTTACCTGAATTTATTCAGTTTTTGGATATTTTAAAGATAAATTTAATTACCATATGCTTTTGCTTCTATTTACTTACCTTGATCATATTGTCTGTTATAATTAGTGCAGCGCAGACTTCTCTAATAATTTTCGAGATAACTTGGTGAGATATTTTAAATAAAAAATGTAAGCTTCTAAAGCTGTCTCCTGTTGTTAAGTACCGAAGAGTTAATGACAGACGAACTTTGGCAGGAATTGCTTTTTGGAATTCAGTATCTTTTTGGATATCAGTGGCTCAACTTTTCTTAGCAGAACTTCAAAATCAGTGGCCGACATTCGTACGAAATTGTAAAATTCTAATGCATTCTCCGCCATAAGATCTGAAAAGAATTCCGCAGATGACTTTCTGAAATGAATAAAACATTCAAGCTGTATGATCCATGGTGTATTGAAAACAGAAAGTATATAATTTTCTTCGATTAAAATATTTACTCTGTTAGACGGTGATGCATTTGAATCATCCAACATCTTCGTTTGATTTTCGGTTTTCTAATATTTATTCACTTAAAACACGTACATAATAGTTAACAGTACTCATATAATACACTGGGGCAGCAGCTTGTGCCTCAATATCGAACATATTTCATATTTAGCGCACTGATGCACGAAGAAATAACTTTTGTAGCAGGGCTTCGCATATGTAGCCACTCGTTTAACGCGTAAATAATGTGCACTTCGGCACAGACGCTAACACCAACGTTAACGCAGGTGGATCAGTAGCATAATGGACAATTATTGGCTATGATCACAATTTTCGTTGATGGTTTTCGTAAGTTGTGCATCCAATCGTCTCGATTCGTCATGTGCACGCTTGCACCGGAATCTTTAAGCCAGTAATCTGAAGACGTATACGGCACTGTCAAACAGAACAAACTCGCTTCATACTTTGACGTCGGACAGTTTTTGGCAATATGCCTACGCTGATCACACTCGCAACATTTCACATTTTAGCCTTTAATCGAAGACTTATCCCATGCATTGTTATTTTTGGTAGGCTTCTTCTTTGTAAATAATGCATTATTATTGTAGGAGTTTAATTTTAACAAAATCAGATGAAATTTTCTGACCGCTTCTCTCGACCGCAATAATCATGGGCTTGTACTCCTCACCAAGACCAGCCAGCAGCAACGTTCCAATCCACTCATCGTCAACAGTCATTCCCGTGTCCCGCAATTTATGCACATTGACTAAAATTGCGTTGATAAATTGCTTCATTGACGAACAGTTGTCTAATTTGGTGTTGATTATAGAGCGTAGCAAACCAACTCGACGCATGAATCCACTATAGTCAAATGCCTTATTGAGATTCTGCCAGATTTCTTTAGCCGTCGTTGCTGATTGAATGTGGCTGTAATTAATCGGTATATTGGGGCCAATTTGGCCTTCGCTCGCATTTCACCTTCTGCGGCCGTTGCCAAATCTTTCTCGGAGCTCGTAGCGTGGTTGCAACTGCACAGGCCATGCAGCTCGAGAGTCGCCCGTGCTGAAATCTTCCAGCTATCGTAATTTTTGCGACATTTCAAGTGCTCGACACACCCGATTTGCGAAAGAATATTCTGTGCCGACATAGCTGCTTATTTGCTGGACACTCCACTTTTGTTGCACGTTTGCAACTTTTTGCGAAGGATTAAATTTCGACGAATTCGAACAAAACAAGCCGCGAAGTGTGGCCCTTGAGGTCCACACGGTCAACTTCCCAGTAATATCTAGATAAACATTAAAAATATTAAACACAATAATAATTTTGAAAATAGTACTACTTTAAATAATAATAATGAGAGGTATTCATAGCAGTAACAGGAATGAGTTGATATTAATCATATCATCTCTCTTCAAAAACTGATAGGAATGTATAAATTTTATAAACATTTATTACTGTGTTGAGCAAATTAGGCTAAAAATATTTTTTATGAAAAAAATCCTATGTTTTTACCTTTTCTCATTTTTTTTTCTATTAAATTAAAAAAATCACTGAAACGGATCTTTATAATATTAAAATAATCAAAGAGATTTTAAAACACGTCGATTGACACCTTAATGATGCAAATACTATATCTGGTTCGTGAGATATAGTGAATGGAAGAAATGACCATGAAGATCATGATGACTGTTAATGATTTTTTATTTTTTATTTAATGTTTCTTGTTATCATGAGAAAAAGTTTGGATGTTGTTTTTACAAGCACTGCTTGAAATATATAAATTTTATAAAATTGAATACTGTCTTTTGTAAATCAGGTTAAAAATTTATTGTTTATAAAAAAAACCTAATTTTTTGCACTTTTTTCCTTAAATTAAAAAACGGCTTCAACGATTTTTTTCAAAACTTGAGAAATTCACACAAATATTAATACGCGTCGATTGATACCTTATCCATGCAAATCGTATGTTTGGTTCGCGAGATATAACGCATGACAGAATTGACCTTCAAAGAGGCGAAACAGCAAACCCCCCAAACGAAGTATTCCACAAACTAATCAGCTCTTAAGATTGCAAAGACGCTTCGATTGACACCTTAACGAAGTCGATACGACTTTGTTTACGTGAGTTATGCTCGTAGAAAAAAGTGTCCACGAACGTACGTACGTACGTACGTACACACACACACACTCACACACACATACATCTCCCTTTCTAAAAACACTTTATATATACTCAATAGACCTCAAAACGTAAGGAAATGTTGAAAATTTCAATTTCGATTTTCGAGGCGATTACAAGAACTTCCCTTATACTGGGAAGTTAATAATTTCACACTAATATTTATCTCGCTGCTCTGGGCCCATAACCTGTTGCGCAGGTAAAAACACGAAGTCTAACAGCCGGTGCAAACGGATAAAAATCAAGAAGCAAAAGACGGAGTGTTCTCACGACACGATATATTTCTAGAGGAAGTACAGAGTTACAGTTCCTATAGTTCAGTGAACATAACGATTAGTACTAAGTAACGATTAGTACTAAAATATTTCATTTCAACAAGCATGACCTTCAATGCCATTTCTGTTTTTCACTATATCTCACGAACCAGATATGATATTTGCATCACTTAGGTGTCAATCGACGTGTATTAATATTTTTGTGATGTTTTCAATTTTATAAAAAAAAAACAGTTTCAACCGTTTTTTAATTTGATAAAAGAAAATGCGGAAAAGTAAGGTTTAAAATTTTTTTTTAACCTGATTTGCATAGCACAGTAATAAATGTTTATAAAATTTATACATTCTTATCAGTGTTTAAAGAGAAACTAGCAAATTTTTACTATGATTGTAATTAAAAATTAAATAAAAAATCAATCAAAGTTACCATATAAAAAGGGTTAGTGCGAATGATATTACTCAATATCTTTTATTCTAAACACGTTGATGTAAAATCAATCAAAGTTTTATAATATTTGCATAATTTGAGCAGATTTTGAATAGTTTTCACAGTGTTTTAATTTTAATAAAAAAACTATTTAAATTTTGAAAACTAACAAAATTTCAATCAAATTTGCTTTTGTGGTAATCAACGCTTTGAATGGTAAAATGTTTTGTAGTCAATACTTTGCAAGATCATATGCTTTAAAAAGCTTTAATCAAATAAAAAAGTAGTTTTTAGTAAATTGATCCTTTAGTGTTCGTAAGGTTTCAAGTCCTTCCTCCATCATCATCTGTAAAATATTTTACTTGTTACATGCAATTAAACTTGATTGCATATTCAATGATTTTCAAGATCAACTGAAAATAACGAATGACTATTTTTCTCATTGATGTAAAATCGCAGAAACATACAAATTCAATGGGTTTGCCGAAGTCATGGCAATTTTGAACAAAACTATGCAAAATTGCCACCACGCGAGAAAATCTCTGCAGTGGGCGTAATAACAAAAATTGCATTCATTTTTGGTATCGCCTATTTGTATTTCAAGCGTCGATATGAAAATAGCAAATAACGTAGAAAAGGTTTTGTAACCTGCCACCCCGCTCTGATTGATCCGCGTGTATATTCAATCAAATCAATCCACCCCCATCCAGCAAAAGCCTTACGTAATCAGTGGACGCTCCCTTAGATGATATGATTGATATTAACTTATTTGAATTACTGTTATGAATTTTGAGTCAGGAAAAATCGTCTACAAAATCAATATACGTAACTAAACTTACTTTTAATATCATTTTCTACACCTCACTGACTTGCAAGATGCAAGTTCAGGATTACACAAATTCCCAAATCCAAATACAAAAATTAAAACTCGCAATTTCCAAATTATCTGCGATATTGACTGAAAACATTTTATCTACTTACCATACATACTGTCATAATCCTTGAAAACGTAACCCTCTGAGGATAAATGATTTTCCAGTGCGTGACAAAACTACACCGGCTGCACACTCTACCAGCTGATACACGACCATTGCAACTAACATCAATATATGAAAAACAATGGTCATCGTCTAATTCAGGCATTAGAACAATATTATTTGTTTTTTGTAGTTGTAATAAAAACTTTTAGCCTCAAATGGCGCTATAATGGTGCCATGTTTGCCGTCTATTGCACCACAGTACCATCTGTGTTTTATTTTTCAGGATTTATCATCTCCACAATCTCAAGAACACCAAGAAAGTATTAAGCACTTGAGTCATTATCCGTTTCATACTGAAAATTATGAAATAATGAATTTCGACTTTCAAATATGTCTGAAAATTACTTTTCAGATCAATTTTACGATTTCATATGATCTTTATAAATAGACAAAATAACTATCTTTTTTGTGGGGGAGCCCCCATAACTTCTCATGTGGCCGTGACCGTTTTGAGAATTATTTTTTTAAGCAGCGGTCGTAAGGCACTACTGACCCCACGCTTGGGCAAGTTGTGCTGGAGCCGAGGTCGGTTGTGCCGTTCATAATTTTTGGCCTTTTGCTCTGGACTGTATTGGTGCGACTCTTGTTGCTGATAACCTGAAGGACCTGGCTCATTTCCACAGTCTTCATTGATTGATTGCTGAACATATGAAGAACACGTTTCATTTATACAGTCAACACTGCATCGTCGTAGCTGAGGACCAGGCTGAATTATTGACCGACAAGACTCAACTCAGTGTACCGTATAATTTGACCGTCACAAACTTTTTATGCATAGTAGTAGCGGAGCATTCCTTTTTCGATCTTCCGTACTCCCGCCCCCTTCGGTGGTGTGGGCCATGATCTTAACATTTACCTTAATGGTTTTATCTTAGAGAGCGTCTATTGATTACGTAAGGCTTTTTGTGGATGGGGAAGGGGTCGGATTGAATTCCTTGCTGATCATTCGGAGGGAGAACGTCACAAATACTTTTCTTTGGAAATTTTTATTTTCATATCGATGCCTCAAAGACAAAAATGTGCTTGCGAAAGTGCTGGCGAAATTGCGATTTCAGGGTTATTGAAAGTAGTTTTGTTTTCACACCAACTGAAGAGACTTTGTCGCGTGGTGGCCATTTTGAACAGTTGCGTCGAAAATTTTTATGGTTGCTGCTTTGTTATTGAATCTGTATTTTTTCTCCATATATGGTTAAAGAAATTGATAATTAAAAATTGAATTAAAAAAACTAGTTTGCAAAAGCCCATCGTTTCCTTTTGAAAATTTCCACCTTCTAACGACGAACAAAAAAAAAGTTATTCATTTTTTCCAGTTAATCTTGGAAAACATTGAATATGCAATAAATAATTGCCGTTTAATTTGATGTAAAATACTTTAGAATTATACAAAAGATGAGGGGGAAAATAATTGAAATCTTACAAACCTTTAAAAACTAAACTCATAAACTACTGAAAGCTACAATTTTTCAATTGACGGAAGCTTTAAAAAGCTTCAAAAGTATTGACTAAGACTTAGAAATTTGTAATAACGCATCAATTGGCACTTTAAAAACGAAAATCAAATGTTTGCTTCGCGAGATAAAGAGGATGACAGAAGTGAACTTAGAGGGGTGAAAACATAAAAACATCAGCGCGAAATTTGCCAGCTTCATCAGTTTTATAAATTGCAGAGACGCTCCGATTGACACCTTAAAAATGCTACGACTTTGTTTACGAGTGTTATGCTCGTAAAAAAACTGTCCAAAAACTTACGTAGAAACACACACACATACAGATTTGTTTCCAAACACACTTTCAGTATACTCTTAAAACCTCAAAATGTTAAGATATAGTGAAAATGCCAATATCGATTATCGGGGCAATTACAATAACTTCCCATATACTGGGAAGTTAAAAAATGAGAAGTCACAGGTCAACTGGTTTAGTGAATCCAAGTGAAACAAACGCAGAGATGAGAAAAGTGAAAACCATTCAACAAACTGAATTTTTGAAAGAGTTCACAAAACTGCAAAGTCTAAGGAATTGGCTTCGTAAACAGTCACCCTCTTATGACTCCGAGGGAGTTCTACGGGTAAGTGGCAGACTCCGTAATGCCGACATTTCGGAAGACGTAAAATATCTATTACTATTATCACTATGTGACTTTCTTGATCATACAAGACGAACATAAAATAATTAAGTATGGCGGCGTAACATTGATGCAAAAATGTTCAAAATTGAAGTACTAGATAATTGACGACCAAAAAGTTCTTCGACTCGACGTGCATAGATGCCTCATATGCCACAAGAACGCAACAGAAACAATGACAGCAGTTCGCATAAATACAGCTAGAGCATTGATGTACTGCGGTGTCGATTACGCCGGTCTTTTCTGTAATCGAATGTCCAAAGGCCGCGGCTGATCCTTCGGTGAGGAGTGAAATGTGTTCCCTATTTAGACATAAAGACTATTTTAGCTTTTCTCCACCGCTGTGGAATGTAACCCGCATATTCTAAAGATGGCATGTATCCATGGCAGTGTTATATTGTTTTCCAGCTGGATCTCAACAGATGAGATGTTGTCCATGGCAGGGGACTCAAAGGGTTGAAATGAGCTGATTGTCCAGCGTAGTAGCCTGTTGTTTACAGGCAGGTTGGGGGCGTATGTGGATCAGCTTTGTCAGCCACATCCTTACTACCCAAGAGGTGCGTGTTCATGAGAATGGCTAGCGTCTCGGAGCTGGCTTTCGTCCAGACCCCATTCGCATCTTTGAGAGACCTTAAAAATAATTAACAGCTCACCATGACTTCATGCAGACGACTGACATCCTTGGAATGTTATATTTCTGCACAAAAACTCCCCACGAGGTGCGCTTAGCTTTCCTGATGGAGTATTTAAACTCCTTCAGTTTGAGTTTTAGGTAGACTAGTCATTGAATTCTTTACTTCAATTGAAGGACTTCCCACATTCATTCTGGAGTTCCTCAATGTCAATATTTCACCATGGGGGCTTACATTTCCCCCTAGGCTTCGATGGACTGCATGCGGACCTAGATGTTTCATTTAAGGCAGACGTATGGCCTCGACGGCCTCCTCCAGACTGTCTTCAGTTTTTGGAGGTTCACCTTCTAGTGCAAATTCAAATACTGATTGGTTCTTGACCTCATCCATCCTCCTTTTGTTGATGAAGGTATGATTTATAGGAGGGTCAAAAGCACATCCAACATTTTATATAGATGGTCGGAGGACGAGCACATTTTTCAAACTTTCTATCCTTTGATAGCGTGGTGTAAGTGCTCGTTCGTTAGAATGACATCCAAAACCTCTCAACGAATGCCGTAATGAAAGTTGGATCGTCACATTTGTGGCATTGCATGTTTCTCGGCGTAGCACCAGATAATTTTCTTCACTGACAGTCGTATCATCGCACCGTTTCTAAGATTTTCTATAAATGTCGTCTTCCCACAACCAGATGGTGCATCATTGTAAATTGGTATTTAAAGTGCAGCATCTTTTTGTGTTTGGAAAAGAAGAACTTCTTATTCAAGCTATTACAGAAATTTTATTTTACATTTTTCAAGATGAGTAGAAGACCAATTGTAGATGACTCGCACGAAAAAACTTTAAACGTCGACGTGTTATTATAAGTGGTATTGATGATCTTTGGCAGCCAGACCTGGTTGATAGGACTGCGTATGAATCTGAAAATAGTGGTCATAAACTTCTATTGACAATAAATGGCACATTTTCCAAGTACGCTTGGGCTCTCCTCGTCAAAAGTAAAAATTCTAATGATGTGGCTAAGGCTATGTAATCAGTTCTTGAACAAGTACACATATCCAGAAATCTGCAAACCGATGATGGAAAAGAATTTTTTAATATAATATTTCGCCACATGATGAAATATTATGTAATAAACCATTATTCTACATTCGGTGCATTAAAAGCATCAATTGACGAGAGATTCAAAAGGAAAATGTGGAAAGAGTTCAGCATGAATGTAAATTACCATTGGCTCAGTCTTCTCAGTAAACTGGTGAATAAATACAATACAACAAGGAATCGTACCATTAATATGCGACCTGCCCGGGTTAATTCGTAAAATGAGGTTTATCTACTATCAAAAGTATAAAGGAAGCTTAAAGCCCCTCCTAAACCTAAATATAAAATCGGTAATCATGTTCGCATGAGCAAGCACAAACATATATTTCAAAAAGGCTAAACCCCGAACTGATCGACAGAGATATTTAAGGTGAAAGAAGTAAAGAAAACAGAACTACGTACATACTTGCTTGAAGATTACCAAGGTAATATCATCGAAGGAGATTTTTATGAGACAGAAATGACAAAGGTCAAGTACCCCAATGTTGATTTTGTAGAGAGGATTTTGGAACGAAAGGAAAATCGCGTGTTTGTAAAACGGCTTGGATTTCCATCATCTCATAATCTCTTGATTGATATAAAAGATGTTCTATAACACTCGGACTTTCATTCAATATGTTTAACTTAAGGCACCAATACGAGAGTTAAAAGATATTTAAGAATTTAGATCTGGAGGAGAGAAAGGTACTGAAACTTGTTAAAAGCTATTTCCTTTACACCAACTTGCAGGACTACGTCAAGTGCTCCTTCTGATCACTGATAATGAGTTCCTTTACTCCACCATCTGATGTTGAAGTAAAATATTTACGCCTATCTCCAGATTATGTGCTTCCTAGCGGTAAAGACGTTTGCGACCCGTATGATAAACTACTTAAAAAATTATACAAATACCAGATACCGTCGTTTTCTACTATACTGAAAATTGTTACGCTAACAATTCTGATATCGCTTTTGGTGATTGAATTCGTCAACCTCTACGATATTGTCTGCATATTATAAACGTGCTCGTTTTGCATCTGCGAATATGCTTATAGGAGTAGTACGAATAGAAATTGACAATTTGATGCACATAAACAATAAACAAATTATTTTCACGAATCTCGATTTTTAATCTTCATTATTAGCATAAGTAAATAACGTAAAACTTCAGGCAGGTATTGAATTTCACGCACAGCTCTCCATCATTGTGTCTTTTGCATTCATTCATCTTCTCAGCTCACGATCCATCGAAATACTGATATACTTTCGTGTCCAATAGCTCGCCGACCTAGCACACTTTAAATATGGGTAGTGGCACATGTTGTTCATGTCTAAGGCTGAGTTATTTTACATGAAAGTGTTTGTCTTATTACTTTGCTACATTAATACGTTTCAGTTAGTTGTCTGCACCAATGCCTCCGTATCTTGACATATTTTCTCTGGTTTTCATCAGCCAAAATGTCATTATATAGAAAAATAACTTCTATTCTAAGATTCACTCGAAAAACCTGTGCCTTCTCTAGATTTTCTATAAAATATCTCGTCAACGGTGATCGCCTTTTTATAGTGCATCCCGGATAACACTAAATGATCTACCACGGCACGACCTCGCCTAAACGACTATATCTGATGCGTTCGGCTGGTAGTGGTGGTATTCAGTCACTTGAGTAGGGGAGAGCGGGGCTGAAAGTGCCGATTTTAACAAATCCTTAAATAAATCGGATAAGCCGAATGCTACGGTTAATAGTTCTTTTTTATCTTAGGTAGAATTTAATCTGCATTTTAAATTTATACCCAGTTTTTGTGCTTTTGGAATTGTTTTGTTTTGAGAATTATTTTTTTAAGCAGCGGTCGTAAGCCACTACTGACCCCACGCTGGGGCAAGTTGTGCTGGAGCCGAGGTCGGTTGTGCCGTTCATAATTTTTGGCCTTTTGCTCTGGACTGTATTGGTGCGACTCTTATTGCTGATAACCTGAAGGACCTGGCTCATTTCCACAGCCTTCATTGATTGATTGCTGAACATCTGAAGAACACGTTTCATTTATACAGTCAACACTGCATCGTCGTAGCTGAGGACCAGGCTGAATTATTGACCGCCAAGACTCAACTCAGTTTACCGTAAAATTTGACTCATGTAGATCTTCGGATGTCCTTGTTTGAAGGACCAGCGAACTATTGATCTTTTGTAAGGGTTGGTTATCCGGCATGAGGTGATTGGTGACGAAAGACGATGCAAAGTCTTTCCCTGTAAAAACAGCCGCATCATCGGGCCAAATAATAATCTTTTTAAACGCGTTGGAGATTTTGATCGGTGTTGCTGCCAAGGGGAAAGCGTATTTTACTACGCCTGGTATTTCGTAAATTGAAAAAGTCCAATAAGTCAACTCTTTATTTTCTTCACATACCGTTGTGCAACAAATTTCTAATTTACGTGGAACGGTTTTTAATTTGCGCCCGTCCTTGATGACCGCATCAGCAGCCATTTGTAGAAGATCCTGGGAAGTAGTTCCCCTTTGTGTTTTCCTGTTGTTTGTTCTCATTCTATCAAACAAAACAATATAAAGTTTAAAAGGGCAGTTGGGGGTTAGTTGTGCAGCGGCACAATTGACCCCAATTGAAAGGCACTTTTAACCCCGTTTCAAATACATTTACTTTTTAGCATATGCTATAAAAACATTCTTTCCAAAGCGTTAAAATTGCATAGAATAATACTTCGGGATAAATTAAAAACAGATTAGTAAAACTCCCATATCCTTAATACCGAAAATGGTTACTTGAGACCAAAAGGTATGCACGAAAAAATATTTACTCACTTAATGCTGAAGGAACACTGCACACACTGCCACTAGGTCCGCGACTTTGGCGCAACTCAAATAGCCGCTGCACATGTGCGAAAGTGCCACAGTGCCGGACATAATACGAGCATAATGTTATCTCTTTTCGTTTTTTCGATATTTGCATCGGAACAACTCACTCCCGACACTTTCAGCCCCGTTCTCCCCTACGCAAGAGAGACATCTTGCCGAAATAGCCAAGACAACGGTGAAAAACCTGCCTGTATTGTTGCTGGCGCGCTCTCTTACATCGCCCCTTCTTAATGTGTCAAAAAGCAGCAGAAACTCTATGTTATGGCTTACAGGGACAGAAGATCTGCCTTCAAAGTCCTGAAAAGACTGAAAGATTGACCACCCCTTGAATGGGCAACCACTGCAGTTAAGGCTCACAAAGCCCCTATATCAAAGCAAGGGGCAACTCATTGAAGATGTAGATCTAATGAGGCAGCCCCGAATAAAATAAGTGCCCCATTTCTAATCACTAAAAGACCAAGATTGGTCGCGCCTAGTCCTGTCGAGGGCAAGAGTTTCAGTGAAGTAGCCAAGGGCAGCCTAGTATGGACTGTCATCAACAGGAGTATTAGCGATAGAACCATCTCACCATCAAATTGGAGGATGGTGAAGATTGCTCTTCATCGGGTGTACAAACGCATACCGGAGGCAAACCCAGGCTCTCATTCTAGTTGTGACTTTGGTTGGTACTAGACATGTCTAGCTCATCGCGAATATGATTCAGTGATCCGAATCATCTTAGAGATCCAAATGATTCGAATCAGTGAAATCAGTTCATTTGGATCAGTGAATCTTTCAGATCTCATGGATCAGAAGCACAAGACACAAACCAATCTTCCGCAATCATGTTTCATTCATTAATCTCTCACAAGTTCCTCCGTTAGAGAGGTAAACAGAAATACACTTTTCACGGGAAGAGACGGTGAAGCTCGCATTTGGATGGGCATAACGATGAATGGGCACATGAGATGATATGTTTGTAAATAATTTGCAGGGCTGCCAGAAGTAGTTTACAAGATGCAATTTAAAGTTTCGATTGTAGTTGTTTAAAATGTGGAATTATACAATATGATCGTAGTTGAAAGTACAGCTTTTTGTCATTGTAAAACAATAAAGGCGCAATTGTGCTTTTATATATTTTGTGTGGATATTATATCTTAATATATTTTTCATATAAAAATGTAACTTTATTAAGGTTTTTTCAGTCAAAAATGGACTTGAAGATTCGGAAAGCGACGATCGTAAGTATTCCGAATGGAGTTTTATGAACTCAAAAATCAAGTAAACAACTTAAACATCTACAGATTTACCTAATTGCATGGTAACTCTGTACAGCGTGCAGCGTACCATATCTTTCTGTATACCTAACTCATAATATCAATCATCTCTTCTGACTCAGTGATCCAAATGATCTAGATGATCCAAAGGATACATATCCTGATCTGGATCATTGTTTTTGCCACCTCTTGTTGGTACCAGTGTCACGTGAAGGTGATAACTTGCACGGATCATCGCTCAGCAGATCTATATAAGCAGGCAAGCGGTAGAATGAAAGAAGTCTGGCCCGAAGCAAGGTACGAAGCTGTCTCCAGGGGAGGCATCCCAAATCGGCATGTGCATGGATACCGGAGCAGCAATGCTGATCTTTCGCTGGATAAGTGGAAGGTAGCCAAGGTAAGCAAGCCCAGCAATGGACAGTGAGATGCCCTCATAATCATCAATAAGAAGTCACTAGCTAGCTAGGTAGGGTGCAGTGATAAGCTTCGGATTCTCACCTTACGAGTATATCGCAAGGACCATTCTGGGAAGGTAGTAAGGCAACCGAATATAGAGAGTGAAAGTGTGACTGTGGAAGCCTAAGTATATCCGACAGTGGACCTCTCTGAATCAGATTTTCTCTCCAATGACGGAAAATGCATCGCCTCCACTGCGGAGTTGGCTGGAAACAGTCCAATCCCTCGACTTGGTAGAAGAGGAGAATATGTTCTCATTCGACGAGGAGACGAATGAAACCTTGTGTCGTGATGCTGTGGTTCATACAGATAAACCTTCATCACTCTAAAGTGGCATCTGCCACATTGCTCTTCCGCCTGGCTCAAAATTAAGATAAGTTAATACTGGCCCAGCAACCTTGGGTTGTAAGCAACCAAACCTGGTTGTGGGCTGTGGGCTGTGAGCTCAATATGATTTCAGACAGCGTGATGTAATCTCCTCCCTTGACAAAACCTCGATCTCGTTATCCACCCCAACACCTGTCTGAGCTAAGATTGCATCCTGCTCTAGTTCCTGTAAGACTCCCAAACTCACATCTGACCTGCTGCACACCGAACTGTTTGGCGCAAGTTTTTAATTTTCTATTACCATGTATGCCACAGAATTGTCTCTATCTTACTCACAGTTTAGGAGAGAACAGCACCTTTTAAACTCTGCTCTGAAAAGGGGACATTGTATAAGACCAAAAATTGACTTAACATCTCGATAAATTTTTCTTCAACGTTGAAGAAAATCTTTTCCTTCTCCACCTCTTTCGTCAAAATGCTTAAATTAGCTACAAATAAATCATTTTCGTAGGTTAAAAAACTACTTACATAGCTTATTAAACCTAAACTATCCACTTTTTTAAATAAAGGATAGATATCTATTAAAATGTTTTATTATATTTGCTGCCTTAGAAGCAGATTCCATTCTAGATTCACTTCATTCGTAAATTAGCATATAACAACCTTATTCTATATTATGCATACACGAAGAATGAAACTTCCCTCATAAAAAACCTGCACGGCCTCAAACAGCAAAACCAATCAACAGAGGAATTTCATAGGGAAGTGATCCCATGAATAATCACGCCACCATCCATGAAACAGATTTAAACTTTACCGCGACGAAAAGAAAATTATTTTCTGATATGTGTTCGAACGCGTTTCTTTCCAGGCTAAACGAACCTCTTGGGTCCACGATACGAGGAAAGGAACAACAACACCAATCTGTTCCACATTTTTCACCATTTTAGCAAAATCGCACCTAAATGAACTTTTCCCAACAGCGACACCCACAAACAAATTGATTAGCCCTCCCACGGTAAAACCAGTTTAAAAATCATAGCATCCAAAGGTTTTGTTTTAACCAGGTAAACAACCAGACAGGATCAAAATCAGAGCTCATGGATACCAACACAGCAAGTCAAGGACGGCAAAACCCCAGATGAGGCCTTTTGGCAACAGAGCGCTTCTTAATGTCGACGAGTGCAATCCTAGTTCGGATATAGAAGAAAACCCCTAGAATTATCTTTACATGATATCGAATATCCATTTTACCAATACGAGCCCCATAACTATCCTTTATACGATTACAACAGTCAACCACAAGAACTCGAGGCAGAAGATTTCGTAACAGAACCTGTAATAGATGACTCGAATTTTCGCCAAAATGCCTCAACAAACCAATCGGATACCTAAAGGTCAATAAGCACGGATTTATCCTGCCATATATTAACATTTCTTCGCCATTTGGTCGTCAATTGAAATTTTTAATAGATGCTGAAGTTTATCTTCTTTTGTAAATCCCGAATTCGACATAAAAACCCACCTTCATGACAATTGTCTTAGCTTAAAATAAAATAGAACAAGAAAACATGCTCGGCAGCTTCATTGAATTCAATCAACTGGGAGGAACATGATTTCTAGTTTTCCGGTTCCACGGGTATTTTGATGGACTTCTAGGCATAGATGCGCTAAGTACCTTTGGAGCAAAAGTCGATCTTGGCACCAAAATCCTTGTTATCAACAGCGCAGCTTTGGCCTTAAACTAAGCTAAATCTGTCACTATCATCAGCTTCATAGTTACGACAAAACATACGACGACAGTCACCCACTTCCTCCATCACCAAAAGACATCTCCTAAGTTTTCCGAACGTCCCATTTAAATGACGAAGAACAGAAACAGCTCCTTCAAATATACCACGAATACGACGACATCGTCTTCGGAGAAGGTCTGCAAATAAAATTAAACATCATATTAAAACGATGGATGATGCGCATATACTCAAAATCTCATGGATACCCTTCCGTTCATAAAGATTAAGGTCGTAGGCAAATAGCTGACCTGCTCAATAAAGGTATAATCCGCTACATCAATCAAGCTACTCACCATGGAGCTATCCAGTGTGGATAGTTCCAAAGAAATTGGATGCCAGCGGAAAACGGACTTGGAGATTAGTTCTCGACTATCGAAAACTAAACGAAAAAAGCCGCAAGGTGAGGTCCACACGGTCAATTTGCCAGTAATATCTACATAAATATTAAAAGTATTAAACACAAAAATGTTCATGAAAATACTACTACTTTTGATAATAATAATGAGAGGTACTCATAAAAGTAACTGAAATGATTTAATATCAATCATTTCATCTACTGGAGTGTCCATTGATTACGTAAGTGAGGCAGGCTACAAAGCCATTTTACGCTATTTGTTATTTTTATATCGATAATTGGTTGGTTGTTTGGTTGTAGTGGTTGCCCCCTTTGTCAAAAGGCGTTTCACTCAGGCCAACATATGCCCATTGTGATACCACATGTCAATAGGGTGCGGCACTAAAACCTGTTGGGTGACGAGAACCATTTAGATTCTCGTATGAAGCCGGCTACGCAGCTAATATTCAAACTGGCTACTTCCGTGAGGCCGTCCAGGAAAGGTGAGCCTAAAGTTTGCATGCGTTTCTTGGATAGTGCTGGGCATTCACACAGAAAGTGTTGGATTGCTTCCTCCTTCTCCTATGATCTGCAGCTGCGGCAGAAATCGTGGAAAGGGGTACCCAGTCTTTCTGCATGTCTGCCAATGAGACAATGCCTCGTCAGCACGGATACGATGAAACTTAATGTTTCACGGCTCATGTTTAGGAGCTGCTTGGTACAGTTTGAGCTCAATGCGTACCAAGTTTTGCCTGGTTATCCTGAAGGTTTCTCCCAGCAGCCAGGCCCTGTTTGCAGCCTCTGTATAAAACTGCTTAAAACTTGTTTGACAGAGGCCAATAGAGGGCTGACTTTGGGTGTCAATGTGCTATACCGGAGCTCAGTGCCAGCTCTCGCTACGGCATTTGCTTCGCAGTTCCCAGGTTTATCACTATGACCCAGTATCCGGCAAAGAATCACTTCACACTGTAGCGACATTGCGTTCAGTTGCGTGCGACATTCCATTGCAATTTTGCATTAGGTATGCACGTTGGATAATGATTGGATAGCAACTTGAATGTCAGAGAACATGTTGAGATTTCTTATTGAAATTTTCTGGTTTTTCAGCCAGGACACTGTCTTATGTATTGCGATGACCTCTGCCTGAAAAACTGCGCGGTGATCTGGTAGCCAGAAGGATAGTCTCAGGCCTAGTTGTTAAAAGGAAACGCCACAGCTAACTTTTGCATCCATCAGTGTAAATGTCGACCGATTCATATATCCTTTTTCCTTCCATTATCCAGTCATCTCTGCTAGGAATGACGGACTTGAAACTGTAGTGGAAGCAGGGAATCGGAGGAGTGAGATCAAATTTCTCTGGCGTTGGTCCATCCCTCCGTAATATAGTGGAGTGGCCGACATTCCCATCTTGCCAGAGATTTAGACCTTTCAATCGAATAGCAGAGCACTTGGCCTGCTGTTTCGTTAGGAGCTCCATTGGGAGCCAATTTTATAGCATAAACAATGCCTTTGTCGGGTTAGTGCGTATAGCTCCAGTGACTGCAATAGCAGCAGTCCTCCTGCCATCGCCGACCCTCCAAATAACCACCCCACACAGAAGCATGCCGCTTTACCCGCTCTTTCTGCTGTGTTTGCTTTCCATGTGAGTTTGAATTCCAGAATCAGACCTGAATATTTGACCTGATGAGATGGATTGCGACTTGTCTCATCAAGTTTAGGTGGAGCAAATCGTGGAATTTTGTATTTTTTGTGAAGAGTACAAATTCTGTTTTCCGCGGATTAATCTTTTGACTGCACTCGATGATCTTCTTGGTAAGAATAACTAGGTAAAAGTTTAGTCTTTCAGATAGGTTGTTACCGAATTTGCCTGATATTATTATTGCAAGGTCTTCGGTGTAGGCTACGACTTTTCAACCAGTCATTTCTATTGTTGACAGGAGTTTGTCCGCCACTGGGTTCCATAGAAGGGATGATAGCACCGCACCTTGCGGGGTGCCTCTGCACGTCCGCCTTCTAAGGATGTTGTCTCCTAGTTTGGAGTTGATGCTCCTGCTGTTTAGCAGAGGTACGATAAACTTAATCAGCCTTTCATGCACATTGTCTTCCTCGAGTGCCTTCTCAATATCCTTGTTGTTGAATGTTCAATGTCTAGAAAAACCACCTGCGTGTATTTTTTGATCCATTTGTGTTTTTGACAGACCCCAAAAATAAGGTTCAGCTCGTCATGGCCGTTCACAGACGACTGAGATCCTTGGAATGTTCCATTTCTGCAGAGAAACTTCTCGACGAGGTGCGTTTTGCTTTTCTGATGTAACATTTAAACTCCTTCAGTTGGAGTTTATAGGAAGACCAGTCATTGGATTATTTACCTTGATTGAAGGACTTCGCACATTCCTTCCGCAGCTCCGCAATTCAAATATTCCACCATGGGGGCTAATATTTCTCCCTAGGCTTCGTTGGACTACATGCAGACATTGCTGCTTCATTGAAGGCGGATGTAAGAGCCCCAACGGCTTCCTACACACTGCCTATGTCTTCAATCTTCGGAGGTCCATCTTCTGATGCAGACGCAAATACTGATTGATACTTGACCCAATCCATCCTCCATTTGTTAATGGAGGTTGGATTTTTGGGAGGGTCAAAAGCCACATCAAACATCATATATCAATGATCAGAGAACAAGCGCTCTTGTGATACATGCCATCCTTGATAGCGTGGTGCAAGTGCTCCTTCGTTAGAGTGGTATCCAAAACTTCTTTACGGCTTGCCCTAATGAAATAAGGATCCTCATTTTTGTTTACTAGGGTTCAGTCATGGCTAAAAATAAATTCAAAGAGTGACTCACTCCTTTTGTTTGTATCAGTGCTTCCAAAAATGCGGTGATGGGCATTGGCGTCCACCTCGATAACTAGTTGAATGCCCCATGCAGTGGCTTCTGTGACGATCTTGTGCAGGTTGATAGAAGGTGGCAGAACATCGTGTGCCATATAGTAGGCGACAGCCCAAAGGAGTTTGGACAGCCTTTTCACTGCTATGTCAATGATGTTGTGGTCACTGAAATTGTACAAGGCTAGGAACTGCAAGCCTTCCTTTATTACTATGCAAGCTCTTGATTTACCTTATGTGTGGAGAGATACTGTTTTGTATCCCTTCATATTAGCCCACAAACCTGGTTGCCTATAACCCAAGGTTCCTGGGCCAGTATAAGCTCCTGTCCTTTTTGGGCCAGGTGGAGAACCAGTGCGGTGGATGCTGCCTTAGAGTAATGGAGGTTTATCTGTTGAAACCTCAGCATCACGACACAGGGTTTTGTCCACCTCCTCGTCAGATAAGGACATCTCCTCCTCCTTAACCAGGTCGAGAAATTGGATAAGGTCCCCAGCCATTTCAGTAGTGTTGGTGGTACTTCTCCCGTCGTCGGAGAGAAGATCTGATTCAGAGAGGCCCACTGCCGGGTCTACTGATGCTTCCATATTCACCTGACTCTCACTCTCCCTACTGGGTTCCCGTACTGCCTTCCCAGTACGGTCCTTGCGATATACTTGCAGAGTGATAGCCGAGAATCTGTAGCTTATTACCCCGTTTTACAACTCCAATGGAGCTAGTGACTCCTCGTTGAGGATTATGAGGGCCTCCCGCTGTGAATTGCTGGGCTCGCTTACCTTGGCTACCTTCCAATTGTCCATCGGAAGATCAGCATTGCTGAGCTTGATAAGCTCAACAATTTCCTCCGGTGTGCATGGCTCCGCTGGTATCCACGCCCTGGATCGAGGCCTATTTGGGATGTCTTCCCTGGAGGTACTGCTTCTAGCTTTGCTCCGGGCCAGACTTCTCCCAATCTACAAATAGCTTTGATCCGTGCAGGCTATCAGCTTAACGTGACCTTGGTACCAACCAGCATAACGGCAGTTAGGTGGAGGGCCTGGGTTTGCCTCCAGTATGGGTTTGTACATCCGAAGAAGAGGTTTCCACCATCTTCCAATTTGATGGTGAGATGGTTCCATCGCTAATACTTCTGTTGATGACAGCCCATACCAGGCTGCCCTTAGCCACTTCACTGAAACTCATGCCCTTGACAATATTGGCTGCGATGAATCTTGGTCTTTTGGTGACACGCAATTGAGCACTCGGTTGATTTGGGGCTGCCTCGATAGATCTGCATCTTTTGTGAGTGGCCCTTCGCTTTGCCAAATAAGCTTTGTGAGCCTTTACTGTAGTGGTTGCCCATTCAAGGGAAATTTTATCCTTCTGGTGGTCAATCTTTCATTCTTTTTAGGATTTTGAAGGCAGATCCTTTGTCCCTGTAAGCCATAACAGAGGATTTCTGCTGATTTTTGAAACCTGAAGAAGAGGCGGCGTTGGAAGGCGCAGCGGCATTTGTGCGGGCCGGTTTATTCGCCGTTTCTTGGTGCTGCCGCTGGCGCCATTTGGCTAAACACGAAGAGATGCTTGTCCCTGGCATAGCTACATTGGTGCATGCACCCCTCGAATAAGTGGGGAGTTGGCTGGTTGTAGTCCGATTGGACATCACGGTCTTCATCCCACCAGAAGGGCCCGTCACCTTTGTCTACTTCCCTTCCGGGCTGAGTGGATATTCCTTTTTACCTTTTTCTGAATGCATTGCACTCTCTATTCGTTGTGCAGTTTCCCTGAGACCATGCGAGAGTTGGCTCATTCCCTTATGGGGATATGTGCTCAGACCCGGGCCAGGAACTAATCAGGTGTGTGAACTCAACTGAACCTCCACGGCCAGACTGGTGGCGAAGAGTTTAGGACGTACCGCGAGGCCTGCCAGGGTTTCATGGGGACGTCATTTCCGCAAAATGTCACTCTTGGGTACTCAGGTGACAGAATACCACCCCTACCAGCCCAAAGCATCAGATAGAGTCGTTTAGACGAAAGAGTAGTCCGAGAACATCCGAGTTCGTGCCGTGGTTCATCATTTAGCGTTATCCAGGATGCACCACGAGGGGGTGATCTACATTACATCACTTTTATAGTGCTGGAAAAAATGATTGCAGATTTTGTTATAAGGCCCACTGAAGAGATTTTCTCGCGTGTTCGCCATTTTAAATAATTTTGTTCCAAATTGCCATGACTTCGACAAATTAATCGAATTTGTATTTTTACGATTTTACATCAATGAGATTGATATATATTTCTTAGTTTCAGTTGATCTTGAAAAACATTTAGTCTTCAGTCAACAGTCAGTTCAATCGCATGTAAAAAATAAAATCTTTTACACATAATGATGGAGGAAGCAGTTGAAATCTTACATACACTAAAGAATAAATCTACTAAAATCTGCAACTTTTTATTTGATGAAAGCTTTTTAAAACATATGACCTTGCAAAGTATTGACTACAAAGCATTTTACCATTCAAAGCGTTGATTACCACAAATGCAAATTTGATTGAAATTTTGGTGGTTTTGAAAATTTAAGCGGTTTTTTTATTAAAATTGAAAGACTGTCAAAACTTTTGAAAATTTGCTAGAATTATGCAAATACTATAAAACCTTGATGGACTTTAGAACAAAGTTTTTCGAATGAAAGACATAAGTCAATATCATTCGTATGAACCTTTTGCACATAGTAAATTTGAGTGATTTTTGGTTTTGCTTGTTTTTTCTTCAAAAACTGATGGGAATGTACATATTTTATGAACATTTATCAATGAGCTATGCAATTCAGGTTGAAACTTTATTTTTAATGGAATAAACCCCTAATTTTTCGCATTTTCTTTTATAAAATTTAAAAAACAGCTAAAATTTTTTTTATGAAGTTCCGATCATCACACAAATGTTAAAAACGGGGATTGACACCTTAAATAAGCAAATATCATATTTGGTTCGGGAAATATAGTGGATGATAAAGATTACTTTGAAAATCATGATGACTCTCAATATATTTAATTTTTTATGCACTCATGAGAAAAAATTTTGCTGTTTTTTTACAAAAACTCTATCCAGTATGTAACTTTTACAAACAATGATTACTGTGTTACGCAAATCAGGTTGAAAATTTATGGTCTATGGAAAAAAACTAATTCTTTGCACTTTTTTTATAAATGAAACAACTGTAGTGGATCTACACAATCAATCAGCATTTGACTATAAACTAAACCCACAAATAAATAGATAACGAGCAGTCGTAGAATATACAAATGCATAATTTACGATCACTTTGTAATGCTAACTTTGCATACTCGTTTTGCATTACACATAATCTACTCATACGAAAGTCCAAATCATGTTGCCACTAAAAATAGACACATGAATGAATGTTGATACTAGCCCATCGCGATCGTGCCAGACTAAGCGGCGCTTAGCGTTGGCAGGTGCAATGTACGACATGCTTACACACAAAGTGCATGTACCCTTTGTGAAGAAATTTGAGTAGTCATTACTCATGGACTTTATGAGTGTTGCATTTTAAATTGGGTCATATGGAAAAATACTGATCGATGTTTGGTTGGTAGAATGAATTTACTATATTCAATTCTTCCAGTTTTAGTGTAGGGATTATGTATTAAGTAGATAAAAATTATTAGAGTAGGGATTATATATTAAGATGTAAAAATTGTATAAAAGGAATTTGTAGAATAAAGAAAAGATAGTCATAGTCTTACTTTTGACTCGTTTTAATTATCTATTATTGCCGTAGTTTGGCAAAACGCTCGAGCCGTAACTTGGCTTTAGAAGCGCTACAATTATAGCGTAACCAGTCGCTAAAGAAGAGTAGTAAAAATATAGGCTAGCTTGGATCACGAATCCTGCGCCAGACATGTGGCAATTCACTTGCCGGTAGGTACCCTAGTATAACCCTGTTTCCTCGCTAATGGTGCGCTTTACCTATACAGCGCCAAATCACGGATCTCCCTCGAAGAGTATAAGATCCGGCATTCGGCGTCCAACACCGAGGACTTCAAGGCACCTGAGAAACCATCGACGACGAAGCATCTTTTACATGGCGATCCTGCCCACTCGAAACCTGTACTAAGGCGATTCGGCCAACACGAAGCTGAAAGTTTCTTAGTATAAATAAGAAAAAAAAATTTAAATTTGTACGTTGACGACTAACGCTGCGACCGAAAATGAAATTTCGACTTTAGATAATGGAGTTGGAACTTCAACCAAAAATATCGAAGACAATTGCAAATTGGAAGAAGGCGAAGATGAAGAAGAATTTTCTGCATTATTTGCGATTAAAGTAACAAACAATTTAATGGTGACTTAAGGATTAATCGGCAACGACCAGAAATTTACAATTCAACACTAACTATTTGAGGTTAAACTTTATTTTATATATAATATGGACTGGAATGAATATCATATTAATTAGGATTTTTCTAAACAAATCAGTAAAATTTTAAGAAAGCATAAAATCATTATGAGAACTCTTATGAAAATCGTACCAAGATACTCTGCATGTTCAAAAAAAAAACAATAATAAGTACACTATAGGGAATAATTTATACAGAATAACGGGTATGAGCACAAATTATATAAAAAATTTCAACAAAAATGAACATAGGTATCTACAACTATTAATAGATACTGGAGCCGACATCTCCAAATATAAAAGTAATAATTTAAGTTCATATGATATACAAGCACAAAACAGATGCAAACTTACGGGCATAACAAATGAAAGTACAATGTCACTCGGAACTTTCAAACTAAATTTCAACGTTGAAGAAATTATTATATCAAATACATTTCATGCGGTAGATGAGAAATCCCCTATCGAAACTGATGGCATTATAGGACGAGACATGCTAATCAAGTATATGTGCAAAATTGACGACGAAACATATACCATATCCTTCAGTACACAAGACAGAGATATAGTGTTCCCAATGTACACTAGAAAAGCTAACATGGCACACATAATAATTCCCGCAAGAACAGAAGCGATAATATCCATAGATGTAGACAGATCAGAAGACAGCATAATACTAAACAAAGAAATCGAAAAAGGGATATTCTTAAGCAATTGCATAATTCCAGCGAAAGGTATATGTCATGTGAAAATACTCAATACTAACGAACATGACATAACTCTGAAAAACTTTCAAACAGAGGTAGAACTACTGAGGAATTATGACGTATTGAAGACAACTCGGAAATTTGACAAAAAACGATTAAACGAACTATTAAACGTAATTAATACCAACAGTCTCGATGAACAAGCAAACAAGAGCTTGCAAGAAATTATTTTGGAATACCAAGACGTTTTCCATCTGGAAGGAGAATACCTCACAAAAAATAATTTCTATCAACAAAAACTCAACACCTGCGACGAAAACCCAGTCTACATAAAAAATTATAGGTTACCACAAACTCAGAATGACGAAATTCTTAGGCAAGTACGGGAACTAAAAGATAATGATATTATCGAACAATCTACAAGCCCGTACAACTCACCATTGTTAGTTGTACCTAAGAAAAGCTCGGATGACACCAAGAAGTGGAGATTAGTCGTTGATTTCAGAAAACTAAACGAAAAACTGGTGAACGATAAATTTCCATTAACAAGGTTAAAAGACGTCCTAGATAAACTAGGTAGGGCAAAGTACTTTTCAACCTTGGATATGACTAGTTCGTTCCGCCAGATTGAGCTAGAAAAAGAATCAAGACCTTTAACCGCTTTTTCCACCAATGATGGACACCTTATTACAGCAGATGGTATAAAAACAGACCCTGCTAAGCATGAAGTAATTAAAAATTATCCCATCCCAAAGACCGCGGATGACGTGCGAAGATTTGTAGCTTTCTGCAACTATTATCGACGCTTCATACCAAACTTTGCGGGAACGGCAAAGAGTTTGAACTCTCTTTTATAAAAAAAGCACCGTTTGCTTGGGAAGAGGAACAGCAAAAAGCATACGAACTTTTAAAACGCAAACTGATTTCACTTCCTATACTTCAATACCCTGATTTTGAAAAACCCTTCATACTTACTACAGATGCGTCAAATTTCGCACTAGGTGCTATACTATCGCAAGGAGAAATTGGTTCAGATCTACCAATCTCGTACGCGAGCAAATCATTAAATAAGCACGAATTGAATAAACCTATCATAAAAAAGGAACTTTTAGCGATACATTGGGGCATAAACTTTTTTAGGCCATATTTATATGGACGGAAGTTTATAGTCGTATCAGACGACAGACCTTTGGTATCATTGTTTACACACAAAAATCCATCTTCTTCTTCTTCATCTTCAGAAATCGACAAGCAAAGTGGCAATCAAAACGCAGAGATTGATCACCTTCATGCGTTTGATTCCACTTCTTTGTCAGATATTAAAGGGGCGATGAAACTGGAATTTTATATGCTAGGTAGCAAGAAAACCAAGAAAGATGATATATCTATAACTAAAGAGAAAGATTTTATAGTAGTGCGCTACAGTGATAAAGTTGATGAGAAACCAGTTTCCTTCAACAATAAGCTGAAAGTTCATGATAACAACAATGATAATTCATACACGAAACTAGTTTCTGTCATGAAGAAGTTGTTAATATATTCAAAGAACAATAGCATAAATGCACTAGCTTTATCTTCTAATGATGATGTATTAAAGTACGTACCGAGAAATGAATTCAAGAAATTATTTAATGCGTTGCAACGAGAAGAAAGTTATAAGTTAAAAATATTAATATACAGACCACCCATACGAATTCAAGACGTCAAAAAGCAAAATGAATTAATTATTGAGTACCACAAATCGCCACATGGAGGACATACAGGAGTACAAAAAACTTTGTTAAAATTGAAACAGAGATATTGTTGGAAGGATATGAAAAAAATGGTCAAAAAGCATATAAACCAATGTGAAAAGTGCAAGATAAATAAGATAACTAAGCACACCAAAGAGAAAATGATAAAAACCGAGACACCATCTACAGTAAAACTCGCTTAAGTGCATTATGAAAAGTTTCCATATTTTTACTGCACTTGTCCGAAATGGGCACTTAACCGTTTTCGGCTATATACACTGATGAGGCATTTATGCGAAATCTTTTAAATGCCTCAAAATAGGCAGTTATCCAAAGTGTTTACATTTTCTGCGAAACAATAGCTTTATAAAATTTAAAGAAAACATATCATCTTCATCTTATTAATTTTTATTGAGAATAAAACGATGCTATGCTTTAAGACAGAAATGTGAAAAAAACCTTTTCTGCTTTTCGATCAATTTAAACATGAATTTGCAAAGTTAAATAAAAGATGAATTCTTACAATGATTTAAAATAATCCGAAAGCTTGGTCTGCGTTAGATTTTTTTGTTGGGTTTCAAACATTTCTTTTCTATGTCTTCTAATTGAAAATTATCTATATTTTTTCGATGGAAGAAAAGTCTTAAGGTATGAAGTGCTTCCGAAGCATCTTTAAAGATTGGTTCTTTTATCAGCATCAGCGTTTTGAAGAATACACTTCTCTTCATCGCTACTTTCATCCGTAACGATTTGATTTTGATTCTGAATTTCGGCTGTTATTTCACAATCTATGAGAAATTTGTGGCAAATCGTTATCGGAATTGACGTATTCTCGGAAGTCTGAGTTTTCTAACAAAGTTTCTCCAAAACCCCTTAGCGTTTCACAATTAGACTCTTCATTGGATCCAGCATTTGTTGGCACGAATCCTGCCTGTAATTCAAAATCAAAGAATTCTCCAGAAATACTAAGCGTCTAATTTAAAGTTTTTTACCTTTGCAAAACAATTCATAATTGTTTGATTTTTTACCAATCACCAAGCACGTATTACATAAAGCATTGTATCGTACAATGTAATCGATTTGATGAAGAGTTGTATGGAAATTTCTCTTTCAATTGCAAGAATTTGTTTTCGCAGTAATATTTGTCTAAAATAGGTTTTAAAAGATTTAATGACACCCTGGTCTAACGGCTGCAATTTCGCAGTGGTATTTGGCGGGAGAAAGTGAATTTCAATATTGTCTGGTTTCACGTTGATTCGGTGACATGAAGCGTTGTCAACAAGCAACGTTATTTTTCTATTCGCTGCTTTCGTTTCGTCATCGAGCTCTAACAAAATTTTATTCCAAATTTCTGTCGTCATCCAGGCGTTTTTATTATCATAGTACGGAAGTGGTATATTTTTTCCTTTAAAGCATCGAGGGTTTTTCGAAGATGCAATCACGAAAACTATTTTAAATGTTCTAGTGGCGTTGCAAAGAAAGAGGAGTGTTATTCTTTTTTTTTTGAGATTTCAATCCAGTTAGATTGTCTCCTTTGTAGGCTAGGGTACCTTTCGGCAACGCCTTATAAAATAAACCACTTCCATCAGCGTTGAAAATGTTGGCGATAAATCGTTTTTCCAAAATCGTTGGCAAAGTGTGTTGTAAAAAGTTTGAGCACTTTTCTGGTTGACCTCTTGACCTTCGCCGTGGATTTTTACAAATTTTATATTTTCCCTTTTTTGCCAACGATAAAGCCACCTAGTCGAAGGGTTAAAACCAGATTTCATTTTTATAGCCAATTCTGTAGCTTTATTTAGCAGAAGAGGACCATTTAAAACAGCGTTTTGACTTCAGCATTGATCAAACCAGATTTTAAGTGCTTTTTCTACGTTTTGGTGTGAACCACTTTTTTGACGTTTAATTTTTGAGTTTTTGGACGCAATTTGCCTGATTTTTTCTTCTTGTTTTAGCATTCTATT
This sequence comes from Oxycera nigricornis, assembly GCA_963942545.1. Classification (NCBI taxonomy): domain Eukaryota; kingdom Metazoa; phylum Arthropoda; class Insecta; order Diptera; family Stratiomyidae; genus Oxycera; species Oxycera nigricornis. Next base: position 72,282,804 of record OZ012661.1, read on the forward strand.
AATCGTGGTTCTATTGCATCCATAATCTATTTCCATTTTTTTAGATTTTTCATTAATCTTAATCTGATTAATTATTTTTAATTTTTGCTGCGCAGTTAAAGTAGCCAGCTTTCAGCCCATTATTAATTCAGATGTAATTTCAACTAAAATGTAAGCGTAAACACAGATGATATTGGAACGAATTTTGGGATAAATTAACTTCTTGCATTTACATATGTACATACATATGTGCATAATTGGAACAAATCATTATTTACAAGATATGCCCCGCAAATTCACTAATACCGGAAAGGGAATCTTAAGCCAGATTAAAATTACATATGTGTAACACATTTTCATTAGAGCTTTTGTTGCATCTTCCAAAGCCTTACAAATCTCTTCAAAAAAACACTATAAAGTGCTTTATAGGGCAGGAAACATTGATCAAAATTCGCTTTAGACTCTCAAAAATCCTATGAAAACTTTCTTTTCCTTTCTTCTGAGCCATACATTTTGAATTTACGTTACGTATACTGTGTACATATGCCAATGTAAGGAACAAATACTTGTACATATATTTTTTAAATCTGTAATTACTTACATGTATCAAATACGTAATCGAAACGCGGAATGACTCAAAAATGCGTGCAAGCAAAGTTTGACTCACAATTCGAAGGACTGATCACTTAACCGAATATTTTTCTATGAATTGTGCTTATAAGCTTCCAAGAAAATGATGCACTTAAGCGAAAAATGCAGTAAAGCGAAATGCACTAAAACGAGCAGATATGTATGAATATTTAGCAAAGAAAGCAGAATATTGTGAGTTTAATGCATTTATGCGTGAAATTCACTTAAACTTGATGCAGTTAAGCGGGGTTTACTGTACTAGCTTCGAGGTTGTAAGCGCAGACGTTGTTGGTCCGTTGAGAATTTCCAACACCTACAGATACATTATCACTATTCAGTGCGAATTAACGAAATTTATAACTGCCATACCCATAGAGACTAAGGATGCTTATTATAGTACTCGGCAAACTGTCCTTTTTTACCAAATGACATTTTAAGCGATTCAGAAGAAATATACAATTTAGACAATTATAGAAATGAATTAAAAATCAGATTAAAAATGTCTCTAACAAAGGCAGAGGACTTAATTGAAAAAGCAAAAACAATTAGAACAAATGAAGAATGTTATTCTTAACCATTAAACATAGAAATAGACGATCTTGTATTATTAAAAATAGAGAACAGAAGAAAACATGAGAAACCGTATAAAGGTCCATTTAAAGTACTAGGTAAAAATAATGTAAATACACTATTGGACATAGATAATAAGAAAAAATGGATGCACAATAATAGACTTAAGATTTTCAAAAAAAAGAGGGAATAACAATATAATATAAGAAATGTAAAAATACCTATAATAAGTCTCGATTTTGTACTAAACTCTCACCTCAAAAGGTTAAGGGTGTAGTGGATCTACAGATATCTACACAATCAATCAGCATTTTACTATAAACTGAACCCACAAATCAATAGTTAACGAGCAGTCGTAGAATATACAAATGCATAATTTACGATCACTTTGTAATGCTCACTTTGCATACTCGTTTTGCATTACACATAATCTACTCATACGAAAGTCCAAATCATGTTGTCACTAAAAATAGACACATGAATGAATGTTTATACTAGCCCATCGCGATCGTGCCAGACTAAGCGGCGCTTAGCGTTGGCAGGTGCAATGTACGACATACTTACACACAAAGTGCATGTACCCTTTGTGAAGAAATTTAAGAAGTCATTACTCATGGACTTTATGAGTGTTGCATTTTAAATTGGGTCATATGGAAAAATACTGATCGATGTTTGGTTGGTAGAATGAATTTACTATATTCAATTCTTCCAGTTTTAGAGTAGGGATTATGTATTAAATAGATTAAAAATATTAGAGTAGGGATTATATATTAAGATGTAAAAATTGTATAAAAGGAATTTGTAGAATAAAGAAAAGATGGTCATAGTCTTACTTTTGACTCGTTTTAATTATCTATTATTGCCGTAGTTTGGCAAAACGCTCGAGCCGTAACTTGTCTTTAGAAGCGCTACAATTATAGCGTAACCAGTCGCTAAAGAAGAGTAGTAAAAATATAGGCTAGCTTGGATCACGAATCCTGCGCCAGACATGTGGCAATTCACTTGCCGGTAGGTACCCTAGTATAACCCTGTTTCCTCGCTAATGGTGCGCTTTACCTGTACAGCGCCAAATCACGGATCTCCCTCGAAGAGTATAAGATCCGGCGTTCGGCGTCCAACACCGAGGACTTCAAGGCACCTGAGAAACCATCGACGACGAAGCATCTTTTACACAACGGCTCCAACGATTTATTTAGAAAATGTGGAAGATTACACAAATCTTAATACCCGTCGATTGACATCCTTACAACGCAAATCTTATTTTTGATTCGTGAGATATAGCGTATGACAGAAATGACCTTCAGAGGGTCAAAAACAAAAACCTCCTAATCGAAGTGTCCTAAAAACTAATCAGCTGTTAAGATTGCAAAGAAGCTCCTATTGGCACCTCAACGAAGTCGATACGGCTTTGTTTACGTAACCCAGTAGGCATGGCGATGATCCAAAGAGTAATCAATGATTCCTCCAAATGTATGTCAGGAGACCTCCCTTTTCCGTCCAATTGACCTCCTTTTAACATTATCATGTCGTTGCGATGGAGCAGTCTCCTTGGCGTTCCAAACTATCAATAACGGAGCACTCATTTTAACCTCCCGAGCTATCAATACCGGATCACTCTTCTGAACTTCCCCAACCATCAGTATCAGAGCACTTTTCTTAACGACCTCAATCATCAATACCGGATAACTCTTCTAAACCTCCCCAAATATCAATATCGGAGTACTCGCAGGAGAGAAACAAAAATATGAGAAATATGGCTCTTCGAGAAATGTTAAATAATTCCCAGCCGATGATAAGCTACCTGAAACTTTGATTCATTAACATTGACATATCATAACCCGTTTCTTATTTTCAACAATGAAAATCAGTAACCCAAATAGAACATATGTAATTTCCTTACCGGATTTTTATATATAATTAAATATATAGTAAATATTTGAGCGAAAATTTCTGTAGAATTGTGTTGATGTGGTGATTTACCAGTTCCACTTAACAGCCATTCCTCAAAATCCGGTAAGAAAATTCAAGTTCTAAAGAAAGAAAACAATTAATATACCTTAAATGAATTCACGAAAGGTGTAAATATATTATATATAACAATATAAAATAAAATTTCGTGGCAAATTGTTTAATTAATCAAAAAATAGACTAAACAAACTACATAGTAAGAAGATAAATGCATTCATGCATCACAATTTATTTAGATTCTATAGGAACTAACTGGAATTGGATTATTTAAGGTTATTGTTATTGTTGTATGAAAGTAGCATATCGGTCATTTCGTAAAAATAACGATTGTTGCCTGCTTTATTCAGTGATGATATTCCTTATAATGAATAATATAAAATAATAATAAAATAAAAATTTAAAATAGCCTACATTATTATTTAAGCACCGTCGTTACAAGCACGACAATATTTAATGAAGCTAATGCAATGCTTACCTTGTATTTCCAATCAATTAAACACTGCTTCAATTTTAAAAACAAAACTTAATCGCAATATTTATTTCTATGATTAATTTTGTGTAGTTCTTTAGCACTTTAAAACTGGTTTCTGGACGGACACGATATGAAACGTTGCTTTCAAAAACGCACAATTATTGAGAAACTCATCGTTCATTGGAATTTGTTCTATGCCTCCACAATTACTTCAGGTGGAGCGACGTCAGAGGCATTGTCTTTGTTCCATCTTCACTCCAGCGTGGAGTATACTTAATTTGACCTACTGGGAAGTTATACTCGTAGAAAAACTCCTTACTAACGCACGTACGCACACACACACATCTCTCTTTCTAAAAATATATATATATATACTCTATAAACCTTTAAACGTAAAGAAATGTTGAAAATTTCAATTACGATTTTCATTTGTAGGTCACATCGTGACTACTAAAGGAATAAAGCCTAACCCAGACAGAAATTAAGTCTTTCCTTGGACTACTTGCGTATTACCGCAAATTCATTCAATATTTTGAAAAACTTACCAAACCAATGACTGATTGCCTGAAGAAGGGAATCACAATTGATCTGAACGATCGCTACGTCCAATGTTTCAATAGCTGCAAGTAGTTAATAATGAATGACTTTATCCTACAACATCTAGATTTTAGCAAAAACTTCGTCTTAACAACCGATGCGCGTAACTTCGAAATTGGCGCAGTATTGTCACAAGGCCCAATCGGCAGTGATAAACCAGTTTGCTTTGCCAGGAGAACATTCACTGACACAGAGGTCAATTATTCTACCATCGAGAAGGAGTTCCTAGCCATTGTATGGGCCATTAAATATTTCAGGCCATACTTGTTTGGTAGGAAATTTAAGATTGCCACAGACCACAAACCCTTGACTTGGATGATGAATTTAAAAGACCCTGACTCAAGACTCATTAGATGGTGTTTGAAACAAGAAGAATATGACTACGATTTAGTCTATAAAAAGGGGAACCAAAATACTAATGCTGATGCTCTGAGCAGAATCAAGTTGCCAAGAAAATTCCTAGTTGCAATTCATGCTATCAAAACGAATACATCCGTTCCAAACTCATCCACTCAGAGTACCGGTCGTACAACATTTGATTCAGCAGATGAAGATTTGAACACCGGTATCCCAATTTCATCAAGACCACTGAACAAATTTTCCCTACAGTTTTTTTTCGAGAATTCTGACAGAAAACCAAAAACAGTCTTGAAAGTACCTTTCCGTAATAAACAACGTTGCACAATCAGGAAAACACAATTTCCTGAAGATAGCTTAATCGATATATTTAAGAAATACTTTACGCCCCATCTTTTAATAGCAGTTCATGCCAATGACGAGATTTCCAATATTATTCAGAAAGTATATTTCGATCACTTCTGGCAATCAAAGAGGTATAAAATAATCCGTTGTGTAGAGATTCTACAACATGTTGCTGACTCTGACGAGCAAGACACTCTTATAAATGATTATCACGCAAAGAATAATCACCGAGGAATAAATGAGACCCTTTCGTACTTAAAAAGAAGCTTAATAGCTTCTTCTTTTCCCTTTTCTCAAAAATTAAATAACGCAAATTATCAAAAATTGTGATACATGCCAGACTATGAAGTACGATAGAAATCATCAGAAGCCTAAGTATCAAATTCCAGAAACTCCTGAGAAACCACATGATACACTTCATGTCGATATTTACACAGTAAAGAAAAGATATATTCTTACAATATTAATATTTGCAGTAGCTTATACGTTGTACAATCGCAATAGCATTTCAATAATCAAATCGTTTAAGCATTACATTTGCTTACACGGCATACCCTAATCCGTTTGCACGCTAGTTTCAGATCAGGGCACTGAGTTCACATCAATACTATTCAAGGATTTCTGTAGGCAATTTGATATTAAGCACTGCATTATATCCTATCAGCAGACAAGTAGTAACGGACACGTAGAAAGACTACATTCCACATTGACTGAAATATATAGAATCATACATGACAAACAACGCGACAAAGATCATGAAGACAAAGTAAACGAAACAATAATCATTTACAACAACGTCATTCATTGTTTTACACAAACTATACCCCCTTCCAAATTTTCTGTGGGTAAACATACAAATTTAACAATAATTTGCAACAAAGAAACGCACATGAATATTCAGAAAAACTGAAGGAATTTGAGACAAAATTATTTCCACGCTTAAAATCACATTTAGAAAAACAAGCAATCAAAGGAACAGAAAAACTTAACCTTAAACGAGAGGATCCTGAATGTAATAACGGTTTGGGTTTGGGAACAGCTATTAAAAATATAACAAGCAACTTGGACGTTAACGATGCGATCGAAATTAATAAAGAAATCAGCAAAATCCTACAAAAGGAAAACAATCTAAACTTAGAAGTAAATCAACAATCCAGAACTAATAAGCAAATGGTCGAAAGATTTGAAAATATAACCAATCACATTAATGGCCAACAAAAAAGCATAACAATTATTTCAAAATCAGATTAGAAACGCTGGCACATTTGTAAAATAATTTTTGGCCCAGATAAATTAAAATATTGATCTGCTGAACGAACATCTCTACGGTATAGCAGAATCCGCGATGCTTGCGAGACTTAACGTAATTTATAAACTAATCGTCAGTCCAAGCAAACTGACGGAATTATACGCTATCTTAACAAACCAGTCTATTAAAATTATATCTAATAAGCATATCTATGAGCTTTTGGACCTACAAACCTATTCGAATGGGTCCAACATCATTTTCAACATGCAAATTCCCATTTATTCAAAAGATTATTATTCCTTTTTCAACTTATACTCACTATACATCAATAAAGCAAAGACCATCCTAAACAAACCCTACCTGATGATGAACCCCGAAAACATATACACCTTTGAAGGAAAATGCTGCAGTAAAGAGAAAGCCTTCTTCTGTCCTCAACCAAAAAAAATACGTGAAAACTGCCGATTCCACTTGAATCGGAAGACTCATGACGAACTAATCAGGACACTGTGAACTATACGACCGAGAATACAACATGGAGATCTTTTAACCCGAGCCTAACCAGCTACTGTTGATCAACATCCCAGAATCTACAATGCTCACAACTTGCGGTCCAAAGAAAATCAAGGTCAATGGAAACATATTGGTCCACTTCATCGATTGTGACATATCAATCAACGATGTCACATATAGTAGTAGCAGCTCTACTCACTGGGACGAAATTTACATCTACCCTAAAATCTTTTCCGAAATTAACATCACCGATTTGAAGAGTATCCAGATCGAATTCAAAGAACTGAGTCAATATCAGTTCATCAGACGCATCTCCGGGATTCATATTGTACCAACCCAATCAAGGATACTCGACGTAACGACGAGCAGTGTACTTACCATCGTAGTCTGCCTTACATTAATCCTGTCATCGAAACTGAACCAGAAACTGAGGACATCGCGAATATCCCATAATAGACGAACTATCATAGCTCCTGCCAGCAAACCCGCGAACATAGAGTTGACCTGGCCGACGCTCCTAGCCAAGGGGAGAGGAGTAACGGCTACACCAAAGCCGTCCACCATACGCATGCACAAGACATAACATCTAAGTAAATGTAGACTAAACATGTTTTAATTTTCCAAATTCAAGTGAAATGAATGCAACCAAAAACACCTGGGATTGCATTTGCATTTGCACTGCCATGCTTCAGCGTCAGCATCTTCACCGTTATAAAAGCGCAATAAGAGGAAAATTAAAGTGAGTTTTATTTTGTACAAGCGAGCGGACGCGCTGTTGATTTGAGATTTAATAAAACTTTGACTTTAAAGAAAAAGTCGTGTTTTATTATTTTTTGAGGAAGATAATATTCATCCCTTAACTCGCGAGCGCTCTGATTCTATTTTAATAGTGCATCATTTCTTTGTTACAAAATGACTACAATTAAGCGAAAGGCATTGTCACTTCAAGAAAAAATTAAGGTTTTGAAAGTTTTTGATGAAAAGTCACAAACAAACAATCAAACTCAGTTAGCTGCTGAGCTTCAGTTACCAGTTTCTACGTTACGTACCATTTTAAAGAATAGAGAAGAAATTGAAGAAAACTGCAGAATCGGAAGTGAGCAGAGAAAAAAGCAAAAGGTAGGAAAGTTTGATAAACTAGATAAAGTTTTAGTGGAATGGCTTCATCAAGCACGAGCTTTAAAACAGCCTATAAGTGGCCCCATAATATGCGAGAAAGCGCGTAAAATTGCTGAAAACTTACAAATCACTGATTTTAACGCTTCAAACAGCTGGATAGATCGTTTTAAAAATCACCACGGCATTGTGTATCCAAATTAGTGAGGAATCGGAGACAGTGGCACAACAAGATGTTGATAGATGGATGACAACAAAATTACGAACCGCGAAACATTTTTAAGTTACGTTTGCTAATGATAGGTAAGACGAAAAAGCCACGTTGTTTCAAAAACGAAAGATTGGTCCCTGTAAAATATGATGCACAATCTCGAGCTTGAATGACCGGCAGTCTTTTCATCGACTGGTCAAAAGCTGTTTATGATCACTTCCAAATTAAATGTAGACGCATAATTCTATTGATTGGCAACTGCTCCGCTCACCCAAAAGGTGTTGAACTAAAGAATATCAAGCTTGTGTAGTTACTTCTAAATGCAACAAGAAAATTACAACCGATGGATCAGGGCATCATAATGGTCCTCAAGCAGGGTTACAGGACAAGACTAATACATCGCTATCTTCAAGAAATGGATGACCCTGATAGCAAACGATCCTTGACTGTGTATAATGCGATTCTAAACATTGCACCGGCATGGGAAGTAATTAAGCTCGAAACCATTCAAAATTGTTTCAAGAAAGCAAGTTTCAGAAATAACGGAGTTGACGTCGTGTTGGAAAGAGAAGAAGAACCCGTGATACTGCAGGGTTTTCCTGGGTATTCTTCCATTGATTACAATGTGGCACCGTACGAAATTCAATCAATTGGCATTTCTGTATTTGTATGTATTTCGATAAGGTGTTGATCGAAGCATGTTTCGAATACCACGCCCTAATAAAAATTATACAAAATCTAGTTTCTGGCTTGATATATTCAAGACCATTTCAGTCACGCATGATATCTCGCACTCTGCATTGATTTTACTACGATGTTATTTCGACGCCAAAAGCGTGTACAAGATTCTTCGAAATTTTAAAACAATTCAGTTCCGCTGTTTTTTAATTCAATAAAAAACTGCAAAAAAACCATTGGTAGTTTTTTTTGTACGTCATTGGCGAATCAGATATTTTGAAGAGCTCTTACCAAAACATCATTGCTATTAACACACTTTCATAGGATATTCATTTCAGAACAAAAACCAAAAAGCCGCGAGGTACGATCCTTGAGGTCCACACGGTTAACATCCCAATAATATCTAAATAAATATTCAAAATATGAAACACAATATTAAGGATGAAAATAATACTACTTTAAATAATAATAATGGGAGGTACTCATTACAGTCATTGGATTGAGTTAATATAAATCGTAACATCTACAGGAGCTTCTATTGATTACGTTACGCTTTTGTTGGTGCGGGTGGATTGGTTTGATTGAATATTCACGCAGATTAATTGAAGAGAGGGTAGGTTGGTTGGTTGGTTGTAGTGGCAGCCCCTTTTTATCCAAAGGTAGCTCACTTAGGCCACGAGAGGCCCATTGTGATACCACAGAATTTAAGGGCGGCACTAGAACCTGCGGGATGACGAGAACCATCCAGATTCTCGAATAAAGCCGGCTATGCAGCCAATGTCCAGATCAGCCACTTCCGTGAGGTTGTCCAGGAAGGGCGTGCCCAAGATTTGCATGCGCTTCCCGGACAGCGCCGGACATTCACACAGAAAGTGTTTAATAGTTTCTTCCTCTTCCTCCGATCTGCAACTTTGGCAGAAATCATTGAAAGGGACACCCAATCTTTCTGCGTGTCTGCCGATCAGACAGTGTCCCGTCAGTACGGAAACGACGGAACTCAGAGTTTCGCGGCTTATATTGAGGAGCCGCTTGGTGCGTTTGGAGCACAGTGCGTGCCAAGTTTGCCTGGTTGTGCTACAGCTTTCTTCGAGCAGCCAGGCTCTATTCGCAGCCTCCACGTAGTGCTGCTTAAATCCTAGCTTTATGGAAGCTAGAGGTTGGCCGACTTCGGGGTCAAGTGTATATTCCTGAAGCTCGGTGCCAGCTCTCGCCAGGGCATCTGCTTCGTAGTTTCCAGGTATATCACTATGCCCCGGTACCCAACAAAGAATTACTTCACAGTGAAGTGACATCACGTTCAGTTGTGAGCGGCATTCCATAGATATTGTAGATGAAGTATGCACACTGGATAATGATTGGATGGCAGCTTGACTGTCAGAAAAGATGTTTAAATTTCTTATGGTAATTTTCTGACTTCTCAGCCAGTCAACTGCCTTATAAATCGCAATGACCTCTGCCTGAAAGACGCTGCAGTGGTCTGGTGATTGGAAGGATAGTTTCAGGCCTAGCTGTTCTGAGAACACGCCACAGCCAACTCTTCCCTCCATTTTTGATCCATCAGTGTAGATGTCGACCGATTCCTGTATCCCATCTCTTTCTGTGGTCCAGTCCTCCCTATTCGGGATGACTGACCTGAAACCGTGGTGAAAACAGGGAATCGGAGATGCAAGGTCCACTTTCCCTGACGTTGTTCTATCTCTCCGTAGTATTATAGAGTGGCCAAAGTTTTCGTCACGCCAGAGTTGCAGGGCTTTTAATCGAACAGTAGTGCACTTGGCCTGCTGTCTCGTAAGTAGCTCTGTCGGAAGCCAGTTTAATAGCATAAATAGTTCCTTTGTCGGGGTAGTCCGTAGAGCCCCGGTGATTGCAATAGCCGCACTCCTTCTGACCTTGTTTAGCAGGTTTACGTTTGATGCTTTGGACATAGCAGGCCACCAAATAACAGCGCCATACAGAAGGATAGGTTCCACTATCGCCGTATAGAGCCATGATACAATTTTGGGTTTGAATCCCCACATTTTCCCAATAGCTCGTTTGTAGCAGTAGATTGCGCATGCAGCCTTGCGTGATCTTTCTGATGTGTTCGCTTTCCATGCGAGTTTAGAGTCCAGAATTAGACCTAAATATTTAACCTGATGAGATGGGTTGAGACTTATTTCCTCAAGTTTAGGTGGGACAAATCGTGGAATTTTGTACCTTCTTGTGAAGAGCATAAATTCCGTCTTTTGCGGATTTATCTTTAGACCACACTCTTTGCTCCATTTGGTAAGAATACCTAGGGCAAAGTTTAGTCTTTCCAATAGGATGTTAACAAATTTTCCCGATATTGCTTTTGCAACACCGTCGGCATAAGCTACGACTTTGCAGCGAGTCGCTTCTATTTTTGACAGGAGTTCATCCACCACTAGGTTCCATAGAAGGGGTGATAGCACCCCACCTTGCGGGGTGCCTCTGCAAACCCTCCTTCGTAAGGTACTGTTTCCTAGCGTGGAGTTGATGTTCCTGCTGCTAAGCATTTGACCGATGAACCCTATCAGGTTATCGTCGGCATTGCTTCCCCCGAGTGCTTTACCGATAGCCTTATGGCTGATATTGTTGAAAGCCCCTTCGATGTCTGTAAAACTGCTTGCGTGTATTCTTTGATGCTTAGCGACTTTTTGATGTAGCTGGTGAGCAAGTGTAGAGCTGTTTCAACCGATCTCCTTTTTGTGTATGCGTGCTGTGCATTAGAGAGTGGTTTCAGAATAGCTCTCAGATGGATCTCTATCAGTCGCTCCAGAGTTTTTAGCAGAAAAGAGGTGAGACTGATAGGTCTGTAATCCTTAGGTGAGGAGTGGGATGTTTTACCCGCTTTAGGTATGAAAACTATTTTTGCTTCTCTCCACTGCTGTGGAATGTAAGCCATCCGTACACATGCTTTGAAAATGACGTTCAGCCATGCCAGTGCTATATTGATACCCTGCTGGATCTCAATAGGTGAGATGTTATCCATGCCAGAGGATTTGAAGGGTTGAAATGAGCTGATTGCCCAGCGTAGGAGCCTGTCATTTACAGGCACAGTAGTTGGCATGCAATGCGGGAGCGTATGTGGATCCGCTTTGTCAGCCACACCCTCACTGCCCGGGAAGTGCGTACCCACGAGAACGGACAGAGGCTCGGAGCTTGATTTTGTCCAGACTCCATTTGCGTCCTTAACCCACCCTAAAAATAAGGGGGAGCTCGTCATGACTTTTCGCAGGCGACTGACATCCTTGGAGTGTTCTATCTCTGCACATAAGCTTCCTCAAGAGGTGCGTTTAGCCTTTCTGATAGAGGATTTGAACTCCTTCAGTTTTGTTTTATAAGAACACCAGTCATTAGATATTTTAGCCCGATTGAAGGACTTCCTACATTCCTTCCGCAGCTCCGCAATGTCACTATTCCACCATGGGGGTTTGTACTTCCCTCTAGGCTTCGTTGGACTACATGCAGACCTTGCTGCGTCATTGAAGGCAAATGTAAGGGTCCCAACGGCTTCCTCAAGACCGGGTATGTCTACAATCTCTGGAGGTCCGCCTTCTAGCGCAGACTCGAATACCGATTGGTATTTGACCCAATCCACCTTTTCCTCCTCCTTTTGTTAATGAAGGTTGGATTTGTCGGAGGGTCAGATGCCAAATCGAACCAAATCGAAGAGAGGGAAGTTCCAACGCCTTTTATACTTTATTTGTCATTTTCATATCGATGGTTCGAGGAAAAAAGAGCGCCATAAATAAATGCTGTTTTTGTTATAACGCCCACTGAAGAGATTTTGTCGCGTAGTGACCATTTTCAATAATTGCTTTCGTAATTGTCATGACTTCGGCATATTCACTGAAATTGTTTTTTTCACGAGTTTACTTCAATGAGACTAAAAATAATTTATTTTTTCAGTTGGTCTTGACAAACATTGAATTTGCAGTCAATACTTGGTTTAATTGCATGGAAAATAATAAATATATTACAATTGATGATGCAGGATATAATTGAAATCTTACGAACACTACACAACAAAACTACTTAAACCTACAATTTTTTATTTGATTAAAGCGTTTTAAGGCAAAGGTCATTGCAATACACAAGGCAGTGGAATGGTTGACAAATCAGAAAATTTCCATCAAAATAATTTTCTCTGACAGTCAAGCTGCTCTCCAATCACTATCCAACGTCTATACCTCATCCAAAATTGTAATGAAACGTCGCATTCAAGTGAACGTGAAGCCACTTCACTGTCGAGTGATTCTTTGCTGGGTGCCGGGTCATAGTGATATACCTGCGAACTGCGAAGCAGATGCCCTAGCGAGAACTGTCACTGAGCTCCATGAAAACACTGACACCCCAAGTCGGCCATCCATTGGCCTACGTTAAGCTTGGTTTCAAGCAGTATTATATAGAGGCTGCAAACAAGGCTTGGCTGCTGGAAGAAACCTACAGGATAACCAGGCATACTTGGCACACACTAAGCTCAAAGCGCACCAAGCAGCTCCTCAACACGAGCCGTGAAACATTAAGTTTCATTATATCTGTACTAAGGGGCATTGCGTCATTAGGTCAGATTACAATTGACGTCCGAGCCCGTAAGTTGAGCTCGTCAAATTGACTTGCGGTAGGCTAAGTAGCTGTCAAAATTTGGTCAAATAGTAATCAAACATAAGTCCAACTATACAACGCATAAGGTGTCTTTGATATGGCGGGTGTCTTGGATATGAAATAAGTTGTCATCGGTGACAGCTGCCGTTGCAATTCAAAAAATTTAATTCGAAAAGTTGATTGACCCGCATGTGTAGAAAACTAGCTCGATAATATTCCGATCGTGAAAGATTGTTCGGACACTGCACGATTTTTGTCTTCAATTGACTTCACTCACTTCATTCATTAATCCACCGAATTCATAAAATTTCCTAAGTCACATATCACAGTCCTTCAAAAAATTAAAATTAAAAGTCACAGTTCGCAGTCCTCCATATTTGAAACTCACATTCTTCTCATTTCGAGTGAACACCAACCTCACTTTCAGCACGTCAGCTAAAGTTCCGCGGGTCCGAACCTGAGGAACTCAAGCTTAACGAAGATATCAACTTCAACGTAAGCTCAAACGAAACGTTCCATCGTTTGACGGAACGTATGTCGAATTTAACATAGCTGTTAGTGAGAGGGTGTGTTCCATCCCAGGGCGACTTGCGGGCTCGGGTGTCAATTGTGGTCAGAGCAATTGTTGGCAGGAGTTTGTCCACCACTAAGTTCCAATGAAGAGGTGATAGCACCCCACCTTGCAGGCTGCCTCTGCACGTACACCTTCTTAAGATACTGACTCCTAGTGTGGAGTTGATGCTCCTGCTGCTTAGTTGTACGATAAACCTAATTAGGTTATCAGCCACATTGTTTTCCTCGAGTGCCTTCTCAATATCCTCGTGGATGAGGTTTCGACCGATCTCCTATTTCTGTATGCGTGCTGCGCTTTAGAAGGAGGTTCCAGCGTAGCTCTCAAATGAATCTATATCAGCCGTTCCACAGTTTTCAGCAGAAAAGAGGTGAGGCTGATAGGACTTCATTCCTTAGGTGTAGAGTGGAATGTCTTGAAATGAGCTAACTGCCAAGCGTAGACGCATGTCTTCTACAGGCACAGCAGTTGACAGGCACTTAAGGGGCGTAGATCGGCTTTATCAGCCACATCCTCATTGCCCAGGAAGTGCATGTCCATGAGAATGGCTAGCGTCTTGAGGCTGGATTCCAGCCAGGTCCCATTTGCGTCTTTGACAGACCCCAAAAATAAGGTTGAGCTCCTCATAAATTTTCGAAGACGACTGACATCCTTGGAGTGTTCTTTTTCTGCATAGAAACTCCACAAGGTGTGTTTGACTTTTCTGATGGAGCATTTAAACGCCTTCAGTTTTATTTGAAAAAAAAACTCGGTCTTTGGATTCTTTAGCCCAATTAAAGGATTTACTACATTCCTTCCGCAGCTCTGCAATGTAACTATTCCACCTAGGCGTAGGCCCCATGAGCTTAGGCTTCGTTTGACTGCATGAAGACCTTGCTCTTCACTGAAGGCAGATGTAAGGGCCCCAACTGAAATTGTACAAGGCTAGAAACTGCAAGCCTTCCTTTTTTACTGTGTAAGCTCTTGGTTTAACTTATGTGTAGAGAGATACTGTTTTGTATCCCTTCATAGTGAGCTCGCAAACCTGCTTGCCTACAACTCAAGGTTCCTGGGTCACTGACCCACGACACCATTGCCATAGCAGTGTAAAGGCAGTCCAAGCCCCTTTTGGCTGTCTCTTGCGATATGGCACACAATGTTCTGCCACCTTACATCAACCTGCAGTAGATCGTCACAAAAGTCCTGTCCTTTTTGGGCCAGATGGAGAAGCAGTGCAGCGGATGCCGCCTTAGAGTGATAGAGGTTTATCTGTATAAACCTCAGCATCACGGCACAGAGTTTTGTCCGCCTCCTCGTCAGATGAGGACATCTCCTCCATTTCAACCAGATGTAGGGATTTGAGAAGGTCCCCAGTTAACTCCGTAGTCGAAGTGATGTTTGTTTCGTCGTCGGAGAGAAGTTTTAGCTCAGAGAGGTCCACGGTCGGGTCTACTGTTGCTTTCACAGTATCTTCACCCACTATCCTTACACGGTTCCCGTACTGCCTTCCCAGTACGGTCCTTGCGATATACTCGCAGGGTGATAGCCGAGAAACCGTAGCTTATTACTCCACCCTGTGACTCCAACGGAGCTAGTGACTCCTCGTTGAGGATGATGAGGGCCTCCCGCTGTCCATTGCTGGCCTCGCTTACCTTGGCTCCCTTCCAGTTGTCCACTGGAAGACCAGCATTGCTGAGCTTGATAAGCTCAACAATTTCTTATGGTGTGGATGGCTTCGCCGGTATCCATGATCTGGATCGAGGCCGATTCGGGATGTTCCCTGGAGACAACTTCTAGCTTTGCTCTGAGCCAGAGTCTGTCAGTCTGCTCAAAACTTGCTTGTACAGATCTGCTGAGCGTTGATCCGTGTAGGTTATCAGCTTGACGTAACGCTAGTACCAACCAGCGTCACGGAAACTAGGTGGAGGGCCTGGGTTTGCCTGCAGTAGCGATTTCCATCATCTGCCAGTTTGACGATGAGATGGTTACATTGCTACTACTCCTGTCGATGGCAGTCCATACCAGGCTGCGCTTGGCGACCAATCTTGGTCTTTTATTGACCTGCAATTAGGCATTCGGTTGATTCGGGACTGCCTTATTAAATCTGCATCTTTTATTAGTTGCCCTCGGTTTTGGCAAAGAGGTTTGCGAATATCTACTGTAGCGGTTGCCCGACCAAGGGAGATTTTATCCTTCTGGGAAAGCCCCTAAGGGGCTGAAGGCGAATCTTCTGTCACTGTAAGCCATAACAGAGGGTTTTTGCTGCTTTTTGACACTTGAAAAAGAGGCGGTGTTGGAGTGTGTGGCGGCAACAGTACAAAGTGGGTTTTTCGTCGTTGCCATAGTGTTGCCACTAGCGCCAATTGGCTCACCTGAGAAGGTACTTGCCCCTGGCATAGCTGTCACTTCCCTGCCGGGCTGAGTGAATCAGCCTTTTGACCATGTACTAAACTCATTGCAATTGGATCCCTCCTCGCAGCCACTATCTACACTCGTTTAGCAGTTATCCTAAGACCGCATGCTTGTCTATGCCGAAGTAGAGAAGACATGCAAGAGTTGGCAGATTCCTTTTTTAGAATATGAGCTCCCAGCCGGGCCAGAAACAAATCAGAAGGACGTGAGTTACACATGTAATCTCAGATATTACACCTGTAATATCAAATACTACACCTGTAACCGATTCTGACATCACAACATCATTTTCTTCTATTCCTAAACCACCTTTTACCATTCCTTCCACAAAGTTTATGAGTCATGTAATTATTAATGTTGATATGACTCATCTATTATTCCAATTCCATTTGATATAAACAATCAAACCCATTATGCTCAGTGATGACAGAATTGGATTGATTGAACCGAAATCATTATGATTTAATTGATTTCGCAAATCTAAGTACCTCATACATAAATAATGTCAAAGTTTGAATGAGCTGTGGACAATGAATTGACACAGACATAAAATCACTTTTAGTAGTTGCAAATAAGATCATTTTAATCTAAACAGCAGCCCATAAATAAGATACCAAATTGCAGTAAAAGGGAGTCTAAGTTTTATTCTAGAGTGAAGAAGATTGTTCGCGGTAAATAAAAAGTGTTTTACATTAAATTAAAATAAATTAAAAGTGTTTTACATTAAATTAAAATTAATAAAAAGTGTTTTACATTAAATTGAATTTAATAGAAAGTGTCGTCAAAATAACAAAATAGTGTTTTTTATTTTATTATTTCAAAGTGGCAAAAACATAACTAGTGTCATCTTTGTCCACTTCCCTTCCTAGCTGAGTAGATCATCCTTTTTATCTTTTTCTGACTTCATTTCAGTTAGGTCCCCCCCCTTGCAGCTGCTATCTCCATTTATTTTGCAGTTTCCCTGAGACCCCATGGTTGTCTTTGCCGAAGCAGAGAGGCCATGCAAGAGTTGGCACATTCTCTTATGAGGATATGTGCTCAGACCCGGGCCAGGAACCACCAGCCCAAAGCATCAGATAGAGTCGTTTAGACGAAAGAGTAGGCCGAGAATACAAATGGTAATACGCGTCTATTGACACCTCAATGATTCAAGGTTCATATTTGGTTCGCGATATATAGTGAATGGCATGAAAGACCTTGAAAGTCATGATGACTATTTTTTTTTATTTGATTTGTCTTAATCACGGGAAAAAGTTCTGCTGATTTCTTACAAAAACTGTTCAAAGTATATAAATTTTATAAACATTCATTACTTCGTTTTGGAAATCAGGTTAAATATTTATTGTTTGACCCTAATTTTTTGCACTTATTTTTAATAAACCAAAAAACGGTTACATCACTTTTTTTAAATAAATTGACAGAATTATCAAAATGATAATAGACGTCAATTGACATCTCAATGTTGCAAATCCTATGTTTGATTCGCGAAATATAGCGCATGACAGAAATGACCTTCGAAGGGTCAAAGCAACAAAATCCTTGGAAGGAAGGTCCCAAAAACAAATGACCACTTAAGATTGCAAAAACGCTTCGATTACCACCTCAACGGTAAGACGTGAGTTATGCTCGTACAAAAAAAATACACGAACATACACACATACATATACATCTCTCTTTCTAAAAACACTTTATATATACTCTAAAGGCCTCAAAACCTAAAGATATGTTGAAAATTTTAATTTCGATTTCCGAGGCGATTAGAACTTCCCATACACTGATAAGTTAAAAATATGTATATACAATGAATAAGGAAGCGTCCATTAGTTACGTGAGGACTATTTGTGGAATTTTTGAGTTCATTCATGGAACTGGTCGTTACTTTTCTCTATGTTTTGTAAGATTTTTTATGTTTTACATATAGTCAGACATTTAATCTTTACTGCATATTAAATATTACTTCAAGATCGACTGCAAAATATAAAAAAATTATAAGGCTTTGTAAGGTAAAATGTCGAAATAGTACAAATACAATATCCATGCAGTACTTATGGAATTGCTTTATGCAACTACCAAAAGGTCACTAAGCGACGGTCAGTCGGTGTAGTAACAAAAATTGCCTTTAATGACTGTTAAACTTCAATTGAACGAAAAAGTTAGATTAGGGTTTTCTGCCTCTCAATCGTCGATATGAACATAGCCACTTGTTTAAGGAAAGCATGTGCAACTTTTTGTTTTATGAATAATAAAATAAATAAATAAATAATAAATATTAATATCTTTCTCAAAAGTGATATGCAACCTTTGAGATGCCGCCATTTTGCTTGGATTGAAGTTGAACATTAAGGCTTTTGTTGAGCACTAAATAAACTGCACTGAAATTTTATACTTTTATATGCCCCATAAGTGGTCTTGGCTATTTTTTTTCACATACTCTAAAGATAATTTAAGATAAATTCTTAATTACATAACACCAAAAAATAATTTAAAAACCATACAAACATTTTTAACTTCCCAGTATATGGGAAGTTCATGTAACCGCCTCGAAAATCGAAATTGAAATTTTCAACATTTCTTTACGTTTTGAGGTCTATAGAGTATATATAAAGTGTTTTTAGAAAGGGAGATGTATGTGTGTGTGTATGTATGTACGTACGTACGTGTGTATGTACGTTCGTGGACACTTTTTTCTACGAGCATTACTCACGTAAACAAAGTCGTATCGACTTCGTTGAGGTGTCAATCGAAGCGTCTTTGCAATCTTAAGAGCTGATTAGTTTTTGGGAAACTTCGGTCGGGGTTTGCTGTTTTGCCCGTTTGAAGGTCATTTCTGTCTTGCGTTATATCTCGCGAAACAAACATACGATTTCCTTGATCAAGGTTTCTATCGACATGTATTAACATTTATGTGATTCTATTAAGTTTTAAAAAAATTTCTTGGAACCGCTTTTTAATTTTAAAAAAAAAAGTGCAGAAAGTTGGGTTTTTTCAAAACAATAAATTTTTAACCTTATTTTCAGATCAAAGTAATTAATGTTTGTATAATTTATGTACTCCAAACAATGTTTGTAAAAACAACATCAAAACTTTTTCTCGTGGTTACGTAAAAAATTAAATAAAAAATAAAAAATCATTAACAGTCATCATGATTTTCAAGGTCATTTCTGTCATGCGTTATATCTCGCGAACCAAACATATGATTTGCATGATAAAGATATCAATCGACGCGTATTAACATTTTTGTGAATCTGTCGAATTTTTAAAAAAATCGTTGTAGCTAATTTTTAATGTAAGAAGAAAAAGTGCAAAAAATTAGGTTTTTTTCAGAAACAATAAATTTTTAACCTGATCTTCAAAGTACAGCAATCAATGTTTATTAAATTTATATACTCCAAACAATGTTTGTAAAAATAACATCAAAACTGTTTCTCATGATTACGTAAAAAATTAAATAAAACATAGAAAATCATAATAACATCATGATCTTCAAGGTCATTTTTATCATTCACTATATCTCATGAACCAAATATAATATTTGCATCGTTGAGGTGTCAGTTGACGTGTATTAACATGTTTGTGAAGTTTTCAACATTTAAAAATTCGTTTCAGCCGTTTTTTTAATTTAATAGAAGAAAATGCCAAAAATTATTATTTTTTCCATAAAAAATATTTTTTAACCTGATTTGCACAGCACAGTGATACCAGTTTATAAAGTTTATACATTCTTATCAGTTTTTGAAGAGAAACCGGCAAAAATTTCTTACATGATTATGAAAAAAATTAAATTAAAACAAAAAAATCATTCAAAGTTACCATTTAAAGAAGGTTCATACGAATGATATTACTTTATATCTTCTATTCTAAAAAAAATGTTGTAAATTTAATCAAAGTTTGAAAATATTTACATAATTTGAGCAGATTTTTATTAGTTTCTATAGTCTTTTAATTAAAAAAAACTGTCTAAGTTTTGAAAACCAGCAAAATTTCAATCAAATTTGCATTTGCGGTAATCAACACTTTGAATGGTAAAATGTTTTGTAGTCAATACTTTGCAAGATCATATGCTTTAAAAAGCTTTCATCGAATAAAAAATTGTAGTTTTTAGTAAATTCATATTTTAGTAATCGTTAGATGTCAATAACCATCATCATGTGTAATACATTTTACTTTTTACATGCAATTTAACCTATTTTTGACTGCATATACAAAAATTTTCAAGACCAAAAAGGCCCCCACCGATTTATCTGCGTGAATATTCAATCTGTCCTCATCGACCAAAAACCTTACGTAATCTATGGGCCTTCTCGTAGACAATATGATTCATATTAACTCATTTCTGTTACTGCTATGAATACCTTCCATTGTTATTACTTAAAGTAGTATTATTTCCAAAATTATTATTGTGTTTAATGTTTTTGATGGTTATGTAGATATTACTGGGAAGTTGACCGTCTGGACCTCAAGGGTCGCACCTCGTGGCTTGTTCATTATATTATTGGGAAGGTATCCGTGTGAGAGTCGCAGCTCGCAATTTGTTAAACTTATACCGTCGAAATGTTTACATGAAGTGTAATTTGAGAAGCATGTATATCTGTTAGACTAAAATATAGCCTTTCGGCTGGTCTATTACTGTCTTTCTGTAGATTGGACGTCATACAGTGTACAATCTTAAGTTTATGGCGAAATTTTTAGAAAAGTGTTGACTATTCTATTTTATCATATGCACGAAGTTTATTATTCCTTATGCTACTGCTCCACCTGCGTTAACGTTAGTGTTAGCGTCTGTGCCGAAGTGCGCATTAATTAACGCGATCAAAACTAACGCGTTAAACGAGAGGCTACATATGCGAAGCCCTGCTACAAAAGTTATTTCTTCGTGCACTAGTGCGCTAAATATGTTCGATATGGAGGCACAAGCTGCTGCTCTAGTGTATTATGTGAGTACTTTTATTTATTATGTACGTGTTTTTAAGCGGAAAAATATTAGAAAACTGAAAATCAAACTAAGACGGTGGATGATTCAAATGCATCGCCGTCGAACAAAGTAAGCGTTTTAATCGAAGAAAATTATATACTTTCTGTTTTCAATACACCATGGATCATATTGCTTGAATGTTTCATTCATTTCAGAAAGTCATTTGCGGAATTCTTTTCAGATCTTATGGCTGAGAATGCATTAGATTTTTACAATTTCGTACGAATGTCGGCCACTGATTTTGAAGTTCTGCTAAGAAAGGTGAGCCACTGATATCCAAAAAAGATACTAAATTCCAAAAAGCAATTCCTGCCAAAGTTCGTCTGTCACAAACTCTTCGGTACTTAACAACAGGTGACAGCTTTAGAAGCTTACATTTTTTATTTAAAATATCTCACCAAGTTATCTCGAAAATTATTAGAGAAGTCTGCGCTGCACTAATTATAATAGACAATATCATCAAGGTAAGTAAATAGAAGCAAAAGCATATGGTAATTAAATTTATCTTTAAAATATCCAAAAGCTGAATAAATTCAGGTAACATAGGAAAAATAAAAATAAAAAATCCAAGGCAATTAAGAATACTATGAGGCTAGATTAAGTTCTTCATGAGTTTTCAACATAAACAGGAAGTAATTGTTCATTGCTAAGGATTGGAATGGACCCGTCGTCGGTTATGGACATAGTATATTGTTGTTGTTGTTGCGATGTCTGTTGCAGATTTGTTGATGTAGATGTCTCACTTATAAGAGTAGAATGTGCAGATGTGACTGTTTGGGCTGATAAATTACTATTTCTACTTTTCGCGTGAAATTCGTAAGTAAGGTTTTGAATGCAGTTCATAATTGTTCTCTTTCATCAATATTTTCTATTTTTCTTATTATGGATGAAATCATACCAGCGAAATAATCATATTCATCCAATTCTTCCTTTTTGCCGTTTATAGCCTTCAAACAGCCAAAGGCTTCATTCATTTGCTTCTCAGCGTTAATATTCTCAGGAGGAGTTGTTCAAATGAATACGATCATATCCCATTAAAGATTGTTTTTTGTCTTTCAATGCATCCAACGAAATTTCAAATGAAAATGACTGGATGATACGTTGCCATGCATCACTTTGTGCTCCGTGATTTTTATGCAATTTCGATAGGGGATCCCAAAGGCTCGGTTCCATTGCAAATAACTCTAAAAATTCAATCACTTTCTGATTCGACCACTCCATTTTCTGAGAATCTACACTAGCAAATAAAATTAAGCAATTAATAAATAGGTATGTACGCACCAAACACACTGCACGTATAGAACAACTGCACAAATGTAGCCAAAACAGATTACCGCTCAATGTAGCGCGCTAGAATCCTTTGATGTGTCGGAAAAACCGCCACCTCAGTTATTGCTGGCCATATCAGTGTGATGTGATTGTTAACGCGTTAAGGCACAGGTGGAGCAGTAGCATGAAGGATACTGCTAAAGAATAGTTTACTTTCGTCTCCTTTAATGTTCTCCTTGCAAAAACCTGGCTCATCACTGCTGATTGAGTCTTTTGATAAGATTGCGCCAGTCGCAAAGTTGCTCGCACCGATCACTAAGGCAAAAAGTTTGCTAAAACCCGGATGCTGACGGAATTGATTAATTAGTATTTCAAGAAGAAAATGGACTTCTTTCTGAGTTTTGGTAATTGGAAAATTCCTTTTTGCTTGAAGTTTATAGGGGTTGCATTTCGCACCACGAGTAATCACAGTCTAACCTAAGAATCCATTTTCTTGAGCATGAAATCAGACTTGGCGAATCAGACCTGAAAATTTGACTCTCTCATTTTTGAAACCTCTTTTTCCACGTGCAAACTGTTGTCTATAACCCTTTGAAACGTAAACGGTGTGTTCTTAAGTCCAATGGCATTCAGACATATTCAAAGTGTCCAATTTATACCCTCGAAGCGGTTTTCTTAGCACCTTCAAAGTTCATCTCGATCTGATGACACCTGCTTGCTTAGTCTAGCAATACGTTGACTTCACAAGTTTATCTAAAATGTCATTGAGGTCATTGAATAAACGCTTATCAATAACTAATCTATGTATATCAAGTCTTCCGTTAGCATATGCACAATTTGTACATAAAGCTACAATATGTTCAGTTTTGGATGAAGTTTTTTTTATAAATATTCTATTTATAAAATGGACACTAGTACATGATATAATATAAAGAGGGAAAATGTATGATGTGAACTGCACAATTGCAAAGCCGAACTGGGACTGGATTGTGATTTCAATGTTTTTCGTAAATGCTCTATGTGCGTAGATGTGTGTGCATATCGTTATATACTAACAATTAAAAACACCAATAGCTTACTAGGAAAACACCCAAGTTGTCAATGAATCCTCCACTATAACTCATTCATCTTAAGTTTGTTATTTACATGTTTCAATGAAAATTCTAAGAAGCAAAAAATTAACCAATGACCAAGAACACCCAAGACTTGGAGGGACACTTAATGCAAATATGCTACGATCAGTTTGGAAAACTGCTTGAATTTGTTGCAGCTTGAAGTGCTTTTTAATTTCAATAACGATGTGAAAGACTAGCAGAGAAGAAAAGCACCTGGTAACGGCAGCTAATCGAAAAAAAAAGATGAATTTTGCACGGGAGCATTTAACCTCTTGAAACGACTTGAAATTCATCGACGACGAAACAAAACTAAATCGCAAAGTAATGGCAACAAGCATTAATAAAAACGACCTCAAGTAGCAAGTTTCTCACTTCACTAAAATCGCCACATCGACGATTTTAAACATAAAAGCCTGCCGCAACATTGTAATCGAGCTAAGCTCGAAGCAACCATAAATGCTGATATTGCAATCAGCACCCAAAATATTTGTAAACATTCGGGATAAGTTTCAATCATTTTTGCTAGCTACGATTTCAATACATAAACAATGAGATTTCTTTAAAGTGTATAGAAATTGTGAGTGGCAGTTTGGATTTGGAATTTAATAAACCAGCACGGAATACTTACCAAGTCTTTTAATATTGAACTTAAAAAGCCTTTCAGGCTCTTACACTTATAACTGGCGCAGTCGGCTTTCGGACAAAAGTTACGCGAAAAAAAAATCCGAGTCCTACTAACGATCAATCCGGCTCACATAAGCTAATTACTGATCGTTGTTCACCAATTTTCGAAATAATCAGTGACCAAAAATCACCGGTTTCCAAAACAATTATTGATCATAATTCACCAATCGTCGAAATAATTAGTGACCAAGATTCACCGGTTCCGAAACAATTAGTGATCTTAGTTCACCACTCTTCGAACAAATAAGTGATCGAAATTCACCGCCACGATACCAACAACGGAAATCAGAATCCAGAAATCGAGTCAAGGAAACGCTAAATCAAGATCCAAAATTGCATTGAACAATCCAAAATGTAAGTAAGAACCTTTTACAATATGACGGAAGAAGCGGAACGCGCAAACGAGCGGCGCGCATTTAATCTGCTGGCAGCAATCGCAACATTCAATGGCAACCAGCGGGAGTTGCACTATTTCATCCAAATAATAGAAAGTATGGCTCCAATTGTGGAAGAATTAGATGCTCCTATAAAAGTAGCAGTACAAAATATTTTAAGTTCAAAAATAATTGGCAAAGTACAAGTGCGAATTGATGCTCATCAGGTCTCTGATTGGCCAAAAATAAAAAAAACTCTTTACTTAATTCTTTAGTACTCCGGAAACCAGAAGTCAGTTGTATGAAAATTTAGTAAAAGCTAAGTTCACAAAACTTTGATTATATTATGAAATGTGATTACCATCTAAACAATAAAGTGAAAATGGAAGTTAACAATATGACTCAACAATCAGAAATAATTAAAGCTTATAATTCAATGGCTCTAAATGTATTTCGAGACACCTTGCCTGAACCATTTGGAGGTAGTATAACTGCACAAAAGCAATCCTCGGTAGATGAAGCCTTTTCCACACTTGTAGAAGCTGGGTATTTGCATTTCGAAGTTTATAAAAATCAAAATCGGTACAATAAAAATTTTAATGATGTATCCTAGAAATTTTTTCATCAACATAGTAACAATCCAAGATCTTCAAATTCGCGAAGAAATGTGAACTACAGCCAACCACATTTCAATAACCCAAGACAAACTTTTCCTTCTTATAATACCCCACTTCCTGTGGAACCAATGGATATGGACCATTTGCGTGTTCAAAGACAAACAAATCACATCGTAGTGGCCATCGAACCATCTTACGATATTAGGAGGGATTCGGATAACTCACCTACATTATACCGCAACAAAAATTCAATGGCAAACGGTGAAAATTCAAACAATTGCGAAAATGCCGCAAATTTTTGAATACATGCCTCGCAAATAATTTAGCCTTTATTAATTTAATTACGCTAAGGAATCGTAACCTAAGACTTCTAGTAGACACAGGTGCTTCCCGCAGCGTGATAAATAAAAAGTGCATTCCGTACAACTGTTGTAATTTTACTATAGTACCTACTATTACTATAAAAAAAGTAAACGGCACATCATTTATCAATAGCAAAATTATCGTATCATCTTTCAAAATATTCAGAATGAATAAACTAATTGAGTTCCTAATCAACAAACTAGACACTAATTATGATGGTTTTATTGGAAACGACGTTTAAGCTATTAATCAATGAATCATTGATTATCAAAACCTTACCATCAAAATAAATAACCAACTTTTATCACTTGACATTAACTACAATATTTCAGAAGAAATATTCTTTTTTTGCCGGGGACGCGCCAGAATCCATGTTTATTGAAACCATTCGAACGAAGCATCTTAACCCAGAAGAAAAATTAAAACTCTTAACTCGTACTCAAACGTGTTTCTCATTGTGAGAACCAAAATCTTACTTTCACATGTTGTAAAAGTTGTTTTTTCGCCGATGATTTTTCAGGTGCCTTGAAGTCCTTTGTGTTGGATACCGAGCGCCGGATCTTATATTCCTCGAAGGAGATCCGTGAATTAGCGCTGTATAGGTAAAGCGCACTATTAGTGAGGAGACAGGGTTATAGTAAGGGTACCTACCGGCAAGTGAATTGCCACATGTCTGGCGCAAGATTCATGATCCAAGCTAGCCTATATTTCTAATGCTTTAGCGACTGGTTACGCTATAAAAGTTGCGCTTCTAAAGCCAAGTTACGGCTCGAGCGTTTTGCCAAACTACGGCGATAACTTTAAATTCAAACGAGTCAAAAGTGAGACTATGACTATCTCTTCTTTATTCTACAATTCCTTTTATACAATTTTTACATCTTAATATATAATCCCTACTCTAATATTTTAATTTACTTAATACATAATCCCTACTCTAAAACTGAAAGAATTGAATATAGTCAATTCATTCTAATAGCCAAAATATCGATCAGCATTTTTCCATATGACCCAATTTAAAAGTGCAACACTCATAAAGTCCATGAGTAATGACTACTCAAGTTTCTTCCCAAAGGGTACATGCAAGTATGTCGTACATTGCACTTGTCAACGATAAGCGCCGCTTAGTCTGGCACGATCGTGATGGGCTAGTACAAACATTCATTCCTGTGTCTATTTTTAGTGACATCATGAATTGGACTTTCGTATGAGAAAATTATGTGTAATGTAAAACGAGTATTGCAAAGTGAGCATTACAAAGCGACCGTAAATTATCCATTTGTATAGTCTTCGATTGGTCGTTAGTTATTGATTTGTGGGTTGTGGGAAAATGCTGATTGGTTGTATGGGAGATATCTGTAGATCCACTACACCCTTAACCTTTTGAGGTGAGAGTTTGGTTTGAAAATCTTAAGTCTATTATTGTGTATCCATTTTTTCTTATTATCTATGTCCAATAGTGTATTTACATTATTTTTACCTAGTACTTTGAATGGACCTTTATACGGTTTCTCATGTTTTCTTCTGTTCTCTACTTTTAATACAAGATCGTCTATTTCTATGTTCAATGGTTTGGAATAACATTCTTTATTTGTTCTTATTGTTTTTGCCTTTTCAATTAAGTCCTTTGCCTTTGTAAGAGACATTTTTAATCTAATTTTTAATTCATTTCTGTAATTGTCTAAATTGTATATTTCTTCTGAATCGCATAAAATGTCATTTGGTAAAAAAGGGTAGTTTGCCGAATACTAGTTCGAATGGTGTATAATTTGTGTCAATATGTGGGGTTGTATTATATGAAAATGTATAGAAAGGTATCCATTCGTCCCAATTGTTGTTATCAACGAAGGACAGTAAGTATTCGTTTAAGACGCGGTGGTTCGTCTCATGATGGTAAGGGGTTGTAAATATTTGTTCTATATATAGTAACTCGCATATTTCTTTCATTAGACTGTTTGTAAATTCTGTCCCTAAGTCCGTTTTTAGAATATTGAAATGACCGTATAATAAGATAAATTTATTTACTATAGCTTTTGCTACCGTGGTAGCATCCTTAGTCTCTATGGGTATGGCAGTTATAAATTTCGTTAATTCGCACTGAATAGTGATAATGTATCTGTAGGTGTTGGAAATTCTCAACGGACCAACAATGTGTGCGCTTACAATCTCGAAGCTAGTAGATGGTGTCTCGGTTTTTATCATTTTTTCTTTAGTGTGCTTAGTTATTTTATTCATCTTCCACTCTTCACATTGGTTTATATGTTTTTTGACCATTTTCTTCATATCCTTCCAACAATATCTCTGTTTCAATTTTAACAAAGTTTTATGTACTCCTGTATGTCCTCCATGTGACGAATTGTGGTACTCAATAATTAATTCATTTTGCTTTTTGACGTCTTGAATTCGTATGGGCGGTCTGTATATTAATATTTTTAACTTATAACTTTCTTCCCGTTGCAACGCATTAAATAATTTCTTGAATTCATTTCTCGGTACGTACTTTAATACATCATCATTAGAAGATAAAGCTAGTGCATTTATGCTATTGTTCTTTGAATATATTAACAACTTCTTCATGACAGAAACTAGTTTCGTGTATGAATTATCATTGTTGTTATCATGAACTTTCAGCTTATTGTTGAAGGAAACTGGTTTCTCATCAACTTTATCACTGTAGCGCACTACTATAAAATCTTTCTCTTTAGTTATAGATATATCATCTTTCTTGGTTTTCTTGCTAGCTAGCATATAAAATTTCAGTTTCATCGCCCCTTTAATATCTGACAAAGAAGTGCAATCAAACGCATGAAGGTGATCAATCTCTGCGTTTTGATTGCCACTTTGCTTGTCGATTTCTGTATTCTTATTTTCACTTTGTACCTTTTTCGTTTTACTTCTTGTTATCGCCAATAACTTTTTGCTAATATTTTCATCGTTTGTCGGAGGTATCATGGATTTTAGCATTTCAGTGTTGATTTGTATTCTTGACAGCGCATCCGCATTTGTATTTATATTACCCTTTTTGTATATGATCTCGAAATCGTAGTCCGATAGATCTAACCGTATTCTAGTAAGTTTTGAAGATGGATTTTTGTGTGTAAACAATGATACCAAAGGTCTGTGGTCTGATACGACTATAAACTTCCGTCCATATAAATATGGCCTAAAAAAGTTTATGCCCCAATGTATCGCTAAAAGTTCCTTTTTTATGATAGGTTTATTCAATTCGTGCTTATTTAATGATTTGCTCGCGTACGAGATTGGTAGATCTGAACCAATTTCTCCTTGCGATAGTATAGCACCTAGTGCGAAATTTGACGCATCTGTAGTAAGTATGAAGGGTTTTTCAAAATCAGGGTATTGAAGTATAGGAAGTGAAATCAGTTTGCGTTTTAAAAGTTCGTATGCTTTTTGCTGTTCCTCTTCCCAAGCAAACGGTGCTTTTTTTATAAAAGAGAGTTCAAACTCTTTGCCGTTCCCGCAAAGTTTGGTATGAAGCGTCGATAATAGTTGCAGAAAGCTACAAATCTTCGCACGTCATCCGCGGTCTTTGGGATGGGATAATTTTTAATTACTTCATGCTTAGCAGGGTCTGTTTTTATACCATCTGCTGTAATAAGGTGTCCATCATTGGTGGAAAAAGCGGTTAAAGGTCTTGATTCTTTTTCTAGCTCAATCTGGCGGAACGAACTAGTCATATCCAAGGTTGAAAAGTACTTTGCCCTACCTAGTTTATCTAGGACGTCTTTTAACCTTGTTAATGGAAATTTATCGTTCACCAGTTTGTCGTTTAGTTTTCTGAAATCAACGACTAATCTCCACTTCTTGGTGTCATCCGAACTTTTCTTAGGTACAACTAACAATGGTGAGTTGTACCTAAGAATCTTTTAGTTCCCGTACTTGCCTAAGAATTTCGTCATTCTGAGTTTGTGGTAACCTATAATTTTTTATGTTGACTGGGTTTTCGTCGCAGGTGTTGAGTTTTTGTTGGTAGTACTCTGTATTACATAATCAATTAGCCCGTATATTAAAAAACTATCAGTTAGAAGCAACAAGTAGTAGTCGAGATAATAAATTAAAAAATTACTAGGTAGTGAAAAAGACAAAAAATTTAAGGAGGAGAAATGTGGGATATATAAGATTACTTGTTCTAAGTGTAAAAAAAATTATGTTGGTCAAACTAAAAGATTGGCAATCTTGAGATGTGAAGAACTTGAAAGAGGTAGAATCATGTAGACGGGGTAAAAAAAACTATCATAAAATCATCTGTAGCTGAGCATGTACTAAAAGAGGGTCACGAAATAACACTGAATGATGTTGAAGTGATTAAGCAGGTACAAAAGGTCAATAAGTTGGACATATATGAAAGCATAGAAATAAGGAGAGTTACTGAGTCTTTTAGGCTGAATGGAGATTTAGGCAATTATAACTTTAGACTTATAGACCTTTTGTTTTAGTAAGAAGTAGGTATCAGTAGTTGGGAAAATTTGATGTTAGCAGGGATAGTAATTAAGTATGAATTGTATATAAAGGTTAGCTTGTCGTTTTAAGATCTTAGTGTACTGAAGAAGACCGTATGTTGCGTGTCGAAATATGTATTTACCATTGTAAATAAAAAAATATAGTCGTAAAAGGAAGCGCGAGTTTTGTTTTCATATTAAAAAAAAAGTATTTATTATTGTTTTTTGTTTTGGCTTCAAAAACTATGCTTCTTCCGGGAGGTTGCCTAATTCCTCTCGGGAATTTGTCACGTTTCCCTGGTTGTCTATCAATCTTACCCTTCTAGTATTGTATCTGTTATTATGGGGATTGTTATTATACTTTCCTGTATTATTATCAAATTTATTTCTATTAAAATTTCTGTTAGGGTTAGTCTTCCTATCATTGTACCTATTATATGTTTCAAAAGAGTTATAATTGAAATTGTTGCGTGGTTGATTGTAACTTCCGCGATTTTCAATTCTATTTCTATAACCATTGTGGTTATTATGCCTTCTGGCATTAAAATTATTGTACTTGTTATTTTTGTTTACGTACATTATGGTTGGTGGGTGAGATTCATTGTTCTCAATTTCAGTGGCTAATGTGATAGCTTCATTGAAAGTCTGTGGTCGTGCTGCGATCACAGTGTCCCTAATTTGATCGTTTAACCCGTTCTTGAATATGGTAAGAGCATATGTGTCGTTTATGCTTTGAATTGCTTGCTTAGCAACTTGGTTTACATCTGCACCTAATGTGCCAATTTGTAATTGGTTTAAATCACTTATTGAAGATAATATTTTGTATGCCGTTATGGACATACGTTTCTGAGCTATGCTTGCGAGCAGCGTATGTATTTGGGGTACAGTTTTATTATTTTTGTACTTGAGTCGTAGCTCTGTTTCTAAATTATTAATGCTAGTGATTGATGAAATGTTTATCTATGTTTTAACATTTGTGTTGAGTTTAATGTGTAAAACTAGATTCAGCAACTCTATTTCACCTTCTGCCGATAATTGTTTCTCTAGTAATTTTATTATAGTCAAAAATGTCTCTAGCTCAGAGAACTCAAATGTTGGTATGATCTTGATAGCACTTTCTATGTTAAATTCTGCCATTTCTGTGTAGATGATGTCGTCTTCAATTTTTACCAATATGTTTGCAGCGTTCAGCCGTTGTATCTGGTTTGTAATTAGGTTTCTACAAACTGATGAAAATGTCGATTTTAATTCTATCTCATGGCCTTCCTTAAGGGTTTTTACCTACAGTTTCTGCATTGATTGCATACTCTAATTTCTCTTTTAAAGTTTTGACCGTATAGGTCTTTGTTTTCTTTAAATTTATCAAATTATTTTGCAATTCAGACAATATCTCTTTTATCTTCTCTACCGATATCTGTGAGGACAATTAGACCTACTTTCAGCTAGACATTATTTCGTCCTAACACAATATTCCTATCTACTATCTTCCTTGCATACATTTTTTGATTATTATTATGGAGATATAGGCATGCCATTATTATTAAGAAAACAATTGTTGTGCTTATTGTTTGTCTGTATTCTATGAAGATGTTAGCCTGAGTACTGCAATTATTTCCCATTGTCTAACGTAAGTATAACATACATATAATACAATTTAATCATTTACTCTATGTTTTCCTTTTAGGTTGTTGAGTCGCTCTGTAAATTGTCTTCTTTGTTCATTGGCCGAGATGTGTATAACCCTGTGGAGTATAGATTTTCACGCCTTTCATTATATCTGCGTCCTCCACGTTGTCGACGTTTTATTTTGTTTATTCGTGGCTCATCTAGTTTACTTTGCTTCACGAAGTCCTCTATTTTCCTTGGACGTGGGCCAGGTAGTGGTGATAGCTTGTATGGTGGTGCTCGTAAATTTGGGCTAAGCTCATACTTCTCGTGTGTGGTTATCGTTGGTGTTTTTTGTGCCCGTTTAAAACATATCTTGAATGCCTTGTGGCACTCCTCATCTGTCGTAATATTGGCTATCTCACCGTCTTCAAGGTCTTCCGTATGTTGTGGAGTTTTCGTTGTCAGTGGTATATCATCCTTCAGATGTTTGAAGTTCACAGGATCGCCATGTAAAAGATGATTCGTCGCCGATAATTTTCAGGTGCCTTGAAGTCCTCTGTGTTGGATACCGTGTGCCGGATCTTATATTCCTCGAGGGAGATCCGTGAATTAGAATTATAAAATCAAGCAAGCACTAGCGAAATACGAAATCGATGCAGTATGCTCAAGTAGGAAGTACCAGCTAAAATCCAGGCTAAGTAGTGTGAAGGATCGTCTTGATAGGACGGAGCTGAGTGGCATATATAAAATTAATTGCCATAATTGCAGCAAGACATACATTGGTCAAACTCGCCGTCTTATACATACTAGGTTCACAGAACATATAAAGGACGCAGAATTGACCCGAAAAAACCCCAACAGACACACAAAATCAATGGTAGCCAGACATATGCTAGAATCGAAGCATAGCATCAATTTCGAAGACGTTTAATTCGTGCGAAGTGTTAGGCAAGCTCATAAACTGGACGCAGCAGAGAGTTTGGCAATAAGCAAAATCGACGGAAAAAGGTTGTTGAATCACGACGATGGGAATTGCCCTTCAAGATTATACAAATTACTGGAGTGCAGAAATTCCTTGTAATTAAGGTAACCCAGGTAGAGAGACAATGCTCGAGGCTCTCATCCATTGAGCAGACTAGATATAAGGTAATTAAGATAGCATAGGTACAGCGATGTTATCATGGGGATTTCATTAAGTAAAACATAGAGTTAGTTAGATATAAGCAAAGATTGTTGGCATAGCATAAGTAGTCTGTCCTTCGAACTGAAGACGAATGCAAGTGGCTTTCGAAACAATATTGTTTTCGAGCAAGTTAAGTGAAAATATAAATCTCGTAATGGAAACACAGCCTTTCAATTTTAATAAATTTCGACGAGAAAACGACCGTTCAAAAAAGTTTGGTAAATGTCAATATTTTTCAACCATCGACCTAGCAAAAGGGTTTGATCAGATTGAAATCGCTGATGAAGACCAAAACAAAACTGCATTCTCGAACGAAAACGGACATTTCGAGTTCCTGCCTTTTGGCCGTAAAAATGCTTCAAGCACCTTTCAAAGGTTAAGGAATGAAATACTGGGAGACTATATAAACAAAATTTGTTGTGTATACATGGACGATATAATCGTTTTCAGTACTTCTTAAAATGAGCATATCGATTCTCTGAGAAAATTTTTATCGGTTCTGGAGAAAGCAAATTTAAAAATTCATCTGGATAAATGCGAGTTTCTCAAAAAGGAAACTGAATTTCTTGGTCATGTTGTTACAAAGGACGGTGTACAATCTAACCCAAACAAGCCGCGAGGTGGGACCCTTGATGTCCACACGGTCAACTTCCCAGTAATATCTACATAGTCATCAGTAACATTAAACACAATAATAATTTTGGAAATAATACTACTTTAAGTAATAACAATGAGAGGTATTCATAGCAGTAACAGGAATGAGTTAATATGAATCATATTGTCCACGGGAGGGTCCATTGATTACGTAAGGTTCTTGGTTGATGAGGACAGATTGAATATTCACGCCGATTGATTGAATATTCACGCAATAGGTGGGGGCTTTTTTGGTCTTGGGAAATTTTGTATATGCAGTCAAAAATAGGTTAAATTGCATGTAAAAAGTAAAATATATTACACATGATGATGGTTATTAAAATATTACGATTAATAAAAAATGAATCTACTCAAAACTACAATTTTTTATTCGATGAAACGTTTTTAAAGCATATGATCTTGCAAAGTATTGACTACAAAACATTTTACCATTCAAAGCGTTGATTACCGCAAATGCAAATTTGATTGAAATTTTGCTGGTTTTCAAAACTTAGACAGTTTTTTTTAATTAAAAGACTATCAAAACTATTCAAAATCTGCTCAAATTATGTAAATATTTTCAAACTTTGATTGAATTCACAACAATTTTTTTAGAATAAAAGATATAAAGTAATATCATTCGTATGAACCCTCTTTAAGTGGTAACTTATGATTTTTTCTCTTCAAAAACTGATAAGAATGTATAAATTTTATAAACTGGTATCACTGTGCTGTGCAAATCAAGTAAAAAAATATTTTTTATGAAAAAGCCATAGTTTTTGGCATTTTCTTCTATTAAATTAAAAAAAACAGCTGATACGAATTTTTATAATATTGAAAACTTCAGAAAGATGTCAATACACGTCAATTGACCCCTTAATGATGCAAATGTTATATTTGGTTCGTGAGATATATTTATTTTTAATTTATTAACTTCCCAGTATATGGGAAGTTCTTGTAATCGCCTCGAAAATCGAAATTGAAATTTTCAACATTTCTTTACGTTTTAAGGTCTATAGAGTATAAATAAAGTGTTTTTAGAAAGAAGTATGTATGTGTGTGTGTGTGTACGTACGTACGTACGTGCGTTCGTGGACAGTTTTTTCCACGAGCATAACTCACGTAAATAAAGTCGTATCGACTTTGTTGAGGTGGCAATCGAAGCGTTTTTGCAATCTTAAGAGCTGATTAGTTTTTGGGATACTTCGATCGAGGGGGTTTGTTCTTTTGACCCTTTGAAGGTCATTTCTGTCATGCGTTATACCTCGCGAACCAAACGTACGATTTTTTTTTACTAGGTGTCAATCGACACGTATTAAAATTTGTGTTATTCTGTCAAATTTTTAAAAAAATCGTTGGAACCGTTTTTTAATTTATTAAAAAAAGGTGCTAAAAATAAGTTTTTTTCCCTAAACAATAAATTTTTAACCTGATTTGCAGTACCCAGTAACTAATGTATATAAATTTTATGTAGTACAAATAGTGTTTGTAAGAAAACCAGCAAAACTGTTTTTCATGATTACGTAAAAAATCAAATTATAAATAAAAAATCATTAAAAGTCATCATGATTTTCAAGGTCCTTTTTATCATTCACTATATCTCACGAACTATATATGATGTTTGCATCAGTGAGGTGTCATTCGACGTGTGTTGGCTTTTTGTTATGTTTTCAACTTTATAAAAAAATCCTTTCTGCTGCTTTTTCCATTTAACTTCTATTAAATGGAAAAAAACGGCAGATGTGAAAAATTAGAGTTTTTTCCATAAAAAATAAATCTTTAACCTGATTTGCACACCTCAGTAATAAATGTTTATATAATTTATACATTTCTAATAGCTTTCGAAGAAAAACTGTTCAAATTATTTTGCATGATCCAAAAAAACCTAAAAAACGGCCCGTGAAAAAACACAAATTCAATGATTATGCCGATGTTATGGCAATTTTGAACAAAATTATTTAAAATGGAC
This sequence comes from Oxycera nigricornis, assembly GCA_963942545.1. Classification (NCBI taxonomy): domain Eukaryota; kingdom Metazoa; phylum Arthropoda; class Insecta; order Diptera; family Stratiomyidae; genus Oxycera; species Oxycera nigricornis. Next base: position 72,318,303 of record OZ012661.1, read on the forward strand.
ACCTCGCGAGAAAACCTCTTCAGTGGGCGTAATAACAAGAATGCATTCATTTTTGCTAGCGCTCTTTTGTCCTTCAAGCATCGATATAAAAATAACAAATAACGTAAAAAAGGCTTTATAGCCCGCCCCCTCCGATTAATCCGCGTGAATAGTCAATCAAACCACTACCCCCCCCCCATCCACCAAAAGCCTTACGTAATCAATGAACGCTACAGTAGATGATATGATTGATACTAGCTCATTTCAATTACGGCTATGAGAACCTCGCATTATTATTATTTAAAGTAGTAATATTTTCATAATTTCTTTTGTGTTTAATATTTTTAATATTCATGTAGATATTACTGGGAAGTTGACCGTGTGCACCACGCGGCTTGTTTTTTTACGTAATCATGAGAAAAAGTTTTGATGTTGTTTTTACAAACTTTGTTTGAAGTATATAAATTTTATAAACATCGATTACTATATATTGCAAATCAGGTTAAAAATTTATTGTTTCTGAAAAAAACCTAATTTTTTGCACTTTTTCATCTTACATTAGAAAATGTTTCCCACGATTTTTTTTTAAAATTCGACAGATTCACAAAATGTTAATAAGCGTCGATTGATTCCTCAATCATGCAAATCGTATGTTTGGTTCGCGAGATATAACGCATGACAGAAATGGCCATGAAGATCATGATGACTGTTAATGATTTTTTATTTTTTATTTAATTTTTAACGTAACCATGAGAAAAGTTTTGATGTTGTTTTTACAAACATTATTCGGAGTATATAAATTATATAAACATTGGTTACTTCGACTTGAAAATAAGGTTAAAAATTTATTGTTTTTTAAAAAAAACAATTTTTTGCACTTATTTTAAATTACAAAACGGCTCCAACGATTATTTAAAAACTTAACAGATTCACATAAATGTTAATACTTGTCGATTGACACTTTTATCAAGGAAATCGTATTTTTGATTCGCGAGATATAACGCATGACAGAAATGACCTTCAAACGGGCAAAACAGCAAACCCCGACCGAAGTTTCCCAAAAACTAATCAGCTCTTAAGATTGCAAAGACGCTTCGATTGACACCTCAACGAAGTCGATACGACTTTGTTTACGTGAGTTATGCTCGTAGAAAAAAGTGTCCACGAACGTACATACACACGTACGTACGTACATACATACACACACACATACATCTCCCTTTCTAAAAACACTTTATATATACTCTATAGGCCTCAAAACGTAAAAAAATGTTGAAAATTTCAATTTCGATTTTCGAGGCGATTACAAGAACTTCCCATATACTTGGAAGTTAATAAACTAATTGCTATCAAAAAGTTCCCCATACCTTAAACCTCGAAACAAATCAGATCCTTTCTAGGACTAACCGAGTTTTACAGAAAATTTGTTAAAGATTATGCAAGAATTGCAAGACCCTTAACGGACTGTTAAAAAAACGCCAAAATCAATTTAACCGACGAAGATTATGGCGACTCGTTCAATAGATTAAAATCATATTTGCAAACTGAACTAATATTGAAATACCCAGACTTCTCCAAACAGTTCACATAACTACTGGTGCATCACAATTTGCAATAGGAGCCGTATTGTCTCAACAAGGACATCCGATAGCTTACGCTTCAAGAACTTTGTGCGAAAGTAAAGTCAGATACTCAACTATTGAGAAAGAGCTCTTGGCTGTAATATGCGCAACAAAATATTTTAGACCATTGAAATACTTATCTAAGAACCAAACCAGAAACTGCAAAGATGGAAACTAAAATTAGACGAGTACAATTTTGACGTCGAAAATATACAAGGGAAAGAAAATAAAGTCGCAGGCGCGCTATCTAGAGTAAAAATTCATCATTTGAACAACGGATTAACAAGTAGCAAACACTAAAATAGTACACAACCGAAACACCCAACCACCATATCGAAATTTGGTTCAAAGGCAGAGAGAATTTCTACTTATCTTGCATAGATAAGTTTAGCAAGTATGCAGCTCTCGTAAAATTAAAATCTCGACAATAGACCGATGTAAATTCAGCGTTAGCGGACATAATAGATAGAATGGGAAAACCAAGCAAAATCGTAACAGACAACGAAAGTTCGATTAATTGTTAAAAAAAGAAAGATTGGCTTGATGCCAGTAACATAAACTAACATTTTTGCTCGCCAACACATAAAACCGTAAATGCAGACATAGAAACCTTCCATAAAACACTAAACGAAAACCTGAGAATATTTTATTTGAAAAAAAAGGAAGAAGACGATCTAAACCTCTATAATCTTATTATAAAAGTACTCAGAATCTATAATACAACTGAACACACAGCTACTAAAGAACCACCGATTAATGTCCATCACAATCGAACCGATAATAAACAAGTAAATAAAAACTTAATTGAATACAAAACAAAGGCCATCGAATATCACACTAGAGAAAGACATATACAAGAAATAAATCCTAATTACATAAAAATAACAAGCCGTGAGGTGCGACCCTTGAGGTCCACACGTACAACTTCCCAGTAATATTTACATAAATATTAAAAATATTAAACACAATAATAATTATGGAAATAATAATACTTTTGATAATAAAAATGTACCTCTCATAAAATTTATTGGAATGACTTAATATTAATCGTAACATCTACGCGAGCGTCAATTGATTGCGTAAAGTTTTCGTGTATTGGTTTGATTTAATATTCACGTGGATCAATCGGAAGGGGGACAGGTTACAAAGCCTTTTCTACGTTATTTGCTATTTTCATATCGATGCTTGAAGGACAAAACAGCGCTAGCAAAAATGAATGCAGTTTTTGTTATTACGACAACTGACAACTGTCGCGTGATGGCCATTTTGAATAGTTGCGGTCAAAACTGCTAGCACTTCGGCATAATCACTGAATTTGTATTTTTTCACGCTTTTACAACAATAAAACTCATAATTATTTCTTTTTTGCTGTTGATTTTGAGAAACATTGATTATGCAGTCAAAAATAGGTTCAGTTGCATGTAAAAAGTAAAGTATGTGTATTACAAATGATGACGGAAGTAACTGAAATTTTACGAATACTAAAGAACAAATTTCCTAAAAACTACAATTTTTCATTTGATGAAAGCTTTTCAAAGCATATGATCTCAAAAAGTGTTGACTACAAAACATTTTACCATTCAAAACGTTGATTATCACAATTGCAAATTTTATTTGATTTATATTGGTTTTCAAAATTTAAGCAGTTTTTTTATTAAAGTTAAAACACGGTTCTGTGAAGACTATTAAATTTTTTTTGCAAATTATGCTAAACATAATCAACTTTCATCGACTTTACAACAATGTCTTTAGAATAAGGGATTTAAGGTATAAAAATTCGTATGAACCGTTTTTACATGGTGACTTTGAATGATTTTTCTAATTTTAAATTCAATTTGTTTTGAAATCATGAGAAAATATTTTGCTCGTCTCTATAGAAATAGATAAAAGTTTATAAATGTTATAAACATTTATTATCACGATGTTAATTTTATTAATTATTAATTAATTTTTTTATGAAAAAAACCACTAATTTTCAATGTTTTTTTATTAAATTAAAAAAATGGTTTAAAGATTTTTTTAAAAATTTAAAGACAGCATTAAAATGTAAATACGCGTTGATTGACTTCTTGATGATGCAAAGATTATATTCGGTTCTCGAGATATAATGATTGACATAAATGACCATGAAGGACATGATGACTTTTAATGATTTTTTATTTTTAATTTAATTTTTTTTGTAGTCATGAAAAAAAAATTTGGTGGTTTTTTTACAACTACTGTTTGGAGTATATAAATATTATAAATATTGATTACTGCGACTTGGAAATAAAGTTAAAAATTTGATGTTTTTGAAAAAAAACAACTCCAATTGTTTGCATTTTTTTCTTCAAAAAATTAAAAAAAACGCTCCAACAATTTTATTTAAAATTTGATAGAGTCACGAAAATGTTAATACGCGTCGATTGACACCTTAGCGACGCAAATCGCACGTTTTGTTCGGGAGATATAGCGCATGATAGGGTTGACCTTCAAGGAGTGAAAACAGCAGACACCACCCCCCCCCCCACCCGAAGTGTCCGAAAAACTAATCAGCTCTTAAGATTGCAAAGACGCTTCGATTGACACCTTAACAAAGTCGATATGACTTTGTTTACGTGAGTTATGCTCGTAGAAAAACTGTCCGCGAACGCACGTAAGTACGTACGTACGTACACACACACACACACACATACATACTTCTTTCTAAAAACACTCAAAATATACTCGTAAGACCTCAAAACGTGGAGATATGTTGAAAATTTCAATTTCGATTTTCGAGGCGATTACAAGAACTTCCCATATACTGGGAAGTTAAAAAGTCACAAGTTAGAGCCTCATGTAAAACTTAAAACGCAAAATATGCTAAAGAAAAATTACTACAAGCAACTACATTTAAAAACTAAGAAATACCAAGGTATTAATTCAACCTAATCGCATCTTTTAGATGTATCTACTAGCGATATTCTTGACAACCTGCAAAGCATAGATAATAATAGCACAGGAACAACTATTGGAAGTAACTGATCTAACGTTTGAGAAAGGATTCGTCACAATTAAATACACAATTATGCATTTGGTTTCACACAAAACTCATATCCTTCATAATGTTAATGCCACCAAGTACGAAGAAGCTTATAATGTTATCACTAACAATTTTAATTTCATGAATGAAAATTTTCACCATCCAAACATTAACAGACTAAGTCTACTGATCAAATACTTAAGTCATGAAATAATAACATTAAAGCCGCTTACTAAAATAAAATAGAACCCAAACCCAATATAACGAATTTTTGAAAACAATTTCCCCTTTGAATTTACAACTCAACATCCTCTAGAAGAACAACTAATGTTAGCAGCAAAATTAATTAAAAATATGAAGACACAACAGATCGAAGGCTCAAACAAATTTATGCTGAAATACTGTTTCAAGAACTCAGTTTCAAAACCACAAATATGTAGATATATCATTATTCGTGGAAAATATAATTGATATTGATGCAAAAGCTCCTACCTATTTGTAAAAATATCAAATAAACTGTAAACCGGATATAGATATTTATCTGAAGAGGAGTGTGCTTTAATTAAAATAAGTAATTGCAGCGAACCTGTTAAAAACAGGAAAAAAAACGCTGCTTCTTTAATATGTACGGTTCCTTCTTAAAATGGATTGGTGGAGTATGGATAACGAAGATAGAGATAATATAATTGATGTCATAGAAAAAAAACTGGTAACAACTGTCACAGTCCCGACTACGCGCCTAAACCCGAGGAACCAAGATCGAGTGCTCCACCATTTTGGACGCTCCTCGACCCCGTATGCCTCGTGTGCACCCGCGCCACCGGGACCGCTTCAAAGTCGACCGCATAGTGGCGGTCCCGATTTAACATTTTTCCGCGACTAGCTCACCGAGTCGTGTGTTTTGGACAAAAAAGAGAAGAGAAGAACCACGAAATCCATTCGCACACGAGTTACATATCGTGATTCCCACGATTTACCGGGAACGGGTACAATTCCTGAAAAACCCAAACCACTGGCTTGGTAAAAACAATAAGTTCTCACATTCCACGCTGCACCGACAGCATTCCATAAATTTATTAAAAACAACAAGTTCTCACATTCTACGCTGCACCGACAGCATTTCATACATTTATTAAAAACATCAAGTTCCCACACTTAAAAAAACGCTGACGCCAAAAATAACTAACAAAAATGGAATGTGCAGAAAAGAGTGAGTCGATCAGAGATCAGAGATCAGAGTCGAGAACGGCGGTCAAACGTAAATCCGTGTTTAGTGATTTGAAATAAAGAATTTTTGCCAGAAAAATAAACGAACCTATTATTATTTTTTCGATAGATATTTTGCCCGAGAGCAAAATTAACTAACTGGCACAGTCGGTAGGATCCTTTTCTGTAGAACAAGGATCCAGTGATTCGAACTTATCGAAAGTTGATAGTGAACGAAAATAAAAATTTAGAATAACAGTTTGTTTTCCATGTGCTAAAATAATAAAGTGTTTAACGCAGCGATCTAAAGCAAAATTTACTAGATCACGAAGAAACGACCACTAACTTAACACAAAATACTGGAGAGAAGAAATCATAGAAACACAGCGATTGACCGCAACAGAGGAATGGCACAACCGGCTCAACCAAATATAATGGAGCAATGTTTAGTTGCATTGACGGAGATCCTAGGCAGACATGCTCAACAACCATCTCTTAGAAGCAGAATCGAGAGGGAACTCCGCTATTTACCTCCTTTTGATGGGAAACCAGGAACTTTTCCATCCTTTATATCAGCTGTTGATAGAGCGTTATTGGAATATCCACAACAAGCACACCAAGTGTACACCGTCGTCTATAATGAGAAGATATTGGGTTCAGCAAGGAATTACTTGGAGATTTCACCACCGGATTCATGGGAAGAATGTAAGCGGCGACTGAAATTACACTATAAACCATCAAAAGAACAAGGTCAAATAATGCAAGACATAAGTACGAGGGGTGATCAAAAAGTAGTGAGAAACGGTTATTTCCAGTCCGCATAGAAATCCAACAAATTTTTTTTCGCTTGCTTATAGACTCACTAGGTCAGAATGAAAAAAATCATATAAATAGACTACGATTCACGGGAGGGACATTCAGTTGAATACGAACCGGCGAAGAGATAACATCAAAATGGAGAAAAACGAAATTAGAGCAGTCATTAAGTACCTCTGTTTGAAAAAAATGTCTACCAAAGACATACACAGCGACTTAGAGGAAACATTGCGGAACCTTGCTCCTCCGTATTCCACAGTTGCACGCTGGGCCAAGCAGTTTAAGCTGGGAAGAACATCCACTGAAGATAAACACCGCGAAGGACGCCCATCTACGTCCCACACTGAAGATAACGTGAAAAAGATCGAAGATGTTGTGTTGGCAGATCAAAGAGTGACCGTCAGACATGTAGCTGAGGTCACGGGGATCTCTTACGGTAGCGTTCGAACAATCCTTGTGGACGAATTGCAGATGAAAAAGGTCTCTGCGCGTTGGGTACCGCGAATGTTAACCGACGAGCACAAGAAAAAACGACTCGATATTTCAAGGGTGAATCTCCAAAAGTTCCAAGCAGATCGGAAAAAATTTCTGTCACGTTTCGTGACCATGGACGAGACCTGGATCCACCATTTTGATCCTGAAACCAAACAACAATCGATGACTTGGAAGCGAGCCTCCTCACAAGCACCGAAGAAGTTCAAAGTGTCAAGTTCGGGGAAAGGTTATGGAGTCCGTTTTTTGGGACGCCAAAGGAATAATTATTGTGGAATATTTGGAAAAGGGAGCCACTATTTTGGGCTCTTACTACGCGGACCAAATACGAAGATTGCGGGAAGTTATTAAGGCAAAAAGACGCGGCAAACTGCGACCTGGAGTGCTGTTTCACCAAGACAACGCTCTGACTCACAAAGCCGCAGTTGCGATGACTGCCATTCAAAAAACGGGATTCGAACTGCTGGAACACCCACCCTATTCGCCAGATCTAGGTCCCAGTGACTTTTACCTCTTTCGTCGTCTCAAGCAACACCTCCGAGGCAAGAAATTGGAAGACAATAGTGAAGTGATGACCGCTGTTGAGACGTTTTGGGAGGGTCAAGACAAAAAAAATTTTGTCAGGGAATCCTGGGTTTAGAAAAAAGATGGACTAAATGTATCGCCTTTTTAGGAGACTATGTAGAAAAATAAATTATTTTTGTAACTGTCATCACCGTTTTTTATTGTGATTCTCATTACGCTTTGATCACCCCTCGTATGTTAACAGTAGGTACGGTCTCAGATTTACTAGATAAAATTTCAATATTTGTCAACGATATATCAGAATGCGCAATTTTTAGTAATTACCAGAGTGAAATAGCTAATCAATTAAGCAGTGTATTAGTGTTGAAAATGAAAGAGATAACAGCTGGTGCTTTAGCTGCAGAATTGACTAACGTGTTTAGATTAGAAGAAATTAGAACAGTTCTGAATAAATATATTGGTCAAGATCAATTTAATCTAAAAAAATTTGTAAATTCCACCAAATACCAAAAGAAAGAGATAACCATAGGCCTACACAGCGATATAATTCTAGTAACGTCCAACAAAATTTTAATAATCACCGGCGAGCAAGAAATTTTAATTTCAATAATAATTCCGGACTATATCATAATAGCAATGCTAATAACTCCGGTCAGTTTCGAAATAATAACTCCAGTTATCCGAGAAGAAACTTCCCACCAAATAATAGCGCTCAGTGGAAAATCTCACATCAGAATAATCGTAATCATAATAATTATAATAATGCAAACCATAATACAGTTAACATCCAACCGATGGAAGTTGATGAAATTAGTGCGAGACAAAATGTTAATCAGGTCGAGCAAAGCGAGTTTTTTATAAACTAGCCTTGGACATGAAGTAAATACGTATTATTCTAACAATCAATGATCGACAGTTTATCGCTTTATTAGATACTGGCTCTACTATAAGCCTATTAAATTCGAAAAATGTCCCGAATGAAATTTATGAAGTGATGTTAGGAGAAAAGATAAGTATTAGTACTATAGAAGGAGAATTACGGAAAGATACAGAGTATGTCAGAACAAAATGTCCTATTGAATTCCAACAACCAAATAATGCCCAAATGAAATGGGTTAAAATTAATTTAGAGAAAACATATCATCTTTTGATAGGAATGGATTGGGTTCAAAATAATGTAAAATTGATTGATATTGAAAATAGGGAAATTATATTAAAAAATGGGGTAAAGTTAACATTCATAAATAAAATGGAAGAAGAAGTGAATGTATTAGAAGAGAGTAGATTGGGAAGTATAAAGTTAGATCATTTGAACCACGAAGAAAAGGAAGGGATAAACGAATTATTGGAAAAATATAAAATGCTATTTTATAAAGAAGGGGATAAATTAACAAATACCACAAGCATTGTACATGAAACTAACACCACTACTTCAGAGCAAATAAATGCTAAATTGTACAGATATCCTCCACAACATAAAGAGGAAGTAAGAAAACAGATAAACGAAATGGAAACTCAAGGTATCGTGAGAAAAAGTAAGAGTAAATATAGCTCACCCATTATAGTGATACCCAAGAAAAAAGATAATTCGGGGATTGAAAAATATAGAACTGTTATAGACTATAGAAAATTAAATTCAATTACCATAGACGACAAATATACCTTACCAAATATTGATAGCATACTAGATAAATTGGGTAAAGCCCAATACTTCAGTTCATTAGACCTTGCAAAAGGTTACCATCAAATTTTAGTAGCTCGAAAAGATATTGAAAAGACCGCTTTTGTGACACCCTGTGGTCTATACGAGTATGTCAGGATGCCATTTGGTTTGAAAATTGCTCCTGCTACTTTTCAAAGTCTTATCAATGAAATATTGCGAGATTATATCAACCAAATATGCGTTGTTTATTTGGATGATATTTTAATATTTTCCACCAATTTAGCAGAACATTTTGTGTCATTAGAAAAAATCTTCAATAAATTAGCAGAGTACAATTTAAAAATTCAAGCCGACAAATGTAGTTTTGTAAAAAGGGAAACTCAATTTCTTGGACATATTTTAACCAAAGAAGGTATTCTACCAAATCCTGATAAAATAGAGGATATAAAGAAAGTCAAATTGCCTCATACCGAAAAACAGCTTAAGAGCTTTTTAGGAATGACAGGATTCTATAGAAAGTTTATGAGAGACTATGCCAAAGTAGCTCAACCTCTAATAAAGTACCTAAAGAAAAATGCCAAAATAAATATAAATGACCCACAGTACGTTGAAGCCTTTGAAAAGCTGAAGCTTTTAATTATGTCAGATCCGATTCTGAAATTTCCTGATTATGAAAAAGAGTTTACAGTAACTACCCATGCAAGTGAGTACGCAATCGGAGCGGTTCTTTCACAAGACGGTCATCCGGTCTGCTATGTCTCTCGATCGTTAAATAACCATGAGAAAAATTACAGTGTCACAGATAAGGAATATCTGGCTATAGTTTATTCTGTTACTTATTTCAGACCTTATTTGTACGGTAAGAAATTTAGAATTATAACTGATCATGCTCCAATAGAATATTTGAACACGAAATATAAAGGAAAAGAATTCTCCCAGAGAAACCAAAGATGGATACTGAAATTGCAAGAGTACAGCTTTGATATCGAATATTTGCAAGCCAAAGAAAACAAAGTGGCTGACTTTCTCAGCAGAATTGACCATAGTCCACAAATAAATGAGCAGAACAGCAGTGAATCTAATATGGACCTGTCTGGCACTGCACACTCTGTAAGTGAGCAATTATTAGATCATATAGGTATTAAAGAGGAAATCATAAACAAATATAAGACACATATAATACTAACATACAATCCAAATAACGAGTTAAATATAATATTTGGCAGAAGAATAATTGAAATTAACCCGCAGTATTCAGAAGAAAAAATTAACGAAATATTGAAGAAGTATATTAAACCAGGACATACAGGAATATATTCTGAAGTTCAGGATAGCGATTATAATAAAGTCCAGCAATGTATAATCCAGTTGTTCTCTGGAAATGCAAAAATCAAGTTTATGAAATTTACAAAGAGAGCTCAAGAAATGAAAGACGAAGAAGAATGTCACAAACAAATTTCATTATACCATACGAAAGAGTCTTTACACAGCGGCATCAACAAAACTTATCAAACTCTTAAAGATAAAATCTATTACCCTAAATTACAAGAGCATATACAACTCATAATAAATAATTGCGATAAGTGTCAAGAAATCAAATACGATAGGAGCCCAATTAAACCAAAATTAAGTATTACAGAAACACCTACAAACAAAAATGACATTATTCATCTAGACACATTTCATTACAAAAAACAAGCATTCATAACTGTTATAGATAAACTAAAAAAAATTCGCAGTTGCTTATTCAATAACGGATAGAAATTGGGTAAAGAAGATCGCTATTTTAGAAGGATATTTGGCTACATTTGGTAAACCTAAAACTATTATAATGGATAATGAATTCAAATCTGAACAGCTGACAAGGTTCTTACAGGAACAAGGTATAGGAGTCCATTGGACGAAACCAAACAGTCATACCGGCAACGCTGATGTAGAAAGGTTACACTCCACAATAATTGAAAAGGTACAAGCCATTGAGGGAGATATTTCAGTTGAGCAGAAAATTCAAAAAGCTATAGGTAATTATAGGTACCATACTACCATTGAAATGACTCCCAGAGAAGCCAGTAACCTAACAGACACAGCTCCATTAATAGAAAGGATAAATAAAAAGAAGATAGGATATATAAATAAACTAAATAAAAGTAGAGAAGAATACAACGAAAATAGTAAGGAAGGCTACATTAAGAACTATAAAAGACTAAGGCATAAAAATCAACCCTATTTTAGAAAATATCTTCTAGAAAATGTGCATCCCTCCAATACTAAGAGACCAACAAAATTTTCAGGTAATCATAATAGTTCTAACGATGACAACACCAGTGCAAGGGCTACTGCAGGTTCATCATATTAATGAGGAGAATGGATACGTAAAAATCAAAATAGGAGCAGTAGAAATAGCGAACGATACCGACACAATTTTGCATATGATAGATCCAAATGAAATGTTAATGATTTTAAGTAAATTAGAACGAACTACAGAATATCTTAAAATCGAAGATAGAGAAGCATTATATGCAGAAATAAATCTCATTAAGAGTAAACTCAAAACAGTTCAAAACCCTAGTAGACAAAGGAGAGGTTTAATCAATATTGTAGGTAACGCACATAAATGGTTATTTGGTACCATGGATGAGGATGATAGGAAAGAAATTACAGAGCACCTTAAAGTTGTTGAGGCAAATAATCATAATGCTATTCAGAATATAAACAAACAAATTAAAATAAACGAACATTATAACAAAACATTAACAGATTTGAAAATGCTAATCGAAAACGACCGAGTAAAAATTTTAGATTCATTTAATGCAACTAATCACAATATGCAGGAGTTAAATTATAAAGTTTTATTTTTAGATCAAGAGACCAAACTTCGATTTTTCGAAAATAAAGTAAATCAAATATTAGATAATATAATGGCAGCAAAAAATAACATAATACATCCGAGTATGTTAACGTTAGAGGAGCTAGATGCATATCAGATTGATTTTCATAAGTTAAAACTCTTAAAGGCAGGTGTTATGAGATATAATGATCAGCTTCTGGTCTTTGCAATTAAAATTCCTAAAAGTTATGTACTTCAAGAGCTTCAGTTAATTAAGTCAATTCCAAATTCTGAGTATTTAGAAATCGATGAAAATGATGAAGCGATTGTGGAAATAAATAATAAAATATATCATTATGAAGAACAAAAATTATTGAAAGATTTAAAGATTAGCAAGAACTGTATTGTGCAAAATACTTGTAAATTAAGATATAGTAATATAGCTAGCATAGAAGAAATAGATGATGAAAGTGTTTTAGTTAAGAATATGTGTAACGAAACGTTATGGCATAATTGTGATAAAAGAAAATTGACACTCACAGGAAATTTTTTAATCAATTTTAATGATTGTTCTTTAGGCATCAAAGATAAAAAAATTTTACAATAAGAAAATATCATTCTTAGATAAATACTATTATCCGTCGAAATAAATAAATAAATTGTTTATAAAGCCCATAATTAACAAATATACAAAACCTGGAAGAAATACAAGAATTAAAATACCATAAAAATATTATGTATGGAACAAGTGTAAGTTTGACCGTCGTGATAACTATAGGTTTATTGAGTCTAGGTTTGTTTATAACATTGAAGATTAAGAGAAATAATATAACTATTACCACTCCGAAGTCGGAGACTTCTGGCTTAAAGCGGGGAGGAGTTACATATCGTAATTCCCACGATTTACCGGGAACGGGTACAATTCATGAGAAACCCAAACCACTGGCTTGGTAAAAACAATAAGTTCTCACATTCCACGCTGCACCGACAGCATTTCATACATTTATTAAAAACCTCAAGTTCCCACACTTAAAAAAACGCTGACGCCAAAAATAACTAACAAAAATGGAATGTGCAGAAAAGAGTGAGTCGATCAGAGATCAGAGATCAGAGTCAAGAACGGCGGTCAAACGTAAATCCGTGTTTAGTGATTTGAAATAAAGAATTTTTGCCAGAAAAACAAACGGACTTATTATTATTTTTTCGATAGATATTTTGCCCGAGAGCAAAAATAACTAACTCACGCGTCACCAATGATAGAAAGAAAAATCACATCACTTATTTTATTTACTTATTCCATGGTTTAATTATTTCAAGAACTTGATGATCCAAATTTTTTTTTGTTTTACATATACATTTTACAATTCACAGTCTCATCCGGAATTCGGAATACAAATTATTCACTAACATCGTTAATTCTACGACACGACAGTAATACACTGGGAGCTGAATGCCCGAACGCTAATTTCTAAATTTCGGTGTTACTATTGATCGATGATAGATTGTTGGACATCAACATTTCTCAGTGGGCATCGCCCACCGCCGGTAGGACATCTAGCAGAAGCTCGCGATAAAACGTTGCCATCTTTGGTACACATTTTTGTGGCCGGGAAACCGGTGAAAATTCACTATCGCAACCAAAAATTATTTCCACCGTCGCCGACACAATTGACTTCAAGATTTTCTTCCACTCAGGTGTGAGTCAACGCCACACCAACAATTCTCGTGTCCCGCTTCTGTCTCGAGCTTCGCCGAGCTGAATGTACGGGTGCAACTTCACCAAATCAACTCTCCCCGTTTTCGCTCGGATTTCGCATTCCTACACTCGCTGGGACACTTACTGAGTTACTGAGTTTTCAAACAAAATGAAACACTGGCGCGTTGGAAAGATGACTAATGAAACAGACTTAAGTACATGGCTGACGTTACGACAAGATAGCTGGGACAATACAATACACAAAAAAAAAAAAAAATGGTGGTCCGTCCGAGTTTTACACTGGGGTTGAGCTGTACTAACTACAAAGGATCGACCGTTGCCCTCTGTATTGAAACCCCATAGAGAACCTCAGGTCTAACCTGACAGACTTCAACCCCAGTCTCGGATCGGCCAAAGAAAACAAACTAGAACTTAAAAGACGATGACAAATACATAGATTTTGAGCTCACTATGAACCCCCCACCCCAAAGAAAGTTGCTTCGCAACTGAAACGGTTGTATACCGGAGATGAAAAGATGAGGAATACTAGATTCCGATAGTTAAAAAATGGGTAATATTCGAAAGATAAAGAGATATGGTTAGGATACGACAAAAAATATATGGTCTCACTTCCTGTGAGCAATTATTAAGGGACCCCAAGGATCGTCACTGCCTTAGTTGTTTATGACTACAAACCCTAATATTCAAAATATAACCTAATAGGATAATATATATATAACACCAAGATATCTACATTATATACAGACGTCAACGCTCAACGCGGACTAGTTTAGGGACCCCAAAGGTCGTCAATTCTCTAGCATTTTGTGACTCCAAACCCAATTTATTATATGGACCAAAGAATTACTGAAAAAAAGCATTGCAGATATACCTAATTAACTTTACTTTTATATACTCGATGAAAGATTAACGTCCACACTGATGCAACCAACGCTACGCGAGGCCACCAGGAAAACTCATTGGACCGTTAACTTCAAACCGATATTTTAGCCTAACCAAAATGAAAAGAGCAACATCCACACTGATGCAACCAACACAACGCGTGAGGCCACCAGGAAAACTCATTGGACTGTTGCTTTTATAAGGGACCACGCCCTACCTTATTTACAACCACAAATGTTATATCTGCAACCTATTACCCAAACTAACCTAACACTATTGAAGATATTTAGAAGATACTCTATTTTATGTGTATTACTACCTACGATAAGATACTATAAGTATATACACGATATGATATAAAGTCTAGGATAGATAAGTACTAAAAGATTAGTTACGTTTTTATGTCTTGTACATGACATATTCCCATAGACCAGATGGGTCACAAATTTCGTATGCGACTTGTCCTACCGGTCGAACTATAACTCCAGGCACAAACTTCGGGGCAAGTTTGGCGGCGAAGTTGTCGGTGGCTTTACTAAGAATGTGATTACGCACGTAAACCGTTTGGCCGTTAGAAAAAACGCGAGGTCGGCTACGCAAGTCGTATCGTCGCTTACCTCTTTGGTAAGCTTCCTGAATCCTATGGGCTACTGTATTCTGAATTGCACGTAATTTATCATTACGTTCCGTAATACTTATTTGTCCGTCCGAAAGAGAGGATAACTTCCTAAGTAAGGAATACTCAGAACCATTTCGAATGGCTTGGAAACCAAACATTAAGAAATGTGGTGAACAACCGGTAGATTCGTGCACAACATTCCGAAAAGCGGCACAAGATTCCCCCAAATGTCCATCCCAATTGCGATGATCATTTCCAACGTATGATCGAATGGCAGACAAAATGGACTGGTTAGTGCGCTCAGACGCGTTTGATTGAGGGGACTACCGTGGAGAAAACACGTGTGTAACACTGTAATCAGTCATGAGTTGGGAGAATATTTTTGAAGTGAATTGAACTCCATTGTCAGAATGAAGATATTCAGGCACTCCATACGTATGGAATATACTTTCAGTGAGGAAACAAACGACTGCTTCTGAAGTAGCCTTCGGCATCGCCTTGAGCCATATGAATTTAGTGTAATGGTCTAATACCACGAGAAGTTGGGTATTACCTAATTTAGACCGAGGATATGGACCTAAAAAGTCAATGAATATTCAATGTAAGGGACGTTCAGAAACACGAATTTCGCCTAACGATGGTCTTAATGTTTGATTACTGGATTTAGTTTGTTTGCACATAGCGCAGTGACGAATATACTTTATAACATCCAGCTTAAGCTGTGGCCAGTAATAGTAACGGCGAAGAATTTCTGCTGTTTTATGAACCCCACAATGTGAAGCTAACGGAGGGTTATGCGTTTGTGCAATTAGACGTTCGTGCAGACTATCCGGGACCCATAATTTAATTTGCGAAATATTTACATCGTCATTCGACAGGACACCAGTATTTATGTATATTTTACCGTCTCGTACCCATAAATTGGAAAACTTATCGGGTTCTCGCTCAATAATCGCGATGCGATCGACATAAGAAGCTTCCTGAAAAGCAGAATCGATAAGAACAGAAGATAGATACGAATGTTCAGGCAGAATCGGGTCGGAATTAGAAACGGATAGAGAGGACATACTGATAGATGAAACGTTTTCATGTACGCGCGATAACGCGTCGGGGACAACATTAACCGAGCCTTTACAGTGTTTGATTTGAAAATCAAAACCTTGTAGTTTCAGACTCCAACGAGCCAATCTACCGGACAAATCCTGTTGTTTCATCAGCCATTTGAGACTGGCGTGATCCGTAATTATAGTAAAAGGTAGACCTTCAATATACGCACGAAATTTTTTTACGCTCTGTACCGCGGCGAGACATTCGAGCTTAGTTATAGTGTAATTACGCTGAGCGGCATTGAGTTTACCCGACATGAAAGCAATTGGATGTTCGATACCATCGTTATCCTTTTGAAAAAGGACACTACCAATACCGGTAGTACTGGCGTCACATTGAATATAAAAATGTTTAGAAAAATCGGGATTAATCAGAACGGGTGCAGATATTAACGCTTGTTTAATCTGGTGGTAAGCGTTTTCCGCAGCATCAGTCCACTTGAAGGAATGTTTGCCTTTCAGTAGGTCCGTTGAAGGAGCGGTAATGATAGCGAATCGAAGAATGAATCGTCTATACCATCAGGCCATTCCCATAATACGACGAACTTCCTTTGCCGACTTCGTAGTCGGATGTTCGACAATACTTGAAATTTTAGTGGCATCCGTTTTTAGAATTCCGTCACGCGCAATGTATCCGAGGTATTTTATTTCACGTTGAAGGAATTTGCTTTTCTCCAAATTGATAGTGAGTCCAGCAGCCGTGAGAAATTTGGCTACTTGGCCTAATAGAGCGAGATGCTCATCGAACGTGGCACTAGTAATAAGTAGATCGTCTAGATACACAAAATTTTTATCCTGGAACTCGTGAGGAATAACTTTGTGCAGAAGACGACACATCGTTTGTGGTGCATTACACAAACCAAAAGGCATGACTGTAAAAAAAAAAAGTTTACCAGGAACAGTGAAAGCGGTTTTTTCACGTGATTCAACAGATAAGGGAATTTGCCAAAAGGCATCCTTGAGGTCTAAACTAGTAATAAACTTAGTGGATTGTGAACGCGATAAAAGTCCATCAATTAGAGGAAGAGGATATGCATCCTTGATAGTCACTTCGTTTATTCGGCGAGCATCTAAACACAACCGATTTTTACCCGGTTTCCAAACTAACGTAACAGGAGAACTCCAAGAACTCTGACTCTCTTCGATAACTCCCAAAGAAAGCATGCGATCCAGGTCCAGATAGAGCTGATCCTGAATCACCGGAGAAACAGAGTAATGGTGCTGTTTGATGGGTTTTGCGGAGCCGGTATCGATAACGTGTGATAATAAGGAAGTTTGTCCCAGTCCTTGTTCGTTGAAGGAGGGAAAAGTTTGTATAATAGTATGTAGTCGAACTTGTTGATCAGTAGTAAACTGATGAAATGAGTTGAGCTCTGGATTAGAGATAGATGAAATTTCCGAAACGGAGGGTATTTGAAACGGTACTATATTGAATGTATTCCAAAAACCAATTCCCAAATAAACGCGATGTTCCAAGAAAGGTACTACCAAGAATTGAAGTGGTTTACTCACGTTTCCAAACGTGACATTAGTATCAACATATCCCAATACTGATACTCGTTGACCGGAAGCAGTACTGATGTGAAGTTTGGTATTATGTAAATAAAGATTTAGGGAAGATAAAAGCTCTAGAGCCTTATGACCTAATACACTGACGCTGGCTCCACTATCAAGCAGACCACAAGAATGTTTCGAAAGGGACGAGAATCGATATAAGTTTGATTTATATACACGGAATGAAAAGCTGCTTTACGCAGTTGTCGGATTTTATAGAAGTGTAAAGCTGCACGTTTACGTTTACGAAGCTGACTTTTAGCAAGAAAACGATACTTAAAGGTATGCCGAAAAATATAAGTTTTAGTGAGTGGATTGATTGTATCAGGCTTATGGTTTAAGCCCATGTTTGTGATAGGACCAACTTGAGACACGAATTCGGTTTGAGTACTAAGTTCTCTCGTCAACACGGGAGAAAGAACGGTACAGTTATTTATCGACGTGGATAGTGATTCGACTTGCCTGAAAAGGTTGTCGGTGATCGGCCGCCCCGCTTTGGAGGTACCGACGTTTGATTCCCAGGAGTTGGCCGGTTCCCCGCGAACGACACACTCCTCTGGAAGTTTTCCGACAAGGAACATTTGGGACAATTTCGTTTGAGGACTCCCTCGTGTCCGCAACCGAAACAAAAGACTTGTTTAGTGGGTTCTGGGCAATTTGAGAAAACGTGTCCAATGTCTCGACAATTCCAACAGACACTATGGTTATTGGAAGTAGCGACTGAACGTTGAAAGGTAGAATTGTCCGACCCACGAAACGAGTTACGATTGGCGGATAGCCTTATTGGTTCATTGGACTCAGGGCCAATGGATTGGGTATTTAGACTAATTTCGTGAATGGAACGCCGCAAAATGGGTGCGGGTTTTCGGCTTGGACTGTTGCGATTCAAAACTGACTCAACTGAAATACAACATTGAACCAACTCTTGAGTGGTTTCAAACTGTCGACCAGCCAGATGGTCGCTGAGACGCGGATGCATGTTACGGTATACGATTACTTGCAAATCAATATCCGGGAGCATGTTAGTTAATTGAAAAAACATATTTTCAATTTCATCGAAAAATTCGATGAAGGGTTCGTTATGACGTTGAGTCCGAGCGTCAATACGTCTACGGATGTCTACGTCAGAAGTGATAGAACCATACCTGCTCAAGAATGCATGTTTGAAACTTAACCAATCAGATGAATTGGGTTTTAATTGTAGGTATTTCCAATACCACACGGCAGCGGGTCCACGAACTAAAAAATGGAAATTTACAATTAGTTCGGGATATGATACTTGATAGGTTTTTGAAAGTGTTTCCACTTGAAATATGAATGTCTCTGCGTTTAGACCAGAGGTGGATCCGTCAAAGCAGATACCCCATCGGAAGATCGGGATATGTGTACGGAACGAAGAGTTGGAATGCTCTCTCCCACAGCTTCGAGGAACATTTGAAGGTTACACAACAGAAAATGAGGACCTAGAAGGGTCAATTTCCTCAACAGGGAATGTGAGATTAGGGTTGGGCACGAATAATGGCCCTTGACTGAAGTCGGACTCGATTGGAATGCACACGGAATTATTTACTTGGGAACTACTTCCCACGTCAGCTACTTGAATAGGATCGGATGAGTTCCGATTATTGAGATTTGTTTTTATGACGTTGTCTCGCCCCAACTCCAACGCATGGCTACTTTTAGACCGAGTATTAGGAATATTAGGTGTAGACACCTCATTAGGCCAAAATGCCATAGGAACGTCCATTTTGTTAATGAATAATATTATTTATAAAAATTACGTTAATACGAGGACCGATATACTACTGTAGAATTATATAAGAAACGATATACGATACGATATATATTAAATATTTCCGCAAGGGAATTTACATTCGACGAAATAATATTCACACGCGACGATATTTTGATACAAAACTAATATGGCGATAATGATTACTCGCTAATAAGCGAAACGCCCCAAAAGCTAATACTACCTAAAGTGATCAACCTGCGTTATCACTACGCCGACGGTATATTAAAGAAACGATATATTAGATACGCAATACCGGAACCGATTAGTGTGTGTACGGGTGTGTGTGCGATTTACAATGTTTTTACATAATTTGTACATAAGGTTTACATAAGTTTTACATAGTTTTACAAAATTTTACAAAGTTTTACAAAGTTTTACAAAGTTTTACTTTTACTTAAAGGTACCTTAGCAGGTTTGTACAGATATTAAGCCTGATTAAATGGAATATATTGGTTTTTGTTGGTTTGTACTTTAGTTTTATGTATTTATGATATTAAAGTGTGTGATTGCTTTCCTCTACCAAAGCAGCGATGTAGGAACGGGTAATATTCAGATTTTACGTTAATATATATTTGTACTGGGACCGGATATCGAACACTCAAATTGCGAAGTACATGTGTAAGGAATTCACCCATGAATCGAACAATTTGCGCGACACTACCAGTTTTCAGCCAAAATTTAACAAATGCAAGACGAAGTTGGTGTAGGTAATTTCGAGAATCGTTCGCAACGGAATCATAGACATTTTTGTGGCCGGGAAACCGGTGAAAATTCACTATCGCAACCAAAAATTATTTCCACCGTCGCCGACACAATTGACTTCAAGATTTTCTTCCACTCAGGTATGAGTCAACGCCACACCAACAATTCTCGTGTCCCGCTTCTGTCTCGAGCTTCGCTGAGCTGAATGTACGGGTGCAACTTCACCAAATCAACTCTCCCCGTTTTTGCTCGGATTTCACATTCCTACACTCGCTGGGCCACTTACCAGCGAGTTCGCCTTCTCCTAGAACTCAATTTAGCGGTTTCCTACCACTTATCGCCACGAGCGTACCAAGGCCGACGCATTTAAAATGCCAAACACTTTTCTTCCCAGCTGCACTCAAATATTTCGTGACCGGCCTCTTTGACAGTCTCCTCGACACCTTTCCACACTCACGCTCTATTTCCGGCCTGTCCAACATCCAAAAGCTACTTTTCGCGTAGCGTGGCGTGATCGATCTTCGTATTCGCGAAAGCTTGAGCACGATCCGAGGGTTGGAGCGAGATGACGCGTTTGAATAGCTTTGTCGGAACTTGGCGAGCTTTACACTGTTAAATAATCATTGCCAAGTAGGTAGTTATATGATTTAGTTATTTCGGGCAGAAAAGGCGGGAAGATAATTTGAATTTACTTTATGGTACATAACACAACTAAGAAAATTTATTTAACATTCAACGCGCAATAATCGTGCTAAACAATAATTCAAACAACCAAATCCACCGACTACTTAGTTGAGGAAACATCTGTAAACTTCCATAAAGTCACTATTTTCACGAAATAAAGCTTACACTGAAAATATTAATCGTCATCTTACAGAATACATTAGCGACTTAGACTATTATGTACATCTCATTAACGAGAAAAATATAAGAAATAATTCTTATGTCAAAAACAGGATATTTCATTAGATACATCTTTGAAGATGAAGAAATTGATAAATATAATATTACAGTTGAAAAACTTCAAGAAATACAATGCAATGTTTTAATGCAATTAAACAATAT
Source organism: Oxycera nigricornis (assembly GCA_963942545.1). NCBI lineage: Eukaryota > Metazoa > Arthropoda > Insecta > Diptera > Stratiomyidae > Oxycera > Oxycera nigricornis. Next base: position 72,339,877 of record OZ012661.1, read on the forward strand.
TATAGTTATTATTATTCGCAAATTATCAGTGCACCAGATACAGAATCCAACCAATACCAAAACATCACAACCTTGAACTAGTATTAAATTTTCATACTTACCTAAAATGTAACAATACCTTGTTTTACAACACAAATTTCGGAAAAAACACCTCACACTATTAGAGAAGGAATGTGTCTTAAATTTAAAATAACTACTTATAATAAAATCAATATCACAGAAATATTACCTGTTTTGAAAAACAAAGAAAATTATACTTTGGAACACAATTGTAATTTTAAAAAATATAATGAAATTGTAGCAATTCCAAAACATGCGATCATTAAATTTGAAAAATGTAAAACAGTTCTAAATAATGATATCTTCGAAAGTTTTCAAACAACATTCAACCCTCACGTTCTCTTGTTGCCTCCTAAGATCAATTATAGCCTTGATAAAGTACAGACAAGTTCACTAGAAGAATTTCATTGGAAAAATAATCAACTAACTAAGCTACAGGAAATTGAAAAGCCATAATCGTTTTTGTAGCTTTTCTCTTTTTATTTGGAAACGAAAGTTTAGAACCTTTAAAGTTAAAATACAAGATTCTACACTTAGAAAAATACTTACAAAAAAAACACTAAATTATTAATTGAGGACAATTTACAATCTCAGAATGGAGGACTTATGGCAACAAGCATTAGAAAACAAAGACCTCAAGTAGCAAGTTTCTCACTTCACTAAAATCGTCACATCGACGATTTTAAACATAATAGCTTGCCGCAACATTGTAATCGAGCTACGCTCGAAGCAACCATAAATGCTGATATTGCAATCAACACCCAAAATATTTGCAAACATCCGAGATAAGTTTCAATCATTTTTGCTACCTAAGATTTTAATACATGAACCATGAGATTTCTTTAAAGTGTACAGAAACTGTGAGTGGCAGTTTGGATTTGGAATTTAATAAACCAGCACGGAATACTTACCAAGTCTTTTAATATTGGACTTAAAAAGCCTTTCAGGCTCTTACACCTATAACTGCAATAGCCCGAATAGCAGGAGATATGTCATTACTCCACCTTGCAATTTTTTATTCGATGAAAGCTTTTCAAAGCATTTGATCTTGAAAAGTGTTGACTACAAAACATTTTACCATTCAAAACGTTGATTATCACAATTGCAAATTTGACTTGATTTGTATTGGTTTTCAAAATTTAAGCAGTTTTTTCAATAGAGTTAAAACACCGTGCTGTGAATAATATTAAAAACCTGCTCAAATTATGCAAATATTAATAAACTTTGAGTGATTCCACAACAATGTCTTTAGAATAAGAGATATAAGGTATAATCATTTGTATGAACCCTGTTTACATGGTGACTTTGAATGATTTTTTATCTTTTATTTAATTTTTTTTGGTAATCATGACAAATATTTTGCTGGTTTCTCTACAAAATGTGATAAAGCTTCATAAATTTTATAAACATTTATTATTGCGATATACAAATCAGGTTAAAAAAAAAATTTTATAACCTTAATTTTCCACAATTTTTTTTTTATTAAATTAAAAAACGGCTTTACAGATTTTTTTAAAATATAAGAATATCACAAAAATATTAATACGCGTCGGTTGACACCTTAATAATTCAAATACTATATTGGGTTCGATTGCAGGTCATGAAGACTTTTAATGTTTTTTTATTTAATTTTTTTTGTAATCATGCTGGGTTTTTTACAAGAACTTTTTGGATTTTGTAAATTCTATAATGTGAAATGGTGTTGGTAAATAAACGACAAACTCCTTGTGTGCTCTTTTATTAAAACTATTAACTATTTACATTTATATTACATTTTTTACCTGTGAAATAAAGAAACGACAATTAAAGTCTATTTTTTATTACCAAACACTATTTACACTATTAAATTTAATTTCTTAAACAATGGACCTGAGGTTTTTATATCAACATGCGCTTCTGCACTTTAACCTTTTTACCGACGAGCGCGGCAAAGTTCAAATTAAGAAACATCTTAACGTTAGCTATGCTCGTAGAAAACACTGTCCACGAACGCACGTACACACACACACACACACATTTCTTGTTCTAAAAACTATTTCAATATACTCTAAAGACCTCAAAACAAAAATAAAAGTCGAAAATTTCAATTTTGATTTTCGAGGTGATTGCAAGAACTTCCCATATACTGGGAAGTTAATTAAAGCTCAAAAATACGTCAAAAGTGAAGGACTATTTTTCGGCTACCGATATTTTTGCTATTACTGTTACCTTAAAATGCATTGAAAGACTACTTAAAGGATCATTTTGTTACAAACCGTGCGCGGTATTGTTCGTTGAAATCACAATGGAGCTTTTGCAACAAAACAAACAAACAAAAGTGCATTTTGCAGCCAAATAAACGGCTCATGAAACAAACCCCTCTCTGCGATAAATTGTCGTATGTTTCGGTATGTTAGCAATTGTTTTCGCAATGTTTAGGGAGTTTGTAAGTAGCAAATCTTTCCATTTGACTGCCACCTTCAAAATAAAATAAAATTTTAATATCACTTTATTTCTTTATGGCTTCTACTCGTGAAAAAGTGAAGTATGGCAAACTTACAGGTTATTAAATATTCAACAACGTTTATATACATAACTTTGAAGTAGCTTTGATGATAACAAAAATATATGTTTCAATTCATTTGAAAAAAGGAGAATCAAAAGATATTTGCTTTAAATTTTATAGTATTTTGTCACGAGTCGTTTGCAATATTGTTTGTTGCAATCCATTGCATCAACTTTGCGAACGTGAAGCTTGGGTAGTCTTATCTGCTGTGCAGGATTAAACTCTCTCTCATATGGTCCCAATTCAGTGAAGCAAGAATGTTTAGTAGCAAACTGATGCATCTAATGCATATATGTGATTGTTTTTAAATTATATTATAGATTTTGATTTGCTTATAAAAATCGTAACAGTAGTGGACCTGCAACTGTCTAGTTGTCATGGTTGTAAGGTTAAATAACTTAAAATGAAGGAATGCATCGAAATAAAGACGATTATTACTGAATTAAAGGCTTTGTATTTCTCTTAAAATATAAAACGTTTTGTCGTCGGTGCTCTCGATTGTATGGTATGTATGGTATGGTATGTTCAATAAAAACAAATGCACATGCATATCTTCAAGCATTGTTTGTAGCAAACCTATGGATACAAAACGTATATAATTGTATTTAAAAGAAAATCCAGTCTCCATAGTTGTTTAAAATGATAATAAGATTCGTCGTTAATTCCTGCAACTCCTTGGCACCCACGCTTGTATGGTATTTTCAAGAAAATGGAATGCATGATATTTATATATGCATGTAGCGTAGTTAAGTAATACATTGAAAAAATGAATGATGGTTCTGAATTGAAGGATAAGCTCTAACGTTATTTCAAAAAGAAAAATCCGTTGTTGTCCGTTATGTCTTTCATGAATTTGCATGTAATAAAAAGAATTGAGTCCAAACCGCATTATATAAGTGATTGCGAAGAACTGCAGCGAGGCACTTTATTTTTTAAGCAATTTTAGGATTGGCATATTAATTCAAAAATAATGATAAATGCAATTGACCCCTCATAATCAAATGTGCATATACGAATCTTATGCATTCCTTTTTGATGAAAATACGTACAACCATGTCAGCTAAGAGGGTTGCAGACAACTGCGACAAAGTCCTACATTTTTTAAGCATATAGACACTAAGATTTACTTGAATAATAATCATTCATATATTTGATGCACAGATTTGCCATTACAAATGCATGCATATATTCCATGTATTGGTTTGAAGTACAACATTGAAACTTACAACCTACGGCAAGATACCTTATTTTCAAAAACAACTAAATAGCTGATACTTTAATGAAACACCTTGAATCATACAGTGAAAGATAATTTGCCATAAAACATTCCTTCATGTTCCTGATAGTTTCGTTTTTCAAGACAATACCTTACAGCAGTGGTATCCAAGCAGTTACGGGCAACTGCATTGTGACAATCTCCGTTTTTACGCACCTAAACAGGCTTCAACAACAATCATAAATGCTTTTGTAATATCTGTTTATCATATAAAATTCAAAAATACATGCTAATTATTTGTTTTTCTTGAAAAATCGACACTTCAGTGATTTCAAACCTGATTTCCTAGTCAAAATCACCAAAAATCAAGGATGGCTTCGCATATATCTCCAATAGTGCTACTCACCCGCAAGGGATGTTTCATGTATTTTATTAATAACATACGACTGCCGGCTCTTGGATTTTACGCCAAAGATCTTAAAAATTCAATTTAACCTTGTTCATGTGTCTTTAATTCATAGTAGTAAAGTAGAAGTCGTTTAGATTCATTCATTTCCCCGAATATGGTCTTACACGAATTAAGATATATTATCAAAGCGAAACATTTAAACATTTATCCCTCCAAAACTCAATTCTCATATATATTTATATATATAAATATTAATATATATATATATATATATATTGCCGACAATGCGCATGGTCCGGGTTCCCCAAGCTTTGAATGCATAAAATAAGGGATTCAATGAAATAAGAAAACCACATTTTCCAGATAAGAACTAACTCTCAGGCCATACGTTTGAGAAAAAATGGTCGTAGTGTTCAACTTGGAAGTGTTTAATAAATATTCGAAAATCACATGCAAGTAAACCACTTTAATTCACTTTTTTGCAAACGACTCTCTGACAAACTGTAAGAAACCCAGCAAGTATAATCCAATCAAAAAAAAGTTCATTGTTTCTAATTTTTAGTTGGGTGCTGGTTAGATGGTGAATTCTTCATTTATTCAATTGAAATAATACTCGAAAGTAAACACGCGTGTGTATCAGACTTTTTGGACAATTTTGTGGGCATAATTTCGCTTTATTCGGTATAAAGTTGCAATCTTATATTTATTTATTTGACGTTGGTAGGCAACAGAAAACGTAATGTGAAGTGAAAGAAATAAGGTAGAGAGAGAAAATATACCAAAATATTGTACCGTATATTGTTGATGTCATTTTAAGGTTAGTATTTTGTTAGGTAGCTTGTCAGCGAGATTTCTGAGTTTCATGCCATTCTGTCAGTTCACATATATTGTTGCACGTACAACCTTCCTAGTTGGTTTAATGTCAGCATTGCAAATGACACAGTAATTGTATGTCATATGACTATCACTTGATTATCAGATGAGTGATAAAGATTGCCATCAGCTTGCCGCCAACTGAATCAGTTTCTTTTATTTAAATTGTGACTTACAAAGCAAAGCCACATAACCGTCAAAAAATATTCGCGTGCATGTAAAAATATAATAAAAATCATACGTGCCTATCTGGATAGTAAATGTTTTTATTATAAAAGTAATTTAAGATAAATTCTTAATTACATAGCACCAAAAAATAATTTAAGAACCATACAAACATATTTAACTTCCCAGTATATGGGCAGTTCTTGTAATCGCTTTGAAAATCGAAATTGAAATTTTTAACATTTCTTTACGTTTTGAGGTCTATGGAGTAGATATGAAATATTTTTAGAAAGAGAGATGTATGTGTGTGTACGTACGTTCGTGGACACTTTTTTCTACGAACATAACTCACGTAAACAAAGTCGTATCGACTTCGTTAAGGTGTCAATCGAAGCGTCTTTGCAATTTTAAGAGCTGATTAGTTTTTGGGAAACTTCGGTCGGGAGGTTTGCTGTTTTGCCCGTTTGAAGGTCATTTCTGTCATGCGTTATATCTCGCAAACCAAACATACGATTTTCTTTATTAAGATGTCAATCGACGCGTATTGACATATAAGTGATTCTATAGGGTTTTTAAGGGAACTCTTCGAACCGTTTTTTAATTTAAAACAAAAGTGCAAAAAATTAAGGTTTTTTTCAAAAACAATAGATTTTTAACCTTATTTTCAAGTCAAAGTAATCGATGTTTATATAATTTATATACTCCAAACAGTTCTTGCAAAAACATCATCAAAATTTTCTCTCATGATTACAAAAAACACAAGCCGTGAGGTGCCACCCATGAGGTCCACACGGTCAACTTCCCAGTAATATCTAAAAAGATATTAAAAATATTAAACACAATAATAATTATGGAAATAATACTACTTCAAATATTAAAAATGTACTTCTCGTAAAAGTTATTGGAATGATTTAATATTAATCATAACATCTACACGAGCGTCAATTGATTAAGTAAGGATTTTGGTGCATTGGTTTGATTGATTATTCACGTGGATCAATCGGAGGGGGGAGAGGTTACAAAGCAGTTTTTTCATTAAAGTTAAAACATGGTGCTGTGAAGACTATTAAAAATCTGCTTAAATTTTGCAAATATTAATAAACTTTGATTGACTTTACAACAATGTCTTAAGAATAAGAGATTTAAGGTATTATGATTCGAATGAACCCTTATTACATGGTGACTTTGAATGATTTTTTTATTTTTAATTTATTTTTTTTTGTAATCATGAGAAAAGTTTTTGCTGGTTTCTCTACAAAAATTGATAAAATTTTATAAATTCTACAAACATTTATTATCACGATGTGCAAATAAGGGTCAAAATGAATATTTTTATGAAAAAAAACACTACTTTTCCAAATTTTTTTAATAAATTAAAAAAACGCTTTAACGATTTTTTTGAAATATAAAAACATCATAAAAATGATATTACGCGTCGATTGACACCTTAATGATGGAAATATTATATTTAGTTCTCGAGATATATTGAATGACGTAAATGACCTTGAACGTTTAATAATTTTTAATTTTTTATATAATTTTTTTGTAATCATCAAAAAAACTTTTGCTGGTTTTTTCACAAGGACTATTTGAAGTATGTAAATTTTATGAACACTGATTACTTAGGTTTAAAAATCAGCTAAATTTTTTTTGAGTTTTTGAAGAAAAAAAACGTAATTTTTTGCACGTTTTTTTAAAAAATTAAAAAACGGCTCCAAGAATTTTTTTTTTTGAAATTTGATAAAATCACATAAATGTTAATAAGCGTCGATTGACACTCTGTTCAAAAAATTGTACGTTTCGTTCGCGAGGTATAACGCATGGCAGAAATGACCTTCAAACGGGCAAAACAGCAAACCCCCCGACCAAAGTTTCCCAAAAACTAATCAGCTCTTAAGATTGCAAAGACCTCAACGAAGTTGATACGACTTTGTTTACGGGAGTTATGGTCGTAGAAAAAAGTGTTCACGAACGTACATACGTACGTACGTATGTACGTACATACACACACATCTCCCTTTCTAAAAACACTTTATATATACTCTATAGACCTCAAAACGTTAAGAAATGTTCAAAATTTCAATTTCGATTTTCAAGGCGATTACAAGAACTTCCCATATACTGGGAAGTTGAAAAACTAAATTAAAAATTAAAAATCATCCAAAGTTACCATGTAAAGAGGGTTCATACGAATGATATTACTTTATATCTTTTATTCTAACAAAAATGTTGTAAATTCAATCAAAGTTTGAAAATATTTGCATAAAATAATAAAAAAAATGCTTAAATTTTGAAAACCAACAAAATTTCAATCAAATTTGCATTTGAGGTATCAACGCTTTGAATGGTAAAATGTTTTGTAGCCAATACTTTGCAAGATCATATGCTTTGAAAAGCTTTCATCGAATAAAAAATTGTAGTTTTTAGTAGATTCATTCCTTAGTAATCGTAAGATTTCAATAACCATCATCATTTGTAATACATTTTACTTTTTACATGCAATTGAACCTATTTTTGACTGCATATACAAAATTTTTCAAGACCGAAAAGGTCCCACCGATTGATCCGCGTGAATATTCAATCTGTCCTCATCGACCAAAAATCTTACGTAATCAATGGACCCTCCCGTAAACGATATGATTCATATAAACTCATTCCTGTTACTGCTATGAATACCTCTCATTGTTATTACTTAAAGTAGTAGTATTTTCAAAATTATTATTGTATTTAATGTTGTTTATGTTTATGTAGATATTACTGGGAAGTTGACCATGTGGACCTCAAGGGTCGCACCGCGCGACTTGTTTTTAAATTTTTTGGGGGCAGTTTTTTCGACCAATTTTTTTTCTTGAAAACAACGGCAAACAAATGGTTGACATGATTACAGAGGTCTGGTTAATCTGGAAAACGAAAACAAAATTGGTTATCATTGAAATCAGTATCGCATGAACTAGAAAAAAAATTGGTCAAAATAATAACGAAATGGCGGCTTTTTTTCGAAAAAGTCAGCCTTTGAGGTTAGAAAATTGGATGAAAATCAGTTAATTTACAACCGATTTCTAAGATCATGCCATAACCATGTGCAACTGTATACCATAACATATCAAATAATCAGAGCAATTGGTTTAGTGGTTTCTTAAAAATTTTGTCAACGAGTTAAAAAAAACATTGTTTCGAGAAAAACGCGTTTAAAGTTTTCGAACAGTGTTTTTTTGTTATGATTACACTTACAATTATTTGGAGATGCCTTCAGCATATAAAAGCCCGTCTTCTTCCTCAAAAATTTCCTGCTGTCTTGATTTCTCATCTCTGCGGGCTGTTCTTGCCTCTGACACATCGGAGCTACGTTTATTATCGGTCTTGGTTCGTAATTGTTCATAGCTGTCCACATGCTTTCAAGCAGCAAGCTTTCAAGACAACTGCTTATTTGTTTAATGAAGGTTTTTGAGTCCTGTTAAAAATCATGCAAGTAATGTGCGTGACAATAGGCACATTACTTGCATGATTTTTAATAAGGTGCAAAAACCTTCATTAAAAGAACAAGCAGTTGTCCATAAAGCAATTTGAACAATGTTTTTGCCGGCAAATGTATGTTTTCGAACCATATTGCAGACGCACGAGTTAAGACCCTTATTAGTGTTTTGGGTATTATTACCAAGTCAACGCTTGAGTAAAACGTCTGACGTGAGATCTTCTTAAATTGGTTTCAAAATTTCTTGTGCCTCGTTGTCTAGTGAAGGAGAGTATTTATAATGTTCAATGCAGTTCCACTAGCTGTCTCAGATTTACGCCAGGTGCACCAGGAATCAGAACCAGCCGGGCAGTAATGATGTCGAGGATTTTGGTCTGTGGATGTTTTGTGATAAAAGGCTGCACAAATTTCGTCTCTCATTTTTTCTACTGCATCTGCGTTCCAATGAATGGCTTAACCATACTATATTGATAAATTTGCCATCAGTTTATCACCTAATTTGACAGGCTTTACAACATCTGTTTTCATTGTTCGTGCTGATTTTAGTATATTTTTTTCTGTGCTTCATCTTATATTGTTTTTCTCAATATTATTTTTCTTTTTGGCCTTTTGGCCAGTTTTTCTCTTCTATAAAATATTTTTTACTTGCAGTATATATTCTTTTGGTTATTTCAAAATCAGGCACTAATAGGTGTTCTTCTAATATGCACTTGAAAGTCTTTGAATCAGTGTAACCTACAGAATGAGAGTATTTAAAGCTGTTAAGATCGTCTGAATTTCGGAACATTTCTATTACACTGTCAACTTCCATTTTACTTCCAGAACTTTTATGGGCCATCCATATATTACTCGACGCAATGTTTAGAGTATTTTAACTACCCCCCCCCCCCATGTAACACTTAGTAACATTTTCAAAGAACACGTTGTTACGTAACAAATTCATTGTACCCTCCTCAGATTTTTATATATTTTAATCACAATGCTTCTAAATTTTGCTTATCGCTTTTAGCGTCTGCTGGCACCTCGTGGCGCAGCAAATAAATTTAAAATTCGACTTTATGATTTTTGGTTAAAAAATTTCAAAATAATTTAAAATTTTGTTGCGTAATAATTTGCATGGCCTTCTCTGTCTCTATGTAACATTTAGTAACATTTTCAAATACTTCCCTCTCCCATGGAGTGTTATGTAATACATGGATGGCCCCTTATGATTTGTTGAACAATTTTCTTCGTGCTCAGAATAAAATTTTTCATACTCAACTGTATCATTTTTTGCAGCCCAATAAAGAACATACTTCACAAAAACTTCTTTTGATTTCTAAATTAATAACTATACCACTCAACTTTCCAATTAGTGAAACTATTCCTTGCGCTTTTCATGTTCTCGAGAGTTTAGTAATAAGTTTTATTACTCATACTACCATTTAAATTCATTTAACTTTGAATTGAATTATACAGCGCAGTAATTTGGGATCGACAGACACTTCAATTTTTTCAACTTCGATGCTACTGCACTTGTAAAGTCTACACTACCTTCTCCAGTGTCATGATAACTGGCAAATTTTCGTTTTTTACTACGATCAGCACGAGTATTTGTATTTCTCCAGATTTCTATCCATAATAATATTATATGTCTAAATAATTTACGTATACTAACATAATATTCGAACTAATGAGAGTTAAACGTGTCGAACATAGCTATACAATAACACTATATAACGGCACATTCTCTTTCAAACCAGATGACCCACCATTCAGATTACATTTATATTCGAGTTTTATGATATCCTAAAAATTATATCCAAGCAACTGCTCAATAAAAAGTCGGGCACTGGACTGTCTACGGAGCATAAAGCTCCGAAAATACTGTCTCTCGGTAACTCTCTATGTAGCTGTGCAGCTAACGTTAAAATTTTAATTTCGGTTTTAAAACATTGAAACCATATTTTTGATATTTTGATGAAAATTCTAAAATTTATCTAGGTAGAAAGACCCCTTCATACGTAAAGAGAAATGTTGCAGGCTATCCTTAAGGTGGGCGGTGGCGCAAATACATTAATTTTCCAATAAAAAATATTTAATATACCGTCGTTCCCAGCACTTACAATATTCTTCTTCTTTTGAAGGATCAAACTGAGCACTATCGATGATGATGTCCGGTAACGTACAATCCAAGGTATATAGACAGAGGAGGTAGACCCGTTAGAAAATCGTCATCCTATTTCGCTCGCGCATTTCACGCACGCTACGTCATAGATTCAATGAAATTAGGGCTGCCAAGGTAAAAAATCGGAGACAGCGCATGTGGCAAGACAAAATATAACGAAATGTCACATTTGAATCAGTCGTTTGGAAAATGCCACATATTAAAATTGAGAAAATTGTCAGGCAACAAAAACGAATGGGCACTGTAATCAATATAAAAGCTTAGGGAATAAACAAATATTCTCTAGAGAATATTCAAAAAATCAGCTCTTCAGATTGCAAAGACGCTTCGATTGACACCTTAACGAAGTCGATACGATTCTGTTTACGTGAGTTATGTTCGTATTAAAACTGTCGGCGAACGCACGCACGTACGTACATACGCACACACACACACATACATACTTCTTTCTCAAAACACTTTAAATATACTCGTAAGACCTCAAAACGTAAAGATATGTTGAAAATTTCAATTTCGATTTTCGAGGCGATTACAAGAACTTCCCATATACTGGGAAGTTAACAAAATCTTTCGATTGCCAGGCTTCTCCTGCCGGGTTTCCGCAATCGATCCTTTGACACCAGAGATCACCTCCCAGCTTCTTTTTGCTCGTCCACTGTAACGACATCCTCGAAAGCATCGGTTAAGTTAATTCGTCGATTTACCTTCGTTTCTGGCGGATCCAGAAACTTGACATCACGGTTTATAGTGACGCTCTTCGTAACATGATCATAACAGCGCAGACCCTTTTTTCCATCAGCAAACCCAACGAAAATCATCCGTGTAGATTTCACGTCCCACTTACACCCTTTTTCGCTCGGCACATACACCATGATGCTCGTTCCAAACATTTTGATGTTCGAAATGTCGACCTTCGATCCAGTCCAGATCTGTTCCGGTACACTATTGCCCAAAGTTCGGTTGATTGTGCGATTCGTGATGAATGCAGCCATGTTTACTGCTTCAGCCCACAATGGTTTCTCTACATCAGTATCAAAAATTATGCACTTGGTCCGTTCCACCAGGGTTCGGTTCATCCTTCCGACCACGGCGTTCTGGTTTGATGAATAATTCCATCTTCCCGGCAAATTCGATCAAACTGTCCAAAGTATTCTTTGCCGTTGTCAGAACGGACAGTCTTCAACTTTTTGTCCGTTTGCCGCTCAGCCATTTTCTTAAAGGCAGCAAACACTTGTTGAACATCTCCTTTGTTCTTCACGAAATAAACAAAAACCTTCCGCGAGTAGTTGTCGACAATATTTCGCGCCACCAACTGATGCATTTTCCATGGATCCGCATACATCAGTGTGCACCAGTTCCAGAACACGATTCGACTTGATAACAGCATTCGAACGATGAAATGGATTGCGACTGTGTTTGCTGAGCAGACAAGGCACACACTTCGACAGCGCATTGCGGTTGCAACTCACATCGATTCCGATCACCACTTAGTTCAATTTGATTAGATCATTGTATACGATATGACCAAGACGCCGATGCCACATCATGTCATCGCCTTTACTCTTATCAACTTTCAACGCTACAGTATCGACATTCAATTTGTAGACTCCGTTAGATGGTTTAACACACACCACCACATCGCTTTCAGCGTCCTGCACAACACAGCCATCGTTTCCAAATCGCACGATATTTCCAGCAGCCACCGTTTTGGATACTGACAATAAATTTGTCACCAAACCGGATACATGAAGTACATCATGTACTTGAATCACTTCTTCGCCAAAGGACGTTCCGCTTCCAGACACCTTCAATTTCGTATTGTCCGCTGTGTTAATTTCTGTGAATGATGAATTTGGCTTGACTTCCCTGAACAATTCACGTTTTCCTGCCATGTGCTGACACATACCAAATGCTGTTCGAATGATCAACAGCATTCAGAGCAATCGCGTGAAATACACGATTTTTTTCTTTTCTCGCTCACATTGTATCTCGCATCTGCATTCTTTCGATTTTCTGGACAATCATCTCGTATGTGACCTGTGTTATGGCACCTGTAGCACTTGTACTGAAAATTTTTTGCCTTCGTTGAAAATTTCTTCGATGATCTCTGTTGCCTCGAATAATGAGCTGCTTTAAAAGCATATCCGGACGTCTCACCACCATTTATGGCACGTTTTGCAAATTCAGTGTCGATCAATCTACGACGCAAGGTTCCAGATTCTAACTGTGTGGTCAACTTCCCATTGATTAACGTTCCACCATCCAAGCCAGTGATGAATGCTTCATATTCGCTCGTGAGACCGAACAAAATTACACCGCAAATAACAGTATCTTGAGATTTCTACCCCCAAATCCTTAAGCACTCGGGTAGCAGTCGAAATTTTTTTAAATCGCCGATGAATTTTCCAATCGAGGGCGTCACCATGTCTCCGATCGAACGTGGCAATTTTATCCAACTTCGATCTTCGTACAATTCCGCACATTTTTTCCACACTTCGATTGCTGTGGGCAAATCCCCAATTCCATCATATAATGATCGGTCGATATTTATCAATATTTTTGCCCTCGCATTTTTAGGTTTTATGCTATCGGTTAACGCGACCGGCTCATCAATCGATCCGCCCAAATTATGCCATTCAAGCAACACGCGAAATTCCTACGCCTTGCTGCAAATGTTAAAAGACCCTGAGTCAGAATTGCTACCACACGAAAGAATGGCAAAAATACGCCGAGAGTTGACAGACCGTTTGGTAAAAGCCACACAAACTCAGCTGCGGGTCTATAACCTGCGCTCTCGTGAGCTTGGTTTTAGAGTAGGAGACACAGTGTACGTCTGGAATTTCGGTCAAAGTAAGGCTGTGTATCATTACAACGCCAAACTCGACAATAAATTCCTTAAGGTCACAGCAAGTAAACATGGCAATGCATGTTTTCGAGTACTGGGCCCAGGCAACAAGGCTTTGGGAATTTACCACACGAAAGACATTCGAGCAAAAAGTTCTCAGGCATGACTGCTCTTGAAAAACTCGCCCTCATACCTGTGTAGTAATGACGCACGGCATGGAGAAAATTTTATCTGGGTTCACTCAGAAGTGGTAACCCCCTGAAAAGGCGTGGAGTCTGGCCCCTGGTTGATCTCTCGTTTTTCGACTTTTGTGATTGGACTTGAATGCATCGTTTTACATGCAAAGTTTTTGCGACTAATCAGTTCCAAGTGTGGTTATGTCTGAACACGTGAAAACAGAGGCATTTCGACGTTACCTTGGAAAAATTTTATGGAGGCGAGGATCACGACTTTTGCCCTTCCTTTGATCTCGCGTGTTTTTCAAATTTTGTTTGAGAATCGGAGGGAACGACAGTGTTATTTGGAATCAAGCTAGTTTGTCGAGTGATTATTAAATCGAATTTTGAACCCGTGCATTTTCGCGAGCTGATGAAGATTTTCACCGAAAATTGTGAGGAGGAAAGCGATGTGATTGCGTGAGAAACTAATGAACAATCTATCAAGCAGTTCGGGAAGTATCCTAATTAATTACTGAAAAGAAAGCATTACGCGTTCTGAAATAGTTGATTAGGCATTTCATCTACAAAAAAATCGTCCTTCGCTAGTTTTATATAATAAATTTTAATCGCTAGTAAATATAACACAGAACATTGCAGAAAACAGAAAAATATGCATAAATACTTCAAGTTCTAAGTTAGATACTAGATAAAGAGTTCTTCATGAACAGATTGTAAATATTTAGAAATAATTTGTAAGTTTCAAAAATATAGAATAAGAAAACCGAATATATATATGTATATGTATGTATATATGTATATATATATATATATATATATATAATCTAAATGCAAATACATAAGCTCGTTACAATAATTTAAAAATGTTATGTAACCCAAGCGAAGATATCATGAAACGGTGAATGGTGACAGAAATACAAGTGAACAATATAAATAATTGAATATATTGAAATGATTATTTACTGTGCATTAATTGAAAAACAAAAAAAAATGTTTAGATTGAGTATTTTGATTTTTTTTCTTGTCAAGGAAAATTCGATTGGCTATTATTGTTTTTTTTCTATATGTAGTAAAACACATCAACTATTTTTAGAGTATAGAATAAAATTATCATATTTTTTATTTCTTTATCTTTCAAATTAAACCAAACATATACATGTATATCTTTGATGTGTTTATAAATATCCGCGTTTATAAATATCCACGGAAAGTGAAGGAATTGAATTGAATATACGAAACACTGGTTTTTTTATTAGTTTACATGAATATGATTGACGAAAATTGGTTAATTCTCAATCTTAATGCATTAAACCATGATGAGTCATATGTAATCAAAATGCAGAAAAATGAAATATAAATTAAAAAAGGCAGGTTGGAAAAAAATAAACATGAAATAAAAAAAACCTAATCAGCGAAAATTTTCCTAAGGGTCCTCCCTCCTTCTGGCTTTAAGGAACAGTTTTCACCCTGGCTGAGGTAAGTATTTGGTGGGCCTAGTGCGCACAACACATTCTGAAAATCAAGCGCTAGGCCATGGCAGGTTGAGCCCAGGCAGTGACATCTGTGCCTGGCGAGCTCCGCTGAAGCCCGTCTTTCTTATCAAGAGTAGCACGGTCACCCGAGAGATTATTCTTGTACGCGGTAGTCTTTCGTTTCTTTTCTTGTCTTTCTTTTGAGTAGTTTCGGAGTTTCGTAGATAGAAGTAACAAAGTAAGTAAATGATTTTTTTCTTCTCTCGGGTAGGCCTTGAACGCGGTAATATCTTGGTATGCGCGCAAGAATTTGTTGGTAAAGTAATGTAGGAGGTAGCCTCACAAGATGGATAGTCTGTTTTGTTTTGTTTGGTCAATTTTTTTGTCGATATGTAATCGGGCAAATTGATGGATGAATCTCCGGAAATGAGATTCGGGACTGATGCTAGAGAACGCACCCACGACATTACGCGCCGAGCTGAGCTGGCCTGCCAGCAGCCATCACTCCTCTAGCTATGTAGAGGCCGAACCCGAATTCATCTGAACGACATAAGGGTTCGTTGCCTCGTCCCCGGGACTTAATGTCCATTGAGGCCAACAAGACTAAAGTCTTGTTGCCTTGAAATTTCGAAGGAATATCGTTCGCCAACTTATCATTTCATTACAATACCTATAAAGTTTTCAAAATTTTTTCGATGACGGAAGCGTTTTGTGAGGCCTGCTTGTGGTTTAGAAATTCTTGACGTCTCCCAGTTTTGTCAATTCCAGCTGCACTACCAAACCTTCATTCATTTCACTTATTACGTATATGGTAGATGTAATTTTTCCTGAATTTTCGGGAGCTGGTTTCTACTAACAACACCGTCGCACCAGTGCAGATGGAAGGATATTGAAAGAGATCCTTTTCATATCTTTCACCAAAATATTTAAACTAGCTGGACCTCCTGATATAATATGCATTATCTGTCATGAAATATGTATACAGATCTCTACCTCATGTGACTTGGATTTTTCACTTATAATTTTTTTGGTATATAAAAAAAATGTCATACTGGCCGTGTCCTATAAAGATCAAACTGCACGACTGCATAGCGTTTGAGATTATCTCCTGCATCACAGAATATAAAATAAAAATTATTTGTGCAAAATTTTTCAAAATAGATCTCTATAATAATCGTTCGTCTGTATTGTTATCACTACCTGACATCGAAAGCATGTACATATGTGAATAATGAACAGATAAAACGCTCAAAAACAACTGGTAAATATGCCCTCGCCAGACGTAAATTCATTCTACAACATGTCCACTACCAGGAGCGTTAATAAGGAGAAGACAATAACAATGCACTTGTTCCTTGATCTCTTGGCCTGGAAGAGCCGGAGGGTTAATCTAAATGACGGAACGATAATAAGTAAATTTATTCGATGTCGGTAGCGGCGAACAACAAATAAGGACTGCAAGACCGAGCTCAGTCGAGGATTATCGTAGAAATGCTTACGCAACAGTTTGATGCCCATTCAAAAGCTTACGTGGCCATATCAAACGAGGATAATGTTTCGCGTGCGGCTACAATATTGGATTCACGAATACAATGCGTGAAGATGATAATGGAACACATGTCACAATACTCACCTTGCAGTGGCGAGGTCTATTACAATGGAAATTATAATCTAAAAGTTCCTTAGGCGGCCCACAGATGACCAACTTGATTCCACTGCTTGAGTTTGTAGCATCTGTCGTGGTCAGATCGATTGTAAGAAATATGGGCTTCAACCTGTCGAATGAAATCCTGACGTGTCGGCCGTTGATGTCCACGATGAAGTACTTGGACTTACGCTTGAGTACTGGATACGGCCCGTCGTAAGGTGATGTCAATGGTGGTTTTACCTTGTCGTTGCGTACGAAAACGTGCCAACTTTTCATGAGATGTTTGCTGACAAATACATTTCCAGGGGAATGATGGGCAAGTTCCTGCACTTATTTTCGAAAATCACAAAGGAACTCCGTGTTATTGACGCTAACATTGCTTTTGGTGAAAAATTGGCTCGGTAAGCGTAGGCTTGGTCCATTAACCATTTTCGCAGATCGTAGATCGTAGCATTGCTGTTGGTGTGGCATTTTATATATTCTTTCACCGTGCGGTGCCTTCATTCGATGATGCCATTGGACACTAGATGATAGAGTGTGGTTCGAAGGTGCGTACACCTAAATAACTTTTAGGGGGTATTCTAGGTTACGATTTTTTTTAAAAAATTGAACCGGTTTTTCCATTAGAAAGGAAAAAGATATTATTTTGAAATTGTGTGCATATGTTAATTGGTACGTTGCGTGTACAAAATTTTCTTGATTGTTTTTCACGCCTAACAATTTTTGGAAAAATTAAAACAACTACTATACTAATACTAACGAACAAAACTCCTAACTACTGCTATGTTTTGTTTGATACAAGCTTTTTAAAGTATATGATCTGGAATTTTTTTGACTACAAAATATTTTACCATTCAAAACATTGATTATCACAATTGCATTTTGATTTAATTTGTACTGGTTTTCAACATTTAAGCAGTTTTTTCATTAAAGTTAAAACATGTTCCTGCGAAGACTATTGAAAATTTGCTCAAATTTTGCAAATATTAAAAACCTTTAGTTGACTTTACAACAATGTCTTTTGAATAAGAGATTTAAGGTATTATGATTCAAATCAGTAGCGTACCCAGGATTTTGATAAGGGGGGGGGTTATATTTTTGAAGTCTTAACTAGGTAAGTTTGCCCAGTACTTCGGTGTGAGTATGAAGATATAATTATGTAATCATACTTTTTCACCGGTCAAAGTTGGAGTCCTCCAAAAATAGTTATGGCAGACTTTAGCCCGATTGCAGGTCTGGTTTCATTTACTTGAATCATTCGGGATATTTTTATTCAAATTATAAAATTATGCGCGTGACGTGTGAAAGAATCTACACTGTATTTATAGGCTTCCTTGGAACCGTAAAGTGTACATGCATGTTTGCAAGTACGCCTTCAATACCTACAGGCCAGCAAAGAAAGTAACTAATGAAGTAAATGCCGTGGGAAAGTGAAACTGCCACTAAGCACAGACAGAGTATTATCGTAATCAGTGCTGGCTAAGCTTGTTTGCAGCCCATGCAGGAAAGCAACTCTGCGCTCTCAAGCAAATTTGTCGTCATTTCCACGTGACACATGGGGTAGACTTTTTGTACGCGTTTTTTTTAATGAGGTGTACCCAATAGGCCTAATCCCCAAATTACAAATCATATGACAAAATAAAAACAATCCATTTTTGAGGGTTCTGATCAAAGATAGAAAGAAACATTCAAAAATATATCAGTTGCTACTAAGATATGGGTGCGAATTAAATAAATTACACTTTTCTGAAATTTTACTTCGAAAACTTTCAATCAGGTGACCATATTTTAATGTTCCTACCAACTCTTTATCTATATATAAAATTGCTAGGCTTCATACAATAAGTAAAATATAACGGCACACACGGATCCAATTTGTGCAAATTATGCCCGTATCACCCCTAGGTGAGATCTCTAAAGCACCAATGGCCGTAAAGATCAAATTGCGTAGAGATACTGTATCTCACTCAACTCTCACGTTCCAAAGTGTCTCGGCGAATAATTGTTAAAGTGGTGACTTAGTGGTTAACGCTAGTTCAAGGCTCCTTGTCGACAAATAGTTTTCGGGAATGAGATTTGATGCCGCACTATCATTTCACTCAACTGTGAATGAGAACCTGAATCAAATCAGGGTAATAATAACGGGTGAGCATGTTCCTGACCACTTCACATCCTTGGTCAAGTAAATGAAATAACTCTAATATTGCCTGAAGGCCCAATTTTGGCGGTTGCGCCATCGATTATTATTTTTACCAACCTCTTCCTAGGCAATGACGAAACCTTATGTAAATATGCTTGAGATATAATCCATAACATTCGAATCTTCAAATTTTTTAAATTTACGCGAGGTGATCAAAGTTTTAAAATGCCGATAATGATACAAACTTAGTATTCAAAACTCATCTAAAGTAACGGTGAGAAACAGTGTAAAATGGGATTTAAATTTTTGGTCCAAGCATAAAACAGAACCCTTCGCCGGATAAAATTATAGTCAAATATCTGAACGACGTTTTTTTTTTCATTACCTCATTTAACACATCTGTAGACGGAGTAAAATCTCTATGAATATTTAAAAGTGCCAATCCATTTAGCCGTTCATTGCTGGTGGAATTTCGCAAGTATGTTTTAAGTCGTCGTAATGTTGAAAATGATCGTTCGTTTGTACACGTAGATACTGGGAGAACAGCCAATATTTCTAGCGATTTCAATATATTCGGCAAAACGTTTGAATTACACATGCTTAACCCATCTATGGCCGCTTTTGGGCGGTTTATTACTTCAAGATGCCCTATCTTTCTGTACCACAAAGTCATTCAATTCTTCTGCAAGGGGGGGGTTGAACCCGTAAACCCCCCCCCCCCCCTTGGGTACGACACTGATTCGAATGAACCCTTTTTACATGGTGACTTTGAATGATTTTTTATTTTTAATTTAATTTTTTTTTGTTATCATGAGAAAATATTTTGCTGGTTTCTCTACAAAAATTGATAAAAAATTATATATTCCATTAACATTTATTATTACGATGTGCAAACCAGGTTAAAATTGATTTTTTTTATGAAAAGAACACTACTTTCCCACATTTTTTTATTAAATTATAAAAACCGTTTTAACGATTTTTTTAAAGTATAAAAACATCATAAAATGTTTATACGCGTCGATTGACACCTTAATGTTGCAAGTATTATATTTGGTTTTTGAGATATAATCAATGACGTAAATAATTTTGAACTTCTTATGATTTTTTATTTTTAATTTATTTATTTTTGTAATCGGGAAAAAAAAGATTATTGTTTTTTTACAAAAATTGTTTGGAGTATAGAAATATTATGAAGATAGATTACCTCGGTTTGAAAATCAGGTTAAAAATATAATGCTTTTGAAAAAAAAAACCCTTTTTGGAAAACCTTTTTTTGAAAAAAATTAAAAAACGGCAAAAAGCATTTTTTTAAAAACTTGATAGAATCACATAAATGGCAATACGCGTCGATTGACACCTTGATCAAGCAAACCGTACGTTTAGTTCGCGAGATATAGCGCATGACAGGGTTGACCTTCAAGGGGTGACCGAAGTGTCCCAAAAACTAATCAGCTCTTAAGATTGCAAAGACGCTTCGTTTGACACTTCAGCAAAGTCGATACGACTTTGTTTACGTCAGTCATGCTCGTAGAAAAACTGTCCACGAACGTATGTACATACGTACACACATACACATCCATCTATTTTTCTAAAAACACTCTAAATATACTATTGTATATCTCACTACGTCATAATTCACTGCAACGTAAATCCAGTAATGTAAACACACCACATACCCAACAGAACAAAGATCATATTTCGGTTAAAACCTCAATACTCACATTTGCTTCATGGGTGATTTGTTCAAGTTGATAATAAACAAATCCCCAAGACATTGAATAACATATGGCACACGCCAAGATGTAATATGAGTATTGACACGGCTACGAATGATCGTTCGCAATGTGAACCCTGTGTGATTCTTTGTTGACAAACATATAACCTAGTGAAAATTAATGACTAAAAGAAAAGGAATTGCATATACATAAAGAGCAATAAACCTCAAGTGGATGAGTCAAGAATACAATTGATTTATCGATTAGTTGGTAAGTTAAGTACAGAGGAAAATTATATAAAAGAGATGTGGTTAGTAAAGAAAGTGTTCATTGATTTCTTGACCAAAGTCGGCGCATTATCGCGACTCGTCTTGAAGTTTCTGAACCTTTAAACAAGATTGCGAATACGTTGTCAGCCCTGAAGGATATATAGGTGCCTAGCGCTGTACAGACAAGATTGCGATCACGCAGTCACTTCCAATATCTGGCAAATATAATAATACTAAAGTTCTGACTTTTATTAAATCAAACATGTTTTGTCTCTTTAAAACAAAACTTTTATATGGCGATCCTGCCAATTCAGTTTCCAAGACAAACTGAAAATGGACCTAGCAGAGGGCTACAAATCTAAAATTGATCGGATGTTCAGGGAGCTGTGCGGTCAAGTAAAGGAATAATTAACGAATCTTAATCATATTTTTAATCTTTTACATATTTTATTTAAAAATGGCAAATTGTAGTTCAATTAATTCCGGTTCTATCACCGAATATAAACAGGCCATAAATACATCGGCCATATTCCTAACTGTATTAATAATTCTATATTTCTATAATAAACATCAGTCCAAATATGTAAGAAAAGCAATAGGTAGGCAAATAAATGTATAAATTCTACTTTTGAACATTTTTTTAAAATTGGATTTGTTTTCAACTCACTTTTCATGTTATGCCTGCTTCACAAATCAGAACTCTTTTGGAACAAGTCAAAAAAGGTTGTTCAAATGCTACAACGAGCAGCAACAAACCCTATAAATTAGAAACTCTAAGAACAAAATTAGATAATTTGGAAGAAATTAGACTAAAAGCTAGAGAATTGGCAGCAGATTCAACGAATATTGAGATAATCAGTTTGAAAACAGCGTTCAAACTAGCATACGAAGAATGTAAGACTCATTTAGAAAAACAAACAGCAAAAAGGAGTACTTTTGATATTGCGACAGCTATCAAAGTTATTCCAACTTTCGAAGGAAAGTACAAGGAACTTCCCCCTTTTCTAAAAATAATAGAATTCTTATATAGAACATTGTCTGAAGATTCGAAAATAGAACTAATAGAGTTTGTCTGCAGCGTTAAATTATCCAACACTGTGAGGATATTATTAGGTGTAGAAATACCTGACACATTAGAGACTTTGAGGAATACGCTAACAAAGAAATATAAAAGTGTAAATACTACCGTATTTACACTTTTACCTTTTTTTACCTTCAAAAATTTCTCAATAGCATACAACAGCAAAATACATCAGCAGTAAGCTATAGAGACAAAATCTTAAACATAACAAATGAATTAACTCAGCTCCAGATCGATGATTAAGGTAGTACAGCAAATACAGTCGCAAAACAGGCAATAACATCCCTCAATGAGAAAGAAGCTCTTAATACCTATTTAAATGGTTTAAATAATCAATTTAGGGACACAATCTTCTCAGCTAGACCAAAAGACATTTGCGAAGCAACTAATTTGACCATTGAATTAGAAAAAAGAAACAATTTAAACGGAAAAAATATAATGTACATGAATGACAGAAGAAACATACCAAATAGCAACTTTAGAAGAAATAATTTTAATAAAGAATCTAACAATTAGAATTTCAATAACATAAATCAGAATAATAATTACAGTAACAATAGAAATACACGCAACCGTAACAATAATTTCAACAACAACCATAATAACCGCCACCATTAATAACAATTATAATCATAATAATCATAGGCATACAAGACGCATTAATTACATTTGCTACCAGGGAAACGTACAACCGTCCGGGAAGGAACAACAGTAAATTTAAGATCCAACCTTACCGGAAACAGGATATTCAATATCACTAATATTGGTTCGAACTCTATACAATTAAGATGCAAAAACACAAGAAACATTCTGACTTTCTTGATAAACACGGGAGCAGACATTTCAATTTGTAAAATTAATACCTTAGATGTAAATGATATAGATATCAATAATAGATGTAAACTAAATGGTATAACAGAAGAAATAGTTACATCTCTAGGCACACCAAATTTTAGTCTCTTGGTAGGCAACAACACAATCATAAACTCCTTTCAAATGGTGGAAGATAATTTTCCAATCCATACTGACGGAATGATTGGAAAAGATATTCTTGAAAAATTATTTGTAAAATATGATTTGACGTTTAACATTCACAATCAACAACGAAAATTTTGTAATACCAATGAGCACGAAGCCATTGAAGATTGTTCAAATTGAAATACCCGTCAGAACGGAAGCAATCATACCTGTAAATCTGATAAGGAAAGTAGATAGTATAGTAATGAATAAAGAGATACAAAAAGGTGTGTTCGTGAGAAACACAATAATTCCAGCTAAAGGCATATGTCACATTAAAGTACTTAATACTAGCGAAACATCAACGAAAATAGACTGTTTCAACGTTGAAATTGAACCACTAAGTGACTATTCAATTACAAAAACATCCCAACAAGGCAACGAGAAATGCAAAATATGTCGTAAGCGTCTAAATAAACTCCTCAACGGAATAAAGATGGATACAACCGATCAAATGGCAAAGGATTGTATTCTGGAAATCATTTCTGACTTCCAAGACATTTTCCATCTTGAAGGTGACAAATTATCTACAAATAATTTTTACAGACAGAAAATTGTTACTTCAGACAAAACTCCTGTTTTTATTAAAAATTATAAATTGCCAAATGCGCAACTAGAAGAAATAGAAGCACAAATTCAGGAACTAGCAAACAATGACATCATTGAACCATCTGTAAGTCGTTACAATTCACCATTACTGGTCGTACCCAAAAAGAGCATAGACGGGAAGAAACAATGGCGACTTGTAGTAGATTTCAGACGATTAAATGACAAAATTGATGATGACAAATTTCCATTAACACGTCTCGAAGACGTCCTAGATAAATTGGGAGCAGCTAAATATTTCTCAACGTTGGATATGACTAGTTCATTCCATCAAATAGAGCTAGATCAGGAGTCTAGACCACTAACAGCTTTTTCAACTGGAAACTGACATTTCCAATTTAAACGATTACCTTTTGGTTTGAAAATCTCATCAAACAGTTTTCAACGCATGCTCACAATTGCGTTATCTGGTGTCGATTCAAAAGCTTTTCTATATGTTGCCGTTATTATAATTTTTGGTTGTCGTATCGCTCATCATAATAGAAGTCTGATTAATAGTTTGCCACGTTTAAGGAAATATAACTTGAAATTGAATGCCAGCAAATATCAATTTCTTAAATCCGAGGCTGTATATTTAGGATACCTTATTACCAGTGAGGGTATAAGAACTGATCCATCAAAGGATGAGACTATAAGGGATTATCCGATACCTAAAAATGCAGACGAAGTACGAAGATTCGTAGCGTTTTGCAATTATTATAGACGATTTATCCAAAATTTTGCGGATATCGCAAAATGTCTCAATAGTCTTCTTAAGAAGAATGTTCCTTTTATTTGGGATGATAAATGCCAAAATGCTTTTGAAATTTTGAAGGAAAAGCTACTCCAACCACCAATATTGCAATATCCCGATTTTACCAAACCATTTATTCTAACAACAGACGCATCGAGTTATGCTCTAGGTGCAGTCCTTTCTCAAGGTGAAATTGGACACGATTTGCCAATATTGTACGCAAGTAAGTCTTTGGGAAAACATGATTTAAACAAACCTGTTATCGAAAAAGAGTTACTAGCGATCCATTAGGGAATTAACTTTTTCCGACCATACCTATACGGCTGAAAATTTTTAGTGGTAACTGACCACAGGCCACTAGTATCTCTGTTCACACATAAAAATCCTTGCTCTAAACTAACACGAATACGATTAGATTTATCAGATTACGATTTTGACATAGTTTATAAACAAGGTAAAATAAACACGAACGCGGATGCATTGTCCAGAATAGAGTTAAATTCAGACATTTTAAAAAAGATGATTCCTCTTGATAACGATAATAATATCAAGAAAACATTGGCGATAACTAGGGTTATGTCGACTAAGAAAGAGTCAGACAATAATGTTAAAGTGCACATTAATGATGAAACTCCCGAATTACATACGAAGCCTAATCAACTTCTAATATGGGATTGTACATCGATATCGCATATCCATGATATTGTTAAACTGAAATTTGTGTTACATCAAGCAAATAAATTTAAAATCGTACGTACAAAAGATGAAATACATGTGTACTGTTGTGATAAATCTAACAAGAAACACGTTTCTGTTAATGACAAGCAATCAGCCACAGCATCTTTGAAGAACGCCAAGCTTACTGACCACAATGATAATTCTAATACGATATACGTATCTATCATGAAGAAGTTGTTGGAAACATTGCTTAACTGGAACATCCATACGCTAGCTCTATCCATCAATGATGAGATGTTCCAGGTATTAAATCTAAGTAAATTGAAAAATATAATAAATAAGTTGCAACAAAACACTTGCGCAAAGTTGAAAATAGTTATATATAAACCCCCACAAAACATAGAGAATACTGCAGTTCAAAACCAATTAATTGAAGAATACCATGATACGCCACATGGAGGTCACTTAGGAATCAGGAAAACAATATTAAAACTCAAACAGCGCTACTGCTGGAAGAACATGAGCAAAATGATAAAGAAGTATGTGAACAATTGTGAACAATGTACAATACGCCACACAAAAGAAAATAAGATAAAAACAGACACTCCGTCGACAAGTTTTGAGACCATAGCCATTGATATTGTTGGTCCACTTCGTATCTCAAACGGTTATCGATACATACTCAGAATGCAATGTGAATTGACAAAATTTGTCATTGCTTCTTCACTAGAGACTAAAGATGCTTGCACTGTAGCCAAATCACTAGTTAATAATTTTATACTAACTTATGGATTTTTAAAGTACTTAAGTCAGATCAAGGCCCAGAGTTTACTAATAAGTTAATGCATGAGATTTGTGAAATGTTAAAAATAAGACAGACATTTTCCACACCATACCACCATGAGACTTTAGACACTGCAGAAAAGAATCATCGAGTTCTTAACGAATACATGTTAGCTTTCACTGAAGATATGAATTGGGATGAATGGTTACCATATTACACTTACGCGTACAACACCACCCCTCACGTAGACAATAACTACACTCCATACGAGCTAATATTTGGTAAATTATCGTATCTGACTCATGACATACTCACGTGTAAAGACAAAATCTATGATATTGACAATTATGCTAACGAATTAAAAGCAAGACTCAGATATTCTATAATTAAGGCCAGAGAATTAATTGATTAACGAAGACTAAACGTACACAAAATCAAACAAAAACAAATCCAATTAGTATTAGAATAAACGATAAGGTACTATTAAGAAATGAAAATAAGAAAAAAGGGATACCACCATATATTGGACCATTTAAAGTTGTAGTTATTGATAATGTTAATGTAACGTAAGAAATTAACGGTAAAATGAAAAATGTACATAAAAATAGAATAAAATTATGTCACACTACATAAGTACACAAATTTAAAATATTATATAAGTAAAATCTTGCATTCTTGGCCAACAAACCACTTTGAGCGTGCTTCTTATTATACCTCATTGTACAACACTCATCACTTTTACCCCGAGTGTGTAGTATATCTCACTACGTCATAATTCACTGCAACGTAAATCTAGTAATGTAAACACACCACATACCCAACAGAACAAAGATCATATTTCGGTTAAAACCTCAATACTCACATTTGCTTCATGGGTGATTTGTTCAAGTTGATAATAAACAAATCCCCAAGACATTGAATAACATATGGCACACGCCAAGATGTAATATGAGTATTGACACGGCTACGAATGATCGTTCGCAATGTGAACCCTGTGTGATTCTTTGTTGACAAACATATAACCTAGTGAAAATTAATGACTAAGAGAAAAGGAATTGCATATACATAAAGAGCAATAAACCTCAAGTGGATGAGTCAAGAATACAATTGATTTATCGATTAGTTGGTAAGTTAAGTACAGAGGAAAATTATATAAAAGAAATGTGGTTAGTAAAGAAAGTGTTCATTGATTTCTTGACCAAAGTCGGCGCATTATCGCGACTCGTCTTGAAGTTTCTGAACCTTAAAACAAGATTGCGAATACGTTGTCAGCCCTGAGGGATAAATAGGCGCCTAGCGCTGTACAGACAAGATTGCGATCACGCAGTCACTTCCAATATCTGGCAAATATAATAATAATAAAGTTCTGACTTTTACTAAATCAAACATGTTTTGTCTGTTTAAAACAAAACTTTAACAAAACTCTAACGATCTCAAAACGTTAAGAAAAGTCGAAAATTTTAATTTCGATTTTCGAGGCAATTACAAGAACATCCCATATACTGGGAAGTTAAAAAACCCAAAATATTCTTTATTTAAGTGCTCAAGGTAGGTACCGGAATGATTTGTTTTCATAAAAAAAAAACAAAATGGCGGTCATTTAAAAAAAATATTTTTGAGGGTGGAGAATTGAATGAAAATCAGAAAATTTGATACGGATCATAATAATTCAACTACCAACTATAGCCATATATGTGTGCAACAACATATGAAAAAAATCAGAGTGATCGGTTGAGTAGTTTTTCTAGATCCGTGCCCACCAGCTTAAAAAACATGAATTTGGAAAAATCGCATTTACTTATTTTTTACGAACTACGAAGCATTTTTCAAATAAATCAATCGAAGTTAAATCTTCGTATATTGGCTTCAAAATTTCTTGAGCTTTTTGATCAAGAGGTGGATCATGCTTATATTTTCGTAATTCAGGAGAGGTGAGTCGAGAATTCCGAAACACAGCGGAGCGTCAATAATGCTGTCTCACGGCATCTCGCTATACACGCTTGGAAATAGTTAAACAAATAAAATGTCATTAAGAATTCTTTAAAATCGTATTCTTGATGAAATTTACTAACAAAATCTGCAAAAAAAAGTTCTTTTATGATTTCAAAACTTATAACCTAAAAGACTCCTTTAGCTCACAAAACACTTGCCTTTGGAACTGTCGGCCAAAATCGGTAGAAATTTAAGCTGGCACGCTGAACTGACTGATCCATGTACTTACTGTGGCTTCCGCTACTGAATTGGTGGTGATCATCTCAAGAGCCACGGCTTCTGACCAGCGAGTGAATCGATTGGTAATGGTGAGGCAATACATGTACCCATTGTTTGGTGCTAGCGGTCCAACGAGGTCTATATTTAAGTCAGCAAACCTTGCCTCAGGGAGCGGGTATCGTTGAAACGGTGACTTCGTATGCCGTCCGATTTTATTTCTTTGCCTAGGAAGACACGCTCGAACGTAGTTGTTAATATCGCGGTTCATAGATGGCCACAATTTTTTTTGCCCGTAAGCCAGGATGACATAGACTGTGAAGATTTGCCATCACTTGCGTCGTTAGATCTTCGGATCGGTTTATCAGAGCCCAAAATGAGTGGTTTGTGCCATTCAAGCGGTTGTGCCCTATCCTAGAGCAGTTCCTGAAGCTCGTTATCATCGCGTTGTGCTACAGCTAGGAGATCAGGGCTTTTTTCTCGTAACGGTACATACTCGTGATAAGCAGTCTGTGATTACGATGTCCTGGCCAGGGATATGCTGGATGTCTACACTAAATTGTGTGATGAAATTCAGATGACGTTGTTGTCTCGGTGAGGCTTGCTCAGGATATTGTCGAAGGGCATAGATGAGTGGCTTGTGAACTGTTAGGATCGTGAATATATCTGAAATGTCGAATGGCTTCATGCATCGCGAGTAGCTCCCGGTGAAAAACCTTAATGCTCAATGCATGATTCACTACCACTAGTTCCGTCGTCTGAAGCGTCTACGCTGAATGACCAGGAAGCGTCTGAGTTTGGATGCGCCAAGGTTGTAGCGTTGACTAGTTCTGCTTTGAATTGATCGAATGCAGCTATTGCGGATGAAGTTCACTGGAGTTTGGTGTTACATTTATGCTTATTCCCAGGAATAAGCTGTTGAAGTCGTTTTTGATTTTGTGCCGCGTGCGGTAGAAAGTGTCTGTAAAAATTGACCATCCCTAAGAAAGATTTAAGTTAACTCCCTCTCGATTTCAGAATTTTGGCGACATGGTGTTGATGACTAAGGGCATGGAGAACTGCGTGACTTTGTGTACGAAAGAACAACATCACTGGCCGAAAGAATTGTTCGCAAATTGGGAGTGAGCCGTGTTAGCCAAATTTGCTTATACATCTCTTGGCGGACTGAAATTTGAAACTTGTGACGGCTTCTGATCGCCCATTTCAAGTTCCAAGATAAGTTTGCTCATCCGTTTCTGTGCGGAGTCACCAAAGGTCGTGATTATCGCCCGTTTTAACGATTCGTATTTATCGTCGACTGGTGGATTCACTACAAGCTTCCGCGTTTTTTGCATTACACGTGATTCTAGGCCTCTCTCGAGAAACGAGAACTTGGAGGAATCACTCACGATTCAACTATTTATGAAGACCGTCTCGACCTGTAAAAACCACAACTTTACGTCGTCGCTCAAAAAAGGAAGAATTCTCAACGTGACACGACTTACCTCGCGTGGTCATCGTGGTCGGTACAAGTATCCTGTTGGATAATCGTGGTCACTTTCTTCCCAGAGGCAGAAACGGAGGTTGTCATTTTTTGGATCTGTGGCGTCGTTCGTTTAGAGAAAAGAGAGGCCAGGGTTCAATTGATGGAGGGAAGTCACTAAGAACTAGGACACATCCTATTAAAGGAAATTGTACTGTAAAAGCCGCGTAATCGTCACTTCGGAT
This sequence comes from Oxycera nigricornis, assembly GCA_963942545.1. Lineage (NCBI taxonomy): Eukaryota > Metazoa > Arthropoda > Insecta > Diptera > Stratiomyidae > Oxycera > Oxycera nigricornis. The sequence goes on from OZ012661.1 coordinate 72,369,863, forward strand.
ACACTGGCGACTTAGATCGACACTTGCGTGGTTGCGCACTGCTTGACACCTCGTACGTGATCTCGATATATCCGACAAGCATGGGCCAGAATATGTCATGTTAGTACCGCGGAAAATAAAAATTCCACACGCTCACTTTGAACCAAAAACGACGAGTTGATCACCATCGTATTGATGATATCTCCAACAGCGGGTGGCTTCCTTGTGGAGCCACCCATGAAAACTTGAGAAACTTCTAAAATTATCCGGCTTCTGGCAGGATTGCCACTTTGACCTGGATGCGTCACGTCGTCTCATACTGAAACAACCTCCCAACCAATCAGTGCCTACAAAATCTTACTCCAATCCATCTTATATGCACACACATCCACACTAGCCTACAAGTCGTCACCCGATTTTGTATTACACTTTCGACATCTTTTAGCTTTCAGAACTATTGTACTTTGGACATGTAGTGGTGCAGCCTGTCCCTATCGGATGTAATGCAATCTTGAATGGTATCAAACGGATATATCATTTTTGAATATTATGGGAAAAATTTAGCTTTCCCACCTTTTATAGAATTAGCCATGCATTCCAGTCAATGTTTAATGTGTTTTACATATTTTCGTGCATGTTTAAGAACAAGTAGGGCCGCATAATTAGCTGCATAACTTAATTACTGACACATTAAAATTAGTCGTGACATCAAATAGTAAATGATTGCTTCTTTGTGAAGCAATAACTCCTTTTGTAATGAAATGATGAGTTTGAGATCAAATTCGCGGCAAAATTCAATACAAATTAAACTAAGACCACATTGTTCCCATTGTCGTTCAGTTTCTGCAGTGAGGCAATGAACACTTTTTGTTATGCAGACTTTTGAAGATTCAGCCTACTACGACTACTAAGCTAAGGGTCCAATGGATGCTGACAGGCCACCTTAGCTCAGTGCGTATTGTAACGAGAACGTTTTTCATAGTTTGACATCCAAAAATTCGACCAAAAATCAGGCAATTCAAAACATTAGTATCAATTTCGAAGCCTACTTCCTTCTTTACTGTAATTCTCGATTCTTGCGCGCTTACCGAAAAACCCGATAGACCGCTAACTATATTTCTCCAAGAAGGCCAAAACTAAACTACTTTACTGAGGCAAACCACCTGCCGATACTACCGAACAAAATACGACAAAACTTTCGCGCGAGCATGTTGACAATAGGGTAGCCATGCTACTCTGGGCAAGGAAAAAAACCTGAGTGAAGCTAGCCATGAGATTTCACTACCTGGGCCCACTGTATTATAGGCTAGCGCATACATAATCGAATGTTTTATGTACTTTTGGTTAGGCACACCAAAATTTCGTCATGCAGGGCTGTCCTTTATCTGTTGAAATTGATTCAACAGAGTGAGTCCTCATTGAAACTCACAAAAATTCTATTCAGTACATTTTTGTTTTTAAAAAAATTATGCAATAATGACTGCAGTCATGGTCATTAATATGTCAATTTCCATTTAATTTTTTCCTACAAAACTCTATAAAAAAATGAAAGGAATCCACTGAAATTCAACAGTGAATAAGTAATTATAATAAGCAGCTATATTTACCAAAACTGTCTAGCATGCAAGAGCAGGTAGGTTTATCACAGGCTTTGCAAATGAGTTTGAAGTTAAAAAAGAGCATTATCTGACAAAATACGCAAACAACACCCACCTTCCAGTGAGACTTTTTTTGCATTGTAATACTCCATTTCTTATTCCATCCGTACGTAAGAACCATCGAAACACATTTCTTCCTAGAATTTTCAGTCTTTTTCAGATGAAACCAAATTACTTCGCTTACAGTTCTTTTCAACTCAGCACACCAACCCACATTTGTTCGGCTTTTCCGGTTCAACGTTTTAATTTTCGGCCATACCACTTTAAACTACCACTAAAAGCATCCCCGAAGCCAGAGCTAATGAATGTATACGCTCCCAAAACGTTAGCTTTCAAAATCAGTCTGCACTAAGGGCTTTCTTTACTCCCAAAAGACCCCACGGGCTGCAAATACAGTTTCATTACAAGCAGCAAGGAACGTTTCAAACACTTACCAACAGCAAGCAACGGGATTTTGATGATTGTTACCAGTTGGCCGTAAGCGAAGAATAGTAGTATGACCAATCTTTAGTCGAGTACACGGATGTGGAGGACCAGAAAATTGAGGTTGATCAACCATTTGCAGACAAAGTAAGAGAACCTCCAGAATCTCCATTTTTTACGCTTTTGAGGTCTTTACTGGCGTATTTCAAACGCTCAACGAAAAGAAGTAAAATTCTGAAAATATTGCTGGACAAAAGGTCCAACGAAAACTGTATTCAATCACAATATGCAACAATGTCGATATCAAACGGGCACCCGTTTACAAGAAATCAGCAGGCTGAAGTATTAAAATAACACAATACGCAATAGTTAACATTTTTGGCACATAATTTCTCGACCTACAATTTTACGTTCTTTCCAACCTTAAGTCCAGAAGTATGGCATAATATGTACCGACAGTTTGAAGGAAACGAGAACGGTTATCTATACAACCGAAAATTGCATAGTTACTGGAAATCAATTTAAAGTCGCCCTTAAACAACTTCTAGCTCAAACAGTTAATAGAGTCTTTAAAACGACCAACCATCTAAATAAAAATCAAAGCAGAAAACTGGTAAAGGTCCTAATTAAACATAAAGTGTTTTTAGAGCGCCAGATTAGTTGGTTGGAGTGGCTTAAGACTGACAAAATTAGTGAAAGTTTTTTTGAATTACATCTTAAATAATGCTGATTAAATATATTTGTTTAGTTTTTTGATCCAACTGCAGCAAAAATGTATTTCGTTGTTTAGCTTGTGAGGAGTTATTTGATTTATTTATAATTACGAATACGACGTAGCTATGAAAAAAACAGAATTATTTTTTCATTGAGATAGAAAAAACGTAAAATTTATTTATAAATTGACCAAACTCTCCAATTTATTTTGTGATTTATACAATATGATGACATTATTTCAACTCTTAAAAACGAACATATAAATCAAAATGATTATTATAAATTAGATTTGAGCAAATATCGCTCCAAACTAGTTTTATCAATTTTCCACCCAACTTTCCCTCATTTGGACACGCGTGTACGTAAAAACATTTTCCCAGAATGTTTGGTATGCCTAGCGCCTTGCGTAAAATCCAAAATGTAGTGCTAACGACAAGCATCAGAAACGCCAGCGCCAAAGCATTGTGGGGAGGGAGGAAGAAGGGTTTGCACTTTCGAAAACAAATTGTCTTATCTTATTGTTAAACATTTCAAGAATATATTTCCAAAATTTTTAAGTCGATCCGAGCAAAACTTTTGAAGTTAATTTCTAGTTAGTCTTCTGTCCTATAGTTCTGACAGCAGCGGGCGTTCGGGAAAAGAATGCAGCTATCGAGCAGGTATACAGCTTATTCATTTCTATTATTCTGGTCTATTATCCTGTTTCGAAAATATTTTATTTAGTAAAGACAGGTAAGTAAAGCCGTAAATGATGATTAAGTTGGAAAAAAAATTCTTCACTTTTTTAGCTCATAAACTTTTAAACGCGCTATTCTCAAAAATACTTTTCCAGAACACATGTTCACTGCAATTTCAAACTACTTGAACCGATTCATTTTAAACTTGCGACACATTTTCTACATAGAAAATACCTTAGATGGCCACCAAAAATTAAATGAAAAAAAATCGTAGCACGTTGGGGGAAGGATTTGATGATGAAACTTTGATTAAATTTTAATGGTTTTTGATTTCAGATAATTTGCGCTCGAGATATAGTGAACACCGCAATTTGTTATTTTTCTAAGACGTTCTCTGTCACGTTTCATTTCGTTAGCATAGAAGATTAGGCCACTCACATTTAAGTAGGGTTGGTTGGTTGTAGTGGCAGCCCCCTTTGTCAAAAAGCGGCTCACTTAGGCCACGATAGGCCCATTGTGATACCACATTTCAATAGGGTGCGGCACTAAAACCTTATGGGTGACGAGAACCATTTAGATTCTCGTATGAAGCCCCCTACACAGCTAATATTCAAACTGGCTACTTCCGTGAGACTGCCCAGGAAAGGTGAGCCTAAAGTTTTGTTGCGTGCTCCCACTATCACACCTCTCTCCAGCCAATCATCCTCCATGTGCCCCACCAATTCGGACGCCCCATGAAAGATGATTGCCGAGAGTGGGCCCCGTGCGGAGCACCCACCAACTGTGGCCGCATAGTGGCGACCCTAGAGTAACACCGGGTCGTGGGCTAATCAAAATCCCAAAAAATTAATGAAGAACCGAACAAACCGATTCGCGCACAAACTGAGGAGGAGAGAAACCATGAAAAACTCACTTCATTTTAGATTTCACTTTATTCGATCTTAAACTCTACTTAAACACTTCTCAATACAATTCAGATGCGACCGCATTTAAATTTTCATAAATCTTCGAAACCATTAAAACAAGCGGCATTCGATGAAAAATTTCTCAACATAACAGGCGGGACACCTTTGTATCGCACCCTTCGTTTTTTCCATTGCAAAATCCTAACGATCCAAAATCGCTCGACCTTCGGGAATAGAAAGGTGTAAAAATTGAGCTACCTCATTACTTATTTCTTGCGTTTCTTGAGCATCCATAAGAAACAGTCGGGACAAATCTTCATGTGGTTCTAACATAATACGCGCTACGAAAGGATAATCCTCGTCTTTCAAGCGTCTTTGTTCGCCATCGTCACGAACAATGAACAGAGCAAAGTTCGAAGGTCTGCTGTCCACTTTATATTTTTCCAGAATTAAATTGATGACTTCCTGGGCACTTACTAAGGACGTCACCCAAACGCTGATTTGCGAGCCGTATGGAGGCGTAAGGAGCGAAGTTTCACTATTATAAAAATGTCCATTGATTGAGCAACGACTTTTCAGTTTGGCACAAGATCTTTTGTTTCCCGATCTTCGTTTGATTGCAGTTGATCCCGTCTTTAGTCGTCGGCGTAGCACAACCTCATCTTCGGTTACTGGGTGTCCATCGCTCCCATCGGCACCATCCAAATAGCTTGTTGAGTTTGTAGCACCATTTTCTATTGCACTTGGCGTTTTTCCTCGACAATCGCTAAGTGAAATAAAATCACGTCTATACTACCTGATTCCTCGATCACAACTCCCTGAATCCCTTTTTTCACCTCTACACTCATACCATAAACTTCTCACCTTGTCTCGACTCGGAACATTATGCCCATATATGGCAATTTGCTAATTTGACCAATCAGATGGGCACCCTAAGAGAACCGCTTCTCGCTCGATCACCTCAACTCAACACATCAGAGACGCGTTTCTCACCTCTCTCGAGAGACAGCGCGAGTGGTGGATTAGTATATTGGATTTAAGTACTGCCAATGGTGATTATTTGACAATGTACCGATGCAATTTAAATTGAATATCGTTTTGGTTAAAAATAAAGAAAAAATTAATACAATGATCCGCAACAGTTTGCATGCGTTTCTTGGATAGTGCTGGCCATTCACACAGAAAATGTTGGATCGTTTCCTCCTCCTCCGATCAGCAGCTGCGGCAGAAATCGTGGAAAGGGGCAACCAGTCTTTCTGCGTCTCTGCCAATGAGACAATGCCCCGTCAGCACGGATACGATGAAACTTAATGTTTCGAGGCTCGTGTTGAGGAGCTGCCTGGTGCGCTTGAGCTTAGTGTGTGCCAAGTTTTCCAAGTTTCTTTCAGCAGCCAGGCCCTATTTGCAGCCTCTATATAGTACTGCTTGAAACTTAGCTTCACGGAGACCAACGGATGGCCAACTTGGGGTGTTAGTGTATAATCATGGAGCTCAGTGCCAGCTCTAGCTAGGGCATCAGCTTCGCAGTTCCCAGGCACCCAGCAAATAATCACTTCACAGTGAAGCGACATCGCGTTCAGTATTGTGCGACATTCCATTACAATTTTGGATGAGGTAAACACGTTGGATAATGATTGGATAGCAGCTTGACTGTCAGAGAAAATGTTGAAATTTCTTATAGAAATTTTCTGATTTCTGAGCCAGTCCACTGCCTTCTGTATTGTCATGACCTCTGCCTGAAAAACACTGCAGTGATCTAGTAGCCGGGAGGATAGTCTCAGACCTAGCTGCTCGGAGAAAACGCCACAGCCAAGTTTTCCATCCATTTTTTATCCATCAGTGTAGATGTCGATCGATTCCTGTATCCTATTTCCTTCAATAATCCAGTCATCTCTGCTAGGGATGACGGACTTGAAACTGTGGTGGAAGCAGGGAATCGGAGGAGTGAGGTCTACTTTCTCTGGCGTTGGTCCATCACTCCGTAATATGGTGGAGTGGCCGATATTCCCATCACGCCAGAGATTTAGAGCTTTCAATCGAATTGCAGACCACTTGGCCTGCTGTGTCGTTGGGAGCTCCGTCGGGAGCCAATTTAATAGCATAAACAATGCCTTTGTCGGGGTGGTGCGCATAGCTCCGATGATTGCAATAGGCTCGCGTTTGATTTTTTTGCCATCGCTGGCCACCAAATAACCACGCCATACAGAAGGATTGGTTCCACTATCGCTGTATAGAGCCATGATACAGTTTTGGATTTCAGTCCCCATCTTTTCCCAATAGCTCTTTTGCAGCAGTATATTGCGCATGCCGCTTTACGCGGTTTTTCTGCTATGTTTGCTTTCCATGCGAGCTTGGAGTCTAAAATTCGACCTAAATATTTGACCTGATAAGATGGATTGAGACTTGTATCATCAAGTTTATGTGGAACAAATCGTGGAATTTTGTATCTTCTCGTGAAAAGCACAAGTTCCGTTTTCTGCGGATTAATCTTTAGACCGCACTCTTTGCTCTATTTGGTGAGAATACCTAAGGCAAAGTTTAATTTTTCAGATAGTGTGTTGACGAATTTGCCCGATATTGCTATTGCAACATCGTCGGCGTAGGCTACGACTTTGTAGCCAGTCGTTTCATAGTTGACAGGAGTTTGTCCACCACTAAGTTCCATAGAAGGGGTGGTAGCACCCGACCTTGCGGGGTGCCTCTGCATGTCCGCCTTCTTAATATGCTGTCTCCTAGTGAGGAGTTGATGCTCCTGCTGCTTAGTAGTTACACGATGAACCTAATCAGATTATTATCCACATTATTATTCTCGAGTGCCTTCTCAATAGCCTTGTGGCTGACGTTGTTGAATGCACCTGCGATGTCTAGAAAAAACACCTGCGTATATTCTTTGATGCTTAGCGATTTTTCGATGTAGCTGGTGAGCGAGTGAAGAGCTGTTTCAACCGATCTCCCTTTTGTGTATGCGTGCTGCGCAATAGAGAGTGGTTGCAGGGTAGCTCTCAAATGAATCTCGATCAGCCGTTCCAGAGTTTTCAGCACAAAGAGGTGAGACTGATAGGTCTATAGTCCGATTCAGATTCAAAAATGGCTTAATTGATATTATTGATTTTCGCAATTAACAAATTCTTAAGCCTACGAACTATTATCTATCTTAAAAACTAAATGGCCACTAGGGCGTTCAAAGTTGATCTATCTTTAATATGCATTTAACATAAGTCGCTTATTTTCTAACTAATCAGCATTATTATTAAATTTAAATTGGAAAAACAGAAAAAAAACAATTTATCGTCACACCTTAACCTAACATAACCTATGCAACGTTGTATCTGCCAGCAGATACGCCTCCGCATGTACCTAATTCAACCTAAAGACTAAGTGTGAGTCCATGTCTGCCATCAGACATAGACCGACAATGTAGATATACCTACTTAATTCTATTTATAATGTTTCTTTAGAACTAGCAGAGTGTATTTAAAACAAGAAATATGTACATATTGAAGGTCTGAATCATGCCGGACTCTTATATTACTCATCAAACCATCAATATCGATAAGGGTCGCGGTCATTTCGATCAACGTCAAACCTCGCGAATGAATAGCGCCACAGCTCACTCGATCTGCGCCATTTCCGCGACGTATTTAATCTTCTTGTCGGTTGCCCGCCTATATACATGGTATATAATCGGGCAACAAAGTGAATCTATAATGTATCCATTCCCATCCAGATACACGAAAGCTTCGGGGGGAATGAAGCCCGTGGTGAGACAATGCTCGAAATACATGTCGTTTGAATAGTATAGTTGCCAAACCCAGGGGTTCTCGCGCAACGATGTGGACTTAGCGATGTGATTCCGGATTAATCTCACGATCACTGTGTCGACTCTCGGTACCTCAGCGATGTCATAAATATCCTGTTAGGAGGTAAGGTAAGTAACCTGTCTCAGCTTTCCTGTACACTCCAATGCAAGTGCGAAGAATTCGTCTCTCGAAGACTCTTAGCTTCTCCATTGTGCTTGGACTCTGGTTAAACCAAATTGGACATCCATATGTCAGGCTTAGTCTGACCAAAGTCTTATAGCACGTCAACTTGACGTCAGCATCAATGTGTTTAGAGCAAAAGAGTCGTCGCAAAGACATGAAAGTTATTCGCGCTCGCTGCAACATGATATCCACATGCTGGTTGAGGTAAAGGTACTGATCCAGGTACACACCCAGGTATCGCACGCACATTTTATGAAGACCGGGCTCAGCTTTCCTCGCCCTCGTACGCCACAATGTGGAAACCCCTCAAACAATGCCTCAGGTCTAGATTGGCATGCTGCAGGGTACGTCGGAAGAGAATTGTTTCGCACTTCTGCTCGTTGATCTTCATCCGCCAGTTGTTCGTGTAGAACTGAATGTCGTTAAAAATCTTTTGAAGATTCTCCTGAACCACTGAGGCCTTCTTGTCTGCCGTGTAGGCTATGAGATCGTCAAAGAAAGATACCAACGATCTCTTGGGTGATTTGTTGAAGTCGAATAAGCTTAGGAGGGGGCTGATGAGGCTCGAGAATAATGTCGGCGCAGTGATTGTTTCCTGCTGCAGACCATTCAAGACGTTGAAGTCGCGCGTTGTTATCAGGCTTTCGTCTGTGATGGCAAACGATTTACCATACAACATACTGCACATCGTGGCGACGAGTGGGCTCGGAGACTTGGCCTGAAGGAGCCTAAAAATCAGTCCGTAAAGCCACACGGAATCAAAAGCCTTCTTCATGTCGACGAGACACGCTCCGACACATTCTCTGTCGTTGAGCCTAAAACACACGTCCGACATGACCTTGGCTATTGCATGGGTGGTCGAATGGCCAGTTCTAAAACCGAACTGGCAATTCGCCATCAGGTCGTTCCTCGTGAGATGCACATTCAGTGCTCGATTGAGTACCACCTCAAATACCTTGCTGACATTCGGCAGCAAACTAATTGGGCGGTAGCTCTTCGCGCTGGAAGCGGCCTTGCCTTTATTCAGAATCGGAAAGACTTTGGCTCGCTTCCACTTCTCAGGAAAGTACGACCTGTTCAACATGTTGTTGAACAAAATGCAATTGCTTCGGATTGCAGCGTCGGACATGTGTCGAAGAACAACATTGGGAATGTCATCGAGACCAGATGATCTCTTGGAATTTACCGATCTGAATATAATAAGCAAGTCTTCATAAGAGATGAGGTATCCATCCAAGACATCATCGGGTATCGAGTCGGCCTTGAGTGTGTCATCGAAATGGAGAAGTGGCGTGCCGTTCAGGCTTGCTTTGAAGTCGGAAACCTTGGCTTCCACGATTTCGGAAAGTCGTTTACTCCCACGATCCGGGTGTGACCGATGGACCAATTTAAAATGAACTCCAATCAGCTCCAGCTTTTGAACGTTCTCACTCACGAGGCGGTTGCATTGCGCGTCCACAATCGCTGCTTGTGCGTCGATTCCAACTCCAACCAGGAGATCAACTTCATCTGCTGAGACGGTGAGGGCCGGCACGTTGGCGCGAGATTTTTTCCGGAACAGGCTATTGACCTGTGCGTACATCTGGTCTGGGTCCTTGTGCGAGATGCCCCGCAGTTTATCCGATCATTGGCTGTTGACCTCGTTCCTGTAGTTCTGTTGGACTAAGTTCCGGGCATTCCTCAGGAGTAATTTCAACAAGCTTAAAGTCGGATGGTTATAGTCCTGCAATCGCCGATAAATCGTGTTGATGCGCGTGAGGAGGAGGCTTTTCAACTTTTTCTGTCGTTTGATGACTGGGGTATCGTATACCTCCATGTTGTTCCGAGGCTTGATCTTCGGCACCACTCGTTCCATAGTGTCCAGCGTCAGATTGTCCAATTTTGAGAGATAGCTTTCTATCTCATCAACAGTCAGGTTTTTGTCAATGGGCACCATGTAGCGCGGGTTATCACCTGAAAGAGGGCATTTCTTCAGATACTCCGATCGAACCTTGTTTGGAATTTCTTCCAATCGGTTTTCTTTAAGTTTAACTTGTGACCTCCAGTTTGCGCTGGAAGAAGAAAAACCTCATCTCTTTCATGCTGCACTCCATAACGATAGCATTATGATCGCTATCATAAGGAAGTGTTTGCAGTCTCCGTTGAGGATTCAATCTTTTGAAGAAGAGTCGCGCATCAGCTATGCACAGATCCAAATAGGAGTTTGCCCTGGGAAGGGTCGCGCTCTCCGGCCCGTAGAGTCGACACCTGTACTCCACCTGGCGCTATGTTAACCACGATCTCACGAACACACCTCACCATTTGTTGGTGGCGTTCAGCCACGATTTGTGCTTGGCGTTCAGGTCACCGACAAGCACATTGTGTAGCCTATATAGTTTGGAACAGGGAATGGAATTCGTCACGGAACTTTAGGTTATTGTTTCCGGCTACGTAGGCAGAGATAACAAACAGGTTATCGCCGCCCAGCAGGGGAAACTTGATACCGGAGACTTCCAGGCATTCAAAGACTTTGAATTCGGCTTTCTCCACCACGGTAAAACGATAAGGCCTTCTAACCAGAACCCCGGTACCGCCTCCCCCATCACAACTGGCCCTATCGTTTCGAAAGAATTCGAAGTCTTTGAACGTCACAGAATGTCCCGAATTGAGGCGGGTTTCTGCGAGAAGAACAATGTGCAGCTGTTGCCTCACAACAAAGTCGAGCAGATTATAGCGGCGGTGAACAGTTGCAATCGAGTTGACATTAATCGAAATGAGCTAAAGCTCATCAAACGCTAGAAACGACGCTCCGCGATTAGTGTCCGATATGGTTCAGACCTGCGTGGCCAAAAAGTAAATTTATTAATTATTTCTTACTGTACTATTTAAAATATCAATCTTATTAACAATTTGTGAAAGCATATTTACAATACTGTCTGATTGTGCTGTGACGGTTGGTGGTACGGCTGGTTTCTGTGGCTGTGCATTTGTACCCTTAATCATCGCTACGAAAGACACTCCTGGCTGGATAAAAGCAGCAGATGGTTGGGGAGCTGCATGAGGTTTAGCTGCTGTATTTGATTTAACTTTCTTGCTTTTCTGCAGATTTTTGTAGGCTGGGCATCCTCGAAACGAAGATGGATGTTCAAATGCGCTGCAGTGAACACAGAATATCTTAGCTTTCTCATCTGTTTCTTGAATTCTGCATTTGTTTGGCTCGTGTGTGTCACCACATTTGACACAGCTTGGTTGCATTCTGCAGTTAGCTGCAGCGTGGCCAAACCGTTGGCACCTGAAACATTGCGTGATTTCTTTCCTTTGCAGTTTCTCCCACCTGACTGCTTGAAAATTTATACACCGAATTTGATGCAGTTCACCGGCGTTACTGCCACTAGCGATTTGAACAATGAATAATGGTAACGTACGCTTTTCTATAAGGGATCTCCTTGCGGTAAAGTGGGTCACATTTACGAATTTGATATCACCATTTGATTCACGCAATGACGCCAGGTTATCTTCAGGCTCCTCTTTACTGCCCAGTCCTTTCAGAAGGAAGGTTTGGAATTTTTCTTGTTTTGGTGTGTAAGTGAAGAACCGCCGCTGCCTAAAACGCGTCAACAGTTACTTTCAGTTTCCTGAAACTTGCATCCATGCAATTTTCAGTCTTTTCCAAAGTCTATAAATAGCACAAGCAAATGAATCAATTGCGAGGCTTCAGTGCACATGTGCACGTGCACACATGCCACACACGGCGCACAGAAAGTATGATCAATATCCAAGAGCTCACGGTAACACGTCCGGACACCACGAGGGTTCAAAGTCGACTGATAGGTCTATAGTCCTTAGGTGAGGAGTGGGATGTCTTGCCCGCTTTGAGTATGAAGACTATTTTAGCTTCTTTCCACCGCTATGGAATATAAGCCATCCGTAGACACGCCGTAAAGATGGTCTTGAGCCACGGTAGCGCTGTATTGATTCCCTGCTGGATCTCAACAAGTGAGATGTTGTCCATTCCAGGGGATTTAAATGACTGAAATGAGCTGATTGCCTAGCGTAGGAGCCTGTCGTCTACAGGCACAGCGGTTGACAGGCAGTTCGGGAGCGTATGTGGATCAGCTTTGTCAGCCACATCCTCACTGCCCGGGAAGTGCGTGTCCATGAGAATGGCTAGCATCTCGAAGCTGGATTCGGTCCAGGTCCCATTCGCGTCCTTGATAGACCCCAAAAATAAGGGGGTGGTCGTCATAACTTTTCGTAGACAACTTGGAGTGATCTATTTTTGCACAGAAACTTCTCCACGAGGTGCATTTTGCTTTTCTGATGGAGCATTTAAACTTTTTCAGTTTTAGTTTAAAAGAAGACCAGTCATTGGATTCTTAAGCCTGATTAAAGGACCTCCTACATTCTTTGCGCCGCTCCGCAATGTCACTATTCCACCAGGGGGCTTATATTTCCCTCTAGGCTTCGTTGGACTACATGCAGATCTTGCTGCTTCATTGAAGGCGAATGTAAGGGTCCCAACGGTTTCCTCCAGACCACCTATGTCTTCAATCTTTGGAGGTCCACCTTCTATTGTAGACTCGAATACTGATTGGTATTCGACCCAATCCATCCTCCTTTTGTTGATGAAGGCTGGATTTTTGGGAGGGTCAAAAGCCACATCGAACATTATATATAAATGATCCGAGAACGAGCACTCTTGTGATACATGCCATCTTATGATAGCGTGGTGCGAGTGCTCGTTCAGTAGAGTGAAATGCAAAACTTCAATACGGCTTGCCGTAATGAAAGTAGGATCCTCACCTTTGTTTGCTAGGGCTAATAGACCAAGAGCCAGTGACCAATTTTCAGTTGTCATTTCAAAAGTCTTGAAAAGTTACTGACTCTAAGTTTAATATCTGCTCGACAATAGAAGCCAATTCTGGCAGCCCCCAATGGCCGGGGTAAATTACCTTAAAATTTTAAAGAGGGTAGCAAAAAAGATTCATTTTAGTTGAAGTATCAGCCATGAAATTTATCCAGATTATTTCTAAAAGTATACTGAATGTATGAAAAATTTTGCCAGAACATTTTCATCCCTCCTAATTGTTGACAGAACTCTATAAAAAATTTTTTAGAGAATATTTTTATTTTTGTTATTTCATTAGTCTTCAAATTTTAACACAATACAGAAAACATGTACAGAAAACATATTATTGGATGCCAGAAATAAATTTCATCACTTACTATCTGCCAGAGAGAAAAACTTTCACGTGCGAGCGCGAGCGAGACAGTTAAATTCATATCTGTCGGTTGAAAAGGGAGCGCAAATGGACAGTAAAATATATACAAGTGCAAAAATAAAAAAATCGGTGAATAATTTATTTTTTACATCAGAAAAAAGGTATTTATGTACAATATGCATAATTATCATTTTTCATTCATCTTTGTCGTTGCATTCCTCTTCATCATCATCATTATTGATGTTTTCAATAAACATTGAATCATTCGAATCATCGTTTAAATCTCTTTTTCAATCAAACCGATTAATTCATTGGTGTAGAAACCTCAGCATCACGACACAATGTTTTGTCCGCCTCCTCGTCAGATAGGGACATCTCCTCCTCGACTAAGCCGAGGGTTTGGAGAAGGTCCCCAGCCAACTCCGTGGTGGAGGTGGTGCTTCTCCCGTCGTCGGAGAGAAGATCTGACTCAGAGAGGTTCACGGTCGGGTCTACTGATGCTTCTGCAGTCACCTCGCACCCAATCTCTTTGCTCGGTTCTCGTACTGCCTTCCGAGTACGATCCTTGCGATAAACTCGCAGGGTGATAGCCGAGAAACCGTAGCTTAACACCCCGCCTTTCGACTCCAATGGAGCTAACGCCTCTTCGTTAAGGATTATGTGGGCCCCTCACTGTCCATTGCTGGGCTCGCTAACCTGGGCTACCTTTCAGTTGTCCACCGGAAGATCAGCATTGCTGAGCTTGATAAGCTCAACAGTTTCCTCCGGTGTGGATGGCTCCGCCGGTATCCATGCCCTGGATCCAGGCCGATTCGGGATGTCTTCCCTGGAGACAGCTTCTAGCTTTGCTCCGGGCCAGACTCCTCCCAGTCTGCTTATAGCCTGCTTCTATAAATTCGCTGAGCGTTGATCCGTGCAGGCTATCAGCTTAACGTGACCGCGGTACCAACCAGCATCACGGTAATTAGGTGAAGGGCCTGCGTTTGCCTCCAGTATGGGTTTGCACACCCGAAGAAGACCGATTTATACCATCTTCCAGTTTGGCGTGAGATGGTTCCATTGATGGTACTCCTATCAATGACAGCCCATACCAGGCTGCCTTTAGCCACTTCGCTAAAACTCCTGCCCTTGACAGGATTGGACGCGACCAATTTTAGTCTTCCGTTGAGCTGCCGCTGGGCACTCGGTTGATTTGGGGCTGCCTCATTAGACCTGCATCTTTTGTGAGCAGCCCCTTGCTTTGCCAGAGAGGCTTTATGAGCCTCTACTGTTGTTGTTGCCCATCCAAGGGAGATTTTGTCCTTGTGGGAAAGCCCCTCAGGGGGTAAATCTTTCAGCCTTTTCAGGACTTTGAAGGCAGATCTTCTGTACCTGTAAGCCATAACAGAGAGTTATTGCTGCTTTTTAACACATGAAGAAGAGGCGGTATTGAAGGACGCAGCGGCAACCGTACGGGCCGGCTTATTCGCCGTTGCCTTGGTGCTGCCGCTGGCGCCAATTGGCTTACCTGAGGAGGTGCTTTTCCCTGGCATAGCTGCCTTGGTACATGCACTCCTCGAAGAAGTGGGAGGTAGGCTCGTTGTTGAAGGATGCGTTACCTTTGTCCACCTCCCTGCCGGGTTGAGTGGAACTTCCTTATTAGGTTTTCCTGTAATCATTGCAATTGGGTGCCCCCTCGCAGCCGCTATCTCCACTCGTTGTGCAGTTCTCTGAGACCCCATGGTTGTCTATGCCAAAGCAGGGAAGCCATGCGATTAACTCGAACGGACTTTGTTTACTTCCTCAAGGAAAAATCTTAGTTTCCAAGTATATCAAGGAATTAAAGCCATGGTTGAAAACAAACAGAAAAAAATCTACTTCAAATAATGATAATGATAAGAACTCATTATAGTAGGTGAAATGAATTAATAGTAATCAATTCATCTTTGAAAGCGACCATTAATTACGTAAGACCTATGATGGGAGGACTGAGTCCTTTCACAAAGCAATCAGTGGCGAGAAAGGAGGTGAGATTACAAAGTGGGTTTTTTGTATGTAAAGGGCTATTTTCACATCGAACGACAAAAGCGGGTAAACGAAAATTTTGGCGAAATTAAAATTTAAGAGCTATTTACTGCAGTTTTGTTTCTATCAATAAGAGGAATTGAATTAAAATTTTTACACATGACGCTGCCACATATTCAAAAATTTATTGTTTTGTGTGTTTTAATATGAATATTTTTTAAGAAGTGTAAAAAACCTAAATCTTTTTGATGACAACGCTATAAAAATTTTTATTTTGAAAACAAGTCATAACCAGAAAATCATATTAGGGTTCTTTGGGAAAATAATTAAATTTATTCACAGTTTAAGTTGCAAAAAATGAACTGAATTCAAATTGTACCGGATCATAATCCTCATTGATTGATTTTACAACTGCGTCATGATAGTAAGTTAAATTAAGTCATATTTTTTAAATATAAACCTTCTTTTTGCTTTTTGCATGAATATGTTTTGCAATTATAAAAAATTATGCTTTTTGGAAAAAGGAAATCTAGTCTTCCATCGTACTGGCTACGTAAAGTGCAAATTTGATAGAAAAGAATTGAGAATATTTCCCAAACTTTTAGCCGCTTTTTTATTAAACAAAAAATGGCTGCACGTGACACGCCTCAACAATCCAATTAGGATAAATGAAGTTAAGTAATATATTTGCGCCCCTTGTTCACAGCGTCTTTCAATTTTGTATTGTTTATTTTTTTTTATTTTTTGTTAATCATGGTATAGCTGTAATTATTGTTTGATTACTACTTAAACAATCTGATTTCCAGAAACAGTGATATATGCTTAAATTGACACCTCAATGGCGTAAGCCTGAGGTTTTGTCTGCGAGATATGGTGCATGAGAGAAATCATTTCTTAGATTGGTCGAATCAACAAAAAACATGCCTAGCTGAATTGTGCCAAAGTCTAGTCAACTCGTGTCATTGCAAATATGCTTCCATTAACACTTCAGCGAAGTCGATACAGCTTTCCTTCAAAAGCCATCGACGTAGAAAAATGAACATACAGACTTCTTTCCAAAAATACTTTGAATATACTCTAAAGACCTGAAAACGTTAAAATATGTTGAAAATTTCAATTTGGATATTTGTCCGCAAACTGGAACAATAGCAACCACTAAAATGTTTCGCATAATGATGCTAGAGACCCGTTATTCCTGGAAATGTACAAGATTTTTTTGATTTTCTGGTATCAATTTTTAGAAAAGTTATTATTTCGTTGCGAAATAATTATTAACGAGCCCAAACCTTTGGAATAATGCATATTTTAAATTATTAACATTCGTAGTTTTGGAAATATCGATGATTTTACAGGTGTATGTACACTTTTGTGACTGAGTGTATATGTATATTGAAGCAATGAATGAAAAATTGAAGAAATTTGAAAAAAAAAACTGTTGGGTTTCTCTGGATGAGTTTGCTTTGGAAAAAAACTTTGGTGCCAATTAAGTGGGTCTTCAAAAGAAAGTAAGAGGGTCAAAGTCAGATACTGAGTTCGTCGGGTAGTCGAAGGCTTAAAAATAGCCTGGCATACATGACATAGAGACTTTTTCATCTGTTTAAGACACTTTATTTTGAGTTTGCCATTCGCGTTATCCAACGTATTGAATTAAGGTAAAGCTGTGGTCATATAACAAGCCGGGAGGTGCGACCCCTGAGGTTCACACGGTCAACTTTCCAGTATTAGCTACGTAAACATCAAAAACATTAAACACAATAATAATTTTAAAACCAATACTACTTAAAGTAATTACAATGAGAGGTATTCATAGCAGTAAGAGGAATGAGTTAATATGAATCATATCCTCTATAGGAGGGTCCATTGATTACGTAAGGCTTTTGGCGGATGAGTGATGATGATTGATTACCACAAATGCAAATTTGATTGAAATTTTGATGGTTTTCAAAATTTAAGCAGATTTTTAAATTAAAACACTGCAAAAAACATCAAAAATCTGTTCAAATTATCCAAACATTTCAAAACTTTGATTAATTTTACAACAAAGCCTTTAGAATAAAAGATAGAAGGTAATATCATTCGGAAGAACCCTTTTCATATGGATACTTTGAATAATTTTTTTAATTTTAATTTAGTTAGTTTTCAGAGTCATGAGAAAATATGGCTGGTTTCTCTACAAAAAACTGATAGGAATGTATAAATTTTATAAACATTTTTTACTATGTTGTGCAAATCAGGTTAAAAAAATATTTTTTATGAAAAAAACCCTAATTTTTCGAATTTTCTTCAATTAAATTTAAAAAACGGCTGGAACGAATTTTTCTAATGTTGAAAAAATCAAAAAGGTGTTAATACACTTCGATTGACACCTTGATGATGCAAATATTATATCTGGTTCGTGATATATAGTGAGTAAAAGAAATGACCTTGAAGATCATGAAGACTGTTAATGATTTTTTATCTTTTATTTAATGTTTCTTGTTATCGTGAGAAAAAAGTTTGATGAGGATTTTACAAGCAATGCTTGGAGTATTCAAATTTTATAAAGATTGATTACTGCGCTCCGTAAATCAGGTTAATAATTTAGTGTTTATGAAAGAAACCTAATTTTTTGCTTTTTTTCTCAATTTAAAAAACGGCTCCAACGATGTTTTATTTAAAAATTGACAGATTCACAACAATGTTAATACACGTCGATTCACACCTTAACAATGCAAACTGTATGTTTGGTTCGCGAGATATAACGCATGAAAGAAATGACTTTCAAAGGGGCAAAACAACAAACACCCCCGACCGAAGTTTCCCAAAAACTAATCAGCTCTAAAGTTTACAAAGACGCTTCGATTGACACCTCAACAATGTCGATACGACTTTTTTTACGTGAGTTATGCGCGAAGAAATAACTGCCCACAAGCGTACGTACGTACACAAACACACACACATACATCTCCGTTTTTAAAAACACTTTATATATACTATATAGAGCCCAAAAGGTAAAGCAATGTTGAAAAATTCAGTTTCGATTTTCGAGGCGATTACAAGAACTTCCCATATACTGGGAAGTTAATAATGATGCAGGAAGTAATTGAAAGGAGGAGCTGCTAGCTCCGTTGAAGTCTAAGTGTGGGGTGATATGCTAAGGTTTCTCGGCTATCACCCTGCGAGTATACCGCAAGGATCGTACTGAAAAAGCAGTACGACAACCGAGCCAAGGAGAGTGGGAGCGAGGTGACTGGAGTAGCTTCAGCAGACCCGACCCCTTGACTTGGTTGAGAAGGAGAATTTGTCCTCATCTGACGAGGAGGCGGACAAAACCTTGTGTCGTGATGCTGAATTTTCTCCAAATAAACCTCCATCACTCTTAGGCGGCATCTACCGCACTGTTCTTCTACCTGTCCCAAAAAGGAGAGTAGCTACTGGCCCAGGAACCTTGAGTTGTAGGAAACCGCGTTTGCGAGCTCAACATGAAGGGATACAAGACAGTATCCCTCGATACAAAAGGTAAACCGAGAGGATGCATGATCATAAAAGATGTCTTGAAGTTTTTAACATGCACGATTTCAGTGACCAAGACACCGTTGCCATAGCAGTGGAAAGGCAGCGCAAACTCATTTGGGCTGTCTCCTGCTCTATGGCACATGATGTTCTGCCACCTTCAACTAGCCTGCAGCGAATCACAAGAGAAGCCACTGCAAGAGGCATCCCTATGATAGTCGGGGCGGACGCCAATGCCCATCATCGCATTTGGGGTAGCACCGGCACGAATAAACGGGGTGAGTCACTATTTAAATTCATTTTTTTGCACGACGATCCTAATTTCATACGGAAAGCCGTAGAGAGGTTCTAGACATCACCCTAACGAACGAGCACTTGTATAACGCTATCAAAAGATGTATCACAAGAGTGCTCGTTCTCCGATCAGTTATATATGTTATAATGTTTGATGTGGCTTTTGACCCTTCCAAAAATCCAACCTTCATTAACAAAAAAAGATGGATTGGGTCAAATACCAATCAATATTTGACTCTACGCTTGATAGTGGACCTCCAAAGATTGAAGACATATGTGGTCTTGAGGAAGCCGTTGGGACCCTTACAGTGGCCTTCACTGAAGCAGCAAGATCTGCATGTATTCCAACAAAGCCTAGGGAAAATTTAAGCCCCCCTGGTGCAATAGTGAAATTGCGGAGCTGCGGAAGGAATTTAGGAGGTCCTTTTATCAGGCTTAAGAATCCAATGACTGGTCTTCTTATAAACTGAAACTGGAAGAGTTTAAATGCTCCATCAGAAAGGCTAAACGCATCTCTTGGAAAAATTTCTGTACAGAAATAGAAAACTGCAAGGATGTCGGTCATCTGAAAAAAATCAAGACGAGCTGTCCCTCATTTTTTGGGACTGTCGAAGACGCAAATGGAGTCTGGATGACATCCAGCTCCAAGACGTTGTCTGTTCTCGCGGATACGCACTTCCCGGGTAGTGAGGATGCGGCTGACGAAACAGATTTACATACACTCCCGGGTGGTCTGTCAACCAATGTGCATGTAAATGACAGGCTCCTACGATGAGCAATCCGCTCATTTCAACCTTTTAAATCTCCTGGCATGGAAAATATCTCACCTGTTGAGATCCAGCAGGGCGTCAGTAGAGCACTGCCATGGCTTAGTGCCATTTTCAATGCATGCCTACCGATGGTTTACATTCCACAGCGATGGAAAGAAGCTAAGAATAGTCTTCATACCTAAAGCGAGCAAGACATCCCACTTCTTACCGAAGGATTATAGACCTATCATTTTCACTTTTTTTCTGCTGAAAACCCTGGAACGGCTGATATAGATTCATTTGACAGCTACTCTGAAACCACTCTCTTATGCACAGCACGCATACACAAAACGGAGATCGGTTGAAACAGCTCTTTACCCGCTGACCAGCTACACCGAAAAATCGGTAATCGTCAAAGAATATACGCAAGTGGTTTTTCTAGACTTTGAGGGGGCTTTCAATAATGTCAGCCATAAGGCTTTTGGGAAAGCATCCGGCGAAAGCAATGTCGATGACAACCTGGTAGGGTTCATCGGTCAACTGCTTAGTAGCAGGAACATCAACTCCACGCTAGGAAACAGTACATTTAGAAGGAGGGTTTGCATAGGTACACCACAAGGCAGGTGCTATCATCACTTCTAAGGAACCTAGTGGCGGATAAACTCCTGTCAAAAATAGAAGCAACTGGCTGCAAAGTCAAAACCTACGTCGACAATGTCGCAAAAGCAATATCGGGCAAATTCGTCAACGCCTTATCTGAAAGAGTAAACTTTGCCCTACGTACTCTTACCAAATGAAGCGAAGAAATCGGTCCAAAGATATATCCGCAGAAAACGGTATTTATGCTCTTCACAAGAAGGTACAAAATTCCACGATTTCTCCCACCCAAATTTGATGATATAAGCCTCATACCGTCTCACCAAGTTAACTATTTAGGTCTGATTCTGGACTCCAAGCTCGCGTGGAAAGCGAATATAGAAGAATGAGTGCGCAAAGCGACATGCGCAACCTACTGCTGCAAAAAAAACCATTGGAAAAGGTGGAGATTGAACCCCAAAATTGTATCATGGCTCTATACGGCGATAGTGGAACCTTTTCTTCTGTATGGTGCAGTTATTTGGTGGCCAGCTATGGCGAAGTCATCAAATGTAAACCTGCTAAAGAAGAACAGAAGGACTGTAGTTATTGCAATTACCGGGGCTCTACGCACCACCCCGACAAAGGTATTTTTCATGCTATTAAATTGGCTTCTCACTGAGCTACTCACAAGACAGCATACCAAGTGCTCTGCGGTTCGGTTGAATGCTCTACGTCTCTTGCATGAGGG
The DNA here is from genome assembly GCA_963942545.1 of Oxycera nigricornis. Classification (NCBI taxonomy): domain Eukaryota; kingdom Metazoa; phylum Arthropoda; class Insecta; order Diptera; family Stratiomyidae; genus Oxycera; species Oxycera nigricornis. The sequence continues at coordinate 72,391,269 of OZ012661.1, forward strand.
GAACAATGGCCATTCCACAATACTACATAGGGATGGACCAAAGCCAAGGAAGGTAGACCTCGCTTCTCCGACTCCCTGTTTTCACCACGGTTTCAAGTCAATCATCCCAAGTAGGGATAACTGGACCATAGAAAGAAGTGAGATACAGGAATCGATCAACATCTACACTGATGGATCAAAAATGGATGGAAAAGTTGACAGTGCCGTTTTCTCAGAACATCGTGGTCTGAAACTATCCTTTTGGTAACCAGACTACTGCAATGTTTTTCAGACAGAGGTCACTCCGATCTACAAGGCAGTAGACTAGCTGAGAAACCAGAAAATTTCCATAAGAAATTTAAACATTTTCTCTGACAGTCGAGCTTTTATCCAATAACTATCCAGCATGCATACCTCATCCAAAATTGCAATGGAAAGACGTTCACAACTAAACGTGATGTCGCTGCACTGTGAAGTGATTGTTTGTTGGGTACTGGGGTAAAGTGACATACCGGCAAATTACGAAGCAGATGCAACAGCTGGCATTGAGCTCCAAGAGTATACACTTACACCCCAAGTCGGCCAACCTCTAGCCACCATAAAGCTAAGATTCTAGCAATATTACATGAAGGTTGCAAATAGGTCTTGGCTACTTGAGGAAACCTGTAGGACAAACAGGCAAACTTGGCACACATGCTTCAAACGCACCAAGCGGCTTCTTAACACGAGCCATGAAACCTTAAGTTCTATTATATCCGTACTGATGAGGCACTGTCTGATTGGCAGACACGCAGAAAAATTGAGTGTTCCTTTCAACGATTTCTGCTGAAGTTTGAGACTGGAAGGCGAGGAGGAAACAATCCAACACTTTCTGTATGAATGTCCAACACTATCCAGGAAACGCATGCAAACCCTAGGCTCACCTTTCCTGGACAGCCTCACGGAAGTAGCTGATAGCATAGCCAAATTCATACGAAAATAAAAAATTGTTCTCGTCATCCTGTAGGTTCTAATGCCGTCTCAATCTTTTGTGGTATCACAATGGGACTTTAGTGGCCTTAATGAGCCATCTTTGGATAAAGAAGGCTGCAACTACAACCAAACAACCAACCACGTAATTGAAATCTTACAAACACTAAAGATTAAAACTACTGAAAACTGCAATTTTTTATTTGATGAAACCTTTTTAAAGCATATTATCTTTGCAAGTATTGACTACAAAACATTTTATCATTCAAAACATTTATTACAAGAAATGCAAATTTGGTTTTAAAATGTAAGCAGGTTTTTATTAAAATTAAAACACGGCACTATGAAAACTATTAAAAATCTGCTCAAATTATGCAAATATTAATAAATATTAATAAATGCCGTCGGACGAGAATCCGGCTCACCAAGGTTTCCGAAATATTGTTTTCCGACACAAAGAAGGAAGGAGAAGAAGGAGAAGAAAACAACGTATTACGAATTCACTTTTCTTTTTTTTTTCCTCTTTTTTATTAACACCAAATGGTGACTCGACAATGAATTAAAGAAACAATATGAGATCTTATCCACCACTTACTCACTGATTGCCCTACAAGTTAACCTAACACTACTTAAACTACACCTATTTCTCTAACTATCCAAACCTGCGCTGCGCAGGGATCCCTCAGCGATGTTTCCCCGATCTGGAGCTGACGGCGACGGTTCGTTGACGTCTCCCTGGCGTGAGCTTGCGTCTACGACTCGCTGCTGGTTCTGTCGCAACGATCGCACTATTGCGTTTTGGCACACTTCTTGCACGCGCGCTTTCAATTCAGCCCGTTGGGTTGCATACTGAACTCTATCCGCTCGGAAGACAATAAAAACGCGTTGGCGGGACTTCGCCTTGTAGGTAGCAATCGCACAGAGTTATGGGGGGTGTCAAGTACGCGAAATTTAACACAAATTTTCCGAAGACGCACACCGTAATTTGTCTTCTCCGGCGATTCGTCAGTCACTTCTTCACTTGGGGCTTTTTTTACGCACAGTTGCACGCGCGTTTTCAAATCCGCTCTTGGGGTTGCCTACAGAACACTAATCTTTCCAAAGACAGTGGTAACGCATTGGCGAAACTTCGTCTTGTCGGTGGCTCTGGCACAGAGTTATGCGGGGGGGGGGGTTACAATTACGCGAACCTTAAAGCCGGCTGTACACTCTCGTCGAGACCCAGCGAGACACAACGAGTGCAAGAGTGAACTACTACTACTACTACTACTCTCGTGTTGTCTTGCTTTGTCTCGCCTCGCCTCGTCAGCTCTCCATTCCGTGTCGGTATTTTGTGCACGAGTCAAAGGGCCTCGTGAGGCAGCGCGAGGCAGCGCAAGGGCATCCCTTACACTCTCGCGTGGTTCAGTTTCGATCAAGCTGTCGAATCGTGAAAACGTATTTTAAAAATGTGGAGTCACGACATAGAACTTAACTTTTTAGAAGTCTACCAAACTAAGCCTGTATTATGGAATTCAACGCATCCATTTCACAAGGACAAAAAAAGCTGCACGATGCGTGGATTAAATTTCGGAGCAAATGAATTTTCCAGTTGAAGAGTTAAAAAAACAAGACATCACTGATGGCGACATATAGAAGACACAAAAGAGGCCTAAATTCTGCATCAAAATCTGGAGGTGCATGTGAAGAAGAGTATAAACCGATTTGGTTTGCGTTTGTGTTTATGCACTCGTTTTTGGGGCATTTGTACAAATGCAAACAAACATTAAACACTGCAAATAAAGTAAGTTATTATTTGTTTGAAAAAATAACGTTTTTATTTAGAATTGCGTCAAGTTTTAAACATCAATGTGTACAGAAATATGCTGTAAATTCTTCTCGTATTTCTTTTGCATTAAGTGTAGATCTTATGGGAATATTTGGCAAAGATCTAATGGCACAGCTTCCTTCAAACTCTTTAACTTCATTCCTCCAAAAGCCATGCTGAACCAATACACCATTTTGGTCATAAATATCCACAGCTCCCGGTGACGTATAAATTCTTTTCGATGTAGCATTTTTGCGGAGGAAATTATGCAATAAAATACATGTCATTGTTAGAACTACTGTCTTTTCTGGATTAAGCAATATTGGCTTCCGAAAAATTCTAAATTTAGAAGCCAATATACCAAAAGTGTTCTCCACAACTACACGAGAAGAAGCAAGCTTGTTAGTAAAAATGCGTTTTGGTGTGCCTGTATTGTGGGCACCAGGATATGGTTTCATAACGTGCGTACTAAGAGCAAAAGCCCCATCTTCCAAGAAAACAAATGTAACGGCATTCGTTGAGCCTGGCAGTGGTGTCGGTGACGGTAAATTAAGATCATCAGAACAAATTTTGTGCCACAGTACGCTATTTCAAAATACGCCACCATCACTTATTCGTCCTTTACATCCGATATCAGCGAATGTGAACTTGTAATTTTGATCTACTAAGGCCAACAGCGCGATGCTGAAACTTTCCTTGTAGTTGTAGTTCTCTGAGCTGCTGTACGCTGAGCTTTGAATAAAGATGGGCTTTCCATCGATAGCATCGACGCACTGGGGGAAGTTTATTCTAAAACCCGTTTCTATTTGCAACCATGATTCTGCATTATCTGGAATCTGAAAAGATAAAAATGTAAACTAATAACTTCGTTTTTGTTTTACAGAATAATCAGCGTTCTGCAAGTCAAGACAGTGAAGCAAATGCATATACAAACGATGCAGAAAATGTACAGCTCTTGGCTGCAGCAAAAAATGTACATATCTCAGCTGCAGCCATTGTTTCACAAGATTTTTCGAGGGGAGACGTATCGCCATAATTTGTAAGTCCTGTGGTAAAAAGGCGTCGGAAAAACCCCATCGAGTTGCAAGAAGCCGGACAACAAATGAAAGATGCGATGAACACTTTAAATAAAGTTTAAAAAAAACCAGAAGATGACTGTGAGCGATATGGAAAAATCTTAGCCAATAAGTTAAGAATACTACCTGAGGTGGAAAGAATGCAATTAATGTGGGAGATTGATGGCTTATAAAACAGAACCATTCAAAAGAAATTACTTAAATCACAAAGTCGACTATTGGTTCTATCTCCCAGCCCTTTGCCTACATCACATTCATCGTATTCGGCATATTCAGATAGGAACACATCATATCATGATTTTTTAGCTTGTTCAACACCTTCGCCTATTTACAATAATATAGACGATATTCCAGGCATTCAAATACCGGAATCATCTCAACAAATGGCCTCAAAAGTAATCAAAATCTTATCCAATGAAGTCATTGCTCCTGCTCAACCTGTTACATACTCTGAAAATTCTAATATTATCAACAAAGCTTTTTATGATGCTATGCATTGACTTCACTCATTTTCCATGTTTTTGATATTGTTTCTATAAAACTTTGTATGATTTTTATTACAACTTTGAAGTTTAATTTTATATGAAAAACTTTCAGTTTATCAATCAACGATTTAATAAACACAATATATTAACGGATGTATTATTTACTGACCTCAATTTCATTTTTTAACACCTCGTTCAATGCTGCGCAGACTTCGGGTACTATTTTTGATATCAATGAACTAGATATCTTGAAATCCAAGAATCTCAATGTTATTGCCAGACGAATTTTTGCTAGGATTGCCTCTCTTAGCTGAGTATCTTTTTTTGATACGAAGGGCTTTACTTTTTCCAATATGTAATCAAAATCCGTTGATGACATCCTTGTGAATTTTCTAAATTCATCCGAAGGCTCCGTTACTAATTCTGCCAGTTGGCTTTGCATCGTACCTCTGTGAAAATAAAACAAAATGAAAGAAGTTATAAAAGAGCAAATCAATTAAAATCTTTGCTTACCGTGTTCTATTTTGATGGATAGTGAGCATCCACCATCTCCGTTTACGCCATTTTTAACTTCCCAGTATATGGGAAGTTCTTGTAATCGCCTCGAAAATCGAAATTGAAATTTTCAACATTTCTTTACGTTTTGAGGTCTATTGAGTATATATAAAGTGTTTTTAGAAAGGGAGATGTATGTGTGTGTGTGTGTGTACGTTCGTGGACACTTTTTTCTACGAGCATAATTCACGTAAACAAAGTCGTATCGACTTCGTTTAGGTGTCAATCGAAGCGTCTTTGCAATTTTAAGAGTTGATTAGTATGTGGAATACTTCGTTCGGGGGGTTTCAAAACTTTTTATCATGATTACGTAAAAAATTAAATAAACAAGCCGCGAGGTGCGACCCATGAGGTCCACACGGTCAACTTCCCAGTAATATCTAAAAATATATTAAAAATATTCAACACAATAATAATTATGGAAATAATACTACTCCAAATAATAAAAATGTACTTCTCGTAAAAGTTATTGGAATGATTCCATATTAATCGTAATATCTACGCTAGCGTCAATTGATTACGTAAAGATTTTCGTGGATTAGTTTGATTTAATATTCACGCGGATCAATCGAAGGGGAGACAGGTTACGAAGCAGTTTTTTCATTAAAGTTAAAACATGGTGCTGTGAAGACTATTGAAAATCTTCTCAAATTTAGCAAATATTAATAAACTTTGATTGACTTTGCAACAATGTCTTTAGAATGAGAGATTTGAGGTATTATGATTCCTGAACCCTTTTTAGATGGTGACTTTGAATGATTTTTTATTTTTAATTGTTTTTTTGTAATCATGAGAAAAGTTTTTGCTGGTTTCTCTACAAAAATTTATACAATTTTATAAATTCTACAAACAATTATTATTACGATGTGCAAATCAGGTTAAAAATGAATTTTTTTATGAAAAAAAACACTACTTTTCGAATTTTTTCTTAATAAATTAAAAAGAACGCTTTAACAGTTTTTTTAAAATATAAAAACATCATAAAAATGATCATACGCGTCGATTGACACCTTAATGATAGAAATATTATATTTAGTTCTCGAGATATAATAAATGACGTAAATGACCATGAACGTTTAATGATTTTTTATTTTTTATTTAATTTTTTTTGTAATCCGGAAAAAAACTTTTGCTGGTTTTTTCACAAAAACTATTAGGAGTATGTAAATTATATAAACATTGCTTCCTTAGGTTTGAAAATCAGGTTCAAAATTTCGTGTTTTTGAAAAAAAACTAATTTTTTGCACTTTTTTTTAAAAAATTAAAAAACGGCTTCAAGAATTTTTTTAGATACTTGATAGAATTACAAAAATGCCAATACGCGTCGATTGACACATTGTTAAAAAAATTGTACGTTTGGTTCGCGAGATATAACGCATGACAGAAATGACCTTCAAAGGGGCAAATCATCAAACTCCCCCGACCGAAGTATCCCAAAAACTAATCAGCTCTTAAAATTGCGAAGACGCTTCGATTGACACCTCAACGAAGTCGATACGACTTCGTTTACGTGAGTTATGCTCGTAGAAAAAAGTGTCCACGAACGTACATACGTACGTACGTACGTAAGTACGTACATACACACACACACATACATCTCCCTTTCTGAAAACACTTTATATATACTCTATAGACCTCAAAACGTAAAGAAATGTTGGAAATTTCAATTTCAATTTTCGAGGCGATTACAAGAACTTCCCATATACTGGGAAGTTAAAAATAAAAAATCATTAACAGGCATCATGATTATCAAGGTCATTTCTGTCATGCGTTATACATATCTCGCGAACCAAACATACGATTTGCATGGATAAGGTATCAATCGACGCGTATTAATATTTGTGTGAATCTATCAAATTTTGAAACGTTTTAATTTAAGGAAAAAAGTGCAAAAAATTAGGTTTTTTTATAAACAATAAAATTTTAACCTGATTTACGAAAGACAGTATTCAACTTTATAAAATTTTTATATTTCAAGCAGTGCTTGTAAAAACAATATCCAAACTTTTTCTCATGATAACAAGAAACATTAATAAAAAAATAAAAAATCATTAACAGTCATCATGATCTTCATGGTCATTTCTTCCATTCACTATATTTCACGAACCAGATATAATATTTGCATCATGAAGGTGTCAATCGACGTGTTTTAAAATATCTTTGATTATTTTCATATTATAAAGATCCGTTTCAGCGATTTTTTTAATTCAATAGAAAAAAATGAGAAAATGCAAAAACTTAGGATTTTTTTCATAAAAAATATTTTTTAGCCTACCCAACAAACATTTAAGTATTGGATAAAGAAGCAATATTCTTATAAAGGTCGTATTATAGCTTCGAATAAGAAACATTCCGTATAAAATGATTATTAAGGTTATTTCTAAGAGTAGAGGCTTATAATGTCTTCTAATTTGGTAATTTTAAGACTTGGTTCCTATTGTTACTTCAACATGATTTAGCCAAGAGCAAGGTTTGTATAATGCTCTAATAATGCTCTTGAATAGAACCTACTGATTGTAGTTGTAATAATAATCTTAAAATAGCTTTTCCCAAGAGTAATTTGCGGTCAATTTTGACATTTGTCTCACTTTATATTTGTAACAATCTTGAACGAGAGCTTTATAAGTATAAGGGCTTATAACTTACTTATTAAAGTCACAATGAAGAAACTATCCTATAATGAGTTTATAAAAGCTTTAGAACAGATAAAAATCATCGGCCATATTTTCCCCTTTTGTAAAAAATGAAAACATTGAAGTGAAATGCAGCCAGGTTGAATAAGCTAATCTAAAGGTATTTTCATAATTTTCATACTATTTATTTGGTATTGCTTTTACACATTTTGTCAAATGACGATTTTTCACTTATTATGAACTATTTTGAGCAAGTAAATTACAAAAAGATTTCTTATATGAAGTATTGAAAATCATATACAAGTCACATTTCAAAGGCGCTTCAATTATTTAAGGGGTAGAACAATATACTTTATCAGTGAAATTCCTTTCGTGGAAAAATTTCACGTTCGTATAGTCATTATTTAACTCGCTTGCAATTGCTAGTTTGCAAATATGAGACACCATATTGCTTCACTTTTGCAATCTTTTCCAACGCTATCACCTAAACTAATCAACACACTACCATTTCATACAAAAACCACACACACAGCTTTACTTTCTATTCTTTCCGCCGAACGTCATCTTAATCAAGAGCATAATAAGTATATAAAGTCTTATATCAGCTTCCTCTAAGTTGTTATGGGAATTAGTTCTTATAACTTCTTTAAAGATAGTCTTATAAGGGATTTCAAGAGTTATTCAAATATGTTTATAGAGCGTTATAAGGCTAATTTCATACGCCACTTTCTCGCTACTAACATTCTTCAAGAATGCTATAAGAACAATGTCAAAAAGCTATACTCCTAGCCAAAGCTTGATTTGATTCTTATAAAGCTCTTGAAGTGCTTTATAAGAACAATAATGTTTGTTGCGTAATTTGCTCAACACAGTAATAAATGTTTATAAAATTTATGCATTCCTATCAGTTTTTGAAGAGAGATGATATGATTAATCAAAGTTTTGAAATGTTTGGATAATTTGAGCAGATTTTTGATGTTTTTTGCAGTGTTTTAATTTAAAAATCTGCTTAAATTTTGAAAACCATCAAAATTTCAATCAAATTTGCATTTGTGGTAATCAATCATCATTACTCATCCGCCAAAAGCCTTACGTAATCAATGGACCCTCCTGTAGACGATATGATTAATATTAACTCATTCCTGTTACTGCTATGAATACCTCTTATTATTATTATTTAAAGTAGTACTATTTTCAAAATTATTATTGTGTTTAATATTTTTAATGTTTATCTAGATATTACTGGGAAGTTGACCGTGTGGACCTCAAGAGTCGCACTTCGCGGCTTGTTTTAACTGTTTTTGCATGACAGATTTGTACATAGTTAAATAAGCTAATAGCACATAAACTTACTGCTGCCGTGACTTTTAACGCATTCATTCTTCTCGGCGATTGCAAACATAATGAATAAACGAGGATGTACACTCGACCTCTCGCGCGAGAGCTCTCAGCGGGAGATGGCAAGAGCACTCGCGCGAGAGTCTACAGCCGCCATAACACAATGCGGTTGGGCCAAGCCCCTGACCAAACTATTGGAAACTTAAATAAACTAACCTTAAAAGTGGTGGCTCCTAAGGTGAGTAGGTGGTAGTACCGCGAGTCAAACCGTGACAACATAATTTCTAAAGACAGACCAAGGCAACAGACTTTCATAATTCTTCAAATACTTGGACCACAAAAGAAAACAAGAAGGGGCGTCATAATAGATAAATAATAATAGAGTGGTATAATTAAAATTACGATCAGATCAAATTAGCAGTTAATAAGATCCTAAATACTTATGTATATAAAAGAATGGACTATGCATGGAAAATTTCAGTCGTGTACAAAACACTGAATATGGTTGAAAGTAGCAACCGAAATACGTATATGAGAAAATATATACTCTTTTTGGTAAAATGCAAATTCACGACTTTTCAATATTTTAAACACTATCAAAATATGCTGAGGGAAACAAAACACTTGTTACAACTTTATTTCGTGCAACGTTTTCCACTGCACCACAGCCAACCCTTGCCACGGTTTGGGCAATCTCTCCCGGCCTAACCCCGCGAAGAGGAGTGTGGGAATATATTTTTATAAAAAGGGCGCCACCCGTTTCTGCGCCGAGGCTGCTCTGTCCACGAATCCGGAAACGGGAACAGGATTCGACCCAGAATTACCGACCGATAAGGGAGCTTGAAAAAAAGGACACACAAAGCCGGAAACGCGACGTCCGCTTCGCCACTTCACACAATAACGACAAACTGATTTACTGAACTAATTTATTTTTTCCTAAAAACCGATCTATATCCTCACTTTATATTCTTAATTTTACTTACAATTTGTTTTCTCCTTAATCTACTTCCGCTGCACGTAATAGGAGAACCCTTGTGGTCCTTGTGTCGCTTTCGTGGTACTGCTCGACGTTGTGGGGGTTGGGTTGGTCGGATTTGCTTGCCTGGCTGTTGGAGACACGCGTACACACTATTTTACAGGAAACTCTCTTTCATTTATACTATATGAGTGTTCTTCTGGCACTTAGTATTTTCTCCAAACTGCTGACTTTCAAAAGTATCATTTGAATCCACTCAAACTCTCGGAAAAATATCGCAAATATTCTTATGGATCAATTCTTGAACGGTTCACTTCGTCCAAATGTTTATAAAACTCGGTTTCTTGGCCTCAACACTCGTCTTTACTTTCTCTATATGTTTTCAAAACCAACACTGGGAAATTTCTGTAGAAAAGTTTTCACTGTAAGATTTGCGCGGTCACGACAACGCACACCGCACTATTATTACTTGAAGATTTGAACTCGAAAAATGAACACCGCTCAAGCTCCGCACCGACAAAAAGGAGATCGACGCCGAAAACGCACTCGTCTTCGAGCCTTAAGCTTCGCACCGAAAAAAAGAGACCGTATGCTGCTTCCGCAACCCAATTTATCCGAAACACCAATCCCGTTGCTACATTGACGGTCAACGTCCACGAGTTTGCTGACCTCATCAAAGCTTCCTAGCTTTGGGACCGATTTTGGCGACGCACATCAGCTGGCGATTGAAGCCTCGTGGGTTCGGCCAGAGCGTTGCCTCTCGGTACGGGGGGAATGCTGTGACTGCTGCTTGTGCTGGTGAAATAATCGTGGCGGTCGTTAACCATGGTTAACTGCAATGGTTGTGGGTATCACAGGCACTTAGGGGACTCCATTGGCGTATCGTAGACCGGGTGGAGCCTGGATTTGAATCTGTTACGGCGATTGGGTGAGCGTTGTTTGTTACCGTGATTGCTGGCAACTTATTTGCAGGGTTTGTGACGTTAACTTTAATGGATTTAGCTGTTGAAGATACTTCAATTACACAGCTTTGCGCGCACGTTCAGGAACACTCTCCATAACAATCTTACTACCTACTTATCCAGCCTAATCCAATATCCTTACATACCTACATCTCCTCTATATTTATATAATCCAAACTTCTACTCCCTACAATATAATTCATTAGTAACAATATAATTCTTAATTGGCTTGATTGGGTAAAGTGGCGAACGTAACATTATCAATTTTTTTAACAAGACAGCGTTTACTCGCACGATGGTTTGGGGTCTTCAAGAACAGGGCAGACCCCCATTTTGCCCTTATGGGTTTTGGATCGACCACGTTGCGTGGCGAACGTAGCACACTTAAACTTTAAATATACTCTAAAGACCTAAAAACGTAAAGATATGTCGAAAATTTCGATTTTCGAAGGTAATAAATGACTACTGTACTAAAATCATTTCAAACCTGCTCAAATCAAGGGGGGCTGTTGTTTTGACTTTTTGAAGGTAATTTCTGTCACGCAAGTTATGTTTCTTAATCACTTTTGTATAAAAAGAAAAAGCACTTTATTTTTTCACACAATATTTTATTGCAACTTTACTTTATGCCGAACTTCTATCACTTGGTTTAATCTTAGACTGACTTTGACTACAATAAGATATCTTATTTATAGGTACCTATTGTTTATATGAACTGATCTTATTCGCAATTAGTATTATGCACTAAAAGTAATTTGATGTCAATGAATTGTATACAGATCATCAAATTATGATATTATTTACGCTAGCGACAATTTGCTTCGCGAAATCAATTAATTCCCAATGATTTCGTATCAATCAATCCAATTCCGTCATCACTGGGTCTAATGGGTTTAAATGTTTATATAAAAAGGAATTGGAACAATGGGTGAGTCATAACAATATAATTGATCACATGACTCATATTATTTGTTGGAGGAATGTTGGTAGAGATGTACGAGATTTAGGGACAGGTGTAAATGATGTTGTAATGTCAGAATCGGTTACAGGTTTATTGTCTGAGATTACATGCGTAACTTCTTCCTCCTTTTGATCAATGTTGTCCTCAACAATTGTTTGATGAATATTTATTTTGAAAGACTTACAATGGTTTTTGCAATAAAAATATAATCCAAAGGAGCAGGATATGAGAATAATTAAAAGTAATAGAATGGAACTCGTAGTAAGTACATTTTTGCGATGTTCAAATTTAACTTCTTCAATTTTATCTAAGTTTTTAGAATTTGCAATTTGTAGATCATCGAAATTGATAGCGTAATTATATCTTGATATATTTTTCACAGGTTCTAGAACTAATATCTGTTGGAATTGTTTTACATCATTTGTGTAGAGTTTTCCTTGTATATGCAGCTTACAATTACTAAATCTAATAACACAAAATCCAGCAAGTGGATATAATTTCTCGTTACAATTTTGATTAATTTTTTCAGTTATATTTAACTTCCCAGTTCCCTATGGGAAATTTTTGTAATGGGGTCGATTTTGCGAATCCCAAATTTTGACATATCTCCACGTTTTAAGGTCTCTAGAATCCAAATCCATCGTTTTTAGAGAGATGTCTGTGAGTGGGTATGTACGTATGTGTGTATGTGCATATGTGCGTATGTGCGTTCGGAATTATTTTTCTTCTCGATTATCTCGAGAACCAAAGTTCATATTGACGTGGGACGACGTTAAACGACGCGTAATTACGTAACTTAGAACTGAATGACTTTTTAGCAAAATCGGTTGAAAAAACGACCAAAAATTGCTTACTTTTAAACTGTTGATACGCACTTTTAATTCGTGCAGATACCAAATACCTTCATAGTAATGTTGTTATTATTGTGCGTTTTAGCAAAATTGTGATCAAATTTGTAAAAAATGTTATTTCAAAAAAAAATAAACATTAATTTATGAAATTCGAAACTTATATTATCAGGTTTAGGTGAATGGGAGTAGAGACGCGAATGCAGTTAATAAGTGGATATTGTTATAAATAATTTAATATTGTTAATAACAATCAAATAATATTAGTTATAATTTGATATTGTATATATAAAGTCAATTATAATTATTCAGTAACGGTCAAACATTCTTAATAACGAATCAATATTGTAAATAATAATTAAATACCCTCAATAATAGTTGTTGATTCCGACGCCGAAATAAAGAACGAGGTTGAGGACGAAGTGGAGGACAACAAGGATGACGAGGACGAAGAGGACGAGGTTGCCGAAGCTTTGGTAGAGGATGACCAGGTGGTGGAGACGTCTTCCTCTACCAAATCTTTTATGGTTGGATAAAAAATTGATAAAAATAATAAAAGTAATTATATTAATTAAGAATAATAATGTTTAATAATAGTAATTATTAATAATAGTAATTAATAATAAAAGAAAATTATAGCATTTTATTCACCCCACTGGGAAGTTAGTCCTCAAGCCTCAAGGGTCCCACTTAGAGCGCATTTTTACTACAAGTAATAGACCCTTTTCGATTTCTTCTACTTTGCTATTTGAGCTTATTAACTTCCCAGTATATGGGAAGTTCTTGTAATCGCCTCGAAAATCGAAATTGAAATTTTCAACATTTCTTTACGTTTTCAGGTCTATAGAGTATATATAAAGTGTTTTTTTTTTGTTGAGAGTAACACGTCTGCTTGGCACGACGTTCAGACTGAGAAGAAGGCATTTTATTTAATATGGCTCGGTTGACAAGTTTGCCGCAGTTGGCTCGGTTGACAAGTTTGCCACAGTTGACTGGGTTTACAGTACATAATACATTTCAACACCCCAACTCATTAGGTTCGAATTCTAATCAAAATTATTCGGGACTAATGCCCATTCGATATTTACACGCGATCATATTTGGTCCAGTAATCGCCTTTGTCAAACAATCAGCTGCGTTCTCAGTGGACGGGACGTATTCCACCTTAATTGTCCCATCCTGAATTTTGTCTCGTACAAAATGGTGCCGCACGTCGATATGTTTGGACCTCTTCCGGAGCATTTCCTCCGAAGAGAGTGCGATCGCACTCTGATTGTCACACCATATTATTACAGGTCCTCCGATGTCATCAAGATCAGCCGCAAATAGACACAACCAACAAGCCTCTTTTGTTGCCTCCGACAACGTCATGTACTCGGCTTCCGTAGACGACAATGCAACTGTTTTCTGGCGACTGCTGCCCCACGAAATTGCACCGCCAGCAAGTGTGAACACATAGCCAGTGCACGATCTTCTTGTATCAATGTCGGACGCCCAGTCCGAGTCCGAAAATCCTGTTAACTCCTCTCCATCGTACTTGTAGAGAATTTCATACCCAATCGTTCCTCTAAGATACCGGAATATTCTTTTCACCGCGATCCAGTGAGCACTACCGTAGCAATCGTTGTATCGGCTCACTTCATTTACCGCGAAGGCGATATCTGGCCTGGTCCCCTGGACCAAATATAAAAGACTTCCGACCGCTTCCCTGTATGGGATTGGTGATGTTTCCTCACCAGTTGTCGACAATTTCTTTGACAACTTCTGAGATGGATCACTTGGAGTCGGTACCGATTTGCAGTTTGTCATTCCAAAGACTTTAAGCACCTTCTCGATGTACTTCGTCTGACCAATTGCAATGCCACCATGTGTGTATTTGATTTCGATCCCGACACAATTCGTGGCTTGACCCAAGTCCTTCATTTTGAATATTCCGCACAACTGACTCTTGATTCTGTCTAGCACAGCTCGATCCTTCCAAATAATCAAAATGTCATCAACGTAAACTCCAATAATTAGCTGGATGTCCGGTGCTATGTAGATGCATGGATCTAAACGTGATTTCTTCAATCCAAGAACGATTAATGCCTGATCCAATTTTTTATTCCATTGACAACCAGCTTGCTTCCAGCCGTACATCGATAGATTTAGCTTACATATACGACCCGTCCCGTCGTCGTATCTTTCAGGCTGTTCAGTGTAAATTTTCTCATCAAGATCACCTTGAAGAAAAGCAGTTACAGCATCCATTTGATGAATCTTCAATCGATGTCGAGCAGCATAGCCGATGAGATACCGAATAGAATGGTATCTAACCACGGGTGAAAAAGTTTCAACGTAATCCACTCCGTATCGTTGCGAGCACCCTTTAGCCACTAGCCGTGCCTTATACCGAGCAATCTTTCCGTTCGCATCAGTCTTCACCTTGAACACCCATTTCGACCAATTTCCATGTTGCATTTTCAGCATGCGCCTTAATTTCGTCTCCCATCGCCTCGATCCAGTGCTGCTTATTGCCACCAGTCATCGCTTCATGAACCGTATTAGGTTCGCCATATTCAATAATGTAAGCGCACGCCAATGTCGTCTGCAAGTTTTTGCTTGCGATCCGATTCGATTTCCTAACTTCTACGACTTCCTCTGGATCTTCGTCGGATGGTTCATAATCGTCATCATTTGGATCGTCTAAGTCATCCGACGAGTTCATTTCAGCCGAATCAGGTGCCTTGTTTTGTGGCCCCAACTCAAACAAAATCTTCCGATTGCCAGGCTTCTCCTGCCGGGTTTCCGCAATCGATCTCTTGATACCAAAGCTGGGAGATGATTTTTCGTTCTGCTCGTCCACTGTAACGACATCCTCGAGAGCACCGGTTAAGTTAATTGGTTGATTTACCTTCATTTCTGGCGGATCCAGAAACTTGACATCACGGCTTATAGTGACGCTCTTCGTAACAGGATTATAACAGCGCAGAGCCTTTTGACCATCAGCAAAACCAACGAAAATCATCCGTGTAGATTTGGCGTCCCACTTCCGCCGTTTTTCCTTCGGCACATGCACCATGATGCTCGTTCCAAACATTTTGATGTTCGAAATGTCGACCTTCGATCCAGTCCAGATCTGTTCCGGTACACTATTGCCCAAAGTTCGGTAGATTGTGCGATTCGTGATGAATGCAGCCATGTTTACTGCTTCAGCCCACAATGGTTTCTCTAGATCAGCATCAAAAATCATGCACTTGGCCCGTTCCACCAGGGTTCGGTTCATCCTTTCGGCCACGCCGTTCTGCTGCGGCGTATACGTGCAACTGGTTTGATGAATAATTCCATCTTCCCGGCAAATTCGATCAAACTGTCCAAAGTATTCTTTGCCGTTGTCGGAACGGATAGTCTTCAACTTTTTGTCCGTTTGCCGCTCAGCCATTTTCTTGAAGTCAGCAAACACTTTGTTCTTCACGAAATCAACAAAAACCTTCCGCGAGTAGTCGTCGACAAACGAAACAAAATATTTCGCGCCGCCAACTGATGCATTTTCCATAGGCCCGCATACATCAGTGTGCACCAGTTCCAGAACACGCTTCGACTTGATTAATGCATTCGAACGATGAAATGGCTCACGACTGTGTTTGCCGAGAAGACAAGGAACACACTTTGACAGCGCATTGCGGTCGCCACTTACATCGATTCCGATCACCACTGAGTTCAATTTGATGAGATCATTGTATGCGACATGACCAAGACGCCGATGCCACATCATCAATTCGTCGCCTTTACTCTTATCAACTTTCAACGCAACAGTATCGACATTCAATTTGTAGACTCCGTTAGATGGTTTAACACACACCACCACATCGCCTTCAGCGTCCTGCACAACACAGCCATCGTTTCCAAATCGCACGATATTTCCAGCAGCCACCATTTTGGATACTGACAATAAATTTGCTGCCAAACCGGGTACATGAAGCACATCATGTACTTGAATCACTTCTCCGCCAACCGATAATCCTACCATTCCGCTTCCAGACACCTTCAATTTCGTATTGTCCGCTGTGTTAATTTCTGTGAATGATGAATTTGGCTTGAATTCCCTGAACAATTCACGTTTTCCCGACATGTGCTGACTTGCTCCACTGTCCACATACCAAATGATGTTCGAATGATCAACAGCATTCAGAACAATCGCATGAAATACACGATTTTTTTCTTTCTCGCTCACATTGTATTTCGCATCTGCATTCTTTCGATTTTCAGGACAATCCTTTCGCATATGACCTGTGTTATGGCACCTGTAGCACTTGTACTGAAAATTTCCTGCCTTCGTTCAAAATTTCTTCGATGATCTCTGTTGCCTCGAATAATGAGCTGCTTTAAAAGCATATCCGGACGTCTCACCACCATTTGTGGCACGTTTTGCAAATTCAGTGTCGATCAATCTACGACGCAAGGTTCCAGATTCTAACTGTGTGGTCAACTTCCCCTTGATTAACGTTCCACCATCCAAGCCAGTGATGAATGCTTCATATTCGCTCGTGAGACCGAACAAAATTACACCGCAAATTACAGTATCTGGGATTTCTAACCCCAAATCTTTAAGCACTCGGGTAGCAGTCGAAATTTTTTTTAAATAGTTGTCCATCGACGATGAATTTTCCAATCGAGCGGTCACCATGTCTCCGATCGAACGTGCTAATTTTATCCAACTTCGATCGTCGGACAATTCCGCACATTTTTTCCATACTTCGATGGCTGTGGGCAAATCCCCAATTTCATCATATAATGATCGGTCGATATTTATCAATATTTTTGCCCTCGCCTTCTTTAGTTTTATGCTATCGGTTAACGCGACCGGCTCATCAATCGAACCGTCCAAATCATGCCACTCAAGCAACACGCGTATTTCCCGTCTCCATGTCGAGTAGTTGGATGCTCCACCCAGCTTTTGGATTCTCTCCTCTTCCCTCGATGCCATTTTATTTTATGTTTTAATTTCCGCACGATCTTGTGCACATCCGACATCAATTTTAATTTTCGATTTTTATTTGCGACTTTTCCGCTCGAAATTATTTTTAACAAGAAGAGATATTCCGTTCGACTCGGTTAGCTTAGCGTTGGGACTGGGCCCATAACCTGTTGAGAGTAACACGTCTGCTTGGCACGACGTTCAGACTGAGAAGAAGGCATTTTATTTAATATGGCTCGGTTGACAAGTTTGCCGCAGTTGGCTCGGTTGACAAGTTTGCCACAGTTGACTGGGTTTACAGTACATAATACATTTCAACATTTTTAGAAAGAAGTATGTATGTATGTGTGTGTGTGTGTACGTACGTACGTACGTGCGTTCGTGGACAGTTTTTCTACGAGCATAACTCACGTAAATAACGTCGTATCGACTTTGTTGAGGGGTCAATCGAAGCGTCTTTGCAATTTTAAGAGCTGATTAGGTTTTGGGACACTTCGGTCGGGGGGATTTGTTGTTTTGACCCTTTGAAGGTCATTTCTGTCATGCGTTATATCTCCGGAACCAATCATACGATTTGCATAATTAATGTGTCAGTCGACGCGTATTAGCATTTGTGTGGTTCTATGAAATTTTTAAAAAAATCGTTGGAATCGTTTTTTAATTTATTAAAAAAAAAGTGCTAAAAATTAGGTTTTTTTCCATAAACAATAAGTTTTTAACCTGATTTGCAGCACGCAGTAACTAATGTATATAAAATTTATATAGTACGAATAGTGTTTGTAAAAAAATCAGCAAAAGTTTGTTTCATGATTACATAAAAAATGAAATTAAAAATAAAAAATCATTTAAAGTCATCATGATTTTCAAGGTCCTTTTTAGCATTCACTATATCTCACGAACCATATATGATATATGCATCATTGAGGTGTCATTCGACGTGTGTTAGCTTTTTTGTTATGTTTTTAATTTTATAAAAAAATCCTTTCTGCTGCTTTTTCCATTTAACTTCTATTAAATGGAAAAAACGGCAGATGGGAAAAATTAGATTTTTTTTCATGAAAAATAAATTTTTAACCTGATTTGCATAGCTCAGTAACAAATGTTTATATAATTTATACATTCCTAATAGTTTTCGAAGAGAAACTGGTCAAATTTTTTTGCATGATCCAAAAAAAACCCTAAAAAACGGCTCGTGAAAAATCACAAATTCAATGATTATGCCGAAAACATGGCAGTTTTGAACAAAATTATTTAAAATGGACACCTCGCGAGAAAACCTCTTCAGTGGGCGTAATAACAAGAATGCATTCACTTTTGCTAGCGCTTTTTTGTCCTTCAAGCATCGATATAAAAATAACAAATAACGTTAAAAAGGCTATATAGCCCGCCCCCTTCGATTTATCCGCGTGAATAGTCAATCAAACCAATCCACCCCCCAACCAACAAAAGCCTTACGTAATCAATGAGGGCTACAGTAGATGATATGATTGATATTAGCTCATTTCAATTACGGTTATGAGTACCTCTCATTATTATTATTTAAAGTAGTAGTATTTTCATAATTTCTTTTGTGTTTAATATTTTTCATATTCATGTAGATATTACTGGGAAGTTGACCTTGTGGACCTCAAGGGTCGCACCTCGCGGCTTGTTTTTAAATACGTTTAATTGTTTTCCAAAGTAGTTCATTATTTAAGAATTTAGTACGTTTTTCAGTTTCATAATAATTCCCATGATATAATACTACTTCTGATATATTAATATCCAATGATTCTGATTTATTGTTAGGAGTTTTCCTAACATAATAAGACAATAATGGTGGCGATAATACTGGTATATTTATAACAAAAATAATTATTTCTTCATTAGTTAAAACATTTAGTGTGATCTGTTTAAGTTCATCAATTGATAATTTGTGTGATTCGATTTCGTTATGTGTCAAAACTGAACTTGTCAAAGCACCTATTTTTGCTGAGTTTACGTTATCAATAATTTTCTCCAATTCATCTTTTATAAGATCAAGGCTATGGGTTAATTGCATATCAATCAATATTTTATTTATTTGAATAGTGGTATTGTTTACATCGGTCATTAACTGCTTGAATAGCTTATTTGTTTGGTTAATATTGTTTACAATAGTGTCTAGATTTTTCTTAAAAGCATCGTTGATATGGATTTGCTTATTATGTGCCTCAATAATGGTTTGATTATTGGTGTCAATAACTTTTGAGTGTTCCGTAATTTGATTAAAATCATCATCATCATTAATCCAAATAGAAATTTATAAACTTTACCAATAGGATCAATTAATCCTCGTCTGTAGCGATTGATTTTAGGTAAGTTTAATGAAATATTTTGATTTGTAATGTAATCAAAATGAAGTAATTTTAATTCTCCTTTGATCGTTTTTATGGTATTAAGAATGTAGGTACATGGAGCGATTTCTTGTGTAATTAATTCCAAAGCCAATTCATATTGTTTGAGGTCTTTTTTATGATAAATTCGTCGATAGTCTTGTATTATGCGGATGGGATCTTTTTTGATTAGAATTATTCCAGATTCGGTGTCTATGTTCTCAATTGTTATTTCAGCTAAAGTAGTTTTGATGGTAATAAATATGGTGACGATCAAAATCAGTTTGAAGATTTTGGCTCTTGGCAAATGTATCTGTAAAAGTAAATTTTCCATGCAATTGGGAATAATTTCATGTGAAGTATTTCGAGAATGATTTTGTTTCTGAAGAATGGCATATGTTGCTGGGAAAAATTTAAGGTTTGTTCACTTGCTATGTATTCTGCTGTAACGCAGGTAAATACTCCACAATCAGTAGAATTTGTTTGTTGAGAACTGTTTTCGACGTTGTCTTTTTTAAAATTTATATTTAATGGTTGTTGTTTTTTGTCAAAGGATTCAAGTTCCACGTAATTTACTAATGCATCTAGAACTAGATTGTTGGGGTTTCCCGAAGAATTGAAATACTGAATAGTCTTATTTTTGAAATTGATGACTGCTAAGCATCAATGTGGGATCGGAGCTTTAGTCGATGGCTACGCGCATGGTCACCCACGCTCTCTAGTCAAGGTGTGCTGCTTAGCGACCGACAACGATAAAAATAAATTGACAGTTAAAAAACTAGCAGGCAAGGCGTGAAGACGTTCACTTGTTATTTTCTGGTTTTAATAAAAACTCCACGAATAAATTACCTACAATTGGGGGCTCAACCGAGATCGTGAGTTAAAAGCAGAAAATACGGTGTGAACAAAAAACGAAGAACAATAAAGTTGAAAAGTCGAAATAACGTTGAAAATCGTGGCCATCAGGCCTTAAACGGAGTTACCGTGATATTCACATCAGGCGAAAAAAAGTTGTCAAGACGAATTACGAAGTGTTGTGGATTTTTCAAAAGTGATTTTGTCAAATACTCAACAATGGCCGCAAATGACGAAAAGCAGAACGAGGCTGCCGCTAATCTAGAAAAGGATGCCGTTAAAAGACAGAACGAGAAGAAGAAGGATGCACTGAGCAGCGACAATGGAGATAGTTCTTTAAAAAACGGCGAGTCTCGTAAAACAGAAAACGAAAGGCCAGCGAAAAAGTCAACGGTAGTTGAACTAAGATAGAAGCTTCAAGAATTAGGAATTACCACGACGGGCAAGAAGGCTGGTACGACGCCTGAAAGCATACGAAGACGAAGTTAACGATGTAGAAGAGTTTGGTAACAATGATATTGAACGGAACAACGAAGATTCTGAAGACGACGATCAAACGATGATGCGGAAATCGGAATCATCATCCGAAAGTGACGAAGGCGAAGAAGCGATGGCTCGTGCTCGCGATCTACGAGACAGACGAAGATGCCGAAGCACACGCGATGACAGAGACCGAAGACAAGTGAGACAAATAGATGTACGCGCCGACGTCAGACCGTCGTACAGTGCAGCGAATCTCTTTACAATAAAAGACGTGGAAGGATGTATTTCGCATTTTTCGGGAGACGATAAACTGCAAGTCGAAAAGTGGATCGAAGAATTTGAGGACACGAGTGAGTTGTTAGAGTGGAACAATTTGCAATTTGCGCGGTTCGGCAAAACAATATATCGCGTTACAAAAAGGAATTTCAACATGGAGACAAATGAAAAAACTGCTTGTGCGTGAGTTCGAAACAAAGTTGAATAGTGCGACGATTCATTGCCAGCTCGAAAAGCGTAAGAGACTATCGAACGAGACGCCGCGACAGTATGTGTACGCTATGAATACGATCGCTGATCAGGGAAACGTTGAGGAAGATGCTTTGATACAATACATAATCGATGGTGTATCAGATGACGATAGCGGTAAGGCAATCCTCTATAATTCCGATACGATCACAGAGTTGCGTAAAAACATAGAGCGCTACGACCGGATGAGAGAAAAATCCGGCAAGGATCGGAAGAAATTACAGGCGAAAAATAAGTCGAAAGAAGGCGAAAAAGGTGATAGAAAAACGAAACAGAGGAATGACACGGACTTAAGATGTTTCGGGTGCGGTTCAAACGAACATGTCGCACGAGAATGCCCTGATAAAGATAAAGGTCCAAAATGTTTTAATTGTAATCAATTCGGACACATCGCGTCAAAGTGCGAGAAAGAAAAATCTGAAAAGACGACAAAGAAAGACCGCAATACGAACGCAGTGAACGAGATCCAGCAGTTGGCAACGGACGACGAGATTATTGTTGAAATAAATAATATTCCAATACTCTCGATGATCGATACAGGGACAAGCCGGTCGATGCTGCGACGCAGCGAATATCAGAAGATAAACAAACCGCCGCTACGCCCGAGCATGAGTACGTTCCAGGGTTTCGGGAGTGCGTTGGTTAAGGCTGACGGAGTTTTCCGTACGGTGATTACGATCCACGGTGAAACGTACAACGCCGAAGTATACGTTGTGCCCGACTACGCCATGAGTCACTCTATGCTACTCGGAAAAGAGTTGACGAGATGCATGGATGTCAACATAAGAGGCGGGCGAGTTACAATAAAGAAGTTACCAATGAACGAGAGTAGGAAAGAAGATCTCAAGAAAGAAGAATTGAAGAAAGAAGCCAACAGTGGGGAATCTAGTGACGATGACGCAACGTATGATCTACCCGTGAACTGTGTAGAAGCGAACTCGGTGGATGTTGTCGATCGATATCGCGACGAAATCGAGAAACTGATTGAAGAGCAAACGCCGCGGAGAGAAGTGCAGACGGATGTAGAGACGAAAATTGTGCTTCAAGATGAAGTGCCTATCTGCTTGAGACCACGAAGATAAGCCGTCAAGGAAAAGACTATACTCAACAAACAGGTCGACGAGTGGCTGCGTGATGGAGTTATCCAGCCAAGCAAAAGTAAATATTCAAGCCCAGTCTTAATAGTACCAAAGAAGAATGGTGAGTACCGAGTTTGTGTCGACTACAGGCAGCTAAACAAAAAAAAAATCAGGGATCGATTCCCAATGCCGCTGATTGACGATTGTATCGACGCACTTGCGAAGGCTCAAGTGTTTTCGGTATTGGACTTGAAGAACGGATTCTTCCACGTGCCGGTTGCTACGGAGAGTCGAAAGTATACGTCGTTTGTAACACCAGATGGACAGTATGAGTTTTTGAAGACGCCCTTCGGATTATGCAACAGTCCTACATCGTTCCTGCGATTCATCGATGAAGTATTCCACGATCTAAGTCGACGAAATGTCGTATTCACGTACGTAGATGATTTAATCGTACCAGGTCAAGACGAAGAAGAGGCACTCGCTAACCTCAAGGAAACGCTCGCAGTTGCTGCTGAGTGAGGATTAACGATCAATTGGAAAATGTGCGTATTTTTGCAAAGAAACGTCGAATATCTCGGGCAAATTGAGAACGGTAATGTTGGACCTTCACCGTTGAAAATTAAATCCGTGAAGAACTTTCCAATTCCAACGTCAAAGAAAGCCGTGCAGAGTTTCTTCGGATTGACGGGTTACTTCCGGAAGTTCATTCGTGATTATGCTAAAATCGCGAGACCGTTATCCGAAATGGTGAAAAGCAATCATAGATGCCGTTTCGGGGCGGAAGAAGAACAGTCTTTCGAGGGGCTGAAGCAGTTATTGATAAGCGAACCAATATTGAGAATATATCGTCCAGATTCAATCACGGAGTTACACACGGATGCCAGCAAGGAGGGCTATGGAGCCGCTCTATTGCAAAAAGTCGATGACGAAGATCGATTTCACGTTGTTTACTTCATGAGCCGCAAAACTTTAGATGCCGAGAAGAAACTGCATTCGTACGAGCTCGAGGCTCTTGCAGTGGTAGAAGCAGTAAAGAAATTTCGTGTTTATCTACTCGGAATTAAATTCAAGCTGGTGACTGATTGTTCAGCTTTACAAATGACACTAAGAAAAATTGATATCTCGCCGAAAGTCGCGAGATGGGCGTTGATGTTAGAAGAGTTAGAATATGAAGTCGAGCATCGCGCGGGGACTCGCCTTAAGCACGTAGACGCGCTCAGTCGTTATCCGGTGATGATAATTGAAGACAGACTGATGCCGATGATACGCAAACAACAGGATGATGAAGAAAGACTACAAGTCATCAAGAAGATTATAAAAAAAGAACCATACGAAGATTATATCTGCGAAAACGGGATTCTGATGAAGAGGAATGGCGAAAAGAATGTCATCGTGCTGCCAGCGAGTATGCATCGAGATGTTATTCGCAGAGCACATGAAAATGGACATTTCGGAGTGAAGAAGATGCTCGAGAGTTTAAAATCAGAATATTACATTCCAAAATTAACTGCGAAGCTCGAGAAATACGTAAGTTGTTGCGTGCCTTGTATACTGGCCGAAAACAAGCGAGGAAAGAAACAGGGTATGCTCAGACCTATACCGAAGGGTGATGTACCACTGTCGACTTATCACATCGACCACCTCGGACCGATGACAGCAACGTCGAAGGTGTACAAGCATTTACTCGTCGTTGTCGATGGTTTCTCGAAGTTCGTTTGGATCTATCCGACGAAAACAACTAATGTGAAGGAAGTACTGGACAGGTTGAAAAGTCAACAAAAGATCTTCGGAAATCCGCAACGAATCGTTAGTGATCGCGGCTCAGCGTTTACGTTGAACGATTTCCGTGACTACTGCGCAAAGGAAAATGTCGAACACGTGCTGATAACGACAGGAGTACCAAGGGTAAACGGACAAGTCGAGCGAGTGAACCGCATCATCATCCCAATCCTGACGAAATTGGCTCACGAATGTCCCGATAAATGGTATCGGTATGTAGAAAAGGTGCAATGGGCAATCAACAGCACTTATCAGAGGAGCATAAGAACCAGCCCTTTCGAGGTGCTCTTCGGAGTAAAGATGCGACAAAAAGAAGACGTCGAATTACTGACATTGGTCGAGCAAGAGACAATATCTCTATTCGACAAACAACGTGAAGAGCTACGTGCTATCGCAAAGGAGAACATCGCAAAAATTCAGCAAGAGAATAAGAAGAATCACGATCGAAAGTGCAAGCCAGCTGCCCAATATCATGTAGGCGATCTAGTCGCCATTGAGAGGACGCAGTTTGGTCCTGGTTTGAAGATCAAAGACAAATTTCTAGGTCCTTACAAAGTCTCAGAAGTAAACGGAAACGATCGGTACGAAGTGATTCGCGAAGGTGACTGGGAAGGTCCCAGAATGACCAAATCATCAGCAGACAATATGAAGCGGTATGAGTACGATTCTCCAGAGACCGGAGAATGGCAGGAATGGCCGAATGTGGGATCGGAGCTTTAGTCGATGGCCACGCGCATGGCCACCCACGCTCTCTAGTCAAGCTGTGCTGCTTAGCGACCGACAACGATAAAAATAAATTGACAGGTAAAAAACTAGCAGGCAAGGCGTGAAGACGTTCACTTGTTATTTTCTGGTTTTAATAAAAACTCCACGAACAAATTACCTACATCAATGATTTTCATTCACATGCACAGGAATGAGTATTATGTCGATATAAAATATGTCAATTTTCCTCGTCCAACTGCGGACCGAATTATAACCAGTTTTTAAAAGACATGTCATGAAGAATGTGTTATACAAATATACTTTTGGTAGCAGAGGATTTGTTCTACTACGTTCTGAAATCAAATTGAAATAAAAGTTTATAATTTGGTCGTTGATCCATTGATCTGTTTTTAACGTACTTAAATCATCTCTGGTTATGCTTACACCGAATTTAGAGATTAACATTTGATTTTTTGGTAATCCTTCTGCCAGGGCCTGATGAATTATGTTTTGTTGTTCACATGTAATTGTTGTATCAAGTTCATATTTTAATGGTGGAGATATTTCAGGTATTACTGGTTAAGGTATTAGGTCAAGATCCTGATTATAGTATTTTTTAATACGTTTCTTGCTATCTTGTATTATATTGCCATCAACGGTTTTTAGTATTTTTTGCTTTAAGTATTTTAGTTGCTCCTTATCACGCTTGTTAACAGGTTTTTTTTTTATAAATACATGGCTGTTTTGAGGATCTTCACGGCTACGATTATGCTGTTTCATCCAATTTTTTTTTAATTGAAATGCTGCTGAACATGTTGTTTGCGATGTAAGCCTTGTTGTACTTCTAAGGGTTTATACTCTGATGTTGAATGTATCGTATTGTTGTAGTATTCTGTTGCTTTCAAAACTTTTTCGGAAATATTTAGTTCTGGATTTGTTAATGTTGAAATTCTAGTGTGCTCATTTAAAAGCCATGGCATCTGCTCATGTCGGAATTACCAGTGTGAGATTGTGGTGACGAAAAATGATACTCGATATTTTCAGTACGAAGGTAATCTCGAATATTTACAACATTAAATTCGTAATCGGAAACGATTTTTCGGGGTTTTCCTAAATTTGCATTTCGTTCTGCAATTAAATTTATGAATGTCATTGAATTTTTATCGGTTGTTTCCTTCGTGTATATATGTTTAGAGAATTTATCAATTGTAGTAAAGAATTGACGGTTGCAAGTATAGAAAATATCAATATGTATAATTTGATTTATATCATTTGGAGTTTCGGTTAGTTTGAATTTCGTGTTTACGGGATGGCGATCATACTTTGCCAAATTACATGTTTCGCAATAATTGATGAATTTCGTTATTAATATAAACAGGTTTTTAAAATAAAATTTATTTTTGATTTAACGATAGTTTTCAAGTATTCCTCGATGGTTACCTTTTTCATGGACTTGTTGAGTTATTTTGAAACATTGACTTTCATTTGTAATATCTATAGCATTATATGAACATTTGATAAATGAAATATTATTGTTATTAGAATATAAACTGACGATAACTATTTGTACTTTATTATATTCTGGATCACTTAGTTCGCTATATATACCAAATCTGCCTTTTTCTGGCATGAAGCGACGAATTATGTCACGTAATTTTGATTGATCGTTAATATATGTTTGATCGATGTATATTTTTCGATTTTTATGAATTTTTTTATATTCGGTTTGTTTTTTCTGGACAATACATTCCTTGAGCGGAATAAAGTCTTTTTGACTTTCTTCCCCAGAGTGTATTGTTGCTGCATTTGATTCGTTATAAGATATTACGAAAATATTATCAGTGTTATTGTCATCAGTATTCACATTTATTTCGTTGTTATTGACATTAATTCTACTTAAGAAGTCGGCTACTTTATTTTCTTTGCCCTTAGGGTACTGTATATCAAAATTATATTCATTGAGTTTAATTTTCCAACGTTGCAATTTACTATTCGGCTCTTTTAAGTTACTTAGCCAAATCAAAGGGCGATGATCGGTTCGTATGTCAAATTTTACACCATACAAATAGGGGCGTGTTATATGAGGAAAATCCCAGCTCGCAATATAACCGGTCACATGCATGATAGATCTTCTTACTGACGTGGACCGGCATGCCTGAATAGCGAAAGAGTAAGAACTAGGCATGCGAATGAAAGGACATGTGAATGTGTGTTCTATACGAGACAGACGAAAAAGGATATTTGCATGCGAAGATGTGTATGTGTGCATGCCAGTATGAGTTCCCGAGATAAGCGATCGGGTAGAGTTGGACGTCAGTCTTGACCAGACACAAGGTATATAAACTACATTGGTATGATCTGTTGTTACGTCATCCGGCGGGGAGGGGGTGGCCAAATATACCCATGTGGGATTTCATACACACTTTGAATGAAGCCAATTTTTCTTTTTCCGACTGGGAATGTAGTTCTTGCGAATATGTCATTGTTTTGTCATTTTTTACCAAGAGAATAGTGCTATCTAGCAGAGCTAGAAAGTGATGAGTGTATATAACTGTATATAATATATAAATCAAATATAATTTTCAGAGACTTCACTCAAATTGTACGGCGACACTTTGGATCATTTTACGTTTTTCAACGACACTTCCAAACTATGCTATATATAATTATGCTCTTGATGCGGTGTTTATTATAGAGAATTTTGAAATTCTTTATCTGTTGTCGAATAAAATTTGTTGTAACTGTTATTGGTTTGACGATGGATGCGCTGAAAGTCGAACAGTCACAATCCTACTTTTATTGTTGAAAATTGATTATATTGTCTTGCTAACTGACTAGATGACAACAACTGACACGCTCAATCCATTTGATATTTCTCTCCGCTTCATTTTAATGGCATGTGATTTTAAGACTAGCTCTGGTATATAGCATTTACCATTGCTTATATGTCTATTGTGAAATATATAATGAGGTGAACAGGGCTGCCCAAATATTTTCCAATCTATTTTTTAAACTGGATGGCACCTCTACTGGGCGTGTCTGTGCGATATTACGTCACTCGGCGCGGAATCCTAGGGCAATAAATCATACCTCTTCTGGTTTATATACCTTGGACCGGACATCGGGCGCGTCAGTAAGTTGATTGATTTTACTGAGGACTGAGCTAGTAGGTTATTTGATTGAGAAGTATTAATTTAATCTTAATAATTCAGATGTGGGGTTGTACCCTATTCCGTGGGATTACGTAATTATAGTGAACGATTTCAAGAAAAATCAAGTGACATAAGTGAGATTGGTGACATTGAGTTGAAATTACCAACAATTGGTGAACAAAGTGCCCCTTCAAATCCAATGAGTGAACTAGAGTTAGTGAAATGGGAAAACTCTCTAATTAAAAGAGAGCTGGTATTAAAGAATGCGGCTTCACTTCGCGCCCCAGAGCCATCTGCTTTAAATGAAAATGTGACAAGTCCGATTCCGTCCACAAGCATAATCACCCCTGATTCGCAGTTTCGAGTAAATACTCTAGAATTGGCGGCACTAATTCCCCTTTTTGATCCAGCTACAAGCCACATGTGTGCTGTGAAGTGGATACAGAACATAGAGCGTATGGCGGAAATCTACTGTTGGGATGACCGTACAATGCTACTGTATTCTACGCTTCGCTTGAATGGAGCCGCGAAATATTGGCATCAGTCTAGTACTGATATAACGTTTTAAGCTAAATTCAAAAAGGAATTAGTCCAAAGTTTTCCGACCATGGGGAACATTTCATCTGTCCTTATAAAAATTATGCCTCGAAAAAAGAAGCCTGATGAGTGTGTAGAAGAATACTTCGCCATATTACAGCTTTGGCAAAATCCATTCACCTCTCAGAAAAAGAGACTATGACATATGTCGTATCCGGAATGAATAGAAGAGGGGTTTCCGATATGCTAACAACATCCAACTGCGCAAATATGCAAGAGCTGTTACTCCCGATCAAGCGGATAGATGCTATGCGTGAACAACAGCAGCATCAAGAGCTCTTGAATGATCAGAAGAGCTGTAAAAGAAAAACTGATCGTGTTGAAATACTTGATAGAAGAAACAAGTATCCACGGTATGAAGTAAAAGGAAACATAGCATCTCGATATGATCGTTATCCGCGCGCAGGATATTCAAATGCTTCTCCGGTGGAAAAAGTTGTCCCTGAAAAGAAGGAATCAAACACAAAGATTAGGGAAAACATTGTTTGTTTTAAATGCAAGAAAGCTGGCCATCGATTCAAAGATTGCCCGGAACGTGGTCTCAAATGTTTTAGGTGTCATAAGATAGGACACAGTTCCAAAACGTGTGATCAGCCATTGTGACTTTCAATGAACACAATAGAGGATTGGGGCCATAGTGAGTACTATTCAAATATTCTGGTAGGAAACATTTCTGTCAAGTGCTTTTTGGATTTGGGGAGTGAATGCTCAACAGTGAAATCCAGTGTTGTCAAGAAAAACAATTGGGATATTTATCCGTGCAATGTCAAGCTCAAGGGATTTGGCGGTAAGCTAACGAGCTCCAAAGCTAAAATTCTGCAGGTGGTAACATTTCTACAAGTAAGTGCTAGAATAGAACTTTTACATTTGGAAGATTGCGTGCAGCTTGTGCCCATCATATTGGGTAAGAATTTCCTTGACAGACCTACAACTCAGCTTATAGAAACTTGGAAGAAAGTAGAGTTTTCCGAAATTTCGCCTGTGATTGAAAATAGGAAAAGAAGCTTGAGCCCCCTGAGTAAAGTAGCGAGTAGCCTAAAAATAGCAGCAGATATTGACAAACACAACCTAGAACGGTTTTTAAAAATAATAAATAATTTTCGCTGTTGTTTTGCTACAAATATAGCAGAACTGGGAAAAACCAACCTTGTAGAGATGAGCATAAAGCTACAGCCAAATGAAATCATAAACTATAAACCATACAAAGTTCCATATGGCCTTCAAAAGAAATTAAGGGAAAAAGTGCAGGAACTATTAAAATTAAACATTATATGTGAATCTGTATCCGAATTTTCCAGCCCAGTACTCTTAGTAAATAAAAGTAACGGTGACTACAGAATCTGTGTGGATTATCGTAGATTGAATGAAATCACTTTGCGTGAAACATTTCCTCTTCCGAATCCCAAAGAAACCTTAAATCTTCTTACAAACAAAAAGGTATCTACTAACCTCGATCTTATGAACGGATATTACCAAATCGCGGTTGAACAATTTAGCCGAAAATATACAGCTTTCATTACGCCTGAGGGACATTATGAGTATAAGCGTGTTCCATTTGGATTAACAAACTCTCCCACCGTATTTTTGAGACTCATGAATAAAATTACCCAAGGAATTCCGTTCGGCGAAGTCCTTGTGTACCTGGACGATATATTGATATCAACCGAAACAATAGAAGAAAACACGGAAATTTTAAATCTTTTATTGAGTAAACTCTAAAAGGCTGGCGTTACTCTTAAGCTAGAAAAATGTACATTTTTTAGCAATGAAATACAATTCGTTGGCCATATTGTCAGTGTCCGTTGAATTCAACCAGGAATAAAAAAAACGGCAGCCGTTGAAAAATACAAACAGCCGTCATCAACAAAAGAAGTTCGACAATTTCTCGGACTGTGCGGTTACTTTCGACGATTTGTGAAAGATTTCTCGAAAATATGCCGACCTCTAACTGAACTTCTGAAAAAGCAGACTGAGTTCTATTGGAATGAAAAACAACAGGCTGCTTTTGTAACATTAAAGCAAAAGTTATCGGAACGACCAACATAGGCTATTTACGATGCGCACAGAAGTCACCAAGTACATACTGATGCTAGTTGTCATGGAATTGCGGGCATACTTATGCAAATAGAAAGTGATAATTTGATCCGTCCAGTTGCATATTTAAGTCGTTGTGCTACTGATTTGGAGTCTAAATATCACAGCTATGAGCTGGAAACCTAAGCTGTCGTAGAATCGTTGGAAGGTTTCAAATATTATCTGATTCCAAAAAAATTGAAAATGCTGTCTTGTAGCGATCAGATTCCAGAATCTCGATTTGATGAAATCCTTCCACCAAGTCTAATGTTGTGAAATATTGCGCTTTTTCTAATTTGTCAAATATACTTTCTATATTTGGAATAGGAAATTTGACAATGCGCCATTTGGTTCTACCTGAATTATCTGTTTTTTTTGGGGATTACCCAGATAGGGGCGTATAGGGTGAAGTTGAAGGTCGAATTATTTTCTGTTCGAGCATTTCGTTGATTTGGGTATTAACTGCTTGCTCGTGAATCTGTGGAAAGCGGTATATTTTTGAATAAAGCGGTTTACTATTGTTAGTGATAATTTCGTGCTTTGTTTTTGTTGTACAGGTCAAGTTTGTTCCTTTTTTGTATAATATATCCTCATATATTTTGATTAGTTTACTCAAAGCACAAGATTCTTCACTATTTAAGTTTTCGAACAATTTATTCACTGAATTGTTTTGATTTTGCTTTAATTCAGATTGTACATTAATTTCAACGGGGACTACGTAGTTAAAGCAACATTTTCGATTATTTCATTCAAGAAATCCTTCTCCCATGTGTAGCATTGCATTAAATGGGTATAATATGTTTTGACCGATTATTGCTTTAAATTGTTTATCTCGGAAGTCCATAACGTTCCACAAGATTTGATATGTTTCAGGTATTTCAAGTTCCTTGGGCATACCACTTTTTACTTTATGAGTTACATAGCATGTACCGGAGAGGCCAAATATTGGAAGGGAAGTATTTAATTGAATTTTCGGAGAACTTTTCAGACAATTTACATCAATAATTGAAGTGGACGCTCCTGTATCTATAAGTACAGGGATAACTTCGCTATTGATGGTTAGATTAATTATTGGACGAGGGTATCCGAGGCTGCTATTTGAAAATTTACGTCCGTTGGATTGTTTGGATTTTGACGATTTCTGTACCTCGCGGAGTTATCTAGCTGCATTGGTTCAGCACGATTATTTGGTCTGTTGTAATTTTTATTGTTATTGGAGCGATAATTATTATAGTTTTGATGGTAGTTATTTGGATAATGGTTATTATTCCGACGATAATTGTTATTATGGTAGTCCTGATTTGAGCTGTTCCGTAGTGGATTACTATTTGAATTGAAATTACGCGGATTATTATTATATGAATTATTTCGCGACTGATAGTTGTTGTAGTTATGGTTACGTCGATACGAACTTCTACCACTATCAAATTGTTAGCAGTTAGTATTCTGTTGAATTTCACACAACAGGTTATC
The DNA here is from genome assembly GCA_963942545.1 of Oxycera nigricornis. NCBI lineage: Eukaryota > Metazoa > Arthropoda > Insecta > Diptera > Stratiomyidae > Oxycera > Oxycera nigricornis. The sequence goes on from OZ012661.1 coordinate 72,423,893, forward strand.
TGATTGATCAAGGGTCGCACAATTACGAGTTTCGATAAGAAATGTTTTGTACTCCGTTAAGAGAGATTTAAATTTATTTAGCGCTAAACTCTCATTACGTACTGGATTAAATTCATCGTGTAATGCACGATTAGGGTCTTGGAAATATTTAGTGTTTAAACGATTTAGCAAGCTATTTCGCCTAAGATACATATCACTTATATTTCTAATGCTGGAACTTACCGAATGAATTCGATTGACAATTGTGCTATCGGTTTCGTTTACGCCAAAGGTTGTTATCAGCAAGGATTTCCCATTCTGCCAGTTCGGAATTGAAATCTTTTGGACTGCATTTCGAGCAGGACCCTGAAGCTTGTTGATGATGAGTCTAAAAATGTATGTTTGCTGGTCTACAGGCTGTGATAGGTTGAGGATTATGTGGGATTCATCTATCCAGGTATTGAAGGAACACTCTGCGTTGTTACCGTTGTAGACTGGTAGACGGCGAGCTTTCTTTAGAAGTTCCTCGAAGGATAGTTGAAGTTGTTGTGGACGATCGCCTTCCGTGGTTAATTAGTTGTTTGTACTTTTTGAAAAGACTTGTAACGTCTTTTATTGATTTTTCCTAAGGTGTTAATGATTTTCTCTTTAGTTTGATGTTTTTTTTTGAAGTGACTGACCCTATTAAACGGATGCAATTCACTTTTTGTTTTTTTATTTTAGTGAAGTACGGATTCGAAGTTTTAATTCGCACACCATGTATAAATGATATTCTACGTAGCGGTGTCGCGTACGTAATAAAACAAAACCTCTTTTTTCGAAGGTTCGATCGCCTTAGAAGGATTCTCCCTCCTTAAGACGGATGACTGTGCCAGTTATTGTAAGTAATTTGATGTCAATGAATTGTATACAGATCATCAAATTATGATATTATTTACGCTAGCGACAATTTGCTTCGCGAAATCAATTAATTCCTAATGATTTCGTATCAATCAATCCAATTCCGTCATCACTGGGTCTAATGGGTTTAAATGTTTATATAAAAAGGAGTTGGAACAATGGGTGAGTCATATCAATATAATTGATCACATGACTCATATTATTTGTTGGAGGAATGTTGGTAGAGATGTACGAGGTTTAGGGACAGGTGTTAATGATGTTGTCATGTCAGAATCGGTTACAGGTTTATTGTCTGAGATTACATGTGTAACTCGCGCTGTATCTCACAAACCAAACAAAGGCTTTGCATCATTCAGGTACGATTCTATCAAATTTCTAAAAAAAACTGTTGGAGTCATGCACAAGAAGTTCAAAAATTAGGGTTTTTTCATAAACAATAAAATTTTAAACTGATATGCGAAACACAGTCATCAATTTTTATAAAATTTGTATACCCTAAAGAGTTTTTGTGAAAAAACCAGCAAAACTTTTTTTCATGAAAACAAAAAATATGAATTAAAAATAGAAAATCATTAAAAGTCATCGCGATTTTCAAGATCATTCACTATATCTCACGAATCAAATCCAATATTTGCATCATTTAGGTGTCAATCGACGCTTTTAGCATTTTTGTTATGTTTTGTTTGTTTAGTTTTAAAAGATTTTTTTTTAATTTTATAAAAATAGGCGAAAAATTTGGTTCTTTTTCATAAACATTAAATGTTTAACCTGATTAGCGCAGCACAGTAATAAGTGCTTATTAAATTTATAAACTCTTATCAGTTTTTGCAGAGACTTTTTTCTATGACAAACATAAAATAAATATAATTTAAAAATAAATAAACAATATAGTTGAAAAATAAAAAAATCATTCGAAGCCACCATGTTAAAAGGGTCCATAATAATGAAATTACTTTATATCTCTTATTCTAAATACATTTTTTCTAAGTCAATCAAAGTTAATATATTATTTGCATAATTTGAGCAGATTTTGAATAGTTTTCACAGTACCGTGTTTTCATGTTAATAAAAAACTACCTAAATTTTACAAACCAAAAAAAAATTCACTCAAATTTTGATTTGTGGTAATCAACGCTTAGAACAGTAAAATGGTTTTTAGTCAATACTTTGCTAGATCCTACGCTATAAAAAGCTTTCATCAAAATTTTCTTTTAGTTTTTAGTATATTTATTCTTCAGTGTTCTTAAGATTTCAATTACTTCCCCCATCATTATGTGTAAAACATGAAATTAAACTGATCATTGCCCACATATTCAATGTTTGTCAAGATCAACAGATGATAAGAAATAATTATTAATCTCATTGATGTAGAATCGTAAAAAATACAAATTCAATGATTATGCCGATGTCATGGTAGTTTTGAACAAAATTATTTAAAATAGCCACCTCGCGAGAAAATCTCTTCAGTGGGCGTAGTAACAAAAATTGCATTCATTTGTGCTAGCGCTCTTTCGTCCTTCAAGCATCGATATAAAAATAACAAATAACGAAAAAAAGTCTTTGTAGGCTGCCCTCCTCTGATTGATCGCGTGAATATTCAATCAAACCAATCCACCCCCCATCCATCAAAAGCCTTAAGTAATCAATGGACGCTCCAATAGATGATAAGATTGATATTAACTCATTTCAATTACTGTTATGAGTATCTCTCATTATTATTATATAAAGTATTATTATTTTTGTGTTCAATTTTTTTAATATTTATGTGGATAGTACTCGGAAATTGACCATGTGTACCTCAAATTTCGCAGCACGCGGCATGTTTATTTAAATTTCAAATCAGCTATACTTAAGTTGCAACTTAAAATGAATCATAAAATACGTACTTAGTTTCGATTTGACATCTAAATGACAAACACCTAATTCCTAATTCACGAGAGAGATCTTGGATGTTGGATGACCTTGAATGCCTCAATGCAAAAAAAAGCTGTAACGAATTTTATCTAGATTTAATCAGCTCGTGCTTTTGCTAATTCTTTTCAATTGACTACTCAACGAAGTCAACGCGACTATGCGTTCGTGAGATATCGTTCTAGGAAAAACTACAACGAACGTATGTATGACGGTATACACTCACACAATAGGATTTCTTTCCAAAAATACCTTGCGAATACTTCAGAGACTTTAAAACGTAGAAGTATGTCAAGAATTTTGATTCGGCCAATTAAGTCATCTCAAAAGTAAGTGTCACTATAAAAAAACGCTCAAAACTGGTTTAAAAAGTTTTATTTTTATGATTACATATATTAGTTATTTTTCTACATTATCGCCTTGAATTTCAATACATTTTTAGTACCGTGATAAAAGATTTTTCAATACAGTGTCGTACCATTTTGCCGCCAAACTGATTAGCCATGTTTGAACTTCTTTGAGATCGTCTTCATTTGCGAAGGGTCCTCCCCCGAGATGTTGCTTCAGCTGCGGGAACAGATGAAAGTCGCTTGGCGCAAGATCAGGGGAGTAAGTATCGAAATTCTTCAAGCAGGTCTTGAGTTTGACGAGCAGAGTGTGGATGTGTGTTCTTCATTCAATAAATGATAGGCGCCAACGATTAACCATTGACCTTGACATAACGTCGTCACCGTATACACTACACAACTCGCGATGAATTTCAGTCGCACTTTTATTTTTACCCGTTAAAAAACGAATAACACTATGTACTTCGCAATCGGCGGTAGGAGTAAGTGGTAGCTCCATAGTGGCTTACTCGTAACTGACAAATGGATCATAGCGGCTGCATAGAAATTTTACAGGGCTGCCACCACAGTATAGGTAGACCCAGTATGCAATCGAAGCCCAAAAGCTCGTATTTTCCTTCCAAGAAATGGCGCCATGTGCTGGCCATGTGCTTGCAAAATTTGACGAATGCCTAGCACTGCCAGATTTGCAGAGGATAAAGCATTTTCGCGGACTTCATCTTTCACTTCAACACAAGAGACATATTTTCAGCCATTTTGGCTTTTTCTCTCAATCAATATGTCAAAAGCAAATAAAATTTGTGTCAGCAAAGACGTTTCACCATTGTAATTCAATGAACCGAAGTTTCTAACGGCGTTTTTCACGCCTAGCATGAAACGTTCATGGCAGTGCCCCGAACAGTAGATAGCTGCCATTTTGTCGTAAATGGCAGCAAACGTATGATAAATGGCAGCCAACATATGATGAATGTAAACAAACATATGCTAAATGTAAACAAACATTTGACATTGTCCCGTAGAACCGCGGGCCGTACTTGATAGTGCGCCTATATATGAAACATTACCTACTGGGTGTACCTATACTGTGGCTGCCACTACCCCCAGACGGAAGTTCCCTGCTAATCCCAGACTTATCCTGCCAAGCACGCAGAAATAAAAAAAATGTGGAACTTACTTTTGAGATGACCCTCGTACAATATCTTCCCCATATGCTGAGAAGTTAAAGATGATTTAAAAAATGTCATATAAACTAGATGCAATTCTGAGTGTGGTCTGAATCCTGCTGGCTTAAAAGCTCGCCAAATGGTTTGGCATTCCAAGCAGATTAGAAATAGCTGTGCTGTTTACCCAGTGTGCCGAAATTATCTGAAGGAAAATATATATATTTGAACCTCCAAACAGAATCGTTTTTCTATTATGTGTTATTTATACTTACACACAAATTCTGAAATATAATTTACATACACTGATAGCTTAGGCTATGTCCAGATGGGGCGAAAACGTCACGAAACGTTACGCGCGTACGTTGCGTCCAGACAGGGCGAATACGCGACGAATCTGTCGCGTTTTCTCCCCGATCCATTTTGCCTCGACGCTGGTACTCGCACTGTAATTCGCGCGTAAGCTGGACGCAACAATGAGTCTCTAGTATCTCGACTCGCGCGCAATATGCGCGTATAACGCGCGAGTCTGGCGTAGTGCAAACTATTTACGCGCGTATTTTAAATTCGCGCGATTCTTGTGGATGCGATGTACTGGTGACTTGTACCTTGCCAACGCGCGTAACGATTCGCGGCTTCTGGACATGGCCTTACTTCCAAGCTTCTTATTGGACTACTTTCTCAATCCATAAAAAGTGTTAGCCAACCCTTTCAAGAGCTGACTCAACAACTTATTGAATATATTGGTTCAGTTCATGTTACTATTTCTTCGAAAAAATACCACTTCCGATTTTTATGTGCGTAGAGACAGTTTCCATCCATACGAAATCTACTTTATATGATACCAGTCATGTGCTGGGGGAAGATGCACATTTAAGATGTCGTAAATGTTATTAAATTCTCAGTATATTAGGTAATTTTGTACGTACGCATGCTCGTGGCTATTTCGTTTCAGAACAATATCGCAAAAAGTCAAAATTATATGGACTCTGTTGAGGTGTAACGCGAAGCGTCTTAGTAACGAGCTGAACTGATTCGATTTTGGTAAAATTAAGTTGCATGACCCTTTTTTAATCTTACGGAAGAACGTTATATAAGTTCGTTTTGATGTCAATCGAATTTTAAATAAATTAAATACAGCAGTTTTTAATTTAATATAATGAAGCGAAATTGTAGGATTTTCTTCAAAAATCTTTTCCACTTAAAACTGCATTTATTTTTGCTAGTGCCTTTTTGTCCTTCAAACATCGATATGAAAATAACAAACAACGTAGAAGAAGCTTTGTAATCTGTCCCCTTCCAAATGATCCGCGTGAATATTCAAAATGCAAAATCCTTACGTAATCAATGGACGCTCCTGAAGATGTTACTATTAATATCTACATAACTCATTCCAATTACTGTAATGAGTATTTCTCATTATTTTTATTTAAAGTAGTATTATTTTCATTTTGACTATTTATGTAAATATTATTTGGATGTTAACCATGTTGGCTATTGCTTTGAAATTAATATTCTATGAAAGTGTGAAAACAGCGAATTTTGGTAAGAACTCTTCAATGCATCTGATTCGCCAATGACGTAGAAAAAAAATTTACAAATAATATTGTTGTGCAGTTTTTTATTTAATTAAAAAAAAGCGGAACTCAATTCATTTAAAATTTCTTAAAATCTTATATACGCTTTTGTCGCCCAAATGAAATCATAGTAAAATCAGTGCAGTGTTTCGTTCGCAAGATATAATGCGTGAAGGTTACTTCCAAAGTCTGCGATTTAGGTCCTATTCCTATTGCTTTCACTATAGTCTGTTGAACCAATTTTAACTTCCCAGTTTATGGGAAATTTTTGCAATCGCTTCAAAAATCGAAATTGAAATGTTCAATCTATCTTTACGTTTTGAGGTCTTAAGAGTATATTTAAAGTGATTTTAAAAAGAAGTATGCATGTGTATGTATGTACGTTTGTTCGTAGGCAGTTTTTTGTACGAGCATACCTCACGTAAACACAGTCGTATTGACTGTCAATTGAAGCGTCTTTGCAATCTCAAGAGATGATTAGTTTTTGGGAAACTTCGGTTAGAGGCAAGGGTATATGGAGTACTGATATGTTGTTGTTTGATCCAATCTCTCTCTCCCTCTAAAAATGACGAAACTGATGGCGAATCATCTCAAAAATTGCATGAAAACTTTGGTTGCCGCTTCTGGTAATAGGAATAAAACAAGAAATCCAGTCATTGGTGCTACCATGCAGTAAAAACATTGCGCGTAAATATAGCTATAACAGAAACGCAAAATGGTGCATCACGAACATGTATTGTTTATAGTACCGATGAACTAAACTAAGACTAAGATAACTCTAAGAGTAAATGAATTAATTAATGAAATAAGAATAGTAAATAAGAATAAAGAACAGTCGTGAATGAATTAGAAAATTTGAGAACTAAAATTAAGAGGAAAATATAAGATTTCTTAGTTTGATCTTATAAGTATTTAAAGAGTAACCGAAGGAACCAAACTGCATAAGGTCATGATTTCGTTGTAAGCGAGTCAGGGGAGAATTATAATATAGGTTAGACGTGGTGAAAGGAGGGGCGAAGATCGTAAGGTTTCTACAAAGGTGAGAAGAGTGACGGAAGCGAAGTTCGTTTAACATACACACTATTCATTGCAACAAAACACTGCCTGGCTACCAAAATACTCTATGAATTTTTGCACTGGAGTTTGCCATCGGAAGTCGATTATTTGGGTTGGAAATTGGTTTTTCATGCAACTTCCAGTGATTAAAATAAGCAACACCTTAAACGAATGGTAACAAAATTGTCTTTAAAATAAATTGAAAATGTTTCGCGGTAAAAATTAAAACAAAGAAGCTTTGGCGTTTAAAAGATAAGCCCCCTTTTGAGTGGCATTTTAGGCTATAACTCTTTTATTATTCACATCAAATGAAAGTAAAATATGTAGAAGTTGCTGCAAACAATTTTTCTTCAAAGCCATGGTTTCCGAGAATTCATCTTTTCAAGATGAAGCCGAGAGGATTGAAACTATGATCTCAGAAACTTGAACTTAAGCTCACTGCTAAACTGGCCGCAATTGCAAAAAGGGTGTAACTGCCAGCCCAAAATGCACAGTTGACGTTATTTCCAGGAACATTTTAATGGACATGTTGCGAATTTGTTAATGTAGAAAAGCATCTCCACTACACCTTCGACATTTTTGGCAAACCTCAATAAGGTGACTTGCATTGTGTGTAAGTACGAACACACGTGAGTGGGTGGCTTTTATACGAGCATAGCTCACGTGAATAACGTCATATCGACTTATGTTGATATGTGAGTTTTCGTATTTCATGTAACTGATAGAGCTTAGCATAAGTTAACCTGGATGGAAAAACAAAATAACACATTACATGTATGTGCGAGGTAAAAGCAGCTTTAGCCAAAACTTATTATACATACATACATATGTCAATTAGTTTGGCGCTTATAGAGAACAAATGATCATTCTGTATTTCATCTTATTTTTCAATTATCAAATAGATTCTATTTGGTTTACCAAGTCGTTCTCCTATATTTCTATGATTGCCCACCACGCTTAGTATTAACAGGTAATGGACCCATCCATCCAGTGAAAACGAGATAGTTTCTTTTGTGATGTGAAAGACTAAATTTTATGAAAAGTCAACAAACGGCGGCAGAATTATTCGTTAAACAAGTTACCAAATTCAATGGAACAAACTTTCAAGCCTGGAAATTTCAAATGTCTCAAGTGTTTGTGGCATGTGAAATATTTGATATAGTGACTGATGTCCAAAAAAACCTGTGTTCGCTGGAAATAGTTCTTCTATAGATGTGGCAGCTGCAATTAGATGGAATAAATAAAATGCCAAACTTCAATTGAATGTTTGTTAACAAGTGTGACAGCGTTTGAGATGTGCACTAAATTGGTTACAGTACCCGAACAGAGAAGTGAATTTAATTAATTAATTCTCTCTCTTAATATGGGCACTAGTGACTTTGCAAAAATATTTCACAATTGTCGGTTATGGCAAAAGTGAAACCACCTTTCACCAGCCAAATAAAATGGATTCAAAACAGCTTTGAATATTGTTGATGTCTCGATGGAACAATGACATATGTATGTATATGTTCGAAAGTTAATCAAAGAAGAAAGTCAGATCGCAAGAGACGATGATGGCAATAGTGCGTTTAAAGTAGTGGGTCAAACTGAAAGAAAAGACTTGAGAACCAATCAACAAGAAAAAAGACAGAAAGCTAAGAAGCATATTTGTTTTTTTATTGCAATAAGTTAGGTTATACATATTTAAAGAAATGTATTCCTTAATTTGAGTTTTGCCGCGCTCGTCGGTACTACAGAGACCAGCTCGCACTGTCAAGCGGGCGGTAAATAGGTTAAAATGCAGAAGCGCATGTTGATATAAAAACCTCAGGTCGAGAGTACCATTGCTTAAGAAATTAAATTTAACAGTGTAAATAGTGTTTGGTAATATAGAGAAGACTTTAATTGTCGTTTCTTTATTTCACAGTTAAAAATGTAATATAAATGTAAATAGTTAATAATTTTAATAAAAGAACCTTTATTTCACAGAGCAACACAAGGAGTTTGTCGTTTATTTTCCAACACCATTTCACATTATAAAACGACAATTTGTCTTGATTGCATGTGTACTTTTTCAAAGGTAACTTGAATCATTTAATTAAGATGGAAAAACTAAAGTTTCAGTTCATCGTGAATGCAACAGAAGATGGCAAATCAAGTGAGCTATGCATAACCTCAATAACGACACAAGATGATGTTTGTTATAAAGTTCCAAAAGAGGCACAAAAAGCAGAATCTCACCCAAGTATAATTACAACTTCTGTTTATGCAAATATGGAAAAGACTAAAAAAAAGACACCATAAGAGGAATGTCTATATAAATATCACTGACGACATTCAAAAAGCTTGCTGGGATGAAGACTAAAATTTTATTATATATGGCCAATACCCAGATAAAATTTCTAATAATGAGCACAATAATTCAAATATAAAAGAAAGCCCAATGACGGATCAAGTTGCTAAGGCACTTCAGTTAATGATAAAAAATAAAGAAAGTGATGAAAGACCAGGTTTAAGTAAATTATCAGAAAAAATAGTGATAGAAAAATTCAATGGTAAAGGAAACGCTAACGAGTGGCTAAAGATATTTGAAAAGAAATGTTCAAGATTAGAAATCACAAGTAATGAAGCAAAAATTGAAATAATGAGAATATTCTTAGAAAAATTATGCTTGGACTGGCATAGTTCAATGATGATAGAAAATACTATACAGTCTGAATGGAAAATCTGGACAGAAAGTTTTCTAACATCTTTTGCAAACAAAGATTGGACAAATAGCAGGTACGCTTTAAATTTCAAATACCAGTCAGGATCCTTTGTGGAATATGCGTTAAAAAAGCAAAGACTCTTGCTTGAAGTGGCACCAAAATGGAATCAAAGAAATTTAGTGAACATCATAGCACATGGACTACCAGACAACATAGTTGAAAAACTCAATAGAGAAGAAATAACAACAACTAAAGATTTATTCAATGATCTTGGTAATTTAGAATATTTAGTATACAAAAAAGTTTAAAAAAATGAAATATACCAAAAAATAATTTTAAAGCAAATTGTGAAGAGAAAACACCCTGCAATATCTGTAAAAATAAAATAAAAACATAAAAATCTTTATCACTCTGAAGCCAATTGTTGGTTTAAATCTTAGGCTGAAATGAAACAAGAAAAAAATTGATCAAAAATTAATAACCCAACAATTGATACAGAACTAAGCGATGATAATTCAAAAAACGTGTAAGTACACCACTAAATAAGAGTAAACTACTATTACAAGATAAACTAAAAGTATTTGGAATTTCTGATTCAGGATCAAACGCATTCTTAATAAACGCCAAATTATTAAATATAAGAAATAGAAAGAATACGTTAAATACAGCAAAATTAATTGCAATTAGTGGTGTTAAAAAAACCAGCGGTTCAACTAAATTAAAAATAAAAATCTTTGAATTTGAAAAGAAAGTTAATGTTTATATTGTTGATGATGAAAATTTTCACTATGATCTATTGATAGGACTGGACATGGTAAAAATGTTCAGACTAAATCAAGATGAACATTTAAAAATCACACAAACAAAAAACATAGAAAATAAAGTAAAAGATGATAAATCATTTTCGATGCAATCTGTTATAAATGAAAAAGAAAAAAACAGATGTCTTACAAAAATTTTCAGTTAATTTCAATGAGTATGTGAAAGCAGAAGATTTCCAAATAAAAATGGACAATCTAGACCAAACACAAAAAGCTCAAATAGAAACACTGATAGAAAAGTATAAAACAATTTTTGCAAAAGATAAATACGATATAGGTACTGTTAAAGAATATGAAGCAAGAATAGATCTCATTACAGAGCAGTACTGCAGCAAGAGGCCTTATAGATGTACTATTGATGATAAGATAGAAATTGAGAATCAAATCTTTCAACTATTATAAAAAAATTTGATAGACGAATCATATAGCCCTTTTGCAGCGCCAGTCACCTAAGCCTTCAAAAAAGATGAAAATAAAAAGTCTAGGCTATGTATTGATTTTAGACAGTTAAATAAAATTGTAGTGCCACAGGCTCATCCATTCCCACTGATTGAAGACCTGATGATAAAACAAGAAACTGCAAATTCTTTACTACTTTGGATATCAATTCTGCATTTTGGTCAGAAAAATAACAAGATTCATCACACAAAAAGGAAACTACTAATGGATTTGTCTACCTTTTAGATTAAAAACTTCACCAGCAATATTCCAAAGAATACTAAGTAATATTTTAAAGAAAAATAAATTAACAGAAATTGCGGTGAACTATATTGATGACATTCTATTTTTTTCAAAATCCTTCGAAGAACGTATTAGTCATTTAACAAAGCTGCTGGAAGCGATAAAAAAAGAAGGATTCAGATTGAAATTTAGAAAATGCACATTTGCTGCAAATATGGTGAAATACCTTGGTCACATAATTGAAAATAATTCAATAAGGCCACTAAAAGACAACCTAATTTCGATAAAGAATTTTCCAACACCAGAAACTCCAAAAAAATATCAAGCAATTCTTAGGAAAAATAAATTTTTATCATGAATATATACCAAAAAGCGCAATAATATTAGAACCATTGCACAATCTTTTAAGAAAAAACCAAAAATTTAAATGGTCAGAAGAATGCCAAAAATCTTTTGAAAAGATAAAGAAAATATTATGCTCACAACCAGTGTTGGAAATATTTGATAAAGATTTACCAATAAGAATATACACAGACGCTTCAATAAAAGGTGTAGGAGCTACATTTAAACAAATCCAACCGGATGGAAAATAAAAACCTGTAGCTTACTTCTCCAAAAAAATAAACGAGACACAAAAGAAAAAAAAACCAATATACTTGGAATGTCTAGCAATAAGAGAAGCAATAAGGTATTGGCAATATTGGTTAATCGGCAGATCGTTCATAGTTTTTAGCGATCACAAACCTCTAGAAAATCTGAATCTGAAATCAAGAACTGATGAAGAATTAGGAGACCTAACCTATTATCTATCACAAAATGATATGGAGATAAAATACAAAAAAGGTAAAGAAAATTTAGAGGCAGACTGTCTAAGCAGAAACCCGGTACTAGATCCACAAGAAAATGATGAAGAACAGTTGAAAATTGTAAATGTGATAAGTCTAGAAGACATCCTAAAAGACCAGGAGGAAAACGAAGACATCAATAACTTAAAACATAAACAAAAAAGTTAAAAATAACAACATATACTACAAAGGAAATAAAATCATCTTGAGTGAAGACTTCAGTATTAAACTAATTAAGAAAATTCACGACGATTTTTGCCATATAGGTGTCAAACAACTGCAAAAAGCGATTAGTGCGACATATACAGCTAAGCACTTAACGCATAACATAAAGGAGACCTGTTAAAATTGCGATATTTGTATAAAAAACAAATCAAGAGGACAAAAAAAATACGGGCTTATGTCACACCTTGGTACCGCAACGAAGCCTTTTGAAATTGTATCAATAGACACTATTGGTGGATTTGGTGGTTCAAGATCAACAAAGAAGTATCTGCACCTTCTAGTAGATAATTCCACAAGGTACGCATTTATTATAACCTCGAAAACACAAAACGCAAAGGACTTTGTCAAACTGGTTGGTAACATAGCTTGTACAGAAAACATTGAGATGCTGCTTACAGACCAATATGGAGGAATAAACTCGAATGAATTTAAAGAATATCTACCAAAGAAAAAGATAGCAATGGTCTTCACAGCAGTAAATGCAGCATTTTCAAACGGATTGAATTAGAGATTAAACCAAACTCTAGTCAACAAATTAGATGCAGAATAAACGAAAGGGGCATGAAAAAAGCATGGACAACAATCGCTCAAGAATGCGTAAAGAGGTATAATGAAACTACACATACAATTACTGGCTTTACTCCCAAATATTTATTGTTCGAAATAGACACAACGATTTTGCCAACCACATTGAAACAAGAAAAATCAGAAGAAAGCTGGATGAAAGACAAAGAAACAGCACTAAATAACACAATCAAATCACATAATTACAATAAGAAGATCTTTGATAAACATAGGAAAGAATTTGAATTTAATGTGAAAGACTGGGTCTACGTCGAAAATGGCAACAAGCTCAATAGGAAAAACTTGACGAACTCAGAATTGGACCATACCAAATCAAGGAAAAGATATCAAGTTCAATATATAAAGTCAACACAGGGCATAAAAAATGAAATCAAACTTAATCCACATAACGAAGCTTAACCCAGCAAGTGCAATAGAAGAAAAGAGATATGATTGTGATAATTGGAAGATTGTATAACTAATTTTTTCTCTAAATGGGGGAGATATAAAGAAATGTATTTCTTAATTGGAATTTTGCCGCGTTCGTCGGTACTACAGAGACCAGCTCGCACTGTCAAGCGGGCGGTAAATAGGTTAAAGTGCAGAAGCGCATGTTGATATAAAAGCCTCAGGTCGAGAGTACCATTGCTTAAAAAATTAAATTTAATAGTGTAAATAGTATTTGGTAATAAAGAATAGACTTTCGTTAAAGTGCTCCTCAAATATTAGTTCCTTGTTGTTGTTAAAAAAATGTTCATAATATTCAATACAAAGTTGAAGGTCGTTAATATCATAGATGCTGGTGTAGTTTTTCTCCATTTTCAGATCGTTAACGTGCGCAGCAGCTGGTGGTTCAGTTAATACTCATGGTATATGTTTGTTTCATATTCGTTAAATCCAAAAATTCTATATCTGACTTATAATTCGGATCTTGTTGTCTTATATATTCAACTTCACCATTGCTAAGAATTCTCTCCGCTTCAAGCTCATTATACTCGTAGCACGTGATTTTAACTGATCGTTTCGAATAGTTATTATCGTATGTGCATCGAACTGTTAAAATTTTATCATCATCGAACTCTAATTTAAAATGTCTGGAAAAAATGTGTTCACTCTCGATTATATTATATATTTAATCTTGCCGAAATCCTTCGATTGCTTCATCAACTGTGATAAATTTCTTTACTGATGGTTGTACTGTAGTTGTTGTTGTTGTTGTGGAAAGTGTTATCGTTAAACCCTCTGATGGTATAACGCATGATGATGAAATTCCTTCATCGTTTTGAAATGATGTTTCCGTTGTTGTTGTAGTTGAAGCGGTACTTATAGTCATCAATAGAAAAGATAATTCTATCTGCACTGTCTTGTTATTAGGCAATGCAAGATTAAATTTTAAATTGTTAGTGCTGTTATTGTCACTAAGAGACACCACTGGCACTGGATTACATTGAAAACAATATACCCAAACTCCCAATAGAAGAAATATATTTAGAAACTTTATTTTCAATCACTTTTCAAAAACGAGCTGATTTCATACATTCAATCCTGAATCTATTTATACTGTTTCACTTGATAGAGAGATGAAAAAACACATTTTTTTAAATTTCTTATGTTTTTTTACATTTATTTCACAATTTGCTATAATGTCTCATGGGTCTATGTTTTGTACATTTATTTTCAACTCCTTTCCTCTCTCTTATACTAATACTAATCTGTATCCATTACGATATTTATAAGTCCCAAAGCGTATGTGTTAACCCCATCTTCCCTTATATATCGCTTATCATCTGAAAAACTTAATGCTACCTTATTTATACATTCAGTATATAAATTGTGCATCTTAGATCTAAATACATACATACATACTACCTCTAAATATTTTTTTCCTTTACAAGCAATCTCGATAATTATGGAAAGTTAAGCCGTTCATTACAATTTTCTTAACTCCTTTGGCTTTCTTAATCACATCACCACTATCTACACTTAATGAGTACATTTTGGGTCTCAACCCTACAAATTCTGTCATAAGCTTGCCATTGTTCTCGTCCTTCATCATGCCCAATACTTTACCATTTTTCTGCGGGATATTGAACGGGTTTTTGATGGCGTACTCTGAAGTATCAAAGTGATCATCAATATCATGTAAAATGTCTTCGTAGAAATCATCAGTTTAAATAGTGCAGATGAATGTGTCCGTGTCCATATAGTTGAGAGTGATGTTTTTGTCATACTTGCGTTTCATGAAGCTGTAATGAAAATCATACATCTTCAGCTTTGACAAGTCGACAACGGTGAACCCAAGGTAGATCGGTTTATTGTATGTAGTATGCACTCGATTCATTTGTATAGCGGCCATGTTTTTTGTAAATACAGCGGCGCTATGAAACTTGGGCTTCGATATTAGATTTCGAGCTCCCGAATGTCTACCCCGACTATCCCAATCTGTTACCATTTTAACGTCCTTCCTTTTGTCTACGTTTTCCATGGTTTTTCCATATACTGCATTATTTAACAATTTAAAAAAGTTTTTCTCAAACGAATTTGTGCACCTTTTGCGGTGAAATGTATTTAGATCAATGTACTGCTTCATCCAAGCAGATTGTCTAAACTGCAAAGCTCTATGGATACGGGTCAATTTCATGCCATTTGCAATGCATTGCTGTAGATTTCTGTAATGGATGACATACTTTTGCTTATCCGTTAAATCGACAATCAGTTTTGAAGTTTTAGAATCTTGCACTGCTTTGTTCTCCGCACAAAAAGGTAAATCGTTATGTTTATCATGTATTGCAGTCGGATATTCCAGATCGACTTTGAATATGTAGCCAATATCCAAGTCTGTTGCAATACCATGAACATCAATGTCATCTGGATTTTCAACCCACTTAAAGTCGCATTCAGGAAGTGGTTGGGACATTGCCCACCCATACAAATTATTCGCATCCAAGTAGAGTAGATACTTAGATGGATCTTATTATTGGCAATTGAATGGCGGTGCGAGCATTGAGTGATTCCACCTCTAATACCTCGTTTGGCGAAATGATACATGGTTATATCAGTCAATAATTCAAGTCGAATGGATGTTGTTTTGAGCATTGCGTCCCACGATAAACCTGGAGTTGTGTAATACTGACATGGATCTAAACCATATATATTTCGACATACTTTCCTGAAATTTTCGAACACATCGGTCAGAAGTAGCACATCCGTTTTCAAATATAGTTATAAATAGTTCGACATCACAATGCAATTAAACTCTTTCCAAACATTTTGCGCATGTCGGTAGTCATTCTCATTACACTCACTATTTGATATTTTATTAAAAAATTTTTCGCGGGGCGTCAGGCAAGGTTCATTTAGTCGTCCCTATGAATTTATGTAATCATAGGGAAACACACCTTTTCGCGTAAGTAAATTGCATTTCTCCCCATAACCGTATGCCGAAGACCCAGTTTTAGAATCATCATTTTGGTACCCGGTATAATAAATTGCATGTATTATGCGCGGGACCTCTATATTTGCCCGTGAAAAGGCAATGATCACGCACCCTATCACTTGCAAGCTCTTCCTGACAAATATGGCATACAGCCGATTCGTTTCGAAATTCTTTTTCTTCCTCTGGGGCTAGCACATCCATTGGCTTAGATTCTTTAATATAATTTACCCAGTACCACTTTACATCACTTACAAGCGAATCAACAAATTTCATTGGTGAGTCTGCCCCCTTATATAGCCTAAACCTATCTAGTTCTGAGTTAAACGAACATTTTACATAATACGCAAAAGCGCATGGTATATGCTCCTGCAGTTGCGTTGATGAAGAATTACTTGGATCAGGCACACATGTATCAATGTCTTGCAGAAAACACTCGAAGTCAGCATAAATCCCAAACGGAACTTCAAGCTGTCGTTCATTGTTGTTATATTCTAATATTGACTTCTCTGGTGTCACCATTTTTGTAACGATACGGCCGCAATCATTTTTATGTTCCTCGAGCTTTTCGTCGCTCCGAAAATGCTGCAAACACTGATTGCACACATAAATGGTATTGCGATGCAATGTTTGCTCTGAACGAATTAATCTGCGGGAAAATTAAAACAACAAATTATATCTAGGTATAGTATATAAAAAAGCTTTAAATCTAGCAAACCTTGAAATGTTCTTTATCCAAACATAGTGGAAATTATCGTTGACCTGCAACAGCAGCAAATTTATGTGATGCCTCTTCTCCTTCTTTGTAATATGGTAAGGACCTATAATTTTCCTGGTTTCCGCATCGTAACCAAATACATTTAT
Source organism: Oxycera nigricornis (assembly GCA_963942545.1). Classification (NCBI taxonomy): domain Eukaryota; kingdom Metazoa; phylum Arthropoda; class Insecta; order Diptera; family Stratiomyidae; genus Oxycera; species Oxycera nigricornis. Next base: position 72,440,946 of record OZ012661.1, read on the forward strand.
ACTGATGGAATAATTCAGCTCCTCGAAAGTTTCAATGTCTTCAACCTTGAGAGGAAACTTGAGTCCGCAGAAATTACAACAATACCATTCCTCAGCGTTATAACGCCGGCAGTTATATCCGCGATCCGGTATGAGAGTGTCCGCTTAGCATTATCAACTGGATACAAGGCAGATATTACGCTCCATTTGAAGCAATATCCTTTTTTGTCAGCTAAGTGTTTTGGCAGTGCAATATAGCTATTTCCTCTCAGCGGCTTGTAGTCATTTACATTCAGCTCGCAATGAGTAATCTTCATTAGAGCCCATCCACTATCTTTCTCCTGGAACTCTTCCATTTTCCTTCTTATTTGAATGTTCATACTGCTAAATATCTCATTCAATTCACATCGCTTAAGTACTCTGCTCATTTGGGTATGAAATGACTTGATGCTCACTACACATTCAGTATCAAGCCCTTCATCAGCAGCAGAGTCCATTTTTATGAACTCTGCGAAGAGTTCAATATTAAATTTAATAGACCCTCGCTTGTTCAATACTTCACTGAGGTACTGCATTAATGGATCCTCCATCCTCCTCAAAAACTCATCCGCATCCAACATATTCTCATCTTTATTTTCAAAGATAAGAGTTTCGATTCGATTATTGAAACAGCTCCTAACTAGTTTAAAATTTTCATTAAATAGCTCCGCCGAATTTTTCTTATGTAGGTTAGTTCGCAAATGGTATGACCACTGCGAACTTTGTATTTCCATATTGCAATGCTCGCAATGCATATTGATAAAATATGATATATTTTTCTTTCTCAAAACCTAAAAACAAAAAGAAACAAGATTATGAGCATACTCAAATTAAATTGATTGGAAACTCATTTAAGCCTTATTCGGGAACTTTAAAAGTCCATCAAGTAATCGGTAATAAAGATGGCTTCAAATTAACAATGAAATTCTTGAGTTGCTTTTGTGAGAATATGTGTAGCTGCGAACATTATTTGATGGCCACTTTGAGTTATGTGGATAATGTCAATGGTAAAAAGGACACAACTTCAGAGTCAGAGCATGAACGTGAAATTCAAATACCCAAAAAAAACATCGATCCAAATACTTCAAATATAAGTTTTGATGCTGTTGAAGATCACGTTACGACAACTAGCTCGTCTAACATTCCAAGAAAAGAAAATGTAACTTATCACAATGGCGACTACATTCTTGTTAAATGTAGCTTTAAAAATACAGAATATAGATATGTTGCTGTGTGCATGGGAGAAGTAGATAAAGAAGATGGCGACATTAGAGTTACATATTTAAAAATCACTGGTAATGATGGTAAAATATTTAAAATTGATGATAATTGCTATGATCTGACAATTGAAGATATAATTTTGAAGTTACCTCAACCTTCTTTATTACTGAAAGGAGAACGTATTTTTTATAAGTTCCCAATTGCTTTAGATGTATTAAAAAAATAGCTTTGTTGTCGGGTCTTGCTCTTTCTCTATAAACTATTTTTAATACTATTTTTATTACTTTTGAAAATGAAAAACATTATTTCTGTTTTTATTACTATTATTAAAGTTGAAATGTTTAAACTAATTACATTATTATAAAATGATACATTCTTCAAGTAACTGATTAAAAATTCTGTATTTGATTTAGCTATTCATAATTACTCTTAAATGAAAGAATATTACTTATTTGTTGATTATTGAACAAAGGTAGAATATAATATAAAGGTACAAAGTAAGAGGCGTGATTTATGTTGGTTAATACAGTAAGTTAAAGTTCCTAATGAATCTGGTCAAATATGTTACTTACTAAAAGTCATTGTATGTTCTATAAAACTTTAAGAAGAGCGATGTAATTTTGTTTTCTGTTATAATGATTATTATTCTTGGATTAATAATGAATATGATAATTACTAAAAATGGATAATTTTCATTTTTTTGATGTTTCAATCTTTTTCCTGCTGTCCTGTCATTAGTCTGTCGATCCATTTCATTATCCTGCCACTTGTGTCATTTTCCTGTTCTGTATATTTGCGAATATTGCTCAAAAATCCCTAAAAATGAATAAAGTGTATCGATTTTGTAGTTATTATATAGATTTAACTTGACTCTATTACTTAGACATCAATTATGTATAAAATACGACAAAAAATATAAAAAAAATTTGTAGTCGTTTTCGGCCGAAATATTGACCCACATATTATAATTTGACCGCTAGGTTCTTATCAATAAAATTGTTGAAGAATACTTCAAAAGGTATTTTTCTGGTGAAATAATGCTTTCAACTAGTTTTCATCGTATGACGACATAGCGCTGCTTCAACCTAATTTAAGATTTTTTCTATCTCATAGGTGGTTACTGATTACACCCGAGGTTAATTCTTTCAAATCATTTAAAAACTGATCTTAAAATGTTTCACGACTGCTTCCAATCAGCTCAAGTACAAGCTTATGAATTGACTGAGAAAGTTCTACCTGCTCGGTTTTTGTTAGTATGGAATTTTTGTTTTTATTTGCAAGCCTGTAGCTATCGCCAATTGCCAAATCAGACCAGAATAAAATGATATCCTGATCATTTAATGAAAATCTAATAGTTATTCAGTTTTTGGGGAAAAAATTCGGAAACATGAACATAAAAATCCGTGATATCGAAGAAAAAATGCAAAATATTTATAAACAAAAGTATGCTTCTTTGACTTTTGGTAGCTGTTTCTCTCTATATAATTATTCAATATTCACAAAACAAGTTTAAATAAACTATTATTTACGTTTAATACTTCGTTCGAATGCTGTGTGTTACATAACCGTGGAGATATTGTGTTTACAGTTATTGGACATCGGCAATTTTTTTAAACTTATTAACTTCCCAGTATATGGGAAGTTCTTGTAATCGCCTCGAAAATCGATATTGAAATTTTCAACATTTCTTTACGTTTTCAGGTCTATAGAGTATATCTGTAACAATTGTGAATAAGTATGTAAGTCGAATTTCTTCACTTTTCAGGAGAGCGATTTTTAAGTTTACACTGCTGTGTAAAATCAAGCACTAAAACCACTACAAACATGATTTTTTTTTTGATGTACTTTTATGCACCATTCTTTTGGTTGACATAAATATTTGTTTACCAAACTTATTTACTTTGTCTGTACTGGGCTTAATTAGTTGTTCACCGATGATTTATTCACGCGCCGCACACTTCAAATGGAGGTTTGTGTTTTCTAGAATTACTTAAATACGAAATAAAAAGGGCAGGATAAAACAAAAAACCTATATATCATTATAAACCAATATTTTTATTCATAAATTGAGCACATAAAAAAATACAATCGATTTTGAAATTAAACTAGAAAATACAAAAAATAGACGGCCAAGGAACAAGGCAACAAAGTAGTTAAAAAAAAGTATTTGTAATAAAAGCATTGCATCAAAGTACTTGAAAATAAAAGGAAAAAACTACCGACAGTTAAATATTTGATTGATTTGCTGACTCATCTGGATCAATTTCTACTAAGTCGAAATCTATAGGTTTTTCATTTTTTGTTTTTATACTTTTGTAAAAGTTATGTAATGTTTCATCTACAATCGCAAGCAATTGCATCAAATCTTTCTTATTTTCAATGCTGATTGGCAGTGGACCTGCATGGATGTTTTTAAATTCATACTGCAATGCCGTCGTCTTCTCTTTCCATAATCCTTTTTTTGACACGCTCAATTACTGAATGGTCGACATCGCATTCCATGCGTAAGTGGCCACTCAAAAGAAATTTGTGGTTAATTCTGCAATGCTATTAGAAACATAATTTAAAATATATAAAAACATAAGAGCAGCATGGATATTTTTTGTTTTGTCCATCGCACGTGTCAGAATTGAAGATCACCTTTTTAACATCATCGGAGAGGGTTTTCAGGTAGTGGAATAGACAAGAAGCAATTTCATTAGCTCCTCTACGAAAAATTGTTTCATCTCACATGTAACATGAAGCTTTATCCGTTTCAAAATCGTGAATTGTCAAATTGAAACTCCACAACTCGCGTTTATAAAATGAAACTGACGTTTTTAAGTAAGGAGTTGGAAGGCATTGTTGCAAGTCTAATGCTAATACGCGGATTGATTTATCTTGTTTTGCAACTTCTTTATCTTTTCTTTTTGTTTCATAAGCTGAATCCGCCTTTTTATGGTGTTCTTTACGTTCAGCTATCAACTCTTCCCGATTATTACCAGAAGCACCATTCAGTCTAGCTGACAATAAATCACAGGTGTGACATGTGTCCTGCTGGGGTTTTTAAAAAGAAAGATTAAGTTCATGAAACATTTTCGTATAAAAAGACAAAGAAACTGGGTCAGAAACACCTGCTGTCCGGGAGAAACACGATTTCTAGTTTTCCGATTCCACGGGTATTTTGATGGACTTCTAGGCATAGATGCACTAAGTTCCCTTGGAGCAAAAGTCGATCTTGGCAACAAAGTCCTTGTTACCAACAGCGCAGTCTAAGCCTTAAATTTCAAACCAAATTTCAAATCTGCAAAATACACTATTTCAGGGAAAAGTAAATCCATTGTTAAATTGCCGGTCGACATCAAAAAAGGTGAAATTTATGTCAAGTCTGTGCACATCACGGCTTATATTACTATTTCGGAATATTCATACGCAGCGAAAGATTGGTTCGCCTTTATCAAAGTCCTGAATCATTCACCTTCAGATGGAACACTCTTTGTTGAACAACCTCTAAATGTTCAAGAGCTCATCTCGCACTATCATCAGCTTCACAATTACGACATAAAATACGACGACGATTATCCACTTCCTCCATCACTAAAAGACATCTCCGAAATTTTTTGAACGTCCCATTTAAACGACGAAGAACGGAAACAGCTAATTGGACAAATCCGAATTTATGCGGAAAGAAATTTAAATTTCATTTCTAGTTCACATCGTGACTAATAAAGGAGGAAAGCCTAACCCAGTCAAGATCCAGGCGATCAGGGATTTCTCTGTAGTCAAAACTCAGAAAAAATTAAGTCTTTCCTTTTCCTTTCCTTGCGTATTACCGCAAATTCATTCGAGATTTTGCAAAACTTACCAAACCAACGACTGATTGCCTGAAGAAGGGAAAAACAATTGATCTGAACGATCACTACGTTCAATGTCTCAATAGCTGCAAGGAGTTATTAATGAATGACCCTATCCTACACCATCTAGATTTTAGCAAAAACTTCGTCTTAACAACCGATGCGAGTAACTTCGAAATTGGCGCAGTATTATCACAAGGCCCAATCGGCAGTGATAAACCAGTTTGTAGAGATGTTGTGTAGAGATTCTACAAGATGTTGCTGACTCTGACGAGCAAGAGACTCTTATAAATGAATATCACGCAAAGAATAATCACCGAGGAATAAATGAGACCCTTTCGTACTTAAAAAGAAGCGTTTTTTCCCCTTTCTCAAAAATAAAATAACGCAAATTATCAAAAATTGTGATACATGCCAGACTATGAAGTACGATAGAAATCCTCGGAGCCTAAGTATCAAATTCCAGAAACTCCTGAGAAACCACATGATACACTTCATGTCGATATTTACATAATAAAGAAAAGATATGTTCTCACAATATTTGATAAACTTTCTAAATTTGCAGCAGCCTGTACATTGTACAATCGCAATAGCATTTCAATGATCAAATCGTTCAAGCATTACATTTGCCTACACGGCATACCCTTATCCGTTTGCACGCTAGTTTTAGATCAGGGAACTGAGTTCACATCAATACTATTCAAGGATTTCTGTAGGCAATTTTATATTAAGCACTGCATTACATCCTATCAGCAGACAAGTAGTAACGGACACGTAGAAAGACTACATTCCACATTGACTGAAATATATAGAATCATACATGACAAACAACGCGACAAAGATCATGAAGACAAAGTAAACGAAACAATAATCATTTACAACAACGTCATTCATTGTTTTACACAAACTATACCCCCTTCCAAATTTTCTGTGGGTAAACATACAAATTTGACAATAATTTGCAACAAAGAAACGCACATGAATATTCAGAAAAACTGAAGGAATTTGAGACAAAATTATTTCCACCCTTAAAATCACATTTAGAAAAACAAGCAATCAAAGGAACAGAAAAACTTAACCTTAAACGAGAGGATCCTGAATGTAATAACAATTTGGGCTTGAGAACAGCTATTAAAAATATAACAAGCAATCTGGACGTTAACGATGCGATCGAAATAAATAAAGAAATCAGCAAAATCCTACAAAAGGAAAACAATCTAAACTTAGAAGTAAATCAACAATCCAGAACTAATAAGCAAATGGTCGTAAGATTTGAAAATATAACCAATCACATTAATGGCCAACAAAAAAGCATAACAAATTATTTAAAACATATCCAGGAAAGCTTTTAAAATCAGATTAGAAGCGATGGCACATTTGTAAAATATTTCCAATTTTTGGCCCAGATAAATTAAAATATTGATCTGCTGAACAAACATCTCTACGGTATAACAGAATCTGCGATGCTTGCGAGACTTAACGTAATTTCTAAACTAATCTTCAACCAAAAAAATGGGTGAAAACTGCCTATTCCACTTGAGTTGGAAGACTCATGACGAACCAATCAGGACACTGAACTAAACGACCGAGAATACAACATGGAGATCTTTAAACCCGAGCCGAACCAGCTACTGTTAATCAACATCCCAGAATCTACAATGCTCACAACTTGCGGTCCAAAGAAAATCAAGGTCAATGGAAACATATTGGTCCACTTCATCGATTGTGACATATCAATCAACGATGTCACATATAGTAGTAGCAGCTCTACTCACTGGGACGAAATTAACATCTAGCCTAAAATCTTTCCCGAAATTAACATCACCGATTCGAAGAAATGTTGAAAATTTCAATTTCGATTTTCGAGGCGATTACAAGAACTTCCCATATACTGGGAAGTTAATAATTGAATTCATTTTTGTTAAAGCAAGTGGAAGCGGAAGCGGAATTTAAAGGACAAAAGTCGTGTTTTATTATATTTTTCTACAGGATTACGTAGATCCTTTAACTCGGCCACAATTATGCTCTACAGCTGCCTCCCTTCTCTTTTTCTGAATTCGAAACCACAACATCTACACCATGTGTAGCTACTTGTATTTGAAACAGCAAGATGCTTTGAATATTTTGGTTGACAGCGCTTCCGTTTTTGGCCCCGGAATCGATGATTCTATGTGAGTTTTCCAAAATAATTGATTCAAATCTTTAAACACGTTTTTCTCAAATCTAGTTTTTTTAAAGTCTGTGGACACTGTATCACAAAAACCACTCAACCGATCCTCGTGAAATTGCGTGCAAGTTTTCTTTACACATTTAGTGAGGTAACGTTTTCGAATTTTTTCAGTATTATTCTTATTAATATTTTTTGCCAAAACAAATGTGCTTAATAACCTTTTTAACTTCCCAGTGGATGGGAAGTTCTTGTAATCGCCTCGAAAATCGAAATTGAAATTTTCAACATATCTTCAGGTTTTGAAGTCTTTAAAGTATATTTTGAGTGTTTCTAGAAAGAAGTACCATATGTATTTGTGTATATGTACGTACGTACGTACGAAGTTTTAAACCTGATTTGCAAATTCCAGTGATCAATGTTTATAAAATTTATATACTCCAACAGTTTTTGCAAAAAAAAAAACAGCAAAACTTTTTCTCATGATTATGAAAACATTAAATAAAAAATCGTTCAAAGTCACCATGTAAAAAGTGTTCATACGAATGATATTACCTGATTACCCTTATTCCATGGACATTGTTTTTAAAAAAATCAAAGTTTATTAATATTTGCATCATTTGAGCAGACTTTGAATAGTTTTAACAGTACCGTGTCTTAACTTTAATGAAAAAACTGCTTAAATTTTGAAAACCAACAAAACTTCAATCAAATTTACATTTGTGGTGATCAACGTTTTGAATGGTAAAATGTTTTGTAGTCAATACTTTGCAAGATCCTATGCTTTAAAAAGCTTTCATTAAATAAAAAAGTTCAATTTTTAGTAATTTTGTTCTATAGTATTCGTCCGATTTCAATTACTTCCTTCATCTTCATTCTTAATGCTTTTTAGTTTTTACTTGGAATGAAACCGATTCTTGACTGCACATTCAATATTTTTCAAGACCAACAGAAAATAAGAAAAGATTATAAATCTTATTGATGTAAAATCGTGAAAACTACCAATTCAATGATTATGCAGAAGTCATGGCAATTTTGAACACAACTATTCAATATACATCACGAAACAAAACCTTTTCAGTGGGCGTAATAACAAAAACTGCATTTATTTTTGCTAGCGATATGAAAAAAGCAAATAACGTAGAAAAGGCTTTGTAGCCTGCCCTTCGCAATTAATCCGCGTGGATATTCTATCATCCCCCTTACCTACGCAATCAATGGACGCTCCCGTAGATGATTCACTCCAATTAATGTTATGAGTACCTCTAATTATCATTATTTAAGGGGGATAGCCACTGTGACGGCCGGAAAATTAGTGATTTTTAATTTTTTTTTGACCGAGTAGAGTAGTAGAGTAGAGTAGAGTAGAGTAGAGGAATTTTTGGATCGTTTTTTTTATTAAGTACACATCTAATAATTTTCCCACAAATTTGTATTAAAAAATATTACATAATTTTAACAATATAAAAGATGCCGTAGCACCTGAAAAAAATTCCCTCTCCATGGTCACATCGATTTTTTAAAAACCGGTACTCTAAAAAAACAAAAAAAAATTGTTGTAATCTGTATGAATGTGTTGATCGTTGTACGTAGCCGTCATTTTTAATTTTGATTTTTCACAAAATGGTGACCGATTGACAATATTTTAATTTTTTTTGACTGTTTTTTTGGTTTTTAAATAGTTTAAAAACTAGTGAAACACAAAAAATTTCAAATCAACCACGCTTAACCTTAACCACTACTAAGATGAACAAAACAAAAACAAAAAATTAAACATCAGTTAATAATTGTTCGAGTTATTGATGCGACCAGTTCAAAAAAGTCGTTGCGAGAAAAATGCGTTTAAAGATTTTAGTCCATTTCTCTCGTAATGAAATCATGTATAAACAAAAATTTAAAATTTTCATACTTGCACCTGGAGACCTGGACCATATGACGGTTCTTCTTTTCCATCTCCAGGGGTGTTGTTGACTTTCTTAATTTTTTTATTTACTTTTTCGATGCGATACTGAGCAGCTGATCGGCCTACCTGGTCTCACTACAATCATTGTAACTTAGTCAATTTTTGAAATTTTGATTTCCAATTTTGTACACATATTTTTGAACATATAAACTTTGATTTAAAAGAAATTTTTTTTTATTTTTTTTGACCCATCACAGTGGCTATCCCCCTTAAAGTTGCATTATTTTCATTATTATTATTGTGTTAAGAATTTTGAATATGTATGAAGATATTACTGGGAAGTTGACCGTGTGGACTTCAAGAGTTGCACCTCATAGCTTGTTCCCTCAAATTCAATTTTTTTTCTAAGTGATGCCAAAAATTAAAAAAAAATATTAAAAATAAAAACTCCACAGAGTTACCTAGAAAAACTTATAAACTAACAAAATCTGTTTGATTTTTTGATTTTAGGTGATCTAGTGTCGAGTTTTGATGTCCACCAGAAAATTTGATTGTTTTCAGAGTCTATAGAGTCCTCTCCTTTAATAATTTCAAAGCACTAAGTCTCAGCAGTTTCAAATGCAATGAAGTAAGTTTATCAACTTATGACAACAAAACAGAAACAACAAATTTTGCTTACAAAATTAAACTTATTAGTCTTATCTGAGATTTGAAAAAATTAAAAACTGTTTGGAAAACTTTATAACAAAATGTTCAGAATCCTACATTCAAATTTTCTTTATAAAATAAAATAAAAGAATAAAAGCTGTCAGTCTCGAGGTAAATAAAACAAATAATTTAAAAACTATTCAAGCACAGCCCATGAAAAATCTCCCCTTCTTAACGAAAACTATATAGACAAGCCGCGAGGTGTGACCCTTGAGGTGCACACGGTCAACTTCCCAGTGATATCTATATAAATATTAAAAATATTAAAGGCAATAATCGAAATGAAAATAATGTTACCTTAAATAATAATAATGATAGATAGGTAGATCATAAAAATAATTGAAATGAGTTAATATCATTGCATCATCTAAAAGAGCGTCCATTGATTACATAAGGATTTTGGTGGAGGGAGAAATGTTGATTGAATCTTCACGCGGATCAATCGTATGAATGTATGAATGTTTTTGGAAAGTAGATAATAAAAAATTAAAAAGTTTTATTGGATGAAAATTCAAAACATCTGAATTCGTTTTGAAGTTTTGAAAAACCCTAATTTTTGACATCATTTTTATGAAGGTAATAACGCCTCCAACGGTTTTTTTTCAAAATTCGAACGAATCATAATAATGTGACAATTAAACACCGAAAATTCTATGTTTGCTTCGCGAGATATAGTGAATGTGAGAAATGACCTTGTAGGGTCAAAACAAAAACCCTTGACCGAAATTTTCCAAAAACTAATCAGCTTAAGATTTCAAAGACGCTTCGATTGACACCTTAATACTGCCTATGCGACTTTTTTCACGTGATTTATGCTCGGAGAAAAAACTGTCCACGAACGTATGTACAAACATCCATAGACACACATATACATACTTCTTTCTGAAAACACTTATAATTTACCCTAAAAACTTCAAAACGTAAAACGTAAGCCAAAAATTTCAATTTCAGTTTTGAAGGCGATTATAAGAACTTCCCATTTACTGGAAAGGTAATAAAAATAAAAACATCAATAGTCACTATTAATAAGAGGTTGATGGGAATAATATTACCTAATGTCTGTTATTCTTAAGGCATTGTTGTTATATTAACGACAGCGTTTTAATGCATAATTTGAGCAGATTTTCAATAATGCTCATAGTGCGGTTTTTTATTTTAATGGAAAAACTGGTTGAAATTTTAGCAGCAAATATTTTTTCTATCAAATTTGCATTTGAGATAATCATTGCTTTGATAGGTCTTTTGCTTTGAAAAAATCATTTTCAACAAAATACTAACCTTTTCAGCAAAAAACCAACGTTTTCATGATTGCAAAATATATTCATATAAACAACTACACCCTTAATATTGATAATGAATAAAGTTTCATAGAAATATTATTACATAATTTCATTTACTCTAAACCACTAATTTCACTTACTCTAAACCACGGCATCGGTTTTTAAAAAAGTCTCCTCTATCTAATTTGCACTACTGCCAATCATTGCTTTTCGAAATCAAAGTTTTAATTTTTCATCAAATAACACACCATAGTTTTCTTATACTTCCAAAAAACATTCAAACAGAAACAAAAAACAATGAATATGTAAAATGAATTACAGAACGTCCACTAAATAACATTTTTCAGGACCAGTTGTCAAAGTTTTGGAGCTCATGTATTGTAAGAGTTTCAAAAATTTCAATTACTTCTTCTAGTATCTATTTTATATCTTTTACAAACAATTAAACAATGATTATTGAATACTTTTAAAAATTGATTGCAAAATATGAAATAATTACTAGTCTCATTGATGTAAAATAGTGTAAAAATACAGATTCAATGCCTATGCAGTAGTCATAGAAATTTGAGACAAAACTATGCAAAATGGCCATCACGCGACAAAATCTCTTCAGTCGGCGTTAAAACAAAAACAATCAACAACCCTGAAATTCCTTTCCAGAATTTTTTTTGCTAGACCTTTTTTGTATTTTAACCATCAATATGAAAATCAAAAGTTGCGAAAGTAAGCACTACAGCATAGTTTTCTTTGGCATTATTCAAACAAGGAGGTTTTTGTGGAATTAATTTATTTTGCCCATCATCACGAGATTAACTTCCAATTTAGCAGTATTGTAATGAAATGAAAGCCTTGGCAAACGATATCGCTACGAGAGTTCAAGGCACCACGGTTTTTATCTCGTTGACCTCAATAGCCGTTAAGTCCCGGGAACGAGACAATTTACCCTTGTGTCGTTCAGACTAGTTCGGGTTCGGCCTCTACCTAGCTCCGTTCGGCGCGTAATGTCGTGGGTGTGTTCTCTAGCATCAATCCTGAATCTCATTTCCAGAGATTCAGCCATCGATTTGCCCGATTACATACCGACAAAGAAATCTACCAAGAAAAACACAAAACATACTATACATCTTGTGAGACATACCGAAATCAATACCTACACGAGAGTTAAAAATTCTTTTACGTTACTTCGATCTACGAGTGAAATTTCCAAACTACTGGAAAAAAAACGAAAAAAAAACGAAAGACTACCGCGTACAAGAATAATCTTTCGGGTGGCCGTGCTACTCTCGATTATAAAACGAGCTTCAGCGGAGCTCGCCAGGCGCAGATGTCGCTGCCTGGGCCCGCCCCACCATGACCTAGCGCCTCCGTGTCAGCATGTGTTGTGAGCGCTAGGCCCACTAATACTTACCTCAGCCGGGGTGAACGCCGTTCCACGAATCAAGAAGGAGGGAGGACCCTTAGGGAAACTCTCAAAGTGAAGCTTTTTTATCCATCTTTATTTATTTATACAACAAGCAAAAACACCCAGACTCTATTCTTAGTACTATGATTAAAACTATCTTAATTTCAATCAACCATTAATAATAAGGAGCAAATTAACACCAAGCACAGAAGAAAAGAAAATTTAAACAGGATATTCCAAAAAAGAAATCAAATTTTAAATGTTACGATAAAAGAAAACCAAACGAAAACTCACCCTTAAGTTGCTGGGCGTCGACAAGCGCTCTCGATTGCAGCAGCTAAAATTTAGGTTATTAAAAAAAATCATAATAATAATGCCTATATCATCATAAACTTTCTGTTATGTTGCCTATACTTCCACTTTATCAATGTTTCCCTATACATTTGGTTATATTTAATTTATATAAAACGATAGTAAACATCATTTAATTCTAATGTTAAGGCTCTTTGTAAAAAAAATCAGTTTAAATTTTGTGTTCCTTACTAACTCGTCTTACTAAATATTTTAAAGAGCTTGAGCATTATAACAATGGGTTCGTGTTGAGGCTTGCTCTTAATTTGTTAATTAACTAGCTGAAATGGGGACCAGTGAAGAATTCTGTTATGTTTGTGGCGCTTCCATTTTCTTTAAATAGTCCTTTATTATCCCAGACGAAGATTTTTCAATGAACATTTATATTGTTAATTCGGCACCAAGCACTTGAAATATTGTCACTACTAGTGCACCAAACGTCTACTTTTGATGGCTAGGATCAAAATTGCTATGAAAAACCTGCGTGTCTAGCAAAAATTGCGATCTCAAGAAATACACGCAAAAAATTCTTACTAGGGAATATTAACAAAAATTTCCGTTGATCACGACCCAGTAGGACCAGTAATGCTTACTGCATCGATTCCGTAATCATTCTTCGGAAGCTAATACGGATCGTTTTCGCAATACCGCATCGATTACTTAAACATGGCGATGTCATTGGCAGGATCCGTGCTAACTCCATTTCGCATTACCAGGAAGCGATGCTGGAATCAATGCCTCAGAATGTGTTCCGTAATGCTTACTTGGTAATCGGTTCTGGAAGGCATCCATTCCACACAATATGCTAACATCGCTTCATTTTTGCATTACTAGGTAATGTATAGAAATTTTCAATCACTCAATGATTACTTTCAGATTCCCTATGCATTCCTTTGGAATGAATTCCATTTTCCGACATAAGCATCGATGAAATCATGCATTACCAAAGGATTGATTCCAACAAGTCCGACTTGGGAACTGCTTGCTTGAATACATTGCAGACAAGCCACTTCAACCCTTGGTTTTGCATTCCATGCAGCCGCTTTATCCTTGGCCTGCTTGATACTTCCTTGATATTTCATTGCAAGCTCTCATCCAAGATCATCCAACTAACGAAATGTGAGATGACACAGAATGGCCAATTAAGACTGCGAAACAGCGATCACAAACGACTCGAAAATTGGATTTTTCAATTTTAGTAATCACCCACACGCCTACTAATCCCTGTTTTATCACCAGCTGCATTGTGAGCTGCAGATATTACATATCGATATTACAAGGAGCTCATCGTAAGCAAATTAATTGTATGCACTCCTCTGCTGGTACGATCGAAATCCAAGTTGAGTTTGAACATACATACACAACCACACAGCCGCACAACCCAAAGATTCGTATTGACCACGCATGGCGCGAACCATGTTTGCTGCAACCATTGAATAAGGAGAATAAGGAAGCGAAGTCACCTATGCCGGCCTGTAAGCGGCGGTGAAGCAATTTTACTACATTCAAAGCACTTACTCTCATGAGAGTGCAAAGCAGCACACATTTCCCCTTACTCGCCCCGTGGCCCATACATTTCACCTACACTGCTGCCTAGTCACACAGCAAGGTGTACAATACATACAAATTCCCTCACGGATAGTATACCGTGGTCAAACTTGAGTGTCAAACTTAGTCCCATATGTTTCTTGTTTCGGCCATTTTTTTGCGGAATTTCTTTGGCGGGATCGAGCGTGACGCGTAAAAGTTATAAAAAATCGCCGAAAAGGAACTATTTAGTGAAAAACTGGTGTGTAATCGCGAAACGACAGAATAATATATCGTGTTTCAGTGATTTATAGGTGAAAAAGTGGAAGATTTCTGTATAGTAAGAAGACAATGCGTTGCTCCTACTCGGGATGCAAATCTTTGCAGGGAAACAAAGCCGTCCGACTTTCTTTCTTTCAGTGAGTAAATAACATTTCACTTTGTACAAAAAGTTTTGGTTAAGTAGATATTTGTGATGTTTTCATTTAAAATTTGAAGTGCAAAGTTAAGTAATTGCATTTCCAGCCATGCTAGACTTAGTTGTCAAATTCGAGACATATGATCATCGGCAGTTCAGTGTCGGCACAATTATATCATGAAGTGGGGTTTTCAACTTTTTGAATTTATTTTCAGATTTCCGAAGTCACCAAGTCGAGCCGCACAATGGCTACATATGTAAGACCTCCTCCGAAAAGCTTTCAATTAGAAATAAGTATAGCAAATTAATTCATTTTAAGGGGATGTAAATTATAACCATAATTATGTATGTTAGTCTGTTTGATTTAAGCTAATTTTCCAATTATAAATGTATAAATTAGTTAAATAAATTTTTGTTGTACTTCCTGTTGTTAATTCAAGACTTTAATTTCCCAATAATTTCTTTAGGCAATATAAATTTTTGAATGAAACCCATTTGAATCAACGATTTTCACCTACGGCACTGGTGCATTTTGCGTGATTTTCTGTCTCGTTCTACGAAAGTCGAAAATTGCTTCAATTCTCTTTGCTGATTTCGCTTCCTTATTCTCTCTATTCAAAGGCTGCAACTCAGCTGATGATGGCAGGAGAAAACACAAACCACGAACTCACCAGAAGTCAGCCGATCGAAGTTACGGTAATACCCTTCACGCAGCCTAGTTACGGCAACACCTTTCACTCAACCCACTTTTGCACTTCACACATTTCATTTAGCCAATTTGGCATTTTCCACATATATATATCTTCTAAAGATTTTTATTCCATTTTTCCACATGTGCATTATATATATCGTTTTGCATATCTTTCCACATGTGCAACATATATCATTTTGAATATCTTTTCTAAACGAACTATTATCGGCAAATTGTCCAGGCGAAATTTGAGCCTCTCGCCCGATACAATAAATCAGACGACATGCTCTTCAAAATGTTGATAAACAAACATCGTCCGAGTCCAAGATATTTATGGACATCGAACGATGAATGTTTATGCACATGTAGAACGATGAGGGTTTATGCATATCTGAATAGGAATGTTTAAGACAATAATTGATTTATGGACGTTTAGTTTAAGGATGTATATAAGCAACTTCGTCCACTTTTCAATATTCCTTTTTATAACGTTGCCCTGTATATAATTTTAAGTAAGTATTGTATTTTGTTTAGAATAAGAATTTTTGTATAAAAGTAGATTGTAAGCAAATAAATTAGCTCAGTTAGTTCATTGTGGAACTGCTGGCCAGAGTGAAACTGTATTTTAATTCATTCACTCTTCACTGGCGCAGTCGGTATTGCAAAACTATTTTTCCTTATTTTATCCGTGGGACTAGCATTGCCCTACAAAAAGGCAGAATTTTCCGAGAATTCGCCTCTCACCAAATTATTGAGTGAGGTGTTATTAAAGAAAACTTTTGCCTTTTCCACGATTAAGGCTACACTAGAAAAGTTGTCTAGTGTTAGTCACCATATTGTGAAAAAAAAGGAAAATATTCTTTGTGGACTAGTACAGTCCTTTAAAATTGGACAAGGTTGATTGCAACAACCAATAAAAAAGCACACTTTTGGCTATATTCTACGTTTTTTTCCAACAACCGAGCACGGAACTAGCTCCATCACCTGAGTCGAGGAACACAGACTCTAAATTTCCTGTGATTTCGAACGTTCTCAACAACCGAGCACGGAACTAGCTCCATCACCTGAGTCGAGGAACACAGACTCTAAATTTCCTGTGATTTCAAACGTTCTCAACAACCGAGCACGGAACTAGCTCCATCACCTGAAGCCTGGAACAGTAGCGAATTCGACACACGGCAAAGGACGAAAGGCCATCACTTCCTTTTTCAACATCATCTTTAAACGGAAAACGTATTGGATCCAGCCTCTCCGAGCGGTACACCTGCATATCAAACGTAAGCACACGCAAATTTTCGTTTTTATACTAGTTCCTTTATTTGTTACTAAAAAAAGCGAACTACTAAGATATAAAATTATATTTATTGTGATCATTACGTTTCTTGTGACTTTTGTGATTCTTGCGATATTTGTGAAGTGCGTGATTCTTGTAATTCCTAAAAATCATATTCATATTCGGGTTCCCATTTACTTTTGTTCATAATGTCGTTACCTGGTGACAGTGCAGCTCAACTTCGAGCATTGAATCAAGCCCAAAGCTTCCCTTTAGAAAGCGGTGCCGAAAACAGCTTAGAAAATCCCGTTGAGGATGTAATACACTTAACGTTCGAGGACGTCTTACGCGAAGTCAATCGCTTACAGGAATTTACGAATCTCCATGATAGTATTTCCTTACAAGCGTTTTCAAATAGAGTTGATCGAATTTTGGAATTCTGCGAATCAGAATCCCAAAAACAATATGTTGAGCAAATTGTGCTTACTAAAATTCGTGGTGAACCACAATTTATTATTGATCGATACCCATTGATGAGATGGCATAGAATCAAAGAAGTTTTATACCAACATTTCGGTGTATCCGAACCTTATCATGCCTTAATAAACGAAATGAACCATGTTAAATTTAGCCCTAATATCGAGCGAGTTTATGCTGAAATTAATACTATCCTAAATAAGCTGAATACGAAATATCTACAGGACCCTCAAAAACTTTCGTTTCAACATTTTCAGCCTCAATTTAATGAGATTTTTGCACTTTCCCGGTTTAAATCGTGTATCCCGGAATATAAAACAATACTTATCGAAATGCGACAATGTACATCTTTGCATGAAGCATACTCTGTCCTTAAACAGGTTCAACAGCTACGAGATAGCAATAAACCTAAATCCTCTGCCTATCAACAATCTGGATACAGAGGTAACTATCAAAAGGTGTCGAATTTCAGCTCCCCTCCGCAAAATTTCAGAAATCCACAATTCGTTAGCAACATTAGAACTAATGCTGCTAGCCCTAATAATTATCGAAATAATCGGTTTCCCAGCCAAACTCAGTCAAATTCTAATTGGCGAGGAAATCATACTCAACAAAGGTATAATCACTCTTCTGCGAATTCGAATCGCAATCATTTTCATGTAAGTGACCGAACAATGAGAGATATAAGTCACATGAAGGACGCAAGTATGAAAACCGTTCAAACAAACGAAGCGGAAAATTTTCGAGTATTAGCCTCGGATCAACCTCAACATACTCAGAATGGGAATTACCAATAATTCCCATTACGATTAACAATACAACAATTCGTTGCCTAATTGACACAGGGTGTAATACATCACTTATAAATAAAAATATATTTCCGGATTCTTCATATCATCTTCTTCAAACTCCGATTAAACTTAGAAGTCTCCACTCAAATGAAATTATTGAAAAAGGTATTTGGACAAATTTTCCCTTGGAATTTAACCTTCATCAATCTAACATAGAATGGAAAGTGACGCGTTTGCCGAATCTTAAGTTTGACGCTATTCTTGGGCAAAATGTTTTGGTTCCCACCAAATGCATTATAAACAATTCTGATGGTTCTGTGATGATTAACAATAAGAAAGTTCCTTTTATAACTAGCAAACAAAATCCCGAAGTCGTATCTAAAAGTTTGAATACATATGTAAATCAACTTTCACCTACTAATATAGAAGACGTTTCAAATATAAAAACGTCGCATTTAAACAAAGAGGAAAAACAAAGACTTTTTACACTTTTGCACGAATTCCAAAATCTTTTCTATCAAGAGGGAGATGAACTCACTTCTACCGATGTGGTCACACATCAAATAAAGGTTACATCCGATAAACCTATATTTACGAAAATCTATAGGTTTCCGCAAATACACCAAAAAGAGGTGGAAAAACAGATAGCGGATATGCTAAAAAATAATATAATCCGGCCATCAGACTCTCCTTATAACGCTCCATTGTGGATTGTACCTAAAAAGGTAGACAATTCCGGGCTTACAAAATGGAGAATAGTAACCGATTATCGTAAACTTAACGATATCACCATAAGTGACAAGTTTCCGATTCCCAACATCGAAGATCTTTTCGATAAATTGGGCAAATCTAATTATTTTTCAACAATTGATTTAGCGAAAGGGTTCCACCAAATTCTAGTGAAACCGAGTGATCGAGCAAAAACCGCTTTCTCGACACATAATGGACACTATGAATACTTGAGAATGCCTTTCGGGCTCAAAAATGCCCCTGCAACTTTTCAGCGCATGATTAATACTGTCCTAAAGGAATACATAAACAAAATATGCGTTGTATATTTAGACGATGTACTAGTCTTTAGTACCTCATTAGAGGAACATGTCGATTCCATTAGAAAGATATTTAGAAAGCTATCTGACCATAATCTTAAAATTCAGCCCGATAAATGCCATTTTCTTACGCATCAAACAGAATTTCTGGGTCATGTCCTGACAAAGGAAGGAATAAAACCCAACCCAGAGAAGCTCGATAAAATTCAAAATTTATCAATCCCCAGAACGGTGAAACAGCTCCGGTCCTTTTTAGGTCTAACCGGATACTACCGAAAGTTTATCCGAGACTATTCTTCTTTAACAGTACCCATGACTAAATTTTTGAAAAAAAATGCCAAAATCCAATTAGATAGCTTCGAATATATCGAAGCTTTCACAAAGTTGAAATTAATTCTAACAAATCCCCCGGTATTAGTTTATCCAGATTTTAATAAAATTTTCACTTTAACAACCGACGCATCTCAACATTCTCTAGGTGCAGTCTTATCCCAAAATAATCACCCAATTGCATACGCTTCGAGAACCTTGAACACTCACGAATGCAATTACTCTGCGATTGAGAAAGAGTTACTTGCTATAGTCTGGGCAACAAAAAATTTTCGACCCTATCTCTATGGACGTCATTTCAAACTTGAGACGGATCACCGTCCCCTCATATGGCTTAATTCTTTAAATGAGCCTAATCAAAAACTTATTCGGTGGAAACATAAACTTAATGAATACGATTTTGAGATTAGTTATATAAAAGGAAAAAACAACCGTGTCGCTGATTTTCTTTCTCGCATCGAAAGAAACAATGTTGAAAGCAACGCGCTTGTTAATATATCGGAAGAATCTCCAACACCTAAATTTATTACTCTAAATAACCCCGATCGAACACTTCAGGAAATATTAGACATTTGTAAGGAGCAAGGTACAGATCTTCCTGCAGTTATTAAAATGCCTAACATTTCAGACTCATTGCAAGTCCAAAACGATTCTATAATCAATCCATCTGAAGTTAGTGACAAGGTAACTATCCATTCAGAACGCGACAATCTAAATCAATTGATTCCAATCAAAGATGATTACGTAAATAAATATAAATACCAAGTAATCTTGAGTAACAGAGACTACCCTCAACCAACAAATAAAATTCGAATCCAAATTCGAGAGAAAAATTTAAACCTTCACGACTATATCCCTGAAATGATACAGAAATTTATTCCAAACAGGGACATTGCCATTTATTCTGATCTACATGAACATCTGTATAACAAAGTACAATTGAAACTAAAGGAAATATTCAACAATAACTACAAATTCGTTAAAGTATCTCGAATTCTTCAAGATATTCAATCTGAAGAAGAGGCGATCTATCAAATTCATATGTTTCATACAAAGGAAATTGGGCACGGAGGGATAGATAAAACCCTCAAAGGTATTCTTCAGTATTTCTATTACCCTGATATGAAAAATCTTGTAACACGATATGTTAACAATTGTGAAATCTGCAATATATCAAAGCATTCGAATAATCCGATCAAACCAAAATTTAAGATAACTGAAACTCCGGAAGATATCAACCAGGTTTTCCATATTGATCTATTTTTTATTGACCACCTGAAAGTGGCGACATGTATCGACAAGTTCTCTAAATATTCAGCAGCTTTAATTATCACTGATCAATCTAAGCCTTCCCTCAAAGAAGCAATCTTATTTTTCCTATCTAATTTAGGCAAGCCTAATAAAATAGTCGCCGACAATGAATTTAATAACTTCTTTATTAAAGAATTATGCAATGAACATAATATTCAAATACATTACACTAAACCACACACTCACACAGGTAATAGTGATGTCGAAAGACTTCATCAAACCATTGCTGCAAAATACAGAATGACTTCTTCGCAAGAATCCCCCAAATCACGTTTATACACCGCGATATATTTTTACAACCGCCAAATACACTCGTCTGTCGATGAGGAACCCTTTAAAATTCATCATGGTCTTATCGATAAAAGCAAAGTTCTCAGACATATGAAGTCGATGAAAGTTAAATCTATTTGTAAAATGAATAAAAAACGAGAGAATTATGAAGAAACCAGAACAACAGGTTATGTCAAAACCCCAGTTCGTACGCCAAAACATTTACCTAAATACGCAAAACGCAATCTTGCCAATGTAGCCCCGATAAATGTAAAACGGCCTAAACGTTTCGCTATTTCACATATACATCATCCCGAAACTTCTTCAAGGAATCATTCTATTCCTAATGTTAGGATCAGCCTTGAACGACATCCCGATTAAAAACCTAGAAATCACTGACCAAAATAACCAAAAGATCACTTACCAATAAAAATAAATGAAATTTTCGATCAAAATTTAACCATACTAAAGAATCGCACTTTGATACTCCAGGACCAACTCAAACACTTTTTGACTTGGACAACGAATCATTTTAACAATATAAATCTGCAAATTTACTAATTTTACGAAATTGAACAAAATTTCATTGGTTTTTATGAACTACAAGAATCGACGATTTCCATAGTCGCTAGAAACGATTTTAATGTATTATATATTATATTAAGTGTCCCAATATTTCATAATTAAACTATTCCAACTTATTATTTACGTACTATACCTACATCCAATTTCACTAAGATAGACTTTCCGACTCGATTTGTTCTCCGATTCAAAGATCAATACTATAGGGAAAATAAGTATATAAAGCATTAAAAAAAAAAAAAATCCAATCAATTGTCAGACCTTTTGTAAATTTATAAAATCAAACAACACAGTTATAAAAATATATATATATAAAATGGATTCTTGTTTGTTGAAAATAATTATGGTAAGATAGATCACGATCGTAATGAGAAACAATGAAGAAATAATGGAAATTACATTATAAACTTTAATAATTGTAACAAGGCTATTGAACAATATTTACACTAATAGAATGATTGATTTCACACATAAGCTTATTTTGTCACCGCAAACCACACTGAATTTCATTAAATACGAAGTAACTTTTGAAGACATGAAATTAGCCGCAACCGAAAAAAAATGTAAGAAATTAAATTAATCGACTTCAAAAACAAATGTAATACTACTATTTCATACATTTCAACAATTGTAATTATTATTATTATTATCATTCTATGTATTTTCGTATATCTAAAATACAGAGGCAACACTATTAAAGGAAACTTAAATTCACCTGCAGAAATTCTAGCACAGAAATTTGACAAATTAGAAAAAAAAGCGAGTTAAAGATAAAAAGAAAAAAAAAGATGAAATAATTATTTCTGAACCAGGAGCTTCAGTCTAACGGTGGGGGAGTTACGGTAATACCCTTCACGCAGCCTAGTTACGGCAACACCTTTCACTCAACCCACTTTTGCACTTCACACATTTCATTTAGCCAATTTGGCATTTTCCACATATATATATCTTCTAAAGATTTTTATTCCATTTTTCCACATGTGCATTATATATATCGTTTTGCATATCTTTCCACATGTGCAACATATATCATTTTGAATATCTTTTCTAAACGAACTATTATCGGCAAATTGTCCAGGCGAAATTTGAGCCTCTCGCCCGATACAATAAATCAGACGACATGCTCTTCAAAATGTTGATAAACAAACATCGTCCGAGTCCAAGATATTTATGGACATCGAACGATGAATGTTTATGCACATGTAGAACGATGAGGGTTTATGCATATCTGAATAGGAATGTTTAAGACAATAATTGATTTATGGACGTTTAGTTTAAGGATGTATATAAGCAACTTCGTCCACTTTTCAATATTCCTTTTTATAACGTTGCCCTGTATATAATTTTAAGTAAGTATTGTATTTTGTTTAGAATAAGAATTTTTGTATAAAAGTAGATTGTAAGCAAATAAATTAGCTCAGTTAGTTCATTGTGGAACTGCTGGCCAGAGTGAAACTGTATTTTAATTCATTCACTCTTCACTTCGACGCGCGGTATTATTCACATACACAGAGTTTCGGTGCGGCTTAAGGTTCGACGGATTTTCTGCCGAAATCGAAAGTGATGCGGAAACAAGAATTTTTGCCAATTCTTGCCGAAACCGAACCTTCCGTTGGTCATTACAAATAAGCATTTACCGGTAAAATATACATTTATCTATGGAAAACTATACAAAAAAGGCTTTTGCATATTTTTGGTTGCCCTAGTGATGAGCATGGCGTTCATGACATCCTCTCTCTCTCTCTCTCTCTCTCTCTCTCTCTATATATATATATATATATATATATATATATATACATATATATATGTGTATATGTATATATATATATATATATATATATATTTATATATAAGTTGATTTTTGAATAGATTTAAGCTGAATTAATTTTTCCTCTGGTGTTTGCGCTTCATAATAAAAAATTTGCTGGATTTCTCTCATTTATCTCGTTAAAGATGCTTCGCAAAAACCAGTTCAAGAAAGGGCTGCCAGATGACCCCAATGTCTTAAAGTGTGATATCAAATGCATTGTTTTGTTTATTGAGAAGGCTTTCAATATGTGGCAGCGAAGAGAGCTGGATGGTGACTTGAAATATTAGCACAGCTTTGAATACAAAATTTATTATATTGAGAAAATGTTAAGAAAATGGATGGTGAAAATCGTATTATTCTTAATGTCGGAGGCATAAGGTAAGTGTCGTACATATTTCATAAATTAATGGCTATGATTTGCAATAGAAGATGGAGTTTCGGTTACTTTATCTAGTGGTGACGTATTGTTTTGAAGTTACTTTGTCATGAGTCAATTCCATAAATTTCACAGGATAGTTATGTCGTTGACATGCAATTTCAACACATTTTAAATGTTAATTTATACTGGCAAGGTATTCACTTCGATGTTTCCAATATTTCAACTAAATGCGTCCGCAACATTTGAAGCTCATATACTGTTACGTTCAACCTGTCGAAATAAGAAAAGCAACTAATTGCCTTACCTGGTTCTAAGATGATGGTGAATGACGCATGGCCACTACTCTCAGATCCTTGACCGATCACCACAGAACTTTCTAGACAATCGTGTTGATTGTTCAGTTTGTGGCATCAATGCAGATCTTAAGTGTAGAAAGTGATAATTCTGTGGACGTCACGCAACATTTTCATGTATCGTCAAATGATACCCGGGACGCCCACAGAGGTTATCAGCATGATTACTCCCATTGACCACCACAGAACCTTTCTCGACAATCGTATTGATTGTTCTCTTTGTGGCGTCAATGAAGATTTCAACGGTAGGAAGTGATAACCCTGTGAACGTCACGCAACATTGTCGTGTATTAAAGTGATACCTGGTGACGCCCACAGAGATTATAAGCATGAATACCTTGATTGTTGATGATCGTGGCCAATGCGACTGCCGATCTCTGTTTCTCTTTCGTCTGCTTACTGTCGTTTAATTCTGATCCCCACGAATTTCGAGTCAGCACAGGCTCCCAACGATGATGCTTAACGCAACCTTCCACTTGTTGTTCAATTCTGAGACACTATTCGATTCGAAATTTCTCTTTGTATATCAAAACCACACGCGGATGCCACAAACTGAGTAAATAACCGAGAACTTGCAGACAATCTACAGATAGCACTACTTTTCACATGTTCCACTAGTTCAGTAGCTGACAATCGCCAGGCATTAACCTTTTCTTATCGAGTTTCTGATACAGAAATGATCTGCTACACATTTAGACTGCTTCAGTTGAGCATTGGATTGAACACCCTTCGGTGACATAGCAACTATGCTTCTGTTCCGATCAAGTTAAGGGCATTATATATCCTCAGATATATAATGCCCTTAACTTCGATGGCAACCCAGAGCAGAATTTCTTTGTTCCACTCACGTTAACTTCCCAGTATATAGAAAGTTCTTGTAATCGCCTCGAAAATCGAAAATGAAATGTTAGACTTTTCTTTACGTTCTTAGGTCTTTAGAGTATATTTAAATAGTTTTTAGAAAAATAGGTGTATGTGTGTGTGTGTGTTTACGTGGACCGTTCTTTCTACGAGCATAACTCAAGTAAACAATGTCGTATCGACTTTGTTGGTGTCGTTGAAGGTACACTTTTGACCACTTATCCCAGAAACTTTGCATCATTTGACACTCATACTGCCAGCGAGATAAGCGAGAGGTCTGAATTTGTATTAGATTTGGTTCTGGGATTAAGTTGAGAGGATGGTTGGTTGGTTGGTTGTAGTGGCAGCCCTCTTTGTCAAAAAGATGGCTCACTTAGGCCCATTGTGATACCACAAAAAGACGAGGGCGGCACTAGACCCTGTGAGATGACGAGAACCATTTCGATTCTCGTACGAAGCCGGCTATGCAGCCGATATTCAAATCAGCTACTTCCATGAGGCTGTCCAGGAATGGTGAGCCTAAGGTTTTCATGCGTTTCCTGGACAGTGCCGGGCATTCACACAGAAAGTGTTGGACTGTCTCTTCCTCTTCTTCCGATCTGCAACTCCGGCAGAAATCGTTGAAGGGAACGCCCAACCTCTCTGCGTGTCTGCCAATCAGAGAGTGTCCCGTCAGTATGGACACGATAGAACTCAAGGTTTCACGACTCGTGTTCAGGAGCTGCTTGGTGCGTCTGGAACTCAGTGCACGCCAAGTTTGCCTGGTTGTCCTGCAGGTTTCCTCCAACAACCAAGCTCTATTTGCAGCCTTGATGTAATGCTGCTTAAATCCTAGCTTTATAGAAGCTAGAGGTTGACCAACTTGGGGTGTGAGTGTATACTCCTGGAGCACAGTGCCAGCTCTCGCTAAGGCATCCACTTCGCAATTTCCCGGTATATCACTATGTCCCGGTACCCAGTGTAGAGTCACTTCACAATGAAGTGACATCACGTTCAGCTGTGTACAGCGTTCCATCACCATCATGGATGAGGTGTACACGTTGGATAGTGCTTGGATAGCAGCTTGACTGTCGGAGAAAATATTCAGGTTTCTTATGGAAATTTTCTGATTTCTCAGCCAGTCTACTGCCTTGTATATCGCAATGACCTCTGCCTGAAAAACACTGCAGTGGTCTGGAAGCCGGAAGGATTGTTTCAGGCCTAGCTGTTCTGAAAAAACACCACAGCCAACTTTTCCGTCCATTTTGGAGCCATCAGTGTAGATGTCGACCGATCCCTGCATACCACCTCTTTCTATTGCCCAGTCATCCCTGCTTAGGATGACTGACCTGAAACTTTGATGAAAGCAGGGAATCGGGGGCGCAAGGTCTACTTCCCCTGGCGTTGGTCCATCCCTCCGAAGTATGGTGGAGTGGCCAACATTTCCCTCTTGCCAGAGATGTAGTGCTTTTAATCGAATCGCAGAGCACTTGGCCTGCTGTCTCGTAAGGAGCTCCGTCGGGAGCCAATTCAATAGCATAAATAGTTCCTTTGTCGGGGTAGTGCGCAAGGCCCCGGTGATTGCAAAAGCTGCAATCCTTCTGACCCTGTGTAGCAGGTTTGCATTGGATGTTTTTGCAATAGCTGGCCACCAAACAACTGCGCCGTACAGAAGGATTGGTTCCACTATCGCCGTATAGAGCCATGATACGATTTTGGGTTTCAATCCCCACTTTTTCCCAATGGCTCTTTTGCAGCAGTAGATTGCGCATGCCGCTTTTCGTGTTCTTTCTTCTATGTTCGCTTTCCACGCGAGCTTGGAGTCCAGAATTAGACCCAAATACTTAACTTGATGAGACGGTATGAGGCTTATCTCATCGAGTTTGGGTGGGAGGAATCGTGGAATTTTGTACCTTTTTGTAAACAGGACAAATTCCGCTTTCTGCAGATTAATCTTCAGACCGCACTCTTTGCCCCACTTGGTAAGAATACTCAGGGCAAAGTGAAGTCTTTCAAATAGGGTGTTTACGAATTTACCCGATATTACTATTGCAATATCGTCTGCATAGGCTACGACTTTGCACCCAGTCGCTTATATTGTTGACAGGAGTTTGTCCACCACTAAGTTCCATAGAAGGGGTGATAGCACCCACCTTGCGGGGTGCATCTGCACGTCGTCCTTCTTAGGATACTGTCTCCTAGTGTGGAGTTAATGCTCCTGCTGCTTAGCAGTTCTACGATAAACCTAATCAGGTTACCATCCACATTGTTTTCCTCGAGTGCCTTCTCAATAGCCTTGTGGCTGATATTGTTGAAAGCCACTTCGATGTCTATAAAAACCGCCTGCGTGTATTCTTTGACGCTTAGCGACTTTTCAATGTAGCTGGTGAGCGAGTGGAGAGCTGTTTCAACCGATCTCCCTTTTGTATATGCGTGCTGTGCATTAGAGAATGGTTTCAGAGTAGCTCTCAAATGAATCTCTATCAGTCGTTCCAGAGTTTTCAGCAGAAAAGAGGTGAGGCTGATAGGTCTATAGTCCTTAGGTGAGGAGTGGGATGTCTTGCCCGCTTTGGGTATGAAGACTATTTTAGCTTCTTTCCACCGCTGTGGAATGTAAGCCATCTGAAGACATGCTTTAAAGATGGCTTTTAGCCATGGAAGCGCTATTTTGATTCCCTGCTGGATTTCAACGGGTGAGATGTTGTCCATTCGAGGGGATTTAAAAGGTTGAAATGAGCTGATTGCCCAGCGTAGGAGCCTGTCATCTACAGGCACAGCGACTGACAGGCAGTTCGGGGCCGTATGTGGATCCGCTTTATCAGCCACATCCTCACTGCCCGGGAAGTGCGTGTCCATTAGAATGGCTAGCGTGTCAGAGTTGGATTTGGTCCAGACCCCATTCGCATCTTTGACAGACCCCAAAAATAAAGGGGAGCTCGTCATAACTTTACGCAGACGACTGACATCCTTGGAGTGTTCTATTTCTGCACAGAAACTTCTCCACGAGGAGCGTTTAGCTTTTCTGATGGAGCATTTGAACTCTTTCAGTTTTAGTTTATAGGAAGACCAGTCATTGGATTCTTTAGCCCGATTGAAGGACTTCCTACATTTCTTCCGCAGCTCCGCAATGTCACTATTCCACCATGGGGGCTTATATTCCCCTCTAGGCTTCGTTGGACTACATGCAGATCTTGCTGCTTCATTGAAGGCGAATGTAAGGGTCCCAACGGTTTCCTCCAGACCACCTATGTCTTCAATCTTTGGAGGTCCACCTTCTATTGTAGACTCGAATACTGATTGGTATTCGACCCAATCCATCCTCCTTTTGTTGATGAAGGCTGGATTTTTCGGAGGGTCAAACGTCACATCGAACATTATATATAAATGATCGGAGAACGGGCACTCTCGTGATACATGCCATCCTTTGATAGCGTGATGCAAGTGATTGTTCGCTAGAGTGATATCCAAAACTTCCCTACGGCTTGCCGTAATGAAGGTAGGATCCTCACCTTTGTTTACTAGGGCTAAGTCATGCGTTAGAATAAATTCGAAGAATGACTCACCCCTTTTGTTCGTATCGGTGCTTCCTCAAATGCGATGATGGGCATTGGCGTCCGCCCCGATGACGAGATGGATGCTCCGTGCAGTGGCTTCCTTGACGATCCTCTGCAGGTTGATGGGAGGTGGCAGAACATCGTGTGCCATATAGCAGGAGACAGCCGAAAGTGGTTTTGACTGTCTTTCCACTGCTATGGCAACGGTGTCTTGATCACTGAAATTATACAAGGTTAGAAACTTCAAGCCTTCCTTTATGATGATACAAGGTCTCGGTTTACCTGCTGTACTGAGGGATACTGTATTGTATCCCTTCATGTTGAGCCCGCAAACCCAGTTTCCTACAACCCAACGTTCCTGGGCCAGTATTAGCTCCTCTCCTTTTTGGGCCAGGTGGAGGAGCAGTGCGGCGAATGGCGCCTTTGAATGATGGAGGTTTATTTGCAGAAACCTCAGCATCACGACACAATGTTTTGCCCGCCTCCTCGTCAGATAAGGACATCTCCTCCTCGACCAGGTCGAGGGTTTGGAGAAGGTCCCCAGCCAACTCCGTGGTGGAGGTGGTGCTTGTTCCGTCGTCGGAGAGAAGATGTGACTCAGAGGGGTTCACGGTCGGGTCTACTGTTGCTTCTACATTCAACTCACTCCCACTCTCTTTGCTCGGTTCCCTTACTGCCTTCCCAGTACGATCCTTGCGATATACTCGCAGGGTGATAGCCGAGAAACCGTAGCTTATCACCATGCCCTTCGACTCCAACGGAGCTAGTGCCTCCTCGTTGAGGATAATGAGAGCCTCTCCCTGTCCATTGCTGGGTTCGCTTACCTTGGCTACCTTCCAGTTCTCCACCGGAAGATCAGCATTGCTGAGCTTGATAAGCTCAACAATTTCCTCCGGTGTGGATGGCTCCGCCGGTATCCATGCCCTGGATCGAGGCAGATTCGGGATGTCTTCCCTGGAGACAGCTTCTAGCTTTGCTCCGGGCCAGACTTCTCCCAGCCTGCTAATAGCCTGCTTATATAGATCCGCTGAGCGTTGATCCGTGCAGGCTATCAGCTTAACGTGACCCTGGTACCAACCAGCATCACGGAAACTAGGTGGAGGGCCTGGGTTTGCCTCCAGTATGGGTTTGTACACCCGAAGAAGAGCGATTTCCACCATCTTCCAGTTTGATGGTGAGATGGTTCCATTGCTGGTACTCCTGTCGATGACAGCCCATTCCAGGGTACCCTTAGCCACTTCGCTAAAAGTTGAGAGAATAACCGATTAAGAAATGATCAGAAGTCAAGATTATGAGGTCGTTTGGATCGTCGGTAAGCGTTGTCAAGGGTCTAGAATTCAAAGTAGGTTCGATTTGGGTGATTAGATACTATAGGGGTTCTGTCGTTATTCAGACCCAAGTTGATGGAAAAAATAGTGTCATAAAAATTGGCGACGTTTTTTATTGTCCTCTCCGTTGAAAAGCTAGCTAGCAACGGTATCAAAATGAGTTTTTAAGAAAACGAGTGCGAGATACAAAGCAGGAAAACTGTTGGCTAAGGCATGTGTCGGGTTGGATACATATGATTTGTATGGTCTTCCAGTAGAACATTTGGATACGGAAGAGAAAGTGCGTGCAGCTGTGGACAAGGTTTCAAAACAAGTTAAGAAAGGTACACATGGTGTTGATTGCATACACGCGTGGCACCGGAAACTTGGACACAGAGATCCGAACGCAATTTAAACAATGTGTGAAAAGGGGCTTGTTACCGGTATTGTAATAAAGGACTGTGATGTGCTCGAAGTGTCTGAAACATGTGTGAAAGGAAAATTTCAAAATTTCCATTTCCAAAAAAGTCGAAGCACCACGCGGCTGCTCGAGTTGACCTCGAGCACACTGATTTATGTGGTCCCATCCAAATGAATTCACACGGTAAAAATAGATATATTATGTCTCTGATTGATGACCATTCCAGATATACGGTTATCGAGTTCTTGGAAAACAAGAGTGAGGCTACAAAATTTATAAATTTTTTTTTTGTGAAAATGGCACAAACGCAATATAACAAGACACCCCGATGTTTTCGATCAGACGGTGGTCTTGAATATGTCAATGCCGATTTGCAAGACTTCTTCAAAAGCGAAGGTATTCAATTCCAATACACCGCAGCATATTCGCCGCAGCAAAATGGAGTCGTCGAGCGGAAAAAACTGAATGCTTGTTGAAATGGCGAGATGTATGTTAATCGACGCTGATTTAGACTTCAAGTATTGGGCTGAAGCTGCTAACACTGCAAATTATTTGCAAAACCGTTTGCCGTCAAGGAGCCTTGAAAATGTCACACCTTAAAAAGCATGGTATAAATGCCAGCCAGACTTGCGGTATGTGCATATTTTTGGGTGCAAAGTATATGCGCAAGTGCCAAAAGAGCAACGTAGCAAATTGGATGAAAAAACTGAGCAACTCATATTCATCGGCTACTCGCAAGAGGTAGAAGGCTACCGGCTTTTAGACGAGCGTACAAAGCGCATTAAAGTACATCGAGATGTTATCTTTCTCGACAAATATCCAAAGCAGCGCTTGCCCTTCTTATACCAATAGTAACTTTGTATTTATCCCTGATATCGACGAAGAAAAAGTCGAGGAAGAGAAAAAATCTTCTCAGTCTAGAGTAGAAGAAATAATTCCAGCTGAAGGCAATTTTGAAGACTCTTTCTACGAGTCAGCTGTCAAAGAAGAGGCATCGGACTCTGAATGCTACAGTGATAATTTAAACGACTCATTGGGTGACGAGTGTTGCGTTTATGGTGAAAATAATAGTGAACCTGAACTATCCAACCAACTTCGTCGATCAGCGCAAGAAAATCGAAGCGTACCTCCTAGTAGATACGCTCCTGGACACAATCCGCAGCGTTATCTTGACATGGAAGTACGCAAAAATGAAGACGGATATTTCTGTATTAAGCGGTTACAGTATATCAACACGATATCAGATTGATTTCGCCTAGTTGACGCAAAAACGTCGAACGTTCCTCTCAATGCTGGATATCTGAAAGTACGAGAGAACAGTCCACCGATGGAAGAGAATAGCAGATATCAACAGCTGATCGGTGCTCTATTGTATTTAGTCGCCAACACTCGGCCGGACATCGCCGCAAGCGTCACAATCTTAAGTCAGCAGTCACAATCTTAAGTCAGCACAATAAACATCCTTCATTTTCTGACTGGACAGAAGCTGAAAGAGTGTGCCGCTTTTTTAAAAGCACATGTGATGTAGAGCTGATTCTTGGCAAAAAACAAGACCCTAGGACTTGTAGGGTATGCCGATGAAGATTGGGCAGAAAATCTAAGTGACCGAAAATCCAACAGCGGTTACATCTTTAAGTTCAAAAACGCTGCGATAATTTGGGCTTGTCGCAAGCAGACATGCGTCGCTCAATCAAAACTGAACTGGCGGGAACTATTGTTTCCTGAAGGGTGAGAAGTCACGCGCATTTTAATAAACACCGCCAAACTTATGTAAAATTGAATTTTCAACATGTCGTGCATTTTCACGGAATGTCCATACTAAAATTTTTCATAGATCACCTATTGAAATTCATTGACGACTTTTCGAGGAAAGTAGCAATACTTCGGTGAAAACAGTCAGAAGACGTGTTGTGGAAGCCAAACTACATAGGATAACCAGAAAGAAGCCCTTGGTAACGGTAGAAAAAACAACAAAATTATTTAAGTTTTTATCAAAGGCAGCACCTGAAGAGGAGCCACTCGGTACGCCGAAACCACACTTCCCATTTAACAAAATTATGCTTTCCACGATGGAAAAAAGTCATACACAACAGATGCAATAGTTAACCACTACTAGTAAATTTGTGTCATGACACAAGTAACCAAAAAGGTAATATCTATGCTGGGTGCAACAAGTGGAAAAGGAAAATTCACAACGTGTTAAGCACTATCTGCTCATTCATGGAGCGATGTATTTATTTGATGATAAATATATCAATTTAATGTTAAAAGGACAGTCTTTTATAGAATTGTAAGTGATTTATTCAACAAAAATAATCGAGTCACGATATGTGTGACAAATAATTTATGGTTTTGTGGATTACAGAATCGCGCTATATCATCATGTGAACCCAATGCGTGAGCATATTCTAAGGTCATACACGGGAACGAGTTTCTTTTTTTTCCCCATATTTTTCTTGTACATAAGCAAAAGTCTTTGTAAATAATTAGCACGTAAGAAATTTGTGGTTTTGAATTCTCGTATATCAAATCAAATTTCAAAAATTTGAACCAAATGGATGCACACTGTTTGTTGTCAAGCGGCAGATAAAAGGCAGCAAGCTTTGAAGTGCTTACTGGTTGATTATGACATAAAACAAAATGTTTAATTCGATTGAACGAATTGGGTGACAGTGAAAGTCTTTATCCGTTAAAATATTTCGACTACAATACATCGCAATATACGTAACCATTAATTCACAAAACTGAGCTGAAAAAAATATATAAAACATGTACATATATGTATGACAACGCAATATTTCTTATCATTTATCACTGAAGACACGTAATAAATAACACAGATATAAACAAAATATGTATCCATGAATTATTAAATGCAAAAATTTCATCAATGTGAGTAAATTTTCAAATAATTAAAACCAAGTTTTTTATGTTCGGTAATTAATAAAAACATGAAAGATTGTCATCAAAAGCTTTCCTTTGACAAGCAAAGTCAGCATATATATTCAAAAAAGAGGCTTCCGTTAAGATGGTCATTTTAGGTCGTTCCTAATTAAATGGGGTAGTTTCACTAGACTGAATTTCATATGACCAAATTGGTCAATCGTGAATGAATGTGACTTTCAAATATCTTTTTTCACTCCATATAAATCTAGAGAAGCTTTCGCAATTTTATAGTGACAGCATTTCATTTAGCGCGATGAAATGGCTATAAATGACCACTTTTTGGTAGTACTAGTACTTTTATGGTAGTACTGTTAACTTACACAAGATTGTCAATGTGTTTTATTTATGGAATATTTGTACTTACCGTCCTCTAACCGTGATGGCAATAAAAATTACCTTACTACTAAGGTATATAGACTATTGGTATGATCATGCGCATCCTCTCATTCTATCTCTTTCTAAAAATGACGAAACTGATGACGAATCGTCGCACAAACTTCATGAAAATTAGGGCTGCTGCTTCTGGTAATGACAATAAAACAAAAAAATACGCATTGGTGTTACCATGCAGTAGAAGCATTGTGTGCAAATAAGAAATTTAGTGCAAGCAGAAGATATACCAGGAAACCCCTCGCACGAGATGCCTGATTTGGAGTACGATGCTCTAAAATATCTTGCCGGCTACATCCTTCATTGCTTCGCACAGAGCCCGCCAAATGCGATGAGCATGTACTCCGATTCAGAACCGTCTTCCAACGTCACCTTAACGGATTAGGTAACGAAGGAAAAGAGGGCGGGGGGGGGGGGTTCGAGGGCCAGCTTCCGCGTTTGTAAACAAACTCAAAGAATTATATAGTTTCGATATTTTCAATTTGGATTCGTTGCAAGTGGGGCCACAATTTAGTCAGTCTCTGCACTGAATTACCAGTTTTAGTTAAGCAATAATTTTTAAGTGTAAGATGTATTTCTGCAGGATTCATTTATATATGCCGAGCGGTGTTCTCAATCTATACCATAATTTCTCGAGAAACCCAACATCTCATTGGTACCCACATCGTTAGTATGAAGATGCCTAATCATATAAGTACATCAAAGTCATCGTTGACATTTGTTTATTCATCATGCATGAATGTCGTAACTTTTCATATAAAATTTACTTAAGCAAATAACATATTCATCAACTTTTCTAGTGGAATAGAGTTTCAATCACATCGAAGCGAGATGAAAATTTGCACCGGGATTTTTTCGACATCAGTTATGAGCATGTGCAGCCCTAACGAGTTTCGAAACACAGAAGATCATTCCTTGTAGTCTATCTACCTTGCCCTACTCCCAAAACGCTGACAATATCATGCTCTGTAAATGATTTCACCTTTGCAAACTTTAATTCGCGTAAAAAGTCTATCATTATTCAAATTTCCTCAAGAAAAATCCAGCTCTAACTAGATAAAAGACAAAAATTCCTTTAAAAATACAAAATTCATGTTATTTTGTCTCTGATACTACATTCCCCCAGGTTTCAGAATTTATTTTTAAGTATTTTCAAAAGATTCCTTACTTCTAAAACAGTTACAAAGTGGGGCTTCCCATGGTTTATTTTAGGTTTCTAATGGAAAATGAATTCCCAATAATTAAAAATAATTTTTGAATAATCTTGGAAATCAAGTCATTTGTCATTTACTTATACACTCAGAAATTTTATTTTATACGTTGAAAAAATTAGACAATTTCAAACTTCAACTCGGTCATTATCTGCTTGTAACTACAATTACGTTTTTCTAACAGATTCATTTAACAGACTATCCAAAAAATGCAAAATGATTAACTCTTGTTACTTTACTCAATGGAATTTTGATAATTGATTAACCTTCATAGGTATGAAACATATAAAGCGACTTTAAAGAAAATTCCTGCTACAAGATTGTCTCGCTTAACGGAATCGTTGGCTAATTATGACCCTGTTCTAAACGAATATTTTTTTGACCGACATCCGGACGTCTTTTCACAGATTCTCAACTATTATCGGTAAGTTTGATACGATCGCCTGCTATAAAAATTTAATTTTGAAAGAAAGTAGCCAGCGAATTATTTGAATAACGATAGCTCATTTATTTTTAAAAAAATTAATTTTTGTATTTGAAAGGACTGGAAAACTACATTATCCAGCTGACGTTTGTGGTCCACTATTTGAGGAGGAACTAGAGTTTTGGGGACTTGATTCTAACCAGGTGGAACCATGTTGTTGGTCTACATATAGCATTCATCGAGATACGCAAGTAAGTATTCTAAAAATTTAAAATTTAAAATTCGATCAACATGTTGATCTTTAAAAAATAATTGAGGTTAAGTGGGAAGAAGCATCCATTGGACTTTATCATAGACCCGATGAATCGGATAATTTTAGTTCAACCATTCATTCCTGTTTACTACTTAGTTTATTACTAAACTGGCACCAGATAACTTTGTTTTATAAATTTCAACTGTAAAAAAACATTGGCTAGGGTAAATATCAAGCCAAGCCACACTCCGCAATGTTTTATTAACAATCCAGTTCATATATCTTAAAATCGCTAGCAATAAGTTTTTAGTGATTAGAAAAAACTGGTTTCGTTTTTAAACGCTAAACCACCATAGTTTTTTATTGCTCAGATTTTTTTAAGTTTTGAAATTTCGGACCGTCATTTTTTGACCTTAGTCACCAAAAATCTATTAAGGCATTTGCAGATATTGCATATTCCCTCGAAAAATTGCAATATTATACATTTATCTATCATGGTTTCAAAGCTATGGGCACCTACTTTAAAATGTAAAACAAGTTATTTTATTTATTATTCAAAAAAGTAAATGAACCAAGTTTCTGAAATTTTGAAAAAAGTAGG
Organism: Oxycera nigricornis; assembly: GCA_963942545.1. Taxonomy (NCBI): domain Eukaryota; kingdom Metazoa; phylum Arthropoda; class Insecta; order Diptera; family Stratiomyidae; genus Oxycera; species Oxycera nigricornis. Next base: position 72,477,037 of record OZ012661.1, read on the forward strand.
AAGATACATACACAAGCTTTTTTCGTAAGATTATTTCTACTATATTAAGAAAGTTTCACAATGGGTGTGCTTTGATTGAAAACGTACGTCCTTCCTGGAATCATTTTCGGCTGTATACCTAGACTGGCTTGAGAGCTTGAACGCTCGAAATTGGATCGAGTTTCGACTAGTCGAGCGCGTATAGGGTTGACCACTTTCGTGCTACATCCACTCAAAATCGGATTGACTTGTGCGAGTGTATTTTTGCCTTTTGGTATAGGTGTGAATTTTTCACAAGTGGTAATTATTTTCCTTCAACACTGAAATTAATCACTTTGTTTAACGGAACTTTATATATTTCTCCTCTCCATTGGTTTTTTGATTTCTGGAGCAGCATAGAAAATAAAAACAAACGTTACCACTACCCCATACATAAGTGGATCTTTCAATCTTCCAAGCTAAAAATACACCGCGATCCTATAAATTTTTTTGATCGACTTGACTCGAGCGGATTCGGTTTACATGCGCTTGAAGTATACTCAAAGTATGCTTCAAGCTCTCATGTTAAGGTATATAGACTAGAACACATTACGTCACTGCAGCTTCGGAAGAAACTACCTACTTGTCAACATACCTTGCTCTCATGTGTACATGCCAATTGGGACTCCTTCTTGGCTCGGTGTTGACATGAATAGCTAGTAATAGAAATGGATAACCCGCCAAACTCTTCTTATAAAAGCGAACACGTTGAATAAATGTATTCTGTGGGGTAAAAATTAAGGACATTAATATTATTAAGTAAAAGTTAAGGATATTAGTTTAGTGAGTGTCACCACTCTTAAAACTTATCATATATTGTAAGTTCTCGCCCCGAAACCCACAAAATATCCTTGAATTTCCATATTGAGTATTGCGTCCCAGCAAACCTAATGATTGTCTAGTGAATCACTAGCGGTTCTCTAAGTTGAATGTTTTCTTCACTAGTGAACTCACTAATGATTCGCTAGTGAACCACCGACCGGACTAAATTTATGTTCGCGGCGAATGTTTTTCTCGAACCGCGGGTAAACCATTAATCTTCGCTAAAATTGAGTACATAGTGGTTATATATTCGTTACAAGCGAACATTAGTGAAGATTTCGCGAATTGTTTTCGCTGATGCATGGTGGAGAAATTGTTCATATAAGTGAGCCGCTGGTGAATGTTCAGCGAAGAATCGTGGACGGCATAGTGACTTATGAAAATAGAATTCGTTACAGAATAAAAAAATAAAGAAACTGTTTTAAATATGACATCTTAATTGAAAAATTGCTCCTTTAAAATGTGAAGCGATATATTGAAGCGAATTACAATTAAACACAATAAGCGCATTAAATACATATAAATAATGATGTCTCCCTGAAAATCCTATATAAACTAGGAAAATTTATTTGAAATTAGACTCATCAAGGTCATCTGAAAAGAAAACAATAGAAAAAAGATAAAAATAAATAAATATTTAATAAACAAAACAATTTTATTTAAACTTTTGTTTATCATTTCTAAGGAAAACAAAGGACATTGCTGAAAAAATTAAGGTTGCAGTCGCAGATTAAAGCTTCTGCTTCCCTCTTTACACTCCACAAACTCATCCGAACACAAACTACTTCAACAATACCTTTTTGATTACTAAAATATTACTCAACTTTATTACGACAAAGTCCCTGATTTTCAAACACTTCACTTCATAAAACAAAACCACAACGTCTAATCTAACCTGCGCGTTCAATGTTAATGACCAAATATCAGACAACTGAAATTTCTGAACATTCTCGACACATGTGCATTTCCGTGAGCAAATGTTACAATTTTCTGAAAATCTAGCATTTCCGATCACAAAAACTCGCGAAACCTTCGCTATCTTTCACCTATAGTTTATATTAACATTCGAAAACATTCACTTCGAGGTGAACCTTCGCTATATGGTTTGCTGAAAGCATCCTTGTAAGCGCGTATGTAGTGCCCATATACTGAGAGTACATGCGTAGAAAATAGATAAGAGGCCGGCTTGCTACTGTGTCCTCGATGCCAAGATAGTGGACCGGTTTTCCATGGTATTTCACATCCCATGTTGCGCACATATGCGTCACATGTAGCATTTGCCTGATCTTCACGGGCTATCCTTGCAGCTAGGATCGGCGCGTCACTATCAGTGCATATTCGCAAGGAGAAATTGTGCGAGCTGTGCAAGTTGTGCGAGTGTGTGGAAACAAGTGAATTGAAGAGCGTGGCAATTTTCCAAGAGTTATTGGAAAGGTAAGCAATTCTGTTTAATAAGTTTTGTGGTCGGTGTTATTGTGTTGTTGATATTTGTAAATTGTTTACAGTAGCTTTAATTATAAACTGCACCTGCCCGTGATAAAGTATTGCAAAACGGTGTTAACTGTAAGCTAATCTAGTAACCGAACCAGGAACCTTGAAGCTAAGGGTGCTCCTCCTCCTTAGTGGTAGCGGGGATGGGGCACCTCCTCGTGGAGTTGGTTGATGGCTCACCTCTCCACCCTGGCTGCCATCTCGTGCGCTCTCCCTTGACGTCAGCTTACGTGTAGGTTGCGTATCGTCTCTTGCGCTCTTCCTTGACGATGGTTCGGTTCCCATAGAAAACTACAAAGACGAAGGATTGTCTATCGTGTCTCTTTGAATTACGCTCAAAGGGAACCGGGTAGTTGAAGATCTTTTATTTTCTATTGTTTAACTCTTTCCGGGGCAGTGGTATAGTTTTTATACCACATTTTCAATTTTTTTCCCTGGGTAATAGGGGCACTGGTATACTTTTAATGCCATGTTGTTCTATGCTATCGGCCCTTATCAGTGCAATGCGTTTTTTTATTATGTGAATTCGACTTTCAGGTTTTTTTAGAACCGTTATATCGGAGAGACGGTTACTTGTTGCAAGCGTTTATTTGATTCGTTTATTCTAGTTAGGGTTGTATTCGCAATAGCGTGCAAAGTGAAAGAATCTGTGTTCAATAGAGTGAAAATTTACTTACCATCACTATTTCCAGTAACAGGTGCAGTACAAGATTGGTATTAGCATTTCAAGGACGCGGTATAAAATGTATACCAGTGCTCATTACAATGCAAATTCATGTGAAGAAATCTATTTCAGGAAAAAGGGAAAATGAACCGAAGAAATCTCACTGATGACGAAATTCTTCAATTTGATGACGAAATAATTCAATATTTGCCCAAAAATCCAATAAAACGGGGTTACAAGGTGTGGGTGCTTTGTGATAAGAGTGGTTATACTTATATTTTCGAATTATATACCGGCAAGAAAGATGAAGCAACTACAAAAAATTTGGGCGAAAAAGTTGTTTTGCATTTGTCTTTCATTATCGCCAACAGAAACCACAAGTTGTATTTCAACATTTTTTTCAATTTTCACGATTTGCTTGTGGAACTAAAAAAGTGGCATTTATGTTTGTGGAACAGTGCAATGAGGAAGCATTTACCAAATGATTTAGTACCCGACAAACACTTACGCAGAGGTGATTTCGACTGGAAAATGAGCAGTACAGGGCTATTATTTTTGAAATGGATGGACAAAAAACCGGTTTACGTCTTATCAAACTTCCATAATCCTCACGATGTTTCCGAGGTTCAAAGACGAGGATTTGACGGTAACCTTCAGACAATTAATTGTCTTGGTATCATTTATGACTACAACAACAATGTGGATAAATTTGATCAGATGAAAAAGTACTATGAACTGGACCGTAAAAGTCGAAAATGGTGGCCCCGAATTTTATATCACTTCCTTGATGTGAGTCTGGTAAACGCCTACATAATTGTGAAGTTCGAAAACTACGAAGGAACTCTAAAGGACTTCAAGTTAGAAACTATATCTTACTTGACCATCATTTCTCTGCCAGCACGAAAGAGAGTACCAAAAACCACATCAACGCCAGTTGAGAAACGTGAAAATAAGCCGTTCCGAGAGGTATCGTTCCGTAAAACTGGCCAGCATTTACCAGAAAGGACATCATTACGTCGATGCGCTCTGTGCAATGTTTGGAATCATCAGCGTAGAACGAAGTGGAAGTGTTCCTTGTGCAATTTTCAACTCTGTATGAGTGGCAATAAAACATGTTTTCAAAGGTACCACTCTCAGTAAAATGAGCAGTGGTATAAAAAATATACCACGTATATCCAGAGAATCCTTCAATGAAAAAAAATATATGTTAGTATTTTTATATTTAGCTTGAAGTTATATATGTGAAAATAAACACAGTTTTTCAATATACAAGCTGTTTATATTTTGCCCCGGAAAGGGTTATTCGGAGCTACATAAACATGTAGCAATCTTCACACACATGTTTTCATTTTCGCAACTGCTCCAGTAAAGGCGTCCGAATTTAGACGTTAACCTTGCATTTTGGGTTGGTAGGCAAATTTTTATTGAAATGTCTGTGAAATAGTATAGTTAGCTTAAATTCAAGTTTCTGTGGTCATAGCCACAATCCTCTGGGCTCCATCTTGTAAACAAAAAAAAGTGGGACACCCCCATATCTCGCAAATCATGGTTCCCGCAAAAAAGTTGTGTAGATAACTTGCGTTGAATAAAATTTGTAGCAAGTTATGCATGCATTACTTTCACGTGGTGTCCCGCCAATGTACCATGATTGACACAAACATACCGCAAACGATTTCCGACAAAATTGTCTTAGAAAAGTATTCAAATGTGTTTCGCGTTATACGTCAAAATGATAAAGTCATGGCGCTCGAAACATAATCCCCCTTTTTGGATGTGGTTTTTGGCGAATAACTTTTTAACTGGGTAATTTTCGTTTATTATTTTCATAATTTTTCAATTTTGTGGGAGAGCAAATTATTTTGCCAGTATCTAAATATATATTATTATTTAACTTAACTTGAAATATTGTAACATCGTATAATTAATAAATTTCAAATAAAATCTGATAGCTGTCATGGACTTTTTGGATTAATTTGTCATGGCATATTAACTTCCCAGTATATGGGGAATTCTTGTAATCGCCACGAAAATCGAACATGAAATTTTCAACAAATCATCACGTTTTGAGGTCTTTAGAATATATTTTAAGTGTTTTTAGAAAGAAGTGTGTATGTGTGTGGATATGTACGTACGTGCGTTCAAGGACAGTTTTTTCTTCGAGCATAACTCACGTAAACAAAGTCGTATCGACTTCGTTGAAGTGTCAACCGAAGCGTCTTTGCAATTTCAAGCGCTGATTAGTTTTTGGGACACTTCGGGCGGGAGGGCGTGGAGTTGCTGATTTGACTACTTCAAGGTCATTTTTGCCAAGCGCTATATGTCATGGACCAAACATACGATTTGCATCGTTAAGGTGCCAATCGGCGCGTATTAACATTGGTGTGATTCTTCAAAAAAAATTAAAAAAAGTTGTGGCTGTGTTTCAATTTAATAAAAAAAGTGCCAAAAATTAAGGCTTTTTTCATAAACAAGAAATTTTTCACCTGATTTGCAAAACGCAGTTTTCTTTGTTTATAAAATTTATAAACTCCAAGCAGTTCTTCTAAAAAAAGCCAGCAAATTTGAAAGTCATCATGACCTTCAAGGTCATTTAAGTCATTCACTATCTCCCGCGAACCAAACATAGAATTTGCATCATTGAGGTGTCAATCGACAAATCTTAACATTTTTGTGATATTTTTAAGTTTACAAAAAATCTTAGGAGCTGTTTTTCAATTGAATAAAAAAACTGCAAAAAATTGGGGTTTTTTCATAAAAAGTAAATTTTAAACCTGATTTTCACATCACAGTATTAAGCATTTATAAAATTTATCAATTCTTATCAGTTTTTGTAACGAAACAAGCAAAATTTTTTTGTATGATTAAAAAAATTTAATTAAAAATAAAAAAATCATCCAAAGTCACCATGAAAACTCTTATTCTAAAGATGTTCTTGTTAAGCCAATCAAAGTTTGTTAATATTTGCATAGTGTGAGCAGATTTTGAAAGATTTGGAAGATTTTTGAAAACCAAAAAAATATTTAATCAAATTTGCATTTGTGGTAATCAACGCTTTGAATGGTAAAATGTTTTGTAGTCAATACTTTGCAAGATCGTATGCTTTAAAAAGCTTTAATAAAATAAAAAATTGTTATTTTTAGTAGATTTATTCTTAAGTGTTCGTAGGATTTCAATTATTTCTTCCATCATCATTCGTAAAGCATTTTAGTTTTAACATGCAAATAAACCGGTTATTGACTGCACATTCAATGTTTTTCAAAACCAACTGAAAATATGAAATAAGTATTTGTCTGGTTTGTGTAAAATTGTGAAAAACGCAAGTTAAATGATCATACTGAATTCATGGCAATTGTGGAAAAATTATTCAAATTGGCCACCACGCGACAAAATCTCTTTAGTGGGCGTAATAAGAAAAACTGCATTCATTTTTGCTAGCGATCTTTTGTGATGCTTACATCCATATGAAAATAACAAATAACGTAGGAAAAGATTTGTAACCTGATTCGCCCTCCCCCTTCCTTCCTACCCGATTAATCGTGAAGATAATTTGTTTTATTTTTTCTGTAGCACAAAAAGGCAATAGAAAATTATGGGAAACAAATGTGACTGCCAATGTGATGCCAAACAAATGTGGCTGTTAAGACGCTAGGAAGGACACAACAAAAGACAGTCGAGTAAGGATACACTCTTCAAACGTGTCGCGATCGCCGGAGAGCCCGCTCTAAACCACTTCGAACACGCTCGTTATAGTAATCGTATAAATAGTTATAAACACTTGGTTACTGTTTTGTAAATTGACTTTTTATTTACTCGGCACCTGCCCCCACAAGGTGGTGACCCCGACGTGATTTGTTAAAAAGCAAACGTGGTGATCAGTGACAATGAAGTGAGTAACAGTGCACGTGGTGAACTTCAAAAAAGTGAAGAACAATGATAAACGACCAAGTTAATCGAGTTGTCAGCGAAAATCTAGACGCCGTAGCTGCAATCGCGCGTACGGGCAGTACGCGTCTACGGCTTCCTGAATTTAATCCAGAAAAAACCGGAGCTTTGGTCCACTCTAGTCGACCCACGTTTAAGGCGGCAGGCATAATCTCAGAAGAAGAAAGGATGAACCTCGCCATTTCCACCCTGGACCAACAGTATCTAGTGGAAGTCGAAGACGTCATCTTTGATGAAACTATAGAGACGCCTAACACAGCGCTGAAGCACGCCATGATTAAACGCTTTAGTACCTCGCGAGAAAAGAATTTAAAACGGTTACACAAGGGTTAAGAGCTGGGCGATCGTAAACCCTTGGCTTACATGCGACACTTACGCAATCTTGGTGGCACAGCTGCGGGCGAAGAACTCCTGCGTTCCATATGGACAACCCAGATGCCACGATCAATGCAGGGCATACTGGCCACACAAAGGGAGGCCTCGCACGACAAAGTCACCGAATTTGCCGATTTGATAATGGAGATAACCTCCGAGCGACGGATCGCCTCCGTACAAGCACCGATAGAGCCTGTAACAGTATGTGCAAGTATCACGGCACAGCTCACAGAATTACACGAGAGCTCGCAAACGAACATATGCGCCTTGACGACCATGATCATCGAAGAGAGCGTAGCACCAGTCGCGTGATCCAAGAGACTCGTCGAAAAAGCGAAGCCGCGGAACCACTCTTATTGTTGGAGAAAAGGTTCGGAAACGCACTGAGCCGTGTTCATATTCGGGAAATGAGAAGAACCCTCTCTAACGGTGGCTAGCGATCCTTTTCTTACCCCGTGCCGCCCCTTCATTACTGACCTCGATCTTCGAGCCACGTTTTTGATCGATACCGGAGCCGACCTCAGTGTGTATCCTCGATCTAAAATTCGTGGAAAGCTCTCAAAGACCGGATATCAATTACGCGCAGCCAACAATAGCGTGATGAACACCTACGGATTCAGAGCGCTCACGCTGCATTTTGGTTTGAGACGGCACTTTTCGTGGCGGTTTGTCGTTGACGATGTCGCAAATCCCATCATAGGTGTCGATTTTCTCGCGCATTATGGTTTTCTGGTCGACGTACAGGAAGCAAAAGTAATCGACAAGCTCACGAACGTGATTTCTCATGGTTGCGTGCTTGCAACGCAAACGTCCAGTGTCAAGGTGATAATGGCTTACTTCACGGCTTACTCGCCAAATACCTGGAATTCGTGCGCCCCAACGGAAGAGCCCCGCAAATACATCTCAATACGCGACATTACATTGAGACTACAACAGGACGATCACATGCGGCTTAACGACGTCGACTCGCACCAAAGCGTCTCCGTATTGCGAAAAAACAATTCAACGCAATGCTTGAACTAGGTACTGCGTGACAATACTCGAGTCCATGAGCCACTCCACTACACCTTGTCACAAGAAACGACGGTGACTGGTGCATGTGCGGGGACTACCGCGCACTTTAGCCGACCGCTATGCAGTGCTGCATATACAGGATTTTGCGCAGTCATTGCAAGGAGCCACGATTTTTTCCAAAATTGACCTTGTGTGGGCGTACAACCATATACCTGTAGCTGAGGAACACATCGCGAAAACCGCCACTGTTACATCTTTTGGCCTCTTCGAGTTCCCGTTTATGAGTTTCGGGTTGCGTAACGCCTCGCAAACCTTCCAGCGTTTAATCGACGAAGGGCTTTATGAGCTGGATTTTGCGTATGCCTACATCGACAATATTTTGGTGGCAGCACAACGGCATCGTCATCAACCCGCCGTAGTGTTTATTCGGCGTGCAAGAAGTACCTTTCCTCGAATATCGTGTCCATAAGGATGGCATCACGCCGTCGCCGGAAAAATTCACTGCGATAAAAGACTTCCCGCAACCGAAAACCACGAAGCATCTGAGGCAGTTTTTGGATATGATAAATTTCTACCGCCTTTGCATACCCAAAACAGCACACCCGCAAGCCACACTCAATGCCTTGCGCAAATGAAAAGTCAAAGGCAATTTGTCACTCGAATGGACGCCCGAGGCCTTTCAGGAGACCAAATAGGGTCTAGCTCCGGCAGCTTTAATCGCACATCCACGCGCTGGTGCTGTCCTGCCGTGCGATGCGTCGGATCTCGCGACCGGTGCATCGCTAAATCAAACCACAGGTGACACATGGGAACCCCTAGGATTCTTCTCCAGGAAACTTAGCCCCGCGGAACGCAAGTACAGCGTGTTCGATCGTAAACTTTTGTCAATTTACCGCGCCGTCAAGTATTTCAAGCACATGCTTGAAGCGCGAGAATTTACGATTTTCAGTTTGCATTCCGCCAAAAATTAGACAAAGCTTCACCACGCCAACTTTGCTACCTCAACATCATTGGGCAGTTCTCGACCAAAATTCAACATACTGCGGGGAAAGATAACGTCGTAGCCGACGCCCTTTCTCGCATCGAAGTAATCGAAGAACCGTTAGACTACGCAGCATTGGCACAATCGCAAAAGGACGACGAGGAGCTCAAGGCACTCCTCGGGCACGAGTCAGCGTCAATACAGCCATTTTAGCACATTTTCTGACAAATCTGGCATATCTTAATTCTCTTTAGCACGTTTTACGAATGTTAAATGTGACAAAAAAAAAATTTGTCATAAATTCTTCCAAAAGTTCCATTCAGAAAATTTTGTCGTCAGTTTTACTTAATATTAAGGTTTTATACTACACTTGAAATAAACTTTTCGCCAAACACCGTTTACGAGCAAGCAACGCAAACTTCATGTAGTATGCAGCTATTCTTAAGCAAGGTATATAGATGACAAGGTAGTCTCTTCCGAAGCTGTGATGACGTATTGTGCATGAAAACTTAAGTTTAATTTTAGCAACACTTTGCGGCAAATAAGATGTGATTTTCCTGCTGGGTGGAGTGACACGTATTGGAAGGAAAAGATAGATGATGTGCATATGTTTCATGAAAGTGTGTAAAATTTGATAATTAAATTAGATGGTGGAGACGGAGGAGCATAAAGAAACAACTGTAATGATTTTGAAGAACAACGTGTAATTTGCAGCTTAGGTAGCAAGTTTTTGAACTTTTCGTTTACGTGACTTTACATTTAGTACAGTCAAAGCGTCCGAATTTTAACGTAAACCGTGCGTTTTGGGTAGGCAGAATTTTTTTTAATGCAATGCGTGGGCAATGGTATAGGTAGCTTAAGCTCAAGTTTCTGGGGTTGCAGCTCCTGTCCTTTGGGCTCCATCTTCAAAACAAAAGAAGTTAGGGCGCCCTCATATCTCCGAAACCATGGCTCCCACAAGAAAGTTGTGTATGGCAAACTTGCGTAGAATCAAATTTCTAGCAAGTCGTCCATACATCAATTTCACGTGGCATCAATAATTAAAAAGTTATAGGCCTAAAACGACATCCAAAAAGGGGAGACATCTTCCGAGCGCAACAAATCCATTGTTTTGACTTTAACCCCAAAATACATTGGAAATAACTTTAAGGCAATTTTGTCGCAAGTCGTTTGCGGTATTGGTCGTTTTGATCGCTGTACACTGGCGGGAGCTATTGCATCCCAAAGGGGGAAACTCACGTGAAAAACGCAGTTTTAGGCCAAATAATCGGATTCCGATTGCAAACCCCCCATCGGAAAACTCACGGAGCAATTTAGTGGGCAGAAAATTTTTAATTGCAATGAGTAGTATGCCTTTATGTGAGCTTAAATGTAAGTTTCTAGGGTCGCAGCTCCAATCTCCTTGGCGCCATCTTGAGAACAAAAAAATTGGGACGGCCCCATATCTTGGAAAGCACCGCTCCCACAAAAAATGAATATGACAAACTTGTATAAAATTTAATTTGCAGTAAGTAGTGTATACATCATTTTCACGTGCTGTCATAATTAAAAGAGTAACACGCCTAAAACGACTTTGAAAAGGGGGGTACGTACGTGCGTTCGCGGACAGTTTTTTACGAGCCTAGCTAACGTCAACAAAGTCGTATCGACTTCGTTAAGGTGTCAATTGAAGCGGTCTTAAAATCTTAAGAGCTGATCAGATTTTGGGAAATTTCCCTCCCAGTGGGGGTTTCTGTTTTGACCCCTTGAAGGTCATTAATGTGATGCGGTATATTTCACGGACCAAACATAGGATTCGCATCGTTAATGTGTCAATAGACGCATATTAACATTTGTGCGATTCTATTATTTTTTTAAAAAAGCGTTGGAGCCGTTTTCTTATTCAAAAAATTGCCAAAAATTGCGTTTTTTATCATAAACAATAATTTTTTAGCCTGATTTGCAAAGCGCAGTGATCAATATTTCTAAAATTTATATATTTCAAATATTTCTTGAAAAAACATGCGAAATTTTTTCTAATGATTAGAAAAAAAAATTAATAATAAATAAAAATCTTTAAGTCATTATGACCGTCAACGCCATTCATGTCATTCTCTTTATCTTTCGAACCAAATATAGTATTCGCATCACCAAGATGTCAATCGACGCGTTTGTGATGTTTTCGTGTTTTTCAAAAATCATTTGAGCCATTTGTAATTTAAAAAACATTGCAAAAACTTAGGGTTTTTTCATAAAAAACTAACTTTCAACCTGATTTGCACAACACAGTAATTGATGTTTATGAAACTTAAAAATAGTTATCAGTTTATGAAGAGAAACCAACAAACTTTTTGCCATGATTACAAAAAAAATGAAAAAAAATCTGGTCTATGTGTGACCATTATGGTCCACACGACTAACTTCCCAGTGAGATGAATAAAGAAACAATGATTTGTTTGTTGTTATCACTAATTATTGTAAATTATGATAATTATCTTTATTAGTTTACTATTATTTTTATTTAGCCATAAAAGCCACTTGATAGAGGAAGACGCCTGCGCTACCTGGTTTTCCTCCACGAAGCCTCGATCGCCTTGTGTTCTTCTTCCTCGTCTTTCTTGGCCCTGGAATCTACCATTATCTCCACCAAATTCACCTTGTCCTTGTTTTTTGACGTGGCCACCTTGTCTCCGATTTTTCTTTCCTCTCCCTCACGGCCTTCATTTTCTTTCCGTTTCTCTCTTTTCTTTTTCCACTATATCTTATTCTTTTTTCTTCTCTGTGGAGGATGGGCACCGCTATTCTTAACCGTAAATGAAATAATAATAATAATAATAAAAAAAACATAATTGTAATAAATAGAAGAAATCATTGCAACTCTCATAACACCAATCATCCTATCGACTGCAGCTACAATTGCATAGGATTTATAATTTGGTAGAAACTTAACATAATTAAACGAATCAGAAGATACTTGTAAAATAACAATATTTTTTCATAAATACCATATGTGCATACAAAACTCAAAAAGGCGTGTCTTGATCAAAAGTAATTTTTACTATAAACAACTTTTACTAACAAACAGGCTCTACGTCATTGTTTACTTTTCAAATGTTAAATGTCCCTTACACCTACTATTGCTTCCAAACAGTTTTTAAACACAATATTTTTGTATTAATTGCTTAATAATAAACCAAACTTAAATTGCAACAAGATTGTTGATTTTTTTCCTTTTAGAGCAATATTCTCACATCCAATTTGTTTAGCCATAATTAGTTTACATTATTACAGGCACGTTTGATACTTATCAACGACATTTTTTTGTTATAAAGAATATTAAATCGTTATAAGCCATTATTATTCTTGATAATAATCATGCGTTATTAAAAATGCTTGATCATAACTAAATAATTATAATTGTTATTATCACTAACAATATTTGAATATTATTAACAACATAAATTATTATTATACAACAAAATCTCTTTAATAACTGCACTAGCGTCAGTACTGCTATATTCCCAAACCTCATAATATAAGTTTGGAGTTTTATAAACTAATCTTGTTTTTATTTTGGAACTATTATTAACTTCCCAGTATATGAGAAGTTCTTGTAATCGCCTCGAAAATCGAAATTGAAATTTTCAACATATCTTTACGTTTTGAGGTCTTACGAGTATATTTTAAGTGTTTTCAGAAAGAAGTATGTATGTATGTGTGTGTATATGTACGTACGTACGTACGTACGTGAGTTCGCGGACACTTTTTCTACGAGCATAACTCACGTAAACAATATCGTATCGACTCTGTTAAAGTGTCAATCGAATCGTCTTTGCAATCTTAAGAGCTGATTAGTTTTTGGGACACTTAGGTCGGGGGGATTTGCTGTTTTCACCCCTTGAAGGTCAACCTTGTCATGCGATATATCTCGCGAACCAAACATACGCTTTATTCTATCAAGGTTTCAATCGACGCGTATTGACATTTAAGTGATTCTGTCAAATTTTTGAAAAAATCGTTTGGGGTCGTTTTCTAATTTTTCCAAAAAAAGTGCAAAAAGGCGGTTTTTTCAAAAACATAAAATTTTTAACCTGATTTTCAAGGCCCAGTAATCAATGTTCATATAATTTATATACTCCTAATAGTTTTTGTAAAACAACAACCAAATTTTTTTCCATGATTGAAAGCAAAAAAAAACAAGCCGCGAAGTGCGATCCTTGAGGTCCACACGGTAAACTTCCCAGTAATATCTAGATTAACATTAAAAATATTAAACACAATAATAATTTCGAAAATAATAATACTTCAAATAATAATAATATTGAGAGGTTTTCATAGCAGTAACAGGAATGAGTTAATATTAATCATATCATCTACGGGAGTATCCATTGATAACGTAAGGTTTTTGGTGGATGCGGGTAGATTGAACTTTGATTGAATTTACAACCATTTATTTAGAATAAAAGATATAAAGTAAGATCATTCGTATGAACTCTCTTTACATGGTAGTTTTGAAAGATTTTTTATTATTAATTTAGTTTTTTTTATAATCATGGAAAAAAGTTTTGCCGGTTTCTCTTCAAAAACTGATAAGAATGTATAAATTTTATAAACATTTATTACTTTGTTGTGCAAATCAGGTTAAAAAAATATTTTTTATGAAAAAACCCCAATTTTTCGCATGTTCTTCTATTAGATTGAAAAAAAACGGCTGAAACGAATTTTTATGATGTTAAAAAAATCTCAAAGATGTTAATACACGTCAATTGACACCTTAATGATGCAAATATTATATCTGGCTCGTGAGATATAGTGAATGACAGAAACCTTGAAGATCATGATGACTGTTAATGATTTTTTATTTAATGTTTTTGTAGTCATGGGGGAAGGGTTACATGATGTTTTTACAATTACTACTTGGAGTATGAAAATTTTATAAAAATTGATTACTGTGTTCCGTAAATCAGGTTAAGAATTTATTATTTATGAAAAAAAACCTAAGTTTTGCACTTTTTTCTTAAATTAAAAAACCGGCTCCAACGATTTTTTTTAAAAATTTGAAAGATTCACAAAAATGTTAATACGCGTCGATTGACACCTAAACGATGCAAATCGTATGATTGATTCGCGAGATATACTGCTTGACAAATATGACCTTGAAGATCATGATGACTGTTAATGGTTTTTTTAAATTTATTTATTTTTGTAATCATGAGAAAAAATTTTGATGATGTTTTTACAAAAATTGTTTGGAGTATATAAATTTTATAAACAATGATTATTTTGGCTTGAAAATAAGGTTAAAAATTTATTGTTTTTTGAAAAAAACCTTAATTTTTTGCACTTTTTTTAAAAAACTGGAAAACGGCTCCAAGAATTTTTTCAAAAACTTGATAGAATCACATAAATTTTAATACGCGTTGATTGACACCTTGATCAAGAAAATTGTATGTTTGGTTCGCGAGATATAACGCATGACAGAAATGACCTTCAAACGGGCAAAACAGCAAACTCCCCCGAACGAAGTTTCCCAAAAACTAATCAGCTCTTAAGATTGCAAAGACGCTTTGATTGACCCCTCAACGAAGTCAATACAACTTTGTTTACGTGAGTTATGCTCGTAGAAAAAAGTGTCCACGAACGTACGTACGTACACACACACATACATCTCCCTTTCTAAAAACACTTTATATAGACTCTATAGACCTCAAAACGTAAAGAAATGTTGAAAATTTCAATTTCGATTTTCGAGGCGATTACAAGAGCTTGCATCTTATGTAATGAACGCTTTGAATGGTAAAATGTTTTGTAGTCAAAACTTTGCAAGATCAAATGTTTTACAAAAAAAGCCTGTTTTAAGTTGTTTTGTTCTTTAGTGTTTGTAAGATTTCAATTACTTCCTCCATCATCATTCGTTATACTTTTTAGTTTTACATGCTATTGAACCGATTATTGACTGCACATTCAATGTTTTGCAAGACCAACTGAAAATAAGAAATAAGTATTAGCTTGATTTTTTAAAATCGTGAAAAAATACAAACTTAATGATTATTCAGAAGTCATGGTGATTTTGAACAAAACCATTCAAATGGTCACCACGCAACAAAATCTCTTCAGTGGCCGTAATAACAAAAACTCCATTCATTTTTGCTAGCGCTCTTTTATTGTTCAAGCATCGATATGAAAATAACAAATAACGTGGCTTTGTAACCTCCCCCCACCACCCACTGATTTCTTCGCGTGAATATTCAATCAAACCAATCCACCAAAAGTACTACGTATTCAATATACGCTCCAGTAGATGATATGATTGATATTAACTTGTATCTTTTACTGTTATGAGTAGCTCCAATTATTATTATTTAAGGTAGTATTATTTTCATAATTACGAGGGTCGTCTCAAAAGTGAGTTCCGCCATTAAAAACTTGAAATTTTTCAATTTTTATAATTACATATGTTATTTATTTTTTCTAAATAGTCGCCTTAAATTTCAATACACTTTTGGTACCGTGGTAAAAGTTTTTTCAATCCAGTGTCATACCATTCTGCGGCCAAACTGATTAGTCATGTTTGAACTTCTTCTTTGAGATCGTCTTCATTTGCGAAGCGTCTTCCCCCGAGATGTTGCTACAGCTGCGGGAACAGGAGAATGTTACTTGGCGCAAGATCAGGGGAGTAAGGTGGGTGTCCGAAAACATCCCATCGAAACTTTTCGAACAGGTCTTGAGTTTGACGAGCAGAGTGTGGAACAAAAGCACTGTTTTTATCAACTTTCCCCTGGATCGCTCTTCTGAGTTTTCTTAACACCTCACAGCAGCGTGCATATGTGATCGTAGACCCCCATGACAGGTAATTGATTAACAATATCCCATTGGAATCCCAGAAGACCGTCGACATAAATTTTTCAGCGGATTCCACAACTTTCGCCTTTTTCGGAGTTTGTTCGTCCTTTCCTTTCCATATGTAATGTTGCACAGCCACTAGGTTGGCCGCCACTTAGGTAGTCTCATGGACGATCAGTCATAACGGGTGTCCAACATCGGCAGGCCCCGAAAAAATAGAAAACCAGGGAAAAAGATCCCGCTAGCGACGGGATTGGACCGGAAATCTATTGGAGCGGTGGATCGGGTCGGTTACATGTGCAAAGTTATCCAATTTTTTTGAAAAAAACTAACGTTTTGAATACTTGGGTGAATACGTAACAAAGAATATCTCCGAATAAGTTTATCAAAAAACTTTCGTGCGATTTCCTGAAAAAAAACGCCGCGTGCTTCGAGTCAAATCAAATAATTAACTTCCCAGTATATGGGAAGTTCTTGTAATCGCCTCGAAAATCGAAATTGAAATTTTCAACATTTCTTTACGTTTTAAGGT
Source organism: Oxycera nigricornis (assembly GCA_963942545.1). Taxonomy (NCBI): domain Eukaryota; kingdom Metazoa; phylum Arthropoda; class Insecta; order Diptera; family Stratiomyidae; genus Oxycera; species Oxycera nigricornis. The sequence goes on from OZ012661.1 coordinate 72,493,699, forward strand.
CTATAGAGTATATATAAAGTGTTTTTAGAAAGGGAGACGTATGTGTATGTGTGTACGTACTTACGTTCGTGGACACTTTTTTCTACGAGCATAACTCACGTAAACAAAGTCGTATCGACTTTGTTAAGGTGTCAATCGAAGCGTCTTTGCAATTTTAAGAGCTGATTAGTTCTTGGGAAACTTCGGTCGGGGGAGTTTGTTGTTTTGACCGTTTGAAGGTCATTTCTGTCATGCGTTATATCTCGCGAACCAAACATACAATTTTCTTGATCAAGGTGTCAATCAACGCGTATTAATATTTATGTGATTCTATCAAGTTTTTGAAAAAAATCTTCGAGCTGTTTTTTAATTTGTTAAAAAAAGTGCAAAAAATTAAGGCTTTTTTCAAAAACAATAAATTTTAACCTTATTTGCAAGCCAAAGTAATCAATGTTTATATAATTTATATATTCCAAACAATTTTTGTAAAAACCCTATCAAAAATTTTTCTCATAATTACGAATGAAATTAAATAAAAAATAAAAAATCATTAACAGTCATCATGATCTTCAAGGTCATTTCTGTCATCCACTATATCTCACAAACTAGATATAATATTTGCAACATTAAGGTATTATTTGACGTGTAATAACATTATTGTGATGTTTTAAACATTTTAAAAATTCGTTTCAGCCTTTTTTTTCAATTTAATAGAAGAAAATGGGAAAAATTAGGGGTTTTTCATAAAAAATATTTTTTCAAAGTTCTAAAATATCCGCATAATTTGAGCAGATTTTTTAAATAGTTTTTACAGTCTTTTAATTTAAATAAAACTGCTTAAATTTTGAACACTAGCAAGATCATATGGTTTAAAAAGCTTTCATCGAATAAAAAATTGTAGTTTTTAGTAGATTCATTCTTTAGTAATCGTAAGATTTCAACAACCATCATCATTTGGAATTACATTTTAGTTTTTACATGGAATTAAACCTTTTTTTGATTGCATTTTCAAAATTTATTAAGACCAGTAGGAAATATATAGTAATTATTAATTTGATTGATGGAAAATCGTGAAAAAATATAACTTTAGTGACTATGCTGAAGTCATGGCAATTTTGAACGCAACTATTCAAAATGGTCAACACGTGAAAAATCTCTTCAAGGAGAGTAATAACAAAAACTGCATTCATTTTTGCTAGCGTTCTTTTGTCCTTTAATCATCGATGTGAAAAAAACAAATACCGTAGAAAAGGTCTCCACCGACTAATTGATCAAATCAACCTACCCGCATCCACCAAAAGCCTTACGTAATCAATGGATACTCCCGTAGATGATATGATTAATATTATCTCATTCCTGTTACTGCTATGAAAACCTCTCATTATTATTTAAAATAGTATTCTTTTCAAAATTATTATTGTGTTTAATATTTTTAATGTCTTTCCAGATATTACTGGGAAGTTGACTGTGTGGACCTCAAGGGTCGCACTTTGCGGCTTGTTTTCGATTTGATTTCAACAGATTGAAATGTGAATGTGAATGTCTTATAATCCATTCCTATTTGTCACTTTCGGCGGACGGCCGCTTTCGCGGCGAGTAATCGAGCGGTAAATAAAAAATCAGATGAAATTAAGTTGCGCACTGCTTCCGCGATACAAACGTCGGTGGTGGCCGTGGCGGCAAACAAACAAAAAACAAAAAATACAGCGAGTGTCGCCAGTGCATGCTGTTTTTAGTGTCTTGCGCCTCCGGAGCATGTGGAAACGTGCCGGAATAAATTATTAACACTGTTTGGATAATCTTTAAATATTTGGCACAAAATGTTTGACATTTGAAGTGCCAAATACCAAACACGTTTGGAATGGCTTTACACTGTTTGGACAATTTTCCAAATATTTGGAGTTTTTGTGTTTGATCAAATAGTTGTTTGACATATATTTGGAAAATGTGTTTGAAATAGTATTACACTGTTTGATGCTATTCGATATACAAGTGGACGCTCCAAACATATTAACGCCATCGGTAGCTGTCAAAGTATTTGGTATTAAATATTCACTGTACATTTCCCTTTCACGAAAATATTTTAAATTACGTTGGAAAAATGGAGAATGTTCCGGTAATTTTCGCATCTGCATGTTTATCATTGGAGTGTGAGGAGGAAGTGAATCGGAAAATGAAAAAAATGAATATTCGCCGTAAGTGGGTGCGTAATTTGTTTGAAAATCGTGAAACTGAAAGCTACTGCGTAACATTACTGAGAGAATTAAGAGATGACGAACCAAAACTATTCAAAAATTTCCTCCGAATGACTAGTACTAATTTTGATTATCTGTTGGATCTGGTGACTCCATTGATTCGAAAACAAGATACAAAAATGAGAAAATCAATAACACCAACTGAGAGATTGTCATTGACATTGCGTTATCTGGCTACTGGAGAAGCTTAAGGTATATTTGGAGGGATTTCCACATCGTGGTGAACGAGGGCGTGGAAAGCTCTGAGCCCGTTCCTCATAAAATGTGCGTGCGATACCTGGGTGTGTACCTGGATCAGTATCTTTACCTCAACCAGCATGTGGATATCATGCTGAAGCAAGCGCGAAAAGCTTTCATGTCTTTGCGACGGCTCTTCTGCTCCAAACACATTGATGCTGACGTCAAGTTGACGTGCTATAAGACTCTGGTCAGACTAATCCTGACATATGGATGTCCAATTTGGTTTAACCAGAGTCCAAGCACAATGGAGAAGCTAAGAGTCTTCGAGAGACAGATTCATCGCACTTGCATTGGAGTGTACAGGAAAGCTGAGACAGGTTACTTACCTTACCTCCTACCAGGATATTTATGACATTGCTGAGGTACCGAGAGTCGACACAGTGATTGTGAGATTAATCCGGAATCACATCGCTAAGTCCACATCGTTGCGCGAGAACCCCTGGGTTTGGCAGCTATACTATTCAAACGACATGTATTTCGAGCATTGCCTCACCACGGGCTTCATTCCCCCCGAAGCGTTCGTGTATCTGGATGGGAATGGATACATTATAGATTCACTTTGTTGCCCGATTATATACCATGTATATAGGCGGGCAACCGACAAGAAGATTAAATACGTCGTGGGAATGGCGCAGATCGAGCGAGCTGTGGCGCTATTCATTCGCGAGGTTTGACGTTGATCGAAATGACCGCGGCCCTTATCGATATTGATGGTTTGATGAGTAATATAAGAGTCCGGCATGATTCAGACCTTCAATATGTACATATTTCTTGTTTTAAATACACTCTGTTAGTTTTAAAGAAACATTATAAATAGAATTAAGTAGGTATATCTACATTGTGGGTCTATGTCTGCTGGCAGACATCGACTCACCCTTAGTTTTAAGGTTGAATTAGGTAAATGCGGGCGCAAATATGCTGGCAGATACAACCTCGCAATAGTTAAGTTAGGTTAAGGTGTGACGATAAATTGTTTTTTTCTTCTGTTTTTCCAATTTAAATTTAATAATAATGCCTATAAGTTAGAAAATAAGCGATATTTGTTAAATGCATATTAATAAAGATTAACAAACTTTGAGCGCCCTAGTGGCCATTTAGTTTTTAAGTTAGATGATAGTTCGTAGGCTTAAGAATTTTTTTCAATTGCGAAAATCAATATCAATAAAGCCATTTTTGAAACTGAAACTACTGGAGAAGCTTTCAAATCATTACAATACCAGTGTCGGATTTACCCAGTGCACGATTTCAATGATTATACCTGAAACAAAAGATGTAATTTACAGTGTTTTCAAAGAGGAATACATAAAGGTTCTTTAAATAAATGAAAAATATACTTTTATTGTGTTATTAAAAAAATGGAAAATATGTGTTTTACTTTTAGCGTATATTTTTCAATTTTTTTTTGTATGCGGAAAAATAAATAAATATGAATTGCACTTAAACTCCTAGATTTTTTTCCAGGACTTCCTTCCAAACAGGTAGGTCAGGTAGTTCGATCTGATATGGGGTTCCGAGCGCGGAATAATGAGCTTCGCTCACGTTCGGAGCAAGGAGGCTGGGTCCAGCCTATAACATCTTTGGTTGGCGAGGCTTCGCCAGGTTCCTCCTCCTTTTTTTCGATTCGGGTTCTTCCGCGGCACAGTGTTCGCGTTAGCTTGATTTCAGTATATTGAATGTTTTTCCGGTAAAGTAGTGTTCTTGTATCGCGGTAGTCTATTTGTGTGCCGACGAGAAGTCGCGTTCGGGTAAGACGGTTTCGCGGACTTAGAGTAAAGTAGAGAATAGAGTGGTAAGAGTTTTTATCTGTGTATCTTTTTTCGATGATTGTGGATTGAATTCGCGTAACCCAAGGGCTTTTCAGGTGGCTGAGTTTGTGTAACGAACTCGAACACTTGGTGTTTGGACCTTAAGACCCTCGACCGCACGCCTCACCGAACTAGCTAACCCGCCAGCAGCCACCAACCACAAACTCCAAGTGAGAGGCAGGACTCATTCTCGACGCGATACGTATTCCTTTGCCTCAATCCACGGACTGCACGTCCTGCTGTCACATCGGTGTGATGCCGATCGTCGTCGGCCTCAGCGGAGACCCGATCGGGGAAGAAAAGATTAGACAAAAGTTAAAAATTGTTACACATACCATGCTCTGTCTTTTGAATTCTGGTGTCCAGTAATGTGTCCATGTTTCGTCCACTGTCACTATTCGATCGAACAAACCATTTCCTTCATCCTCAAAAAACTTGAAAAATTGAAGTGCAGCGTCAACTCTCTTCTCTTTGTGCTGGTCTGAAAGAAGGCGTGGAACCCACCTTGCACACACTTTTGACAGATGCATATCTTCAGAAATGGTTCTGTAAAGTGATGCGCGGCTAATGATGATGAATTTCAGTCGTACTTTTATTTTTTCCTATTAAAAAACGAATAACACTACGTACTTCGGCGGTAGGAGTAAGTGGTGGCTTCATAGTGGCTTGCTTGCAACTGATGAATGGATCATGGTGGCTGCACAGGAATTTTACAGGGCTGCCACTACACCCGGACAAAATTTCTCTGCAAATCCCAGACTTTTCCTGCCTAGCACGCGGAAATAAAAAAATTGTGGAACTTACTTTTCAGATGACCATCGTATTATTGTGTTTAGTATTTTTATTATTAATGAAGATGTTTCTGGAAAGTTGACCATGTGGACCCCAAGGGTCGCACTTTGCGGCTTGTTTTTATTTTCACTTCCACCAATCTGGCATTATTAAATCTCGTATGTGGCACAATTAACCTTCATTTTTCCGGCAACCCTGGTCAGCATTAACACTCGAACAGATAGTAATGCCAGATTCGAGCGTGGCAGTCACTTGTGAACGTCTCGCATACCTCCTTACGTCACACCATCGTTCCGCAAGGCCGCATTTATGGTAGCTCATCAACTCGCTGATCCAGGAGCAAAAACTACCTCGAAACTGATCGCGCAACGCTTCGTATGGCCCTCCATCAAAGCCGACTACCACAAATACGCACGAGCCTTCATCGAGTGTCAACGAGCCAAGGTATCGCGACATCTATTTTTTCCGACAGGCAACTTCTCAACGCCTACGGCACGTTTCGAGCACCTTCGCACAAGGTATATAAACTACATTGGTATGATCTGTTGTTACGTCATCCGGCGGGGAGGGCGTGGCCAAATATACCCAAGTGGGATTTCATGCACACTTTGAATGAAGCCAATTTTTCTTTTTCCGACTGGGAATGTAGTTCTTGCGAATATGTCATTGTTAGTGAAAATCATGTTAATCTATTGCTCAACCGCTGCGACTAATTCACTGCTGGCAAATGAATAAGTGCGGTTGCCTAGAAACAGCTTACGCTATCAAAATGAAACAAAGTTGCCAATTTAGTTCACAATTTTATTAGATTTTCGTTTGACACTTTTATTATTTTCAATCATAGTACTATTCAGTACTCGAATTTTAAAAAGCATTTTACAGCGAAAAAACAAATTTTTAATTTCTTTTATCAATTAAACATTTTCAGCTAAATTTACAAGTGTTTGGATGTAGTTCGACCGTTTGATCCGTCCAAGTAAAGCTGCACGATGGCTGTTGTTCTGAATAGATGTGTAAAAGGTGGGGGTGGCTGCTTTTCAAACGCTGAAGGATATATCCCGATATATGTTCGAGAGCATCATGCTCCAAGTCCGTCCTTTCATTCGGAATAGGCTCAGCAACACTTGCCCCTTCAGAAAAAACACTCAGTAAACTCGATGTGAGTATTTGTTCGGATTCTCCCATCCATGTTGAGGAAGTGTCATCAGTTTCGAACAGCGATTTGTCGATATCTATTGGCGCATCTTCGGTCAGCTCATTGTTAAAAATTGATTCTTTTATCTTGCTAACTAACTAGATGACAACAACTGACACGCTCAATCGATTTGATTGTGATTTTAAAACTAGCTCTGGTATGTAGCATCTACCATTGCTTATATGTCTATTGTGAAAAATAGAATGAGGTGAACAGGACTGCCCAAATATTTTCCAATCTATTTTCTAAACAGGATGGCAGCACTAGTGGGCGTGTCTGTGCGATATTACGTCACTCGGCGCGGAACCCTAGGGCAATAAATCATACCTATTCTGGTTTATATACCTTGACCTTCGCATAGACATCATAAGCATGCCGTGTTTGGAGGGAAACCGCTACTGTTTTACAGGTGAAGACAGATATATGCGTTGGCTAGAGGCGTTCCCAATGCCCAACATAGAGGCAGCCACATGTGCACGAGTTTTCTTCGACGGATGGATCTGCCACTTTGGTTCACCGACGCGGATCACGACCGACCAAGGAAGGCAATTCGAATCGTATCTATTTCAAGAGCTTAGATTTTTGACCGGTACGGATCGAATCCGCACAACAGCTTGTCATCCTCAAGCAAACGGTCTCGTGAAACGGCAACATCGTCAGCTTAAAGCAGTCATCAAGTGCCACCAACACAGCCAATGGACTCGGATTCTACCAAGAGTTCCGCTTGTTATTAGGGAAGCTTGGTGCGAAGATCTAAAAAGCACAGCTGCGGAACTCGTTTATGGAGAGCTCATTTGCCTACCTGGTGAATTTCTGACAGAGGCAAAGGTCGCCACAGAGCAGACTACCTTCATCAAGGATCTCCGCTCTCATCTTAGGCAACTGCCCCCGACACCACCCAGTGGCACGGTAGCTCAACCCCATTCATATTAAAGGAGTTAAAAACAGCAACCCACATATTCGTACGACATGATGCAGTCAAAGATATGCTACAAATGCCATACGATTGACCATACGAAGTAACGAGCCGTAGTGAAAAAACTTTCGTTGTCAACATTGGAGGTGCCCATCAAACCATCTCAATCGATCGTTTGAAACCGCCAAGATAGCACAGAAATCACCATACATCACCCGCAACCTTCACAACCGCCACCAAGCGAGCAATCAGAGCGATCACATCAAGGACACGAGCGACATTAGCAGCAACATCAAGACGAGCAGCAAGTTACTTCACGGCGATCGGATCGACGCTTGCGGATTGTGGATCGTTACCAAGAAAATTCCCGTAGAGCGTTTTTGCACATCCACATCAACTTTACACGAACATACATATATGTACATTTTTTTCTTCCGTGCCTTCATCACTGGCAAGGGAGTACTGTAGCGGCCACGGCTTAGACGCCTTACGACTTGTGTCCTTTTTACATTGTTTTGTTTTGTGTTATATTTTCTGTGACACAAAAAGGCAATAGAGAGTTATGGGAAACAAATGTGACTGCCAATGTAATACCAGACAGATGTGGCTGTTAAGACGCTAGGAAGGACACAACAAAAGACATTCGAGTAAGCATACACTTTTGGAACGCGTCGCGATCGCCACAGAGCCCGCTCCAAACCACTTCGAACACGCCTGTTATAGTAATCGTAAAAATAGTAATAAACACTTGGTTATTGTTTTGTAAATTGACTTTTTAATTACTCGGCGCCTGCCCTCCACAAATTAATCAGACGTTAATCAACTCCAAAATTTATTTGTACGTCTAATGGTAATGCCTACTAGCATGGAACACGGGAAGAATTTTTGTGATGGTTTCTAAATGTACGAACAATACCACTTTCTTCAACCTCAATAAAATGCTTCAACAGTGTCACCAGTTTGAAGTATTGTACACTTAATCTTGCCGTTCGCCTGTTTTTACCAAAGTTGTTTTAAAATAGACTCTAAAGGTGTTTTGTGATAAACGTGAATACCCATTCAGCGTCGTTTTTGGCCTGTAACCATTTTGTTCCTGACAACTGATGTATGCTTAAGTTGCTGTTTATTGAATTCTACTCAAGTTTGCAATACCCAAATTTCTTGTGGAAGTCATAGTTTCCGAGATTTGTGAATGTTTCTTTATTATTTTTAATATGGTGGCTAGAGGACTGGGGCTGCGAGTCCAAAAATTTTAACTTTCACTCACAAAAAGACACATTACACTAAATAACGCGTCGAGTGTTGGCTTCCCTAGCTTGGCTGGTTTGTCAGGATAGACAAGTGACTTGACGTACTCTCAAAAAAATCTGTCTAATAGAAACAAATCACATGATCTGGGCGGTAGTAATGTTCAGAAATGTATCATTTGTTATTTTCTTTTCGTTACTTAAAATGAACAGTAGTAACTAATACTGATTTCAAAATGTATTCGATAGTCTTGTGTAAAATATAATCATTTAGAATGTAGTATCCACGTACACCTAAGTTTCATATTCTTCTTTTCAGTCACAGCATTTGATTGTGATAACATGGTGATGATATGACTGTTGGATGCAGACGCTTAAGTGAGGTTTTGGGATTGGTTTGTCTCCTACGTTGACGGTCAAATCGAGAACTGTGTTCCAAACAGTTTCATTTCGCTTTTTTCGACGATAGTAATCTTTCAATCCATCCATGTGAATATCACTTCAATAAGTAATCAAAACAAATTCGCATTCTGCCGCCAAGTACAAAATACCAAATACCGAATACTTAGTCGAAGAATTCAGTAATCATTCGTTACACAAAAATGATCAAATGGTACATTTCTACCGGAACAGACCAGTTCACAGATCCATTTCTTGAGATGATTTGTTTACCACGTGTTCGGCCCAATAAAAAAAAGTTGTTCATGCACTTTCAGAGTACCACCACCTGTTTCCTGGGCTCAACAGTCCGACTTGTTGTTTGTGACGAATAATGTGGAGTGCAAAGATGTCGATTACAAGTAATGTTATATTTTTCCTTGGTTCAATATCACGTCCTCATCGCTTTGATTCAGATTCACAGACAATAGCTTGTACTTTAAGGGAGTGTCAGTGCTCGATAGTAAGCCGTATGAAGTCACCATGAATTTCCTTCGTAAGATCAATCCCGCGGTTCACAAAAAAAAAGAAATAATACTCATCCGTTGTAAGAACAATATAACTTTATTGCAACCCTTTTCTTTTACAAAAATATCAACTTATCTCGACTGTGTCTCAAAATGAACTCTTTTGCTTTTTCAATTTGCTTGAAAGTTAAAACAAATTCAACAAGATTATGCAGCTTATGCGGCTTATGTTATTTGAACAGGTAAATTCAAAATTGCAGCGTAGTGTCTGTCGCATATCCGTTACCTGAATTTATCTCATGGTTTTTGTGCAATCGTTGCATTTATTTGTTCTATGAACTTTATTAATATGTCGGAATTTGATCTCAACGATACAACTTCATTTCCCTTTGAAAACGATTCTGCTGAATGCTGAAAGTGTTAGAATTTTTTGGTACATATTTTGACTCCGTGAGTATTTTTAGTTTGTAAAAGTCGTTTTGATTTGTCAGTGGTGGGTAAACTTAGATGTATAGTCTCTAATCAAACTAGTTCAACATTATCTATAATTTGGTTGATTTTTTCTTTAAACATTTCTAATTTGGTCTAATTTGGTTTATTGAGACTGTAACAATTTTTCATTATTGGTTAATTCCTAATGTGTTTTAGTTATAAGATTTGTATCTGATTCGACTATCTTTTTGAAGTCAATTATTGTTTCGTTAAAATAGGAATTTAACTCGATTTGTTTGTTTAGGGTAGATGATTGTATGTGCTGATTTTTTTCGATAATGTTCATGTGAATTAAAATGTCCTGATTATCGTTGTCATCCATCATCCCGAAAAGAAATTTGCTAACCATTCCTACAATATTTAATAATCCTCTTTTCTCTCTGTTGTTTGATTCTTATACTGATAGTTTGGCTCTGCTGTTATGTATTTCGTTATGGACCATTGAGTCATTTTTGTCTAATTTTAAGATATTGTGTTCTATATACCGTTTAGAATTTTTTCTATTTTTATTACATGCAAAATGGTTTTAGAGTCAGTTATAATCTCCGTTCCTCCCATATTGACAGTTGTATATCCGTTGTTAGTTGTTAAAGGTTGCAAGGTCAGGGTCGCACTTGCCGTTTGTATTTAAAATCCCATGAATAAAACAAGTGCTATTGATGAAATTTTTTAAAATAGGGAATTTCGTTTTACGGAAAATTTGGAGATTTACCCCCAGCTATATATTCTTTAACCAAACATGTGAATACTCCGAAATCGTTTGTAGTTTCTTGCTGTGGAGCATTTGGTACATTTTATTTTTATGCGTAACTTTTAGAGGTATATTTCGTTTGTCGAGCGATTCGTCTTTCAAATATTTTTCTAATACGCCTTAGACTTGTTGATTTGTATCACCCATAGAATCGTTATATTTTATAGTATTGGCTTTATTATCCTATAACCGCCAAACTCCAGTGAACTTCATTTACATAGATTGGAATTAGGATGATATCAAATGAGAAAATGTCAATCTTCCTCGTCCACCTGCAACCTGCGTTATATTCCTGTTCTAAATAGCGAGAACGGAAAAATGTATTCGTGGCGTATACTTTCATCAAATTTTCAGAGTTCTGTTCCTTGCGTCTGTCCATTATAAGGTACATATAAAATTTAATTATGTTATCAATTAACTATTTACTGTCGGATAATGTTAGAATACCTCGTCTAACAATGTCTAAATGAAATTTTGATATCAGGATTTTATCTGGACCATTGCCATTTAATGCAGAGTTTACTTTGGATTTCTGATTTTCCGTTAGTTCTATACAATTGTCTTTTGTATTAATATTAGTTTTTCAAAGTTTAGGTTGTCTCTTAATATGAGAAATGTGTACAATATCTAATTTCGCTTTACGGTATTTAGGCTTCTGCTTATGTCTAATAGCCTTACAGTTTCTTATGAAGCCTGTTGACCTTGTTTCTATGTAGTTCTCCCTCTTTTCGGTAAGTTTGTTTATTATGTTTTCTTTCGTCTGACTCAATTTTTTTCTATTTATTTCAAAATCTACTAAATGTCTCTGAACTTCGTTTAGAGTATGTTTAGTGGTCAAATTATGACGATCATTTTAATTTCCAATCGCTTGTTGAAGCATTTTTTAGTGGATATTTTTGTTTTCCCTACTATAAGAATTCTAAATTTTTAGCAATTGTGCTTTGTAGTGTTTCTACGTCAGCAATCCCTGTGTGGTTATGTGCCCTCGTTAGGTGATGTGCTACACCTTCAGTTTGTAGAAATTCTTTTATCTGTACTGCATTAAATGCATTTCCTCCAGCAAGAGTTTTGGTTTGCCAATTTTGGGAAAATGATCACCTAGTCATTCTACTAGCGTTATATGGTTCCTATTTGGTAACTGATAGTCTGATGCAAATTTGAAACAAGCCGCGAGGTGCTACCCTTGAGGTCCACACGGTCAACTTCCCAGTAATATCTACATAAACATCAACAACATTACAACAATGAGAGGTAATAGTAACAGGAATGAGTTAATATGAATCATATCGTCTACGGGAGGGTCCATTGATTATATTTTGGTCGATGAGGACAGATTGAATATTCACGCGGATCAATCGGTGGGGGCCTTTTTGGTGTTGAAAAATTTTGTTGGTTTTTAAAATTTAAGCAATGTTTTTTAATTATAAGACTATAAAAACTATTAAAAATCTGCTCAAATTATGCAAATATCTTAAAACTTTGATTGAATTTACAACAATTTTTTTAGAATAAAAGATATAAAGTAATAGCACTCGTATGAACCCTCTTTACATGGTAACTTTGAATGACTTTTTTATTTTTAATTTAGTTATTTCATAATCATGGAATAAAATTTTGCAGGTTTCTCTCGAAAAACTGATAAGAATGCATACATTTTATAAACTGGATCACTGTACTGTGCAAATCAAGTTAAAAAAATATTTTCTATGAAAAAAGCCATAATTTTTCGCATTTTCTTCTATTAAATTAAAAAAAACGGCTAAAACGAATTTTTATAATGTTGAAAACTTCACAAAGATGTTAAAACAAGTAAACTGACACCATAATGATGCAAATATTATATCTGGTTCGTGAGATATAGTGAATGATAAAAATGACCTTGAAAATCATGATGACTTTTAATGATTTTTTATTTTTAATTTATTTTTTTACGTAATCATGAGAAAAAAATTTTGATGACGGTTTTGCGAACATTGTTTGGAGTACATAAATTTCATAAACATTGATTACTAAGACTTGACAATAAGGTTAAAAATTTAATGTTTTTGAAAAACAACCTTATTTTTTGCACTTTTTTTCAAAAAATTTGAAAACCGCTCCAACAATTTCTTTAAAAATTTGATAGAATCACACAAACGTCAATACACGTCGATTGACACCTTGTTCAAAAAATTCGTATGTTTGGTTCGCAAGATATAGCGCATGACAGAAATGACCTTCAAAGGGTCAAAACAGCAAATTCCCCCGACCGAAGTTTTCCAAAAACTTATCAGCTCTTGAGATTGCAAAGACGCTTTGATTGACACCTCAATTAAGTCAATCGAACTTTTTTTACGTGAGTTATGCTCGTAGAAAAAACTGTCCACGAACGTACAGACGTACGTACGTACACACACACACACACACACACACACACATACGTCTCCCTTTCTAAAAACACTTAATATATACTCTATAGACCTCAAAACGTAAAGAAAAGTTGAAAATTTCAATTTCGATTTTCGAGGCGATTACAAGAACTTCCCATATACTGGGAAGTTCAAAATTGTCAACGATACTCATAAAGACAGTTTTTATAATGAAATAAAGATCTACTTGAATTATTTCATTTATTCCGTTATCAGTTTCCGATAATTGAAATTTCGGCTTGATAGGTTTTCTATCATATTTTATCTGTTGGCACACGTTGCATTGATTTATAACCATGTGAATCATTTCTTACAGTTTAGGATAGTAAATTTTTTTTTAAATTATCATAAGTCTCTCGAATCCCTGAATGGAGGCTTTCATTAACATGATAAAATGAGATTTGCTTGATAACCTCAGTTACGGTAAGTATTTCCCGTGCTCTGTAGGAACATTTTTCAAGCATTTGTTTCTCAGAAACTTTATCATTTATTGGCATGAATTATTATTTATAATATTATTTCATATTTGACTAATACAAAAACGTATACAATTTTTACTTATTATTTATTATTCTCTTTTGTAGAAGGCGCTGAAATTAAACTCTGTAGCCGCTGTAAAGTTATCTCACCACCATCTTTCTCAGGACGAACAAGGACATGTCTCACTCCATTGTCGACCGCGCGACGTGAACATCCATTCGATTCAATCACCCGAGCGTGTACATATTAATAAATAATTTATCGTTATAGAGTTATTCGTTTTATTGTTGTAAACACCTACAAATTGGTGACTCCCGCTACAACTCAGAAAAAAATCTTTACTCTACGGCAGGGAGATAATCTATGAATTGATAGATCTGAAACAAAAACTTTAAACGGCACTTCAAAAATCAAGGTCTTTTACACCGTAATCTTCGGTGGTGGATTCAAAAAAATTAGTTAAAAACAGGGCGGACTTGCGAAAAAAATCGACCCTTTTCCGTAGTTTTTTGAAAGACAAATATTTTTTTCCAAATTTTTGGCTCATATTCTGGTGAACTACGGTGTAATATACTGTAACAAACAAAACGCATCAAAGTTTTTGAAAATCGATTTGGTTGATCCGGAGATTATCTCTCTGTCATGTTAAAAAACGTTGTTTTGCGTAAAACGTGTTTAAAGTTTTTGTTCCATTTTGCTGACAAACATTTTGTGAGAAATGAAAAATTAGAAATTTTTCAAAAACACGCAATTGATATGTAGAAGTCTAAATAGACACTGAACGCATGCAATAATGTCGCAAATATAATGCATATAGGAGAAACCGGTATTTTAGAAAAGGGGAATGCAAGAGACGCTACACGGCCGAAAGTTGATCGAACACCTAAAAAAAGCCGAAAACGTGCACACACTAAAGTCGCCATATATTAAACTTTCGAATTTCGAAAAGATTTTTCTGGAGTTTTAAGGAGTCGAAAAATGGAAGAAAAAAATTCCGATTTTTGAAATTTATAAAGTGGACTAGTACCTTAAAGAATTTCATTGAGCTATCATTGTAGTACATTTGTCTAAGTTTTTGCTTTAAAATGTTATATTTTGTATCATTAATTTCAGAGTAAATTGCGATGATGTCTTTATTTAGATATTTTCCAAAGATTTGATGTTCTCAAAATCGTGTTGAGCTATGTAAATTATTCGCTTATTGTAAATGATTGCAATCACTTATATAATTGGTGAGGATAATTTGAGTGCGATATTTATGTACAATTTCCTCTTTAATTGGTATGTTATCTAACAGTTCCTAATTTGCTAAGTGAACTGTAGCCATGGTTACACTATTATCTTCGATGATGAATAAATCTGCCAATGTTGATCCGGCCTGATTTTGATTTGAAACTTCGTGATTTTGAGATGGTTTTATTTGACATAGAAAGTCAGCCACATGATTTTGTTTACCTTTGATATATTCAATGGTGAACTTATATTCTCCTGGTTTAAGTAGCCATCTATGATTTCTAGGAGCAATGTCTGTTGGAATATCTCCCACTGGTGATGGGGCGGAGATACCCTAGATGCACTATAATCCTCAAATTATAGTGATTGCAGGTACCTTAAACCTCGCTATAATCCTTAAATTATATGCTCAACTAACTCTACAATCCTTAAATTGTAGAGCGATATACCTACGCTGTAAAACGAAAAGAGGAATATATCGGGAAGACAAATGAAAACACACAATTTACGCTGTGGTTGATTTGATTGACTCCGGCGAGCGGCGTCAATTTCTTTAATTTATAGATCAATAATTGACCTGTCAGCACAATGCCGCTGGCAGGTCAATATTCGTTAGTCTAAATACAGATACAAACAAAAGCGGGTCAGCGAAAGTACGAACGCAAATTGGGTAATGTGCACACTTGCACATTACATTGCTCGCGCGGGTATTCAACCTGGGCATTCCCTCAGATGCATGGTCGTTGCATACCTGGGAATGGGGGGGTTGAATGTGCTTAGAAAATGTGCGAACGTACCGCCCGCCAAGAACCTCTGTTCTTAATCATAATAACCATTATTTAATTTGGTTCCGGAGTTTGGAGCTTTGGAGTTTCATCCTGTTCGAACCATCGCGTGATCGTCCTAGTGTTACACTTTCCCTTTTTGACATGACATAGATATAGCAATACAATAATTACAATTGCAAAGATTATAATTGATATGACACTAGATGAAATTAGAGTTATGTGATGTGGCTTCCAGATCGCCTCTTGATGCTCATCGAAAGTTCGTTGGGCTTCGTCAATGACCCTTGTAAGTATGGGGGCTCGTTATTGCTTCACTGATAGCGGGATTTCTTTCTGTTTGGTGGATATCTGGATAACATCACCATGGCGCTCGCGTTCCGGGATGAGAATGTGATCGTGTGTTATCAATGTGCAGCCCGGTGATACAGACAGTAGTCTAGTGCTGCGGAGGAGAATCTCTTCGCGAGATCCTTCGCAAACGACATGAGCTGGCACCGCGTGCGGAGCCACGAACAACCATTTGTTCCTAGCATATAATTTTTTCCAAATTACGTTAATATCCGGACCTAGAGCGAAAGTCCGGGTTGTGCAACTACTTCCTTCATACAAGTTGTAAAGCTCCTTAATGATGCAATGTGGCTTATTCCTTAGATCAAATAAGGTGCTGGGCAGTACCACGTACGTTTGGTTTGGAGATACTTTGTGCTTCTCGTAGCTCATCTTCGGAAATTTCGAAGTAGGTTTGACCATGAAAGTCTACTCCAAGGATATTCGCTGATATTTCATATACGGCATACGTGCGATTGAGAAGAAAGTATGGGATCGTTGTCGTTTTTATCAGCTCATAGCGCTGCTGATCGATTATTTGCAGGTAACCAATGATGTAACACGCATCTTGTTCGAAATGGACTGCAACCTCGTTCAGAGGAAAATGCGACACTTTCAATGACGTTGGGAGAGCAGATTCTGTTTGGTTGATTATTGCCATCAATTCTGCAGGCTGTACTAGATCTAAAATGCGTCTGCCATTAGAGACGACATTGAGTATGGCTGCATACTTGCTTTGCACTTCCGTCATGAAGTTTAGCGCTCGCTGGTAGATCCCCAAAAATTGAATGTTAAGTTCATTGTGATCCACTGTGGACAGCCAGGAGTCGAATTTCTTAACCTTTTGCATTGCTACGTTAAATCCATTGTTGAAGAGGGTTAATTGTCTATTTATCATGGAATTAGTCTTGTTTAGCTGCTGTGTTGCTCGTAGAAATAGCCTGGTTTCTTTGTCCACCGTATGTTTCAGGGTTTGTTGATTTGCGTGTATTGTTTCGATGTCTCGGTAAATGTCATCATTAACGCCAAACAGAGTGGTTAGCATTTTACCCAGTAGACCACGCCTTTTCCTGCTCCGGACGAAATTCAATGTATGTATCTTATGTATAATATCGTCATTGATGGTAGATACATGCTGTATAAGATCCTCGCAAGGTACGCTATCAGAGTAAGTGAGACTAGTGCGACATAGCTGAGTCAAATTATCAAGAGCCCTTTGAACGTTTCCTTTATCCTCTTGCATATCGGCCCATGCAATCTTAACGTGAATTTGTAGAGAGTCGCGGTTTAAATGGGCGTTTCCGATATGTTCCACAACAAATCCGCTATTAACTGGAGTGACGCTCACACCAGAGGTGTGATTGGCAGATTTCGCAAAGGGAACAGAACAGATTACGAGCAGGAACATAAGCAGACTTGAGTACGAACGAGCGTCTCTCACAGATCCAGATTGACTGTGTCGCGTCGTGATGTCTTCTACGGGCACGGCAGGTTGTTCCTTGCTTGGTTCTGATTCGCCGGTTTCTGTCGTCTGTTCAAATTGCTTCAAGGTTTCCTTCTCTGCTGTGGGTATGGGTAATGGTCATATCTTGACAATTGGACGTTCAGTTAGGCGTCCATTGAGACTAATCGTCACGGCTCTTACTAGACCGTCTTTGCCCGGATGTGTTTTAATTATCCTTGCTAAAGGCCATTTAGCTGGAGGATAATTTTCACCTTTGACAAGCACTAGCTGTCCGACGCGTATGTTCTCATGGGCTTGCATCCATTTGGGTATGTTTTGGAGCCTTGAGAGGTATTCGGTAGACCAACTTTTCCAGAAGTTTTGGACTGAAGCAGAGGTAAGGCGCCATTTTGTTAGGAGGCTGACATCTTCACTGATAGGTTCTTGAGGAAGAGATATCAGTGATTGTCCAATAAGAAAATGTCATGGTGTCAGAGCTTGCACGTCGTTGATGTCGCTAGATAATGGCACGAGAGGGCGACTGTTGAAAATTGCTTCGATCTGAGTTAAAACCGTATACATCTCTTCGATGTTCAACAAAGTTTGTCCAATGGTTTTGGTTAGATGAAGTTTTACTGACTTCACTCCAGCTTCCCACAAACCTCCGAAATGCGGACTGGCTGGTGGGTTGAAGTGCCAGTTGATTTGCTCTTGGGCAAGATATGCCTGCGTGGATCCCTTCAGCTGTCCAAACTGTGCTTTAATTTCCTTACTAGCTCCAACAAAGTTGGTGCCACAATCGCTGTATATGTCACTACATAGCCCTCTCCTGGACACAAATCGCTTTATTGCGGCAATGCATGATTTGCTGGTGAGATCATTGACCACCTCTAGATGCATTGCCTTCGTGGATAGGCAGATAAACAATGCTATGTAGGATTTTGTCGATTTGGAACCCCTTCCAGAGGACCATTTTATGCGGATGGGTCCAGCAAAATCTAATCCTACCTTAATGAACGCCCTTGATGTAGTTACTCTCTCCTTGGGCAACGCTCCCATAAGCTGCGTTAGCGGTTTGGTATTTGATTTAAAACATACCATGCATTTGTGAATGCAGCTTTTTACCAGTTTTTGAACTTGAGGTATCCAAAACTGATCTCGAATAGCTGCTACTGTAATCTGATTGCTGCCGTGGAGGGTTCGGAGATGAAAAGCCCTTACTATTAATGTGGCCAGTAGACAAGTCGCGCTGATAATAATGGGATGCTTTCTTGAATCGCTAATATCGGCGTTCTGCAACCGTCCACCTACCCTGATTATCCCTTCAGCGTCGAGATATGGAGCTAATGGTAGCAATTTTGACGTAGGTGGTATCGGCTGACGGCGATGCAATCGTCGCACTTTCTCTTGGAAAGAAGCTTGATGCGATAGGCGAGCACAGGTTAGCTTCGCTCTCTGTAACTCCTGGGAGGACAAAAACCTTGGATGCCTATCACGATACTTGAATCTAAGGCAATAGGCGACTACACGAATGAGCTTTTGGTAGTTCGAGTATTTCGATAAGATTGATGCTGTGGGTGGAGCCCGAAGATTGGAACAGGCATCCTTCAGCGATGGTGGTATTTCACCCGATTCATAAGTAGTAAGATGTACTTTGGACTCTTTCTTCTCTAGATTGTTCGCAGTTAGCGTGGCTTGGGAATTATATTCCAATTAAGGAAACTGCAACCACTCCGGTCCCTTCCACCATAGCTCATAATTGATGAGTTTCGATGGGGCTAAGCCTCGCGAACCGCGGTCAGATGGATTGTACTGCGATTCCACGTGCCGCCATTGGGATGCTTTAGCGTGTGAATGAATTTCGCTCACTCTGTTTGCTACATATGTTTTCCATTTATTTGGATGTTCAGACAACCAAGCTAAGACAATGGTCGAGTCAGTCCAATAATAAGTTTCTGTTGCATCATTCATATGTAACGTTTTTTTTACTTTTCGCATCAGTTTGGACAGTAATACGGCCCCGCACAGCTCCAGTCGAGGAATGCTTTGCACCTTTAGTGGGGCCACTTTAGTCTTCGATGTCAGCAGGAGAACTCTAACCTCGTTCAGGGAATTGATCACCTTTAAATATATTGTAGCTGCAAAGGCATCCGTTGATGCATCGCTGAAACCATGCAGTTCCACCCTTTCTTTGGCTGTGTATCCAACAAATCGAGGAATGCTGATGCTTCCAAGAGCACAGCAGTCAGATAGATATTTCTTCCAATCATCAATAATGTCCTCTGGGAGCTGGTCATTCCAATCGACTTTAACGAGCCACAGCCTTTGTAATAATATCTTTCCTATGACCATAGAGGGCTGTAGCCAAGTCAGAGGATCGAAAAGCTTGGCAATGCTTGATGCTACTAGCCTTTTCGTCACCTTTCCTTTTTTAAGCTCAGGTAGCGATATGCTAAAGGTGAAAACGTCTAGGAGTGGATTCCATTGAAGGCCCAAAGTTTTAATTGAATTCTCAAAGTTTATTGAGATAGGGCCTGGAAGAGCGCGGTCCTTTTCGGGTATTGAATCCAATACCTCTGGACAGTTTGAAGACCACTTGCGGATGCTAAAACCTCCAGCTGCCAGTAACCTGGTGACGCTTTTTTGTAGCAATACGGCTTGGCTTATATCATTAGCACCGGTGAGTACATCGTCCACATAGAAATCGCTCAGAGCCACTTCGGAAGCCTGCTCGTGCTTGAATTGCTCATCCTGAGCTAATCTTTGGAGCACCTTGACCGCTTGATAGGATGCGCACGCCGTACCATAAGTGACGGTATTCAAGCGGTAGTGCTTAATTGGTCCTGGAGTGACTGGTCTCCAGACTATTCTTAGATAGTTGCGATCTCTGGGATCAATTTTTACTTGTCTGTACATTTTCTCGATGTCGCCATTTATAGCTACTTTATGAAGCCGCAATTTGAGAAGGATCGAAACAAGATCATTTTGAATAGTGGGCCCCACCATAAGCAAGTCATTTAACGACCTTCCAGTAGACGTACGATGTGACGCATCAAAAACAACTCGCACTTTAGTGGTTGTGCTGCTTTCCTTGATTACAGCGTGATGAGGCAGATAATAGGCGGGTTGTTCATAAATTGCATTGGTTTGAACTTCTTCCATGTGCCCCAAATCTAAGTACTCTTGTAGGAATTCGTTGTATTGCGCCGTTAGGTCAAGATTCAACTCTAATTTCCTTTCAACTTGCTGCCACCTTAATATCGCATCCTTCATGTTGGATGCCAATGTCTCACCGGGCTTTGTCTCTGCCTTGAACGGAAGACGCACAGTATATCTTCCACTATCCGCGTCTCGGCGAGTGGTTTGAGCAAAATGAACTTCGCAATCTGCCTGCTCGGGGCTTAACTGCTCGGATGAAGCTATTTCTTCTAATTCCCAAAACTTCTTTAGGCTGTCACTCACCTCTTGCGTGCTGACCATGGAGACATGAATTCTCGGCGGGGTTCGGGTGCCGATAGGGCCTGACATGATCCAACCAAATCTGGTGTTCTGAGTAACCAATTGACTGTTGGAAATCATCTTCAGCCCGGGTAAAACGAAGTTTCCGTATGCGTCAGCTCCCAGAAGTATATCAATAGGACCTGGCTTGTAGTACTTCTGATCAGCGAGATCGGGTCTGTTGCCCATAGTAAATTGGCTCACTTCGCATTGAGGAATTTCACCTGTTATTTTGGCGAGTATAAGTAAATCGAAGCGCAGATAGTCAGTTGATCCCCTTTGTTTGCACTCTATATTAACGATTCCTTGAGCTGAAGTTCGTTGGCTGCTTATACCATGGATATCAACCTTGGCGAATTTGCGCTTCAATCCTAACTGTTGAACTGCCGACTCAGTGATGAAAGATCGTTGCGATCCCTGATCAATTAAAGCTC
This sequence comes from Oxycera nigricornis, assembly GCA_963942545.1. Classification (NCBI taxonomy): domain Eukaryota; kingdom Metazoa; phylum Arthropoda; class Insecta; order Diptera; family Stratiomyidae; genus Oxycera; species Oxycera nigricornis. Next base: position 72,514,888 of record OZ012661.1, read on the forward strand.
TCAGCGGCAGAAATTTTCCATAAATTGTCTTCACTTCAATGATAGCTGTAGCTAGTAACACCACAGAATGAGCTTCGTCTTTCTTAGTGACGGCGTTGAGAGCCGAAGTTGAAGGATTTGAATTCTGACATTTTATCTCCTCTGGCAGTTGTTCAATATGCAACAAGCTATGGTGCTGTTTTGTTGCAAAAGCTGCATCGCTTATTTGATGGGCATGTCGATACAGCATGATCGCTGTGCAAACAGTTGAAGCATAGTTTGTGCTTTTTAACCAATTCGACTCGATTTCTTACATTGGCCTCACGAATCTTGGAGCACTGCAGCGTGCCATGACTACCCTTGCAAACTTTACATGAGTCAGTCCTGCTGACTTCCGCGACGTGAACGCCATATTTTGGGCGTTTCTTCGTGCTTGATGTGGCTTCAAGGATCACTAGACGTTGGGTGAGAAACTCCACATACTGCGATATTGTCGGAATCTCGTAAGAAGCCCCAATGTGCTGCTGCCATTCGAGAGAAGTTTCCCCATCTTAGCGTTGCTGCAGATGATAAGTAAGCATTACATCGCCCAAATTTCCTGCTCCGGTTCGCATACCATTCAAAACTTCATTCGTTAAGTTGAGCATATTTTTAACGCCACTGGCGTTATTAGAACTTGTAGGCTTAATGTCCCAAAGCAGTTTCATCAGTGCGTTTGCAGTTACGCGCTTGTTGTCATACCTTTTGCACATCAACGCCCAAGCCGCCTCGTAGTTGCTGCCCGTAATACTCGAATGCTTGATGAGCTGTTCGGCTTCGCCCGACACTGATGCCCGCAAATAATGCATCTTTTGCACAGCACTAAGTCTCTCACTTTTATGCACCAAAGTGGAGAAAAGGTCTTGAAATGACGCCCAATTTGCGTAATTCCCATAAAAATGAGGGATCTTGATGCGCTCTAACGGCAGATCCGCTTCATTACTGAGCTGGGTTGCGGCAGGTCCTTGTGATCCTGTATCTCTAGATGAACCGTCATACTCCTTCAGTCGCGATCTGAAGATGACCGCATATTCATCGTGCAACGCCTCAGCTGCCTCGAATTCAGTGATGTAATCGATAAGTTTTTTAGCATCGCCAGCCATGCTCAACTTGACCCTGTAGTGACACTCTTCACATGCTTGCCATTTGCTAGCCAAAGTATCAGCCTTTAACTCGAAATACTCCTTGCTGTATCGAGCTTTGGAGTCCTTGTGGTTTTTAATAAACCTTTGCAGTTCTTCCAGGTTATGTCGTGTCGATAGCATTGGCATTTTCGATACTTCCGCTTGTAGCCATCGTGAAGCGAGAATTTGCCCACTATTTGATAAACACACACGACACTGAACTCAAAACACTAGGTTTGCGACGTTAAATTCTCGTCGCTAATATTGCGCCGGGATAAGATCCGGCTCGACGGACCAATGGTGGAATATCTGCCACTGGTGATGGGGCGCAGATACCCTAGATGCACTATAATCCTCAAATTATAGTGATTGCAGGTACCTTAAACCTCGCTATAATCCTTAAATTATATGCTCAACTAACTCTACAATCCTTAAATTGTAGAGTGATATACCTACGCTGTAAACCGAAAGAGGAATATATCGGGAAGACAAATGAAAACACACAATTTACGCTGTGGTTGATTTGATTGACTCCGGCGAGCGGCGTCAATTTCTTTAATTTATAGATCAATAATTGACCTGTCAGCACAATGCCGCTGGCAGGTCAATATTCGTTAGTCTAAATACAGATACAAACAAAAGCGGGTCAGCGAAAGTACGAACGGAAATTGGGTAATGTGCACGCTTGCACATTACATTGCTCGCGCGGGTATTCAACCTGGGCATTCCCTCAGATGCATGGTCGTTGCATACCTGGGAATGCGGGGGTTGAATGTACTGAGAAAATATGCGAACAATGTCTTTACCCTGCGTGTAAATATTTAATTGGGCGATGGGCAGTGAATATTATAAATTCATTACTGAATACGTACGGTCTGCAATAACTCACCGCCCACACAATCGCACGAAATTCTTTGTCCGTTGCGGAATATTTACTCTCGTGGACATTTAATATCCTTGAAGCGAAACAGACGGAGTGTCCGTTCTGTGCTATTACTGCACCAATCGCGTATGCAGAGGTATCGGTAGTTATCTGGAAAGGTTTTGTGAAGTCAGGAGAATGAAGAGTAAGGCTTCTATGTATGTGGGGTCTTTTACATTCGCTTTTGCTTCCTTTTTCAAGTATCTCATAATTGGTTGGCCTACTATCGCATTGTCGCGAATGAATTTCCTGTAAAATCCTGTTAAACCTAAGAAATTTTGGATTTCTTTTACGTTCTTGGGTAATTCTAGTTTTTCAATGACTTTGAGTTTTTCTGGGTTTGGTTTTAGACCTTCTTTCGTTAGTACGTAACCCAGAAAGTAAGTTTCTTTTTTCAGAAAATTGCATTTGCCAATTTGAATTTTCAAATTGTTTTTTTCTAAGGCTCGAATGATCTCTTTTAGGAACTGTATGTGCTCTTGAAGGAATTTAGTAAATATGAGTATATCAACCGTAAACCACGGATGATTTAATAATATAGTCTCGTAGGACTTCATTTATAAGGCACTCAAAGGTGGCCGGGGAATTTTTCAGGTAGAAAGGCATTCTTACAAACTCAAATAACCCATGAAGTGTGATAAATGTGGTCTTGTGGTGATCCTCTCCTTTGACTAGAATTTGATGATAATCTTTCACCAAATCTATTGTTAAAAAATACTCTGCTCTTTCCAGTTTGTTTAACAAGAAATTGATATCGTCAACTGCGACATCATTGAGTCGACGATAATCGACCACTAGTCCGAACTTCTGAATCGCTGAATTGTCAGATTTTTTATGACAACTATCAGAGGATTAGCATATTTGCATCAACTTTTCCGAATTATCCCCTGTGCCTCCACCTCACTGACTAGTTAATAAATTCAATACAGGGTTGATATTTTAAAAATATCATCGACTACATCGGTCTTCTAACAATTTCTAAAAAAGACTGAACTTAAACTAATGATGCTCAGAATTTTATATCATCGTTTTGCTGAGTAGCATTTCCGCCGATATCTAGAATTGCGCCAGGATTTGCTGACTCGATGGCTCGATTGATCGATGGTATTGCATTTGACTCTTGATAGTTTAATGACTCGGTGGGACAGTGGTGTTAACTGACTTGCCTCCGTACTTCCCCTTCATGCTTAGGCAGATTTCTATATAAGTTTGCATTGTCTGGTCTGTTATTGTTTTTATCTCATGCTAAATCGCATGAATGCTTGTTAGAATATCTTCTTCTTTGAAGAATAGATGTTCATAGTTTTTCACAAATGACTCTATCGCTAGATGTTCTTCCTTATTCAGGTGGTCTTTTTTCAAATATTGGAGCTAAATGCAATTTATTCGTTACAACTGGAATATTTCGTTGACTTCAAAGCCACATAGATACTTTTTCTTTCAAAGTGAATAATTGCGTCTATGGCGCTTAGTATATCAGATTCTATTATTAAATCGTATTTGCTCTTATAGAGCAAGTTCAGTTTCCGCCGAATTTTTCCGTGTAGCGGTAATTTTAACTCTGATGGCACGGCTGTATGCACTTCGTATGCAATTGAATCTTTGCTGGTCATTGTAGAAAAATCGATGGGAGTTATTTTATCTTTATGAAAGAGTAGAATTTGGTCAATCATGAGACTGGATGAAGACCCGTCTATGAGTGCTATAAATTTGCTGTTATTGATGATGGTTCTAACAAGAGATAAATTTTCCAAGGCTACTTGATAAAAAACTGTGAATGCACTTCATATTGACCACTGTTATTGTTGCTACAAGTGTTATTTTTGCGGTGATTTTGCCCTGGATTACATTGAAATTCAATATTTTCGACTTTCATAGACTCACCTAGATTGTGCCTATGTTGTGCTGAATTGCTATTATTCCACTGCCTATTCTGATGGCGATTATTATAATTGTTGTTTCACTTGCCCGAATTTTTCCTAAACTGGCTAGAATTTTGAGCTTCGAACTGTTGGTTTGAGATCTGGTTCTGTTTGGAATTATGCATTCTTTGCCTGTCGTTGTCATGATAATTTTGATCGTTTGTTCGTAGACGTCCGTCAGTATTTGTTTGCTTTTGAGTATTTCGATTATTTTCACATTCATGCCTATTTTTGTTAATATTATACCCTAATATCTACGTTTTCTATGATAAAGTCTGATACATTCATTCTCGAATCACCTGCTTCTAAAGATTCTAACGATTTCATCTTTTCTGAAAATTTTATCTAATATGACTCTAATAGGGAATTTACATTGGTCAAATCCAAACCGGAGCTCTCTTCATGAAATAGTTATTCGTCTGTCTTATATTAAATTTGTTGAATTTGATCAACTTATTCTTCAATTGTATTCACTCTTTGATTGGATATTCGCCTGTATATGTGGGATCGTTCGGTGTCTGGTCGATATTTGAGCTTTAGTTGTTGTCTTGCTCTGGTATATTGATAATATAATTCTTCGACTCTTTCTGAATTTTTTCGTAAAAAATAGTAAGTACCGCTGTTTGTCTCTCTCTGATTCGTTCGTTATCCTGCTTAAGTAGTACTCGATATTGGCTATAAAGAAGCTTATGGTAACTTCGTTCCCACCGGTGACGGTCACCATGTGCTTGATTTCCCGTATCACTTTTCTCTTCGTTCGGTTGTGATTTGTTGAAGGTTCAACTGCTGGATTGCAGTTGCCAATTTTTGTATCTGCTCCTTTCTTTCCTGAAGTCTTCGCTGCATTCGTGCAGCTGCGCTTCCATATTGGGTTCAATATTTCTTTCCAGGTTAAATGACTGTGCTCGTTTCACTCTTCTTTCCACAGTGATTTCAGTTTAATTTTCAAGGTTTATTCAAACACTTATTACTTTTACTTTAAACCCAGTTTTTCTTGCCAGCCTCAGCAAAAAAAATTAAAACCTATAAAGGCTTATCCTTGTCGGAACTCAGTCAACCTGGTGTTTCGAGTTTTTATGCCTTTTTGGCGTTTGACTGTTTTTGTGGTTAGCGTCGCGGTTTTCCCGATTATGGAAGTTCGAAACGACACTTTTACACGGTTATAGCCTCTTTGGCTGCTTTTTCGACTACGCCAGTTTTGTATACCACTTCGCGGTTTACAAAAAAAGAAATAATACGTATCCGTTGTAAGAACAATATTACTTTATAGCAACAATTTTCTTTTACAAAAATATCGAATTATCTCGACCGTATCTCAAAATGAAATTTTTCACTTTTTCAATTTACCTGATAATTAAAACAAATTAGTAGTGGTAATATGGGGGTTCTAGACCGGAAGTGAACTGTCCAAATCCGATGACGTCATCACCCCGACCGGAAGTGAACTGTCAAAATCCGATGACGTCATCACCCCGACCGGAAGTGAACTGTCAAAATCCGATGACGTCATCACCCCAACCGGAAGTGAACTGTCAAAATCCGATGACGTCATCACCCCGACCGGAAGTGAACTGTCAAAATCCGATGACGTCATCACCCCAACCGGAAGTGAACTGTCAAAATCCGATGACGTCATCACCCCGACCGGAAGTGAACTGTCAAAAGGTCCTTGACGCCATCTTAGTGAACTGTCAAAAGGTCCTTGACGCCATCTTAGTGAACTGTCAAAAGGTCCTTGACGCCATCTTAGTGAACTGTCAAAAGGTCCTTGACCCCCATTTAACCGCGGCCACGCCCACAAAACCGCAAGCCTATTACGTCATCAACCGCAATCAAGCCGATGACGGCATTAACCCTTTCTTCCCCTCTCTCGCTCTCTCTCTCTCACACACACACACTCTCTCTCTCACACACACACACGATCCAATTCGGCGCCCCCGCGATCCCACTTTACACCAACGAGACTGTAAATTGCACGCCTCGTCACTTTCACCCTTTTCGGAGACACTTTATTTGTTTGTGACGGCCAATTTCAAATTTCCCACGAGCAAATTACAGAGCCGGAGGTAAGTTTTAAATATTGTGGTTTTTAGACGAAATTGCGTTGATAAGAGACATTTGTATCTAATTAATGTGCATGTGGTTTTAATTTGAATTCGATTGAAGCAATTAAACGAAATACAGTTGATAAGAGGCATTCGTGTCTATTTAGTAAGTTTGTGGTTTTTTATTCAAATTCGTTTCGCGCCATGAAGAAATCAAATGAAATAACGCTGATAAGCAGCATTCGTTTCTAATTAATGTGTTTGTGGTTTTTATTTGAATTCGATTGAAGCAATTAAACGAAATACCGTTGATAAGAGGCATTCGTGTCTATTTAGCAAGTTTGTGGTTTTTTTTTCGAATTCGTTTCGCGCCATGAAGAAATCAAATGAAATAACGTTGATAAGAGGTATTCGTTTCTGTTTAATAAGTTTGTGGTTTTTTGAAATCGTTTTGCGCCATGACGAAATGTTGGCCGTGAAATAGACAACTGTCCGAAAGCCGATAAGAATTTTTGTGTTTTTCGAACACGCGTTTGACCGCATGCAAAATAGACAGCGACGGCACACGCGATTTGATAAAAGCATGCGGTTACGTTTCATTCGCGTGATATATTGTTAAAAAAAAGCCGCAAGTATAATAGAAAATGTGCTATATAAAGAGCCCCGAAATTTGAATGAAGACCATAATTAACTACTTCGGAGAAAAGGTGAGTATACTTTATTTTAATTTAAGCTTTCGATTTCAATTAAAGGTTTCGATTAGAGCCATGTTTGAAAGCAACGAATACAGCGCGCCGATTGTGGTGGAGGATGACGACGTGGACGTTCTCAAGGAGCTGAACACATTAAACTACAAGCCGCTCCTCAAGGTAAAAGAGATGGATCCCTACAAATCATATCGGATTGCGGGCGCAAAAAGATGCAGCACCGAGTTCGGTGAATCCATACTGGTTGAGCTGGACGAGCTCCAGCTTTTCCTTCCAGCTAGGTATCGAAACCTAACGCAGGACGTGCTTAATCAAATGAACACTGGCAACTTTTGCGTGTCAAGAGGGCCCGCCCTAGGAAAAAGCTACGCGCTTTTTTTTACAAATTACAACCCCTAAAATGTTAAACACAAATTTTTAAATAAAAACATATTAAAAGAAGAAGAAAAAGAACACTTGTTATTATTACTTTATTCAATTTTCATTGTATAAAGTTGTTTTACATTTCTAGCATCGATTAGTTCGACATCGGTTTTATAATCTACATCCTGAGCTCGAATGAATTCCACTTCACCATTGCTAAGAATTCTTTCTTTCATGTATTCGCGATATTCATAGCATTTTATATTCAGTGTTTTCATTTCATAGTTGCTGTCATAAGTGCAACGGATTGTAAGAATCAAGTCGTCTTGGAATTGTAGTTGGAAGTGTCTGTAAAAAGGTCGTTCACTTTCAATAATTCCTGCAATTTCACGCTCTTTTTTAAGTAAATCCTGCCTAAAACCTTCAATTGCCTCTTGAACGGTGACATATTTAGTTTCTTCTCTCGCAGTTATTGTTGTGCTGTTCAAAGTTGTATTTTCTAGTGTTGAAATGGTAGATGTTGCTAGCTCCCGAGCATCTTCAGCCGAACTATTCAACCCACTGTTGAATTTTAATAATTGGAACGATAATCCAATTTGTACCGTCTCATTACTAGGCAGCTTTAATGCAAACTCCAAATTTCCTTTATTTCCAGCAGACTCATTTAGTATTATAGGTATCACCCCCGCATGGACGGCATTAAACAATACACACACAAAAAGGGCGCAAAAGATTCCTCCACGCATATTGAATTGCTCGTATTTGATAGGACGATTGGAAGAACAACAGATGCTCAATGATCTAATTTCATAAAACAAAGGGTTTTATGATGCTTCCCCCACCCCTCCTCCAAGCCACTACCAATGGTATAAATTTGAATCGTTGAGTTAACTTTCACGCAGTCACACACATAGACACACAAGATCATTAAATATGGATGGAAAAAAATTTTTGGTTGACACAATATCACGAAATCGGAAATTTTGTGTTGGTGGATCGGGATGGTTGTCGTTTAGAATTGTGAATTTAGTGATATATAATAGACACATGGAGGTATTTATGACTCCCGAAAACGGCGCAAGAAATCTTATATTGACAACGAGAATTGAAGAGATCCCCCGGAGCTGTCAGCTTGAATTCAATTTCAAACCCTTTCAACACGTTAAAATTGAAGTGATAGGTGATATTTTTTTTTGTTAAGCCGATGTAATTTGTTCTAAAACTATAACTTAAGGTGGAGAAATCACAATTATTGGGAAAGTTATCGATGGCCTCAGTAACTATAAAACTCCAAATGGCTTCCCACTGGGATGTTCATTCTCTGTTGAAGAAGACTGGGCGCTAAGCGAGAAATTAATGAATATGGAATCGCAGAGGGCAGGAGAGGAAAGATTTAAAAAGAACTTGCGGGGAAAATCTAATGTTTTCAATTCCAAACGATTTGTTGACATTTTAATGGAAATGGATATAACACCACCCAACGACCCCTATGAACCAGCTATTGAACAGAATTTTTTTAGTAAATAAGAAGCTGCCCACGAGTAACAACCACACCATGGATTTGGAAAACTATTTGTCCTTTTTGATTAAATACAGCCGCATATTGTTGGAAGAACATCGCGAAGAAATCATGAAAGATGTATTATTTCTAATGTCATATTACAAAACAGACGAAACAAATTCAATTCACGGAAGACACTTTATCAGCTGTCCTTGGTCTAAGGACGACGCAAAATCCGGGCCAGATACATGCGCCTGCCACAGTGTTTATCGAAAACGCAACAACATTGAAAAACTTATAAAATTTTATAAAAGACTAAGAAATGAGAGATGTGAAAATTTTTTGTATTAAAATGTTTTTTTCTTTATTAATCAATAAAATATAATATATTATGATAAATCTGATTTTTTAATCCAGGAATTATGTTGAGTTGGAAAGCCCAACCATTTAACATATAATTTATCTCCAGCTCGTTTTAAAACCCTTTCCACGAGGTACAAGTGAGGGTGTTTCGTTTTTAGCAATTCGTTTTCATAAAATCCTCCCTGTATGCGTTCGCCCTTATAATCTGCAAGCAAATATGTTGTTGGATTTGTGTTGTTTACAGCTTGCACTTTGAAAATTTCCGTTGTCCAGTTCGGAGTATACCCCTTCTCGAAAACATGTTTGTATTTACTGATGCGGACAAAATCACCTATTCTAAATTTGGGTTTCGAAAACACCTTTAAATTACTATAAACGGTTTTTAACAAGAGCCCCTCGTTTGAAGCATTCACAGCGCAGGGCTTCAATTTGATTGTCCTATGCATTGTGTTGTTATACTTGTCTGCCAAATTTTGGACGTTATCAAACCACTTATAAGATCCACGTAGGCTAAACTCCTTCCACATCATTCCCTTCAAGGTTCGATTAAAGCGCTCAACTATCGAAGCCTTGAGGGAGCTGAACGTTGAATAATGATTGATGTTGTGACTTTGCATTAGTTTTTGAAATGGTTTGTTATAAAATTCTTTTCCAAGATCATTTTGCACATTTTTGGGGATTCGCGAGGAGTCAAAAAATATGCTTTCCATTGCGCCAGCCACCTCAATTCCACGTTTTGTTTTTAATGGAATGACCCAAACAAATTTTGAAAACGAATCGATTACGGTAAGCAAATAGCGATATCCTTTATTATTGGTAGAATATGTGCCCATTTCCACCAAATCAATTTGCCACAAGTCGTCGAGACCCTTTATTATAACCCGCCGCCGTTTGAAATTTTCCTTGCTGCCTTATGCAATTCTTCAACCAGTTCTCGCTTGCTCATTATCAGCTGTGTTTCTATTTGTCTTTCAAAATAACTGTGGGTGTTGGAGCGATCACCAAATCTTCGTCATCATCATCTCCATCCCGGGCAACATCTAATGATTCTTCGTCGTCCTCCAACTTTTTATTGTGTTTTAATGTTAGCACATCAATTGATTTTGTGTTTTGAGAAACACTGTCGCTTGTCTGCTGAATAACCCCTTCCAGTTCTTTCTTCAATTTTTCAATCTCTTTATCAACATAGGCCTTTGTTGTAGCATCTTGTAACTGTACGGGATCTCCCAAGTTTTCAATTAATTTACTCCCCAAATCAAAGTTTCCGCTGTTGGCCAAGCTGAATCCAACACCCGGAAGACCGCGCTCTCCCCGCATTGGTTTTGCGCGCTTGCTTACAAAACGGCCAAACTTATCAACGCTCATGATCGTAATAATCGATTTCTCATTCGCCAAAACTTATTTAAAGAATTGCGTCGACCTCTTTCAGTTCTTCAATAATTGACACTATTTCGTTATTGTGATTGGAATGGCCGGCTTGCTGGGAAGAAACAAGTAGCCGCAATCTTTCCACCAATTCGTTGGGATCATCCCAGTACACATAATTGGGCTTTTGATTATTCACAAGCATAAGCCCGCTTCCCCCTTTGCCCCCAATAAGCTTGCTAACGATTCTTTTATACTTTTCGCCACCATTACCTTTGATTCTACTATTGGCATCATCAACAACAGTGCGATAAACATTTGATTTTTGAAGAATATCTTTGTAGTTTTCTAAATCTTTTGGTTTGTATTTACTTGCGTTTTTCATGAAAATCAATTCGTAGAGCCCCCGAGATGCCCGATACTCAATACCTCCAATATCAATTGCATGTTCTTTGAATTCCATATCCAAAACACCCACCCGAAATTTGTTGGAGCGCTCATCGAATTTGGGACCATAAGTTTTATCAAGATTCCGACTATTATTCATATATTCTTTGATGTAATATACCGATAAAGATTTTGAATCGTTTAACGATTCACTCAAACTCGAAGAGATCGGAGATGTTTTTAAAGTTTTTATGGGTGTACTGTATTGAACTGGCGCCCGCAATCGCTTCAAAGAAAGAGGTTTATTTGGTGTTATCATTAAGGGGGAATGTTGTATGAATGAAACAGCATCCTCATTATTGTCATTATCGTTATCATCAGAATTGTCTTGTAATCGTGGATCAGCCGAAGACAGCTCCCCCTTCATTCGGCTTTTTACTTTTTTACTAAATTCTTCGCCTGTTTTCTCTTTAATTTCTTTCAATGGCTCACTAATAGATTTAAATGTTGCTTCCAACATTAGCTCGTGTTCCGTTTTTCCGGTTTTCAACGCTTTATATTTTTTCCGCACATCATTTGATGCCTTTATGATATTTTTAAGTAGTTTTGAGCTCATTATGAGTTGACACCAGACGTTAAAAAATAGATGAAGACCACGCGTATACCAACTTGTCACCAGCTTGTAACCAGCTTGTAACCAACCTGCAACCAATTCGCAACCAACTTTGAGCTCAGTTTTCCACCAATGTGTTTCTCGGTAATGAAAGCACACGCCCTGTGCATTATTGTTTTATACTTTAATGAATATGTCGAACCCCCGTCTATAGCGCCCCACACCAATAGAACAATCTTTATTAATAACCAAAAACCCATATTTATCCCTCCAACAATCAGCAGCCATGTTTCTAAATTTATCGAACGACAAGTCTGTATTCACATGATCACTGTATACATGCTTTAAATTTTGGTCATCCTGTTTAAACAATATTATGAAGTTTGCGTTGTCTCTAATCAAATGCTTGGGTATATGCGTATACGTTTGACACAAGTAGAAACTGTCAATGCTTTTGTGTCGCCCCATACAAAAGTACGATCTCATGTTATTCTGTTTCTCACAAGCGACGTCATCAAATATGAAAACAGAGTTTCTTTTGGCGTCGCTTGGATCTATTACCTCGTTATTTTCGGTGAATGTATAATATCCCAGGCCCTTAATGGGCGACACAACACGCTTTAAATACTCATATTTTGGTTGATACAACGACTTTGAATACAGATATATATTCTCAAACTTCAAACCGTTCGGATGTAAGAGCAAGCTTAGCATAATATTGGTTTTACCAGAACTCGAAGGACCGACAATTATCGCTCGAATGTCATTTGGTAAAAGCACGCTATGTTTTATTCTCGCTCCGTGGCGATTATCACCAAAATCGAAATTTTCAATGCCTAGCTTTGCTTGTTGTTTTACTAGCTTCATTTTGTGTACTATGATACAACCACACATAAATACATTGTTTTATAGGGTTTTTCAATCTATTTGCAACGAAAGCCCGCAGCAAAAGGTTGTACATAATATAATATAATGATTGAATTTGCCCGAAAATCAATTAGTAACTCACGAAATTCCACTGTAGGAGGTTTAATAAATACACTCATCAGCAATCTACCATTCGAGCTACATATACCGGGCTATAATTTTTGTGGTCCAGGCACAAAACTACAAAAGCGTTTAGCTAGAGGCGATCGCGGTGTGAATCTACTTGATGAGGCGTGTCGAGAGCACGACATTGCCTACTCCAAACACAAAGATACTTTAAACAGAAACATCGCGGATAGAATTTTAGCGGAAAAGGCGTGGAACAGAGCAACTTCAAATAACGCCAACTTGGGTGAGAGGACAAACGCCTGGCTGATTACAAACGCCATGAAAACTAAAGTGAAGTTGGGAATGGGGTGCACAAAGAGAGAAAGGCGAAAGCAGAGGAAACCGAACAAAACTTTATTTAAATCGGCCCTTAAAAACATAAATATTGTATTGAAGAGGAAAAAGCCGGAAAGCATATCGAAAACAATCAAATTGGCTATGAAAACTGCAAAAGATGTTATTGGAACAAAAAAATCTCTAGTTGAAACTCCGCGGATCATACCAATTCCGAAAGTTGGTGGTATTTTACCCCTCATTCCAATATTTGCTGGACTTTCAGCACTTGGAGCGTTAGTTGGCGGCGCATCACAAATCGCAAAAGCTGTTAATAATGCAAAAAATGCAAAAGAACAACTGACAGAAAGTGTGAGACACAATAGACAAATGGAAGCCGTTGCGCTTGGGAAGGGGCTTCATCTGAAACCATATAGGAAGGGGCTAGGGCTTTACTGAACTCAACCATCAAAAAACTTCTAAGACGGCTGCCCCGTAGAGCGTTAACCGAACTCGATATATTCAAATTCGCTGAAAACATTCCCTACTTTCGTGGTGTATTTATGCGCGATCAGCTGCCAAAGCATCCCTGGTATACGGAGTGTGGCGTAATAAATTTGGATATTTCATCGGGCCCCGGCACCCATTGGGTGGCGTACTACAAACACCAAGATCATGTGGAATATTTTGATAGCTTTGGAAATTTGCAGCCGCCAAAAGAAGTTATTTCCTATCTTGGTTCAAATATCAAATACAACTATAGCCGATATCAAGACTTTGACTCAGTGATATGTGGACACTTGTGTTTAAAATTTCTATTGATTGTGTTACAATCTATGAAAAATAAATATAAATAATAAAAGATATAGAAATTGTTGTTTAGTATGGTTAATACAACATCATAATAAGCATGTCGATGACCTTGATTTTGAGTGGAATCACTTCTACATTAACCGCTGAATATTTTCCTCCCTTGGAATTGGCTGGCGACTATGTATGCGGTTTGGTTGACTTTCAAACATATAACTCCATTCCAAATGTTGATAACGAGAATAACCTTTTTCATATTGGAAATGAAGAAATTGAGATACCAGTCGGGTCTTATGAAGTTGACGATATTGCTCTTTACATAGAAAAAGAGCTGGAAAGAAGGGGAAAAAGGTATGCGCTAAAAATTAAAGCAAACAACAACACTCTCAAGGCAGAAATAAAAAGTAGTGAGACAATATACTTTAACGGATGCGAACGGTTGGTAAACTATTGGGTTTTAAGGATGTGGTTCTACACCCTACCAAAACACACACTTCAACACTACCTGTTAACATTATAACGGTGAATGCAATTCGTATAGAGTGTAACATAGTCACCGGCTCGTATATTAACAACACCATTGCACACACTATTCATGAATTTTCACCAGACGTTGGTCCAGGGTATAAAATAATTGAAGCCCCGAAAATTCTCATTTATTTGCCGCTGAATACCCGTGAAGTAAGGTTCTTGGAGCTAAAAATATTGGATCAAGACGGACAACTTGTTAATTTCCGCGGCGAAACCATTACCGCTCGCCTTCATCTGAAACCAGCATAAAATGTTGATATATAACCAAGATGCTGGTTCTCTTTCCACCAGTGTACAATCAGTGTCTACTTCTTCAACATCGAAAAGAAAAACACCAAGTGTTGTTGTTGGAAAAGCACACTTAACACAAGCAAATAAGTTATTTCTACAATCACTGGGATTTCAGTTAAAGAAGGAAAAATGACGCATTTACTCAACATTACTAACCAGCCTGTGTTTAACGAAGATATTATAAAGAAGGAGTATCACACCTATACACCATTTTCGACAGCATACAAAAACAGCGATGAAATCAGAATTTCTATTCAACATCAAGATTTGTATCTACTACCAAACGAAAGTTTTCTATACATTGAGGGCGCAATAACTTCAACAGAAGGAACAAAATTAGATGCCGCCAGTTCTGTTCTCAATAATAATTGTATATCTTTTCTTTTCGAAGAAATGCGATACGAATTGAATGAAATTGAAATTGATCGTACCAGAAGTTTGGGGGTCACAACCGCCCTGAAAAATTATATTTCTCTAAGCAAAAATGAAAGTGAAATGCTACAAAATGCTGGCTGGTCGCCGGAAAAACATTGTAAAGTTCCTGATTCGTTTTTCAACTTTTGTGTTCCGCTGAAAATGCTGCTTGGTTTCGCAGAAGATTACAAAAGAGTTGTTGTTAACGCACGTCACGATTTGATCTTAATTCGGTCTAGGACCGATAATAATGTTGTTAATACAACAAAGGCTTATGACGTGTCCATTCATAAGTTGTTATGGCGAATACCACATATAACCGTATCTGATGCTGAACGACTAAATTTTCTCAACATTATAAAAGTCGGGCGTCCAATACAAATCAGTTTTAGAAGTTGGGATATGTACGAATATCCCATATTACCAGCAGCATCTAGTCATCACATTTGGACTGTGAAAACTTCTTCACAGCTTGAAAAACCCCGATTTATAATTTTCGCATTACAATCAGAAAAAAATAATTTAAAGGAAAAAGATGCAACTACATTTGATCACTGCAATTTAACAGACATCAAAGCACACTTGAACTCTGAAACCTACCCATACGAGGATCTTAATCTGAAATTCGATCGCAACCGATACGCACTATTGTATGACATGTACACCAAATTCAAACGATCATACTATAATCAAGATTCTCGTCCGCTATTAGATTGTGAAAAATGTGAAAATTTAGCTCCCATAGTTGTTATTGATTGCTCGTTTCAAAATGAAGCCTTGAAAACTGGTCCTGTTGATGTAAAGATAGAATTTAGAACATCAAGCATGTTTCCGCCAAAGACAACAGCATTTTGTCTATTGCTCCACGATAGAATTGTAGAATACAATCCGTTGACTAGCGAAGTTAGGAAATTAATGTAGACCGGTTAAAATAAGAAAAAATGTGTTGTGTGTGAAAAAAAAGCAGAATAAAGCATATATTTTTTTAATATCAATAAAATTATCGATTTATTATTTTATGCTATTGTAAGTTGAGATTCGTGTTTCTTGGGGCAGCTGCAGCATTTGTTCTAACACCAATAGGTTGTATCCCCCCACATTTTTGCTATTTTTACGTGGTTCATACATCAAGCATACATCATCAAATTTATTGAAATGATTTAGAAGTGTGGATTTTCTACATCCAATATTTCCTTCAACTAAAACAACGAACGGTTCGTGTTTTTGCCCATTATCTTTGAGGAAAAAAAACGCCTTTTTTATAAAATACAATGCTGTTATTATTTTCATATCAAATTTCACAATGTCCCCAAGCATATGTGCTAACTTTATCCTCCCTAATTAGTCTCTTATCGTCTAAGCTGCTTAAAGCTATCTCATTAATACACTCCGTATATATTTTATGAAGTTTTGATCTAAATACATACATGTCTCCTCTATAAATTTTATTCCTATACAAACACTCTCTATAATTATCTATACTCAATCTATCCACTGCAGTTTTCTTAACGCCTTTTGCCTTTTTTATTGTTTTTTCCTGATCAATACTTAATGAATACATTTTTGCTCTTAGCCCTATAAATTCGTTTATTATTTTTCCGTGCGTTTCGTCTTTCATTAAACCTAAAATTTTACAATTTTTCAATGGAATATGATAGGGATTATCTTTAGAATATTCTGAAGTATCAAAGTAGTTGTCAATATCGTTTAAAATGTCTCTATAAAAATCTTCTGTTTTAATTGTATAAATGAATGAATCTGTGTCCATATAATTTAGAAGAACATTTTCGCGATATTTTGGTTTCATATAAGTATAGTGAAAATCGTACATTTTTAGCTTTGAAATATCAAGAACGGTAAACCCCAAATAAATTGGTTTATCATAGCACACATTCACACACACATTCGATTCATCTGAATTGCGGCCATGTTGTTTGAAAATATGGCTATACTATGAAAGTTAGGTTTTGCGATAAGAGCGCGGGCGCCTAGGTGTCTGCCCCGACTTTCCCATTCTGTAACAATTTTCACATCTTTTCTTTTTTCCACGTTCTCCATCGTTTTCCCATATACCGCGTTGTTCAACAATTTAAAGAAATTCTTTTCAAACGAATTTCTTGCTTTTTGTGCGATAATAATTATTCAAATCGATATAGCTCTTTAGCCAACAAGACTGTTTAAATTGTAAAATTCTATGAACACCGATAAGTCTTAGCCCATTTTCTAAGCATTGTTGCAGATTCCGATAGAGAATAATATATTTGTGTTTGTTTGTTAAGTCTGTAATAAGCTTTTTGTTTTTGGAACCCGGTGCTGCTTTATTTTCTGCACAAAAGGGTAAATCGTTGTGATCATTGTGTTTTAATGGGGGATACTCTAAATCGACCTCTAATATGTATCCAATATCAGAATCCTGTGGAATATTGATAATATCAATATCATTAACATTTGGAACCCATTCGAATGAAGAATGTGGAAGGTGTTGAGACATGGCCCACCCGTATAAGTTATTTGCATCCAAATATATTATGTATTTTGATGGATTCGTATCAACAAAGCTTTCCATATATTTATTGTTGGCTACAGAGTGTCGATGCGAACATTGGGTAATGCCCCCTCTAATGCCTCGTTTGAAAAAATTGTCCATGTTTATATCATTTAAAAGCTCTAGTCTGGTTTTTGTTGTTTTAAGCATAGCATCCCATGCTAGACCCGGAGCAGTGTAATATTGACAGGGATCCAACTCATAGATTTCTTTACAAATTTTCCTAAAATTTTCAAACACGTCTGTTAAAAGCAATACATCTGTTTTCAAATACAACTCTAAATAATCCCAAAGCGTTTTACAATTGAACTCTTTCCAGACGTTTTGCGCGTGTTTATAGTCGTTTTCACTACACTCACTATTTGTTAATTTACTAGAAAATTTTTCGCGTGGGGGTAAACAAGGGTCGTCCAATCGGCTCCACGAATTTATATACTCATAGGGGAATACGCCCTTTCTTGTTAGCAACTTGAATTTGCTTTCTTCCCCATATATTGAGCGCACTGTCTCTAGTTTTATCGCGGGTAAATATGTTACAAGCTCATCTAAACTACTTTGCATAAATCTAATAGAATCTAAAAATCGTAATTCAATCGTTGTGGTGCTATTGATCACAATTCTTTTTGATACCGATATATATCGCTCCTTGTTTTGGGGTATAATTTTTATATCACCATCCAAATTACCAAGTTCTTTTACAAATAAATGACAATCATATCCGGAAAAATTATGAAAAAAGATTGGAAAGAATTTGGGCACTCTAAATAATAAATTACATTTATTGTGAGCTGGACCCCTATACTTTCCCGTTAAGTGACAGTGGTCCATCACTCTGTCGTTTTCAAGAATCTTTTTACATATATGACAAAGGACCGTTTCTGTTTGAATTTTCATTTCTTGGTTTGTTAAAGTATACATCGGTTTTGGCATCATTATATAGTCTGAATAGAGCCGCCTTACGTCGTTCACAAGCAATTTTACAAAGCTTTTAGAGGATTCTGGACCTTTGTACGCTCTTAACCTATCTAATGACGAATCAAAAGAACACTTAATATAATATGAAAAAGCACATGGTGTGTGCTCCTGGACTTTTGCTGTTGAGGAAGTTTCTGGGTCGGCAAAACAGGTGTTCACATCTTGAAGCAAACACTCAAAGTCGGCATAAATGACAAATGGTACATCCAGTTGGCGCTCAAAATTCTGATAATATAGTGTTGATTTTTCCGGTTTCGGCATGGTTGTCACAATTTTACCACACTCGTTTTTGTGTTGTAAGTGGGCTTTTTCGGTATGAAAATGTTGAAGACATGTATTGCAAATAAAAAGCTTTTCGTCGTGGAGTGTCTGTTGATGATGGATCAGCCTTAAACAATAAAAATTAGGGGGAGAATAGACAAAACTACAAGATTACCTTGAAAGGTTCTTTATCCACACATAGTGTTGGTCTTCGTCGGTGTTTTGTATCAATAATAAATTTATATGATAATGATATGATTCATAACCAAACACGTTTACGCTAATTAGGGGGTTTAATTTTTCAAAGTTCGCTACATCGTGAACCTTTAGTGGGAACTCTAAATCGTTAAACTTTAATAATATACCATTATCCAGTGTTATAACACTTTGCGTAATATCCGATATATGATAAGATGATGGTCTGTCTGAATGGCTTTGTGCGGGAGACAACGCAGAAATTATGCTCCATTTAAAACAGAATTCATCGGCGTTTTTAATATTAACACATGCACGCTTGCTTGCTATAAATGGTGGTAAACGCACGTGTTTCGTTCCCCTAAGCGGCTTGTGTTCGTTTATGTTTATTTCACAGTGACTTATTTTCACTAGCGTCCATCCACTATCTCTCTCTTGAAATTCTTGCATTTTCTTAATAATCTGATCAACATTATTCTTAAACCCCGTTTGCAACTCACATGCAGTTTGGGCGGCCTGCATCTTTGGTTGAAACGATTTAATGCTTATCAAACACACGCTTTCTTCCTTGTCGTCTGACAAACAAGTTTTCATATAATCCCCAAATAGCTCAACATTAAACTTAATAGAGGATGATTTTTTTAATATTTGCTTTAATCTAATCATAAGTGGTTCCTCTAGGTTTTTGAAAAATACTTCCGGAATCAATGCGTTCTCATCTTTGTTTTGATATACAAGCGTTTGTATTCTGTTTTTAAAGCTGCTCTTAATGCTTTGAAAATTCTCATCAACAGAATGATAAATATTCTTTTTGTGTGCGTTTGTTCGGATGTGGCGGTTCCACTCTGTTGTTTTGACAATAACCAGACACACATCACAAATTTTAAGGGGCGTTTGGATGTGTGTTGACGCTCCTGCTAGGTTGTGATTCTTATATGGGCTAGTATTTTCTATTTTAAAGGGGGTTGTTTGTAATAGCTACAAAAAAAAAATTCTCCTTCGCTACTCACCGTGCGTATGTTGTATGTGCCTCTTCAGAGCACCAGAAGACGGAAAGTCTTTTTCACAGAATTCGCACAAAAAACCTTTCATTTTTCACAAAAATTGAAAACACCTTTGGAAAAACTATGGCTATTGTAGTTTTCGGTTCGCCTTATAAACAAAATCAAAACCACAATTATTCAACTTTAA
Source organism: Oxycera nigricornis (assembly GCA_963942545.1). Lineage (NCBI taxonomy): Eukaryota > Metazoa > Arthropoda > Insecta > Diptera > Stratiomyidae > Oxycera > Oxycera nigricornis. Next base: position 72,534,739 of record OZ012661.1, read on the forward strand.
TTGGAATTTTTCCGCTTTTTTTAAACTTTTAACCACATCCTCCTTTTGGCCGAAAATAGATAAGCAAAAACTGATGACGTAATAATTTTTTGTATAACGACTTTTATTTTCGTTTCAAAATGTGCGCAAAACTTCGTTATCTAAAATTTTTCTTAAAAACCACAAACTTGCCTCTTATCAACGTTATTTCATTTGATTTCTTCAAAGCGTATATCAAATTCAAATAAAAACCAAAACCTCGTTGGGTAGAAGCGGATGTCTCTTATCAGCGCTATTTCCTCTAAGAACCACAATACTAAAAACTTACATCCGACTGTAATTCGCTTGTGGGAAATTCGAAATTGAACAACACAACCAATTTTTAGTGTCTCCGAATAAGTTAAAGTGTCTTGCCGTGAAATTTACAGTGTCGTCGGTGAAAGGTGGGATCGCGGGGGCGTAAAATTAGGTTGTGCGTGTGTGGGTGAGGTCGTGTGTGTGTGTGTGTGTGAGAGAGAGAGAGAGCGGGGGAGAAAGGGTTAATGCCGTCATTGGCTTGATTGCGGTTGATGACGTAATGGGCTTGCGGTTTTGTGGCCGCGGTTAAATGGGGGTCAAGGACCTTTTGACAGTTCACTTCCGGTCGGGGTGATTACGTCATCGGATTTTGACAGTTCACTTCCGGTTGGGGTGATGACGTCATCGGATTTTGACAGTTCACTTCCGGTCTAGAACCCCCATATTACCACTACTCAAATTCAAGAATTATTATATTCAAGATTATCCAGCGTATGTGACTTATGTTATTTGAACAGGTAGAATGCAAAATTGCAACGTCTTGTCTGACGCATATCCGTTACTTGTATTTATCTCATGATTTTTGTGCAATCGTTTCATTTACCTGTTCTATGAATTTTTTGATATGTCGGAATTTGATCTTCGATATATAACCCGCACTGTATGGCCTGTTGCGCCATCCTGTTGAAACTATTTGTCCCTCAAATAATTGGCATTGATGTCGGAAGGCAAAGAAAATAGGTCGGTACCGATCAGCATTACCAGTAACTTTGGTTCCGTTTCCAGATTTTGTTAAAAAAAAGGGACCAGTTATGCCACCGGCATGCAAACCGCACTAAACAGTGACTTTTTCGGGATGTTATGGGGCGCTCAAAATCTTTGCGGTATTATTGTCACACCGAAAACGATAATTTGCGTTATTTAAGTAAGAAATCAGCCTCATCGCTGAAAATTATTTAACGATAAAATGCAGTTAAACTTTCAGCTCATTCTCAAAAAACGGCCGATTCAAATGATAATCATATGACTTCAATTGCTTCACTGAATAAAATCGAGCGTTTTTGTGAAGTTTGCATTGCGGCCACTTTTACTATTGTACTTGATCTGGTTTGCAGAAGGATGGACTATCCGTACCTTTAACACTTTCTGTACCTGAATATAGGATTTTTTTGAATGAGTTTTAATTATGAATGAGAGGATGCATTTGGGCTTCACTTGAAATAATTTGCAAACCAAATAAACTTAATAACTTTATTAGTATCATAGCCTTTGTATTTCACAAAATCCTATAGCATGTTGCTCATGATTCTTTATCATTCACCCCTATTATGTATCTCGATTCGATCGTCGTTCGATCGATATCGACCTTGTCGATTCGATCGAGAATTGGTATTATGTAAGTCGATCGAGAGCGCTATTCAGTAATACCATATGCATGTCGTAAGAAAAGAATTTTCATGTTAATATTGTGAATGAAAATGGTTGGTGAATTCGATTCGCTGTCAACTTATGTCATAATTGTGCTTGAAATTCAAAAATTTTCTAATGGTTGAAAATTTGCGAAGTGCAGTGAACGCTGGAATATGCATTACGCTGCAAGAGTATAGTTGCATATCAAAAATTTGATTAGACGTTGTATATTTTTGCGATATCAAACATCTTTACTCAAAATTTAAAAAAAAAATCAGATAGCGATATTCACAAGCACATAATTATTAAAATATATATTTCTTATCAATACAGCACTTGCATTCTACCGAAAAACAATATATTTACCAGTGCTCAACAGGATTAACAGAGGTTTTAGGTGGGGTTTCCAGTATATGTGCGTGATGTTTCATAATGACCGCCTAGCTACTAGTTTTGATTTTTTTTTTCATTTGAAACACAGTGGACTTGAAACATTTTCAACAATATACTATTTTCAAATTTATGGGAAATTGATCAAACGACGTAGCTAATTGAAAATTCTAATGCACTGCGGCCCTTAGTGGAAATTAATCAGGCTACCTTGTAAACAACTAATACGACAGGACATGCTTTTTTAAATTTGATTATCAATTGCATTTTCAATGGAAATGAGAACCGGAAACACTACATCGCCATTTTGACCTCTCTCGAGATATAAACAAGCTGCGCAATGTCCAACTAAGAATTTTGGTATATCGGACATTATTTTCTCAACATAATACTATTTATTCAAATTTTGAACTTATTCCGCATTTAGATAAAATTTGAATTTATTAGGATTTTTTTGTTTATGAAATAGGTTTAAGGATATGAAAGAAATGTTAGCTATAAATGTATGGTAAAGAATACATTTTTGAATATATTATGTTCAAAGCATAAAGTGCCGGTTCCACTATTTAAATAGGAGTTGAAGACATTTCGAAGGAATTATTGAATATTCTCGCTGGGCGAATGCACATTACATTATCCCTTATTTTCACCCTAAAACATGAAATAATTAACACAATGGCACTCATTATGAAGCACAGAATGATTTCAAAAACACTTTAACAAACACTTGTCATATAAGAATTTCCTATACTTACATTTTCTCCAAGTTAAACTGCTCTCGATTGACTCTCGTGACGCCTCGGTGTGATCGACAGCCAATCGACGAATGTCGATCGATATCGACATACATAATACCATTTTCTACTGTCAATTGTGAATTGACATGCATATCTCATTCGCAATGAGCGTGACGAGAGCTGTCGATCGATATCGACATACGTAATACGAATTCACACGAACGATCGACAATCGACAACGACACGAGATACATAATAGGGGTAATTATTTACCTCATTATCTATTTCATTGACATTTACTAGTTCTATACATTCTGCAGTATTTATGCAAGGACGAGATAATGCATCTGCTACATGATTTTCTTTTCGTTTTATATATTCAATATCATAATAGAATTCTTCCAGTTTTAACTTCCATCTTTGGTGTTTAGAATTTGGTTCCCTTAGATTAGCTAGCCATGTTAGAGGTTTGTGGTCGGTTTTGATAGTAAACTTTCTCCCGTATAAGCAAGGCCTGAAGTATTTAGTAGCCCAAACAATGGCTAATAGTTCCTTTTCAAAAGTGGAATATCAAGTTTTATGGTCATTGAGAGTACGCAAGGCAAAGCAAATTGGATGACCATCCTGAGAAAGTACTGCTCCTATTGCGTAGTTAGAAGCATCAGTAGTGAGGGTGAAATGTTTTGCAAGATCGGGATGTTTTAGGATAGGATCAGATATTTTTAACTATTTAAGTTTCTCAAAGGCATCAGCAAAATCTACTTCGTTGGAGCTGATTCTGGCATTTTTCTTCAACCGAAGAGTTAAAGTTTTCACTACCTTCAAAAAGTCTTCTATAAATTTCCTGTAGAACCCTACTGAACCTAGAAACAATTTAATTTATTTAGTTGGTTTTGGAATTCGGAAGTTTAAGATGGCTTCTATTTTTCGCGGGTTTGGTTAGATACCCTCAGTGGTCACGATGTGGCCAAGAAATTCTGTCTCCTATTTAGAAATTCGCTTTTGTCGATTTGAATTTTTAGGTTTGCCGATTTAAGAGTACATAAAAAAAAATTTAAAGAAGAAATATGCTCTTGTAAAGAGGTGCTAAATAATATGATGTTGTCCATGTAGACAAAGCAGATTTTACCGATATATTCGTGTAGAATATCATTCATCAAAGGTTGAAAAGTAGCCGGGGCGTTTTTCAAACCGAAAGGCATTCTAGTAGATTCGTAGTGACATTTATCCGTCGAAAACGCGGTCTTTTCAATGTCCTTTTTCTCTATTTCAAACCCCCTGGCTAGATCTAAAGCTGTGAAATAATTGCATTTCCCAAGTTTATCCAATATTTCATCAATGTTGGGTATAGGAAACTTGTCATTAATGGTAATAATATTCAACTTCCTATAGTACACCACGATTCGCCACTTCTTTTTCCCTGAAGCAGTGGATTTTTTGGAGACTAGCCAAATTGGTGATGAAAAGGGGAATTTACTTGAGCGTATAATCCCTTGTTCGAGCATTTCCATGATCTGGTTTTCTACGTACTTTTGATGAATGTATGGAAACCTATAGGATTTAGTATATACCCACGTCTTATTCGTTGTTTTGATCTCATGCTTTATTTTATGAGTGAAGGTTAAATGTTCCTCTTCTTGGAAAGATTATTTCTTATAAGTTTTTAATAAAGACATGAGGTTTTTCGTTTCCTCTTTATTTCAATATTCAGTTCTCAGCAATGATAGAGGATTATTGTCTCGATAAGTTTTGGTGTAATATACATATATGATTAATATATTCATCAAGGTTCTTCTCGCCTCCGGATAAGTAAATCATTAATTTTATATTGTTAAATTTTATATATCTTTTATGAAGCTCTGTTTTTACCTTATAATTATTAGATATATTATTACCAATTATACCATTAAAAAAGTCACTAAATTTATATTCAATGAAAGTAAATTTTTGGTTTCGTTGAATGGTTTTATTTGCACTGTATGCGAAAAGGATAATTGAGAATTCAACGTATGGATGCTATAATTTTTATTTGAAACTCTTCGACTCGGATAACAAATGTTCGATCCAATAACGCTTACTGCGGCACCTGTGTCAATTAGAAATCTTAGAGAATTCCACACGAATATATTCGATTATATGGGACGCTATTCAAGCTGGGGGTTTCCAGGCAAGTTTTGGAAAATTTTGGTGCTGATTAATATGTACTGTTTGTTTTGTATTCCCAATCTCCTTAGATTGAGGTGTTCCAAATTTTTGAAAGCGACTTTGGAATGAACCTTTGCTAAATGAGGCTTTGCCGTATTGAAATTGGTTATGTCGGAACTGATTATGCTGGTATTGATTAGGGTTATGGCTATACTGGTTTTAGTAATATTGGCTCGTATGTGGAAATTGCTGGTTTGGATTGGAAAAATAATGATTTCATTTTGGAAATTTTGGTTGTAATCATGATAATTATTTTGGAAAAGTTTGTGTTTATTTTTATTTTTCGAATGGCTAGTTTCCCTTTTGTGATAGCGGTATTCTGTTTCGGTTAAAATATACATTGTCTTTTCTAACGTATCGGGATTTCTGCAGAATAAAATAGTTTGGATTGGTTGTGGGACATTTTTTTTAAGTATATCTAATGAAACAGTTTGATTGAACTAATTGTATAGTACTTGTACTTTATTTCTGCTTCACTTTTAAATTTAGATTTGTCAATCACTGTTGAAGTATATAAATAAAATCCATGATTGAACCTTTATACTCTGTAGTTAGAAGTTCGTTAAATAACTGTCCATTATTTCTTTGATCAGAAAAGTTTGCATACAATTTTTTTTAATATCCTCTCATTTTATTATATGGGTTTAGTTCTAATGATGCGAATAGGTTATATGGTCCTTATCGGTGTGATTACCCTCTACGTAGCTCGTACCTTTAAGTCTGTTGGCTTCCACTGAGTTTACTGCGTCCACTTTTTTTTCACATCCACATGCGTTAATTTGAACTTTTTTTTAAGACGAATAAGTTTTGTCGACTTGGTTTGTTCGATATTCCATTAAGATCCAAAAATCACGTGTAAATTTTAAATTTTTAGTGATTTTTAGAATTTTCACTTTTAAACCGAACTTTTTCGTTTGCACTAAATGAACGCGATCGTTCGTATTAAAGATATTATATTTAAAATATCCTATTATATTTATTCAATGAATACAACATCGAATTTGCTCACACTTTTTATTTATTTATTTAAAAAAAAGTCTATTCCGAACTTATTTCGTATTTCCCTTATTTCGTACTTCGCTTCCGAAATCTAACTCTTAATTATTTCGTGAACTCCCGTGCATGCCTTTTTTATGCTTATATTAAGCAGTTTTAATCAATACTGGCCTTTTCAAAACATCTTAAATTGAAATGTCTTGGTTGGTTGTAGCGGCAGCTTTCTTTATCCAAAGATGGCTCACTTAGGCCACTAAAGGCCCATTGTGATACCACAAAAGACTGAAATGGTACTAGAACCTAAATGATGATGAGAGCCATTTAGATTCTTGTATGTAGTTGGCGATTCAGCTAATATTTAAATCAGCTACTTCCGTGAGGCTGTCCAGAAAAGGTGAGCCTAAGGTTTGCATGCGTTCGCTGGAGAGTGGTGAGCGTTCGTTTTTTGATCTGCATCTTCGGTAGAAATTGTTGAAAGGAACACCCAATCTTTCTGCGTGTCTGCCAATCAGACAGTGCCCCATCAATACGGACTCGATAGAACTCAAGGTTAAGGAGCCGCTTGGTGCGTTTGAAGTATGTGTGCCAAGTTTGCCTGTTTGTCCTACAGGTTTCCTCAAGTAGCCAGGACCTATTTGCAACCTCAATGTAATATTGCTTGAATCCTAGCTTTATGGTGGCTAGAGTTTGGCTGACTTGGGGTGTAAGTGTATACTCTTGGAGCTCAATGCCAGCTGTTGCACCTGCTTCGTAATTTGCCGGTATGTCACTTTACCCCAGTACCCAGCAAACAATCACTTCACAGTGCAGCGATATCACGTTCAGTTGTGAACGTCTTTCCATTGCAGTCTTGGATGAGGTATGCATGCTGGACAGTGATTGGATAGAAACTCGACTGTCACAGAAAATGTTTAAATTTCTTATGGAAATTTTCTGGTTTCTCAGCCAGTCTACTGTCTTATAAATCACAATGACCTCTGCCTGAAAAACACTGCAGTGGTAAGGTAATCGGGAGAATAGTTTCAGGAAGTTGTTCTGAAAAAAGAGCACAGTCAACTCTTCCATCCATTTTTGATCCATCAGTGTAGATGTTGATCGATTCCTGTATCTCACTTTTTTTTATGGTCCAGTCATCCCTAATCGGGAAAATCTGAAGCAAAGGACCCAAATGCCGAAGACGCGATTCCCGCTTCACCACTTCACGCAATAACAACACTTGATAATCACTGAACTTATTTATTCTTTTTTCCTATAATCCTAGCTATCTACTTCTATCTACATACACTTAACTCTACTTACAGTTTGTTTTTTCCTTAAACTACTTCCACCGCCTGTTGTCCGTCGTCTTTTGAACTTCGCTCCACTCCTCCTATTGACCGAGTTCTTCTTGCTTCTTGTACTGGTCGATGTCGTGGGTGTTTGGTTGTTTGAAGTCGCTCGTCTTCGAACTTGGCACCGTAAAGAAAAGACGATTGACAGCTAACACGCACTCGTCTTCGAGCTTCGCACCGTAAAACCAGGAGAGTTGACAGCCCAAAACGCACTCGTCGAGCTTTGCACCGTAAAAGACCAACAGGATTGACAGCCAAAACGCACTCTTCGAGATTCGCACCGTAAAAGACCCCGTCCAAGCTCCTGCAACCCTATTTATTCGGAACTCCAATTCCGTTGCCCCATCGCCAGTCACGTTCACGAGTTTGTTGACGTACATCAGCCGGCGATCAAAGCTTCGTGAGTTTGTCAGAGTGTTGCACCTCAGAGCACGGTGAAATACTCGTAGCAGTCGTTAACCATGGTGAATTGCAATTGCCAATGGTTGTGGGTACCACTGGCGCATAGGGGACTCTATTGGGCGCATTGTAAACCAGGCGGAGCCTGGATTTGGATCTGTTGTGGCGATTGGGTGAGCGTTATATGTGGCTGTTGTTGGTGACAACTTATCTGCAGGGTCTGTGATGTTGACTGTGATGCACTTGCTGTCGATCACTTTCTATAAAAATTTATTACCTACTTAGCTATCTAATCCAGTATCGCTAATATAAGTGCATCTCCCCTTTATTTATTTAATTCAAATTTCTAGCCCAAACTGACCTACTCCCTACAATAAAATTCATTATTAACAATCTAGTTCATAAGTAACAATATAATTCAATAATAACACTATAATTCATTATTGGCTTCATTGGGTGAAGTGGCAAACGTAACATTATCAATTCGTTCAAGTCTTCAAGAACAGGGCAGACCCAAATTTTGCCCTTCTGGGTTGTGGGTCAACCACGTTGCCTGGCGAACGTAAAATGGTGCTACCCTAAATATAATGATGGACATTGGCGTCCTCCTCGATGCCTCTTGCAGTGGCTCTTCTTGAAATCGTCTGCAGGCTGGTAGGTGGCAGAACATCATGTGCCATATAGCAGGAGACAGCCAAAAGGGGTTTCGGCTGCCTTCCCATTGCTATGGCAATGATGTCTTGGTCACTGAAATCATACAAGGTTAAAAACTTCAAGTTTTCCTTTATTACTATGTAAGGTCGCGGTTTGCCTGATGTGTAGAGAGATTCAGTTTTGTATCCCTTCAAGGTGAGCCCACAAACCCGGTTTCCTGCTGCACAAAATTCCTGGACCATTATAAGCTCCTATCCTTTATGGGACAGGTTGAGAAGCAGTGCGGCAGATGCCACCTTAGAGTGATGGAAATTTATTTGAAGAAACCTCAGCATCATGACACAAGGTTTCATCCGCCTCCTCGTCAGATGAGGACATCCCCTCCTTCTCAAACAAATTGAGGGATTGAAGAAAGTTCCCAGCCAACTCCGCAATTGAGGTGTTGCTTTTCCCGTCATTGGAGAGAAGATTCGGTCGGGTCTGCTGATGCTATTCCAGTCACCTCACTCCCACTCTCTTTGCTTGGTTGCCGTTCTGCTTTCCCATTACGGTCCTTGCGGTATACTCGTAGGTTGATAGTCGAGAAACCGTAGCTTATCACCCCATCCTTAGACTCTAAAGGAGCTAGCGATTTCTTATTGGGGATTAAAAGAGGCTCTTGCTATCCATTGCTGGGCTCGCTTACCTTAGCTACCTTCCAATTGTCCACCGGAAAGTCAGCATTGCTAAGCTTAATCAGCTCAACAATTTCTTCCAATGGATAGCCTGCTTGTAAAGATCCGCTAAACGTTGATCCCTGCAGACTATCAACTTGACATGACCCTAATACCAAGCAACGTCACGTGAAATTGGCAGAGAGCCTGGATTTGCCTCTAATTTGGGTTTTCACACCCGAAGAAGAGTGATTTCCACCATCTTCCAGTTTGACGGTGAAATGGTTCCATCGCTGCTACTCCTGTCAGTGACAGTGCATACCAGGCTGTCCTTGGTCGCTTCGCTGAACTTCTGCCTTTAACAGGATTGACGTGACCAATCTTGGTCTTTTGGTGACCGGCAATTGGGCACTCGGTTGATTTGGGGCTGCCTCATTAGATCTGTATCATTCATGAGTTGTCACTTGCTTTGAAATAGATGCTTTTTAAGCCTCTATTGTGGTGGTCGCCCATTCAAGGAAGATTTTGTCCTTCTGGGAAAGACAATCGGAAGGTAATTTTTTTAGCCTTTTCAGGACTTTAAAGGCAGATCTTTTGTCCCTGTAAGCCATAACAGAGACTTTATGCTGCTTTTTACCACCTGAAGAAGAGGCGGTGTTTGAGGGCGCGCAAGCAACAGTGCCACTTTGTTCGCCGTAGCCTTAGTGTTGCCGCTCACGCCATTAATACCCACCTGAGGACGTGTCTCAGGCATGGCTGCCTTGGTGCATACACTTTTCGAAGAAGTGGAGAGTTGGTCACCTTTGTCCACTTTCCTCCCGGGCCGAGTGGATCCTCCTTAGTATCTTTCGTACTCATTGCAATTGGGTTCCACCCCTGCATCCGCTATCTCCATTCGTTGTGCAGTTTCCCTGAGACCCCATGGTTGTCTTTGCCGAAACAGGGAGGCCATGCGAGGGTTTGGCACATTCCCTGTTGAGGATATTTGCTTTGAGCCGAGCCAGGAACTAATCAGGAGTCTGAACTCAACTGAACCTCCACGGCCAAACTGGTGGTGACGAGTTTCGGACGTACCGCGAGGCCTGCCAGGGTTTTACCGGGACGCCATTTCCGCAAGATGTCACTTTTGCGTACTCAGGTGACAGAATACCACCACTACCAGCCCAAAGCATCAGAAAGAGTCGTTTAGACGAGAGAGTTGTCCAAGAACATACGAAGTCGTGCCATGGTAGATCATTTAGTGTTATCCAGGATGCGCTGCGAGGAGGCGATATACCTTACAGCCTAAACGAATCGTTATATTTCATGAACAATTTAGAATTATAATCAATTTTATCGCAAATGAATACACGAACTAAAAACGAAAACATCCGCTGTGCTAAAAGCATCTTGTTTCAAATTTTAAGTTGCCGACTCTATGAGCTTATTTTGCTGAGTTGTATTTATCGGACGCGATGTGATTTTGTTTGTATTATAAAATTCAAAGAATGGTCCCATTATTTCTAGTTTGGACACGTTGTGGTTTTGTTTGTATTTTGAAATTAAAAAATGCTTTCATTCGTTCTAGAGTTTATGATTATATACAAGTTAAACTCTTGAATCAAGTTTTTATAAAAAATAATTAAAATTTAATTTCAATTGATTTTACAATATGTGTGACTTCTATGAAGTCCCGGCAAAGACTGTCTGGCGTTGCTGCAAGTGCATTTGAAGAAACTTCGGTCACCTGGCTGGTACACGTGAGATCTTCCAAAACTGCAGACGTAGCGTCTAGTCCCACAGTACAGAAATTATTCATTTATTGGAAACTGCGTTGGTGTTTGTTTGGAGTTGCTGGTGTTTGATTGCTTTGCTAATATTTAGAGTAGGTGGAATTTGATTTCGTTCGAGTCGGTGGTGCTAACTCTTCCCTCCTTAAGACTTGGGCGTCCTCGACCAATCAGTTAAAAAAGGGATGTCGTAGAAGTTCTTACTTTATCGTCTATCTGGATGTTGATGCATCTGAACCGTGCTTGCTGATGTTTTATTCGCAGGTGGCTTCGATGGATAACTTTCGATGATGATTGGTTCTGATTTCACCGTTATATTTGCTGTTTTCCGTTGTCTGTTTCCTTTCCACAGGCATATGATGATCTTGCCCAGGATTATGACGCAAACAACTGAAATAACGCTAAGACTTATCTTATTGTCAGATTTTATTCTTGTTTTCATCAACTCAATTCGTTTCGTTTTATTGAGAGGTTCTTCTTTTATCATTTCCAATGAGAGTACTTCTTCAATTTGACTAATGTGGGGCTCTGGATGGAGTAGGGATGGCAGGACCTGGACGTTTGTTTTTACCTCATAGATAAACTTTTAGTGATTTATCGTGATATTCGCGTTTTTCAGTTTCACAATGTTCCGTTTATATGTTTTAACATCCGGTCGGTATCGATGGTTCCATTGTATTCGTCCAAGAAAATCAATCCAGGAGTGATTTCTTCCATGTCCGGAATATGATGTCTGTTAGTTATGTTGCAGCGATTTGGTCGACTTTTTAATAAGTTTGGGATACACTCGGATGTGCTTAATCCTACTACCAATTCTTATTACAAATTGACAATCCATTTATGCTTTTACGTAAGGTTTCGATACCAAAAACAATTTCATTTTTTCAATATTTTTTCAATATTTTTTCAAATGCAAGTTTAGCAATGACTTTATTAATTTTAACAGGCTTTAACAACTTCTCTCTTAGCGTAAATTATCTGTCCTACTTAATAACTCTTTATATTGCTTCTTCTTTTAGTACAGAACTTTTAGTCTTTTTCTTGCTTTTTCTTTAACTTTCCAATTTTGTCTTTTATTGATTTTTCTATTTGACTTGAATTAGTTTTAACTGTTCTACCGTGAAATATTTCTATCGATTTTTTACCGGTTACCGAGTGAACGCTGGAATTTTATTAACTTCCCAGTACATAGGAAGTTCTTGTAATCGCCTCGAAAATCAAAATTGAAATTTTCAATATTTCTTTACGTTTTAAGGTCTATAGAGTATATATAAAGTGTTTTAGAAAAGAGTATGTATGTGTGTGTGTACGTACGTACTTGCGTTCGTGGACAGTTTTTTCTACGAGCATAACTCACGTCACCAAAGTCGTATCGACTTCGTTGAGTTGTCAATCGAAGTTTCTTTGCAATCTTAAGAGTTGATCAGTTTTTGGGACATTTCGGTCGGTTGAGTTTGTTGTTTTGAGCCTTTGAAGGTCATTACTGTCATGCGCTATATCCCCCGAACCAAACATACGATTTGCATAGTTCAGGTGTCAATCGACGCATATTAATATTTGTGTGATTCTATTTAATTTTTAAAAAAATCGTTGGAACCGTTTTTTTTAATTTATTAAAAAAAAGTGCATTAGGTTTTTTTCCATAAACAATAAGTTGTCAATGTTTATAAAATTTAGATACTCCAAATAGTTTTTGTAAGAAATTCGGCAAAACTTTTTTTTCCTAAAAAATTAAATAAAAAATAAAAAACCATTAAAAGTCATCATGATTTTCAAGGTCATTTTTATGATGCAATATATCTCACGAACTAATTATGATATTTGCATCATTAAGGTGTCCATCGACGTGTACTTGCATTTTTGTGCCGCTTTTACCTGTGTAAAAAAATTGTTTCAGCCGTTTTTTCAATTTATTAAAAGAAAATGCGAAAAATTAAGATTTTTTTCATAAAAAATCAATTTTAAACCTGATTTACACAGCTCAATAATAAATGTTTATAGGATTTATACATTGCTTTCAGTTTTTGAAGAGAAACCATCAAGTTTTTTTGCATGATTCTGAAAAAAAATTGAAAAAAATCATTCAAAGCTAGCATGTAGAAAGGGTTTTTATATTTTGCTCTAAAGACTTTGTTATAAAGTCAATCAAAGTTTTATAATATTTGTATAATTAGGGCAGGTTTTGAATAGTTTCCACAGTGTTTTAATTTTAATGATAAAACTGCTTAAATTTTGAAAATCAACAAAATTTCAATCAAATTTGCATTTGTGGTAATCAACGCTTCGAATAGTATAATATTTTGTAGTCAATACTTTGCAAGATCATATGCTTTAAAAAGCTTTCATAAAATAAAAAATTGTAGTTTTTAGTAGATTTATTCTTTAGTGTTCGTTAGATTTCAATTACTTCCTCCATCATCATGGGCAGTACATTTTACTTTTAACACGCAAGTGAACCTATTTTTGACTGCATATTCAATATTTTTCAAGGCCAACAGAAATTCAAAATTAATTAAACTTCTTTTTGTAGAAATTCACACTTAGATAATTGAATTTTAAAATAAGCATTGTTTGATCTGTTGAAAACTTTCCTTAAATTTTCGGAATGTTCCTGTTGGGATGTGAAGAAGACAATAATGTCATCTAGGTATACTAAGTAGATTTTTTCTTGCAAATTGTGAAGTTATTATCCATAACCCTTTGGAATGTTGAATGGCATTCGAACGTATTGAAAGTGGCCTGCTTCTACTGTTAGTGTCATTTTACACATATCCTGTAGGTTCATCTCGATCTGAAGGAATCCGCTGGCTAGATCGAGAGTGGTAGAATAGATGCATTTTCTCAGCTTATCGAATGTATCGTGTATATTGGGAATTGTGTACCAATCGTTGATTGTTTCATCGGTTCATTTTTGAAAATCTTTAACCAGGCGCCACTTTTCTTTCCCATTGGAGTCTTTCTTTTTAGACACAATTTCAATAGAGGAACTCATGGACTTTATTTGTTATATTTATTGACTTCCGACCTGTGAATGTCAGGATATCTGTAAGATTTGGTGTAAGTGGTTGCGTCATCAATGGTTGTAACCATTAAGTACCGATGTGTGGTCTGAGAGGCCCCGGTAGGCACTTGACTTGCTAGTTTACCTCTTTAACCGCGAAATACCGATTTCCGCTTTTAAATAGCTGTAAGGCGCCCACATTGACGTCGGACGCGCATTTCGTGAGAAATTACGTCGTTGTGACGCATTACGGTGTAAATTCTTATGTATGAATTTCGCTCTTTCCATGAAAATCATGCCTTGAAAATTCAATTCTTGGGATGTTTTGTAAACTTCGCTCGTTAGAGTTAGCAAAGGGAGATTGTTAATGGTTTTATACGCCTTCGTTACTAGTCTAGAGATGATCATGAGGTTACCTTTAGAAGTTTGGCTTCAATTCAAGATGCCGTAGAAAATTTTGGAAATGAGGTGCGCATACATAATTTGGATTTTTTTTCTTTGGAAAGAAGTAGAAGCGACGTAGAAGATCGTTGAAGACAGCCAGTTTTTTCCATAGATCATTTATGTGTGCAATCCATGTTAGTTTCTCGTCTATTAAAATTCCTAGATATTTTATTTGTTCTACTCTCTGGAGGCTTGAGTCATTGATTTTTACGTGTGGTTGTATGTCAGTCTTGTTCTTTTGTGTGAAAATAATATATATTGCTTTCCCGGCGTTTATTGCCAATCTACTTTGTAGAAGCCAATACCAATACTTGTCCAGGTCAGTATTTACTTTTTGTTCAATTTTGAGATTAGTTTTACCTGAGTATACGAGCACAGTGTCATCTGTGTATAAAACCACTTTTGTAATAAGGCCTGCTTTACATTATTGCAACCAATGGCACGGTGGTTTGCAGCTTAGTCGTTTGGTCAATAAGTCTTTTGGCTTTCAAATCGACTATTAAACCATGATGACGTTAGAAATTGGCTCCAAGGATTGCCTGTGGGACATCTGCTACAGCAAAAACTCAATTAAATTCGCCCCGTGATACTAATTCGACCACTAAGTTTTTTGAACCGTATGTATTGATAACTGCGCCGTTCGCATCGAAAAATTTTAAATCGGAAGAATGCCGTTTAGTACAGTCACAGCGTCTGAGTTTTGAGGTAAACCTTGCATTTATGGTAGGCAGAATTTTTTTTAATGCAATGCGTGGGTAATCGTATAGATAGCTTAAGTTCAAGTTTCTGGGGTCGCAGCTCCTGTCCTTTGGGCTCCATCTTCAAAACAAAAGAATTTGGGGCACCCTCATATCTCCGAAACCATGGCTCCCACATGAAACTTGTGTATGACAAACTTGTGAGAGTAAAATGTTTAGCAAGTCGTTCATACATCACTTTCACGTTGGGTGAATAATGAAAAAGTAACAAGCCAAAAACCACACACAACAAAGGGGGAACATCTTTCGGGCGCCACAACTTTTTTAATTTCACGTTTAACGCGAAACACATTGTGATACTATTGCAAGATAATTTTCTCACAAATCGTATGCACTGTACTGAAAGCACTGCACGTGAAAATGATGTATCCACAACTTACTGCAAATTAAATTTTACACAAGTTTGTCATATTAAACTTTTTTGTGGGGGCAGTGCTTTCCAAGATCTGGGGCCGCTCCACCTTTTTTGTTCTCAAGATGGTGCCAAGGAGATTGGAGCTGCGACCCTAGAAACTTAAATTTAAGCTCACATAAAGGCATACTACTCATTTTAATTGAAAATTTTCTGCCCACTAAATTGCTCCGGGAGTTTTCCGATGGGGGTTTGCCATCGGAATCCGATTATTTGGCCTAAAACTGCGTTTTTCACGTGAGTTTCCCCTCTTTGGGATGCAATAGCTCCCACCAGTGTACAGCGATCAAAACAATCAATACCGCAAACGACTTGCGACAAAATTGCCTTAAAGTTATTTCCTATGTGTTTTGGGGTTAAAGTGGAAACAATGGATTTGTGGCGCTCGAAGGATGTCCCCCTTTTTGGATGTGGAAAACTCTAAGTCTCCACCATATTGTGAAAAACTCTAAGTCTCCACCATATTCGAATATACGGTTCGCTCTACCTTCAGTCTTCTGCGAACCGTCATAAAGTCAACGTGTCAATCTTGAGACTAATAAATATCTTCTGATAGTAATAAACCTTCGAGTGTTATTTGATGGTATACTTCAGTGGTGGGCCCTCGAGTGTTTGAGTAACGGGTTTACTTCAGTGGCGACGAGGATGGGATTGATTTGCTAGTCATCTCTCAACATAACCTCAACATAACCTCAACATAAAATGAACTCAGCTTAATTCAAATCGTTTCTCAATGAAATTCAAAGACAGCGTGCCGAAGACAATAGGCGACATGAAGAAAATGAGAAGAAATTACTGGAGGCAATCAAAATTCTGCAAGAGCAGCCAACTGCCGCGCAAAATCCAGCGACGTCATCTTCCACTTTCAAAAACTTGTCTGACTCAAGGCTTGAATTTTCATATGATCCAGAGATGAATCTTACATTCGATGCATGGTACTGGCGATACGAATCGGTGTTTACAACTGAGGCAGCGGAACTCTCGGAAGCAACAAAAATTCGCCTTTTGACGGGGAAACTCAGAAATGCCGACTTCGAGCAATTCGCCGATGCAATCATGCCGACCAAGACTCATGAGCTCACATTTGATGAAGCCATCACAAAGCTCAAATTAATTTTCGGTCACAGGCAATCGAAATTTTCTCTTCGGAAAATTTGCTTTGGTATCGTCAAGGACGACGCAGAGGACTTCGCGCATTATGCGGCTCGAGTCAACAAGCATTGTGAGCGGTTTGACCTTAAAAATTGCACAGTTGATGAGTTTAAAGCACAGATTTTTGTCAACGGGGTCAAAAGCTCGCAAGATTCGCTTATCCTCGAAAAACTTCTTATGAAACTCGACAGCGAGTCAGCTAATTTTGCATCACTCAAAACGCAAGCCGACAAGAATAATTTCGTTCGATTAATACTACAAGACCTTGTCGACAAGGCTGATCAAATTATCAGTCTGAAACAAGACAAGTCAAGCGTCGTAGAACCATCGAAGCCTGAAGTTTTTGCAGTCAAGCAGCAGAAATTCTACAAAAAGAACGATTCAGCACATACATAATCATTTTTCAGTGACCCGTTACAATCATCACAGCCGCCTTCACCCTGTTTTTACTGTGGTGGAGTCTACTGGCACAAACATTGCCTTTACAAAGACAAGATCTGCAACGACTGTCAGAAAACGGGCCACAAAGCTGGCTACTGCACTATAAAGCAATCGCGGCCCCCATTCAAACGAAAGAGGTCAAATCCGGAACTTAATCGACGAGTTCAGCGAATAACAAATGTCAACAACGTCGACAGTCAACGCAAATACATTGTCCCTAACGTCAACAGATTACCTGTCAAGCTTCAACTAGACACAGCTTCTGGCATTACAATAATCTCTCGCACGAACTGGGCAAAACTTAGCAAGCTAGCGTTAAATAACACCAACAAGCAGGCAAGTAGTGCGTCTGGCGATTAAATTCCTCTTCTAGGAAGTTTTCTCTGCGTAATAAAACTAAACGGAAAGGAAAAATCGGTGAATGTTACGTATCTACACTTCAGCTAAATCTTTTTGAATTGATTGGATCACAGTGTTCGATCTGTGGACCGTTCCGCTGAACACAATCTGTAATAAAGTTGAAGCAAATAGCGCCGACAATTTTCTAATGGAAGCCAAAGCCAAATTCCCTCTCCTCTTCTCTGAAGGCCTTGGATGCTGCACAAAAACGAAGGCGTCACTTACGTTGAAGGCTGGAGCGAAGCCTGTTTATCGAAACGCTCTTCCGGTTCCCCACTCAGCGAGGCAAATAATCGCAGCTGAGCTGGAACGGCTGCAACATCTCGGCGTGATTTCACCGGTTGAATATTCCGAATCAGCAACACCTATTGTTGTTGTAAAAAAAGGAGGGCCGAATACGTATTTGCGCCGACTATTCAACCAGTCTGAACAATAATCTGGAGCCAAACATGTATCCGCTGCCAACGCCCGATCAAATTTTTGCAAGGCTCGCAGGGAAGACCGTTTTTAGCTCAGTTGATCTGTCAGACGCTTTCTTTCAAGTGGCACTCGATGAAGTCGCACAAAAATTGATGACAATTAACACGCATGTTGGATTATTTAGAGTCAACAGACTCCAACAAGGAGTAAAAACAGCTCCTGGCATTTTTCAGCAAATTGTCGACACCATGCTGAGCGGAACGAGCACATTTAGATTCAAAGATGACATGATCTGTGCAGGCATTGACGAAAATGACCACAAAAAACAGCTTTTCAATACGCTACAACGTCTTCAGGATTGTGGTTTCAGGCTCCACATTGACAAATGCAACTTCGGAGTCTCCTCGAATGAATTCTGCGGTCACACAGTGAGCAAAAATGGTATTCAACCTCATCCCGGGAAACTAAATTCCATTCAAGATCTTCGTAAACCCGCCAATATTCAGCAACTGCGATCATTTCTGGGCTCAGTCAACTACTATGGTAAATTTGTGAAAGGGAATGAAAGATCTTCGAGGGCCATTGGACGACTTACTAAGGAAAGATATTAAATTTGAATGGACGCAGCAACATGATAACGCTTTCTTGAAGCTCAAAAAAGTACTCTCCTCCGAGCTTGGCCTTACTCATTTCGATCCAGAAAAGAAAATCGTTCTTGCAAAAGACGCCTCAGAATACGGCATGGGTGCTGTTCTACTGCACGAATTCACCGATGGAACACTTCACCCTATTATGCACTTTTCAGCAACATTCAACCCTGCCGAGCAAAATTACCCCCAAATGCATAAGGAAGCTCGAGCACTTGTCTTTGGCCTGAAAAAGTCGCATTACTACCTCGCTGGTCGTCACTTCACTATGCACATCGACCACAAGCCACTCCTTGCCATATTCAATCCAAAATCTGGCATTCCAATGCACACAGCAGCTCGACTCCAGCGCTATGCAATCAACATTCTCTCGTACGACTTTGACATCCAATATGTTAACACGGATAACTTTGGATACGCCGATGTCATCTCCAAACTCATGTCTAACCATACAAAACCGGACGAAGACACCGTGATTGCATCGATTCAGATTTGTCTGAAAGACTCATTCGACGTGAATTGTTTTGCCGTCGAATCAGCATACAGACTCCCGGTAACTTTCGAGAGAATACAGTCAGCCACCGCAGCCAGTTCGACTCTCCAGAAAGTGCTCCATATCACTAAAAATGACAACTGGCCTCAAAGACGAAGTCAAATTATAGGCAGTGGCAAAGCCGAATATTTTCAACATCGTCATCATTTCACTGTCCAGCAAGGTTGTGTTTTCTTCGGTGAGAGGATAATCATTCCTAAAATTCACCGGGAGCAAATATTAAGCGAGCTTCATCAGGGCCATCCGGGCGAGTGTCGGATGAAATTGTTGGCTGCTGGAAATGTCTTTTGGCCCAACATCATCTCGAATATCGGAATGGTGGTCAAAACCTGCGATATATGTGCTTCAGTTGCAAAGACACCGGTCAAATGCACATTTCAGCCATGGCCGATACCGACAGAACCGTGGTCCAGGATTCACGTTGATTACGCTGGCCCCATTGATGGTCATTACTTCCTCGTTATCGTTGACGCATACAGTGAATGGCCAGAAGTTTTTCAAACAACAAGCACAACAATCGCAAAAACAATTGAGTTCATTATGAACGCTTCCAGTCAACATGGTTTGTGCGATACCATCGTATTCGACAACGGAGCACAATTCGCCAGCCAAGAGTTTCAGAAATTTCGCAAGTCTCTCGACATCACTCATGTAAGAACCGCACCGTACAGTCCCCAATCTAATGGCCAGGCAGAACGCTTTGTAGATCTCCTCAAGACAGGCCTGAGGAAGGCGACGGGAAATATTAATCAAAAGCTTCAGGAATTTTTATTCTGTTATTGACGCACAACTTCGTACAACCTGGGTTTGAAGTCACCATCCGAACTCCTTAATAGTCGATCGATGAAAACTCGCCTTGATCTTCTCACATTAAAAGCTCCGACTCAGTGTCGTCAAATACAAAAATGGCAGAACAATTTGATGATCATCACGGCGCCAAGTTCAAGGCGTTCAACATCAACGACCCTGTCTACTTCAAGCTTCATTCAACAAACGACAAGTGGGAGTAGACACCAGCTATTGTTATAAAAAGGCTAGGTACGGTCAACTACGAAATTCGCTTAAGTTTGCCCTCAAATCAGCGCATCATTAAAGCTCACTCCAATCAACTTAAATTTCGTCACACGCGAAACGAATTCAGTGAGCTCTTTGAAATTCCCGAATGGTCTGAAACGATAGAAACAATTATCATTCCACAACCAACCACTAAACGGCTGGAAGAAGATCATCCTCCACCTACCAGTGAACTTCAAGATGCCGAAGATCAACAAGGGTCCAATGAATATCCAGTACCAGAAGTTAGACGTTCATCTCGAGCAACAAGAGGTCAATTACCTCGTTGGCATCGTGAGTACCAACGATTTTAAAGAAGGAGGCATGTGGAAAACTCTAAGTCTCCACCATATTGTGGAAAACTCTAAGTCTCCACCATTTTCAAATATTCAATCCACCAGCGGTTCGCTCCAACTTCAGTCTTCTGCGAACCGTCATAAAGTCAACGTGTCAATCTTGAGACTTATAAATATCTTGTGATAGTAATAAACCTTCGAGTGTTATTTGAGGGTACACTTCATTGGTGGGCCCTCAAGTGTTTGAGTAACGGGTTTACTTCAGTTTTGGGCCTATAACTTTTTAATTATTGATGCCACGTTGAATTGATGTATGGACGACTTGCTAGAAATTTGATTCTACGCAACTCCATACACAACTTTCTTGTGGGAGCCATGGTTTTGGAGATATGAGGGTGCCCCAACTTCTTTTGTTTTGAAGATGGAGCCCAAAGGACAGGAGCTGCGACCCCAGAAACTTGAACTTAAGCTATCTATACCATTGCCCACGCATTGCATTAAAAAAAATTCTGACTACCCAAACTGCACGGTCAAACTCCCAATTGACTGGACTAGTTTGTTCAATGAAGATTTGGCTAGGACCGATATTTCCGCTCCTGTGTCGATCAAGAATTTATAACCTGACTTTCTGTCATAAATTGATAAGCGGCTAGTATTTTCACTGCAACTTGCCTCCGCCGATTTAAATGCCGTCGGAACTAGTTTTTTGGCTGCTCCGATTTTATGCAGGGTTCACAGCATTTTCTTGCGCGATCACCAAATTTTTTTAATTTATTTTTATCGTCCTTTTGGCTTCGCAACGAAGACCTGTTTCGCGACCTAGATTGTGATTGTCTTTGTCGTAGTCGGTCGATTTCTCGGGACAACTTCTCAATTTCTTTTGCCAACGATTCCATTCGCATTGTCGTTGCATCGTGTGCTGCGGTAGTTGATGTTGCCGCTATTGATGGATGCGTGATTTCCATAATTTTGTCGGCTTGGGCTGCCAACTTTGCGACTTCGGTCACTTCGCTGCTAACTAGGATGCCACGCACGTACTCTGGCATCTGTTCTAAGAACATTGTTCTCAACACTGCATCGTTGATTTGGTCACCGGCTAAATTCCTAAGTTTCTGTAAGAAAAGCTATGGCTTTTCGTCTCCAATATTTCACGTCACGTAGTACTCGATGCAATTTTGCTTCGCTAGATTCTGCGAATGTGTCCAGAATCCGTTTTTTAACCGCATCATATTGACCGTATTCAGGCAGATTAATGGTGATATTCGAAACTGCTTGCAGCACAGATGAGTCTAAGTTCACTACCAAGTATCTAAATTTCGCCTTGTCCGCGACAATACGGGAAATTTCAAATGACATTTCCACTTGAACGAAAAACAAACCCGGATTTTCATTGATAAAAGGGGGAATCGTCACTTTGTTCATTGCGTGCATATGAATTTCAGAACGCGATGTACTTTCTTCCATTCGCTTGGGTTTTTCCGGAGACTAAGACGTCGTCTTTTAATTTACTTCACTGTTTTTCAAAAACACTTACAATGGCGTCACTATGCTCTTTCGCGTCCTTTTCGATTCGTGTTGTTCGTAGACGATTACATCGGGGTCACCACTGTGGAATATTTTGAGTCCCTGGCAATAATGAAATAACGCGAATGGCTCGTTTGAGGTTAAATTTACAAAATATTGAATCTACATCGAATAGCGCGGATGATTGAAAAAGGCGTGCGGTCGCGATGGCTGCCGCTGATCGAAAGAGTAATTACATTTCATATCCTTACGCTATTCGCATTGCTAATTGTGTCTACCAGATGTGCTGGTGTCGCTACATAGTCGCCACAGTTCTGAAAAGCCAGAGACATCTTAAGATGAAGCTGAAAAAGTCAAGCCACGAACGACTTGTATTTAATGTCAACCCAAACTCAAAAGAAAATCGACGTCTAAATGCTATTCACTTTGTTTACAGTGCGCAATAATAATACGGTGCTTTACTTTATTTATGAAGGCTTGTTGTTGGCCCTCTTTGCAAAAAAATATATTGGTATTCTTTGCATATTTTCAGTAGGATTTTCCTTCCTTCTCTGTTCAACTGGTCTATCCGATGTCACTCTTCTTAACAAGGCATGAGTAGTTAACGTCATATTGAATATTTAAGTTTTTTATCTCTACAAATTCTTATTCTTTATACTGAACGGCTTTTAGGGGCTGCTCAATGAACAAATTTTGATCGGAACATGAATTGTTGTTAACTTCTACTGTAGTCAACCAATTTTTGGCTATGTAAATTTCTTATATAATGAAAATATTTTCTATAATTTCTTATGTCGATGTGCAATTTTACTATAATTTTTGAGTTTGCTGGTAGTATTACATTGAGGACACCAGGTTTGGTTGAAATTGCAGGGGAATCGTAGAGTGATTTGTGATTAGGAGTCTGTTTACTAGATCAACTTTAGCTCTTAGTTATGTCAACGATTCTAATCCCAAAAAACCGTCGAAATGACCGTGAAAAACTAAAAAATTTAGTTTGCCTTTTTGATTAAACTAAATGAACGTGGGCAAAATTACTTGTTTGTAAATTAAATGTGTGTTAAGGATCGGATTTCTAACGGTTGGCTTGATAGAAATGTGTTCGTTAATTTTGGTATATTCTGGGTTGATGAAAAGTGACGATGTTTCCATATCAATAAGAAATCTGAGGGGTCTACCAAATGAAAATGATATATGAATCTAAGAAATATTTGATCCATGTTTATTGACATCTATGTAACCAATTTTTTCTTCGAGGCAAAGTTAGGAAAATTTACGCAAGTATCTGTTCCTCATTGTTATAATTGTTTGGAATCATAGTCGTAGAGCTCGTTGACGTTGAACATTGCTTTCCGGGGCGCAGATAAAACTTTTCATATCATGCGTGTCTGTATTTTTCCTATTAATATTTTTTTTTCGGCTGAAAACGTTGCTGTAGGGTTTTGTTGGATGTGAGAAACGGAAGGTGTTCTTCGTGCTTGCAGAAACTTTTATGGGTTCTGGTGGAGGTAACCTAGCTTGCTCTTGACGGTGCAAAAGCTTTTGATTTAGTTGATTTAGCGGGGCGTTATCACTCTTGGGTTTGTAAGTAGGTCTTTGCTGATAGGCAGAGGTGGTTGTAGTAGCTGCCACTTTTATGCAAAGATGGGTCATTTAGGCCACTAAAGACCGACTTCTTTCAGTCTGCTGATAGCTCGCTTATATAGACCCGCTGAGCGTTGATCCGTGCAGGCTATCAGCTTGATGTGATCCTGGTACCAACTAGTTTCACGGAAACTAGGTGGAGGGCCTGGTTTTTCCTTCAGTATGGGTTTGTACACCCGAAGAAGAGCAATTTCCATCATCTTCCAGTTTGACGGTGAGATGGTTCCATCAATACTGTTCCTGTTGATGACAGCCCATACCCTGCCCTTGGCCACTTCGCTGCTTTTGACAGGATTGGACGCGACCAATCTTGGTCTTTTGGTAACCAGAAGCTGGACAATCTACTGATTTGAGGCTGCCTCATAAGACCTGCATCTATTATCAGCTGCCCCTTGCTTTGGAATAGAGGCTTTGTCTCCACTGTTGTGGTTGCGTATTCGTGGTGTTGCCGTTAATGCCAAAAGACTTACTTTATGAGTTCATTGGGCCTAGAATAGCTGCCTTGGTGCATTCACTCCTCAAATAAGTGGGTGATAGGCTGGTAGCTGTTCGATCAGACATCGCGGTCTTCTTCCCACCAGAAGAACGCATCACATTGTTCCACTTCCCTTCCGGACCGAGTGGATCCTTAGTATATTTTGTACTCATTGTAATTGGGTTCACCCTCGCAGCCGCTTTCTCCACTTGATGTGCAGCTCCCCTAGTACCCCATGGTTTGTTACGACTCTAATGAATGTAACAAATGCAACGGCACCACAACCAATCCTGGCCACGGTCTGGGCAATCTCATCCGGACTAGGCCCGTGAAGAGGGGTGTGGGGATATTTTTAAAAAGCCACCCGTTTTTGCGCTGGGACTGAAACGGATGGAAACGGAAACAGGATTCGCGACAACACAAAACCAACGACCGAATAGGGAGTTTGAGGAAATAAAGAATCGAACTCAAGAAGCTAAAAACGTGACTTCCGCTTCACCACTTCACACAATTAGCTTCAGTTTGATGTAAAATCACTATTTTATTTTAATCCACGTAACTTTCTACACTTAAGGCTACTTACATTTTTCTTCTTCTTTTTATGCTAACACTGCTGGCCTATATTTCTATACCACTTGCTGACCGCCACTCTTCGTCCTTGTCTTGCTGCTTAAGATCAGATGTCGCACCGTTTTTTTTAACTCTCCTCACCTACGCACCACATTTCGCTCACACTCCACTTTTTTGGCTGAACACCTTACACCAACGACTGCCCTTTTTTGCTACTAACTGCAACAAAAAGACCCTCCAGCTGTTTTCTTGGCGATATTTACTGGATACTCTGATCCCGTTCGCCGCATCAGCGGTCAACGACCAGCCGAGTTCACTCAATCCATACCAGCTTTCATTCCCTCAACTAGTTTTTATTTCGTTTTCCAATGCAATTCAGCTGGCGATTCATTCTCCGTGGGTGAATGGTTCCATTGATGAGACGACAAATAGCGATTAATTCGAATTGTTGAATACGACAACACGACGCAGTTCAACCTTCCACGACAACCTTTTAGTCTACTTAGCTATCTTATCCACTATTCCTAACCTGAATATTGAATCCAAATAAATTTATATAAATCAATATCCTAAGCAAATATATTTATTTAATTCAGTACTTTAATCTAGATATTTTAATTAATCCCTCCAATTATATATACACATTTATTGAGATGCCTAGACTGTGTGAAGTGGTGGTCCGTGTATACCATTTACAAGCAATTCGTTTGCCCGCACGGTGTTTTGGGGTCTTAAAAGGCAAGACAGTCCCTTATTTTGCCCCAAGTGCTTCGTGGATCGACCACAATACGTGAGGAACGTAACAGGTTATCAATACCGAAGCAATAGGACATGCGAAGGTTCGCACATTTCCTTATGAGAATATGTGCTCAAAGCCGGGCCAGGGACCAATCAGGAGTCTTGACTCAACTGATCCTGCGCGGCCAGACTAGTGTCGACAAGTTTTGAACGTACTGGGAGGCCTGCCAGGGTTTTACCGGTACAGAGGCAGCAGCGGCATAAGCCTGAAAGCCATTTCCGCAAGATGTCACTCGTGCATACCCAGGTAACAGAATACCATAACTACCAGCCCAAAGCACCAAATAAAGTCATTAAGACGAGAGATTTGTCCAAGAAGATTCGAGGTCGTGCCATGGTGGATCATTTAGCGATATCCAGGATGCTCCGCGAGGAGATGATATACCCTACATCTCGATGGGTGGGGTGTTGTGGAATAATTTGTTGCTGCGAAATAATTTTATTAAATTTGACTTGAAATAAAACATGTTTTGTTCTTGTAATTACCTTTAAACTCGGAATTCAAATTTTCAACAAATTTTTACGTTTTGAGGTCTGCAGTGTATATTCAAAGTGTTTCCAGAAAAAGTTATGTGTGTGTGCTACGTTCGTACGCACATTCATGGACAGCTTTTCCAAGAACATTATTCAAGTAAAAAATTCGTATCGACTTTGCTGAGGTATCAATCGAAGCATCTTTGAAATTTTAAGAGGTGATTAGCTTTTGATAAGCTTCGGTGGGGTGTTTTTTTGTTTTAACTTTCAAGGTCATATCTGTGACCTTTCAAGGTCATATCTGTGAAACACTATATCTCGGGAACATAACAGAGGATGTGCATCGTTAAAGTGTCAATTGAGTCTATTTAAATATTACTGGGAAGTTGATCGTGTGGATCTCAAGGATCGCACCTTGCTGCTTGTTTTTCTAAAAATAGGAGCTCGATTAAACTTTTCGTGATTTCGCCAATAAACCGTTGGCGTACACGAAATAATTTTGGGTACCGTGGCGATCCAGACTCGACTGACTCGGTTTCATGTCGTTTTGAATGTGGTACCCACAATATTCCCCGACTAGTAGCAAAGTTACGATAATTAAATTGGTTCAATCACACTTATATAAGAATATTGGAAGTGGACCCTGCTTGGTAACGTGTCACGAAACGCACCCGTCTTGTCGAGCGACGGTGAACCGGCGAGGATAACGGTGGTTCCTCCTGCTGTGCTGGTCGCGACTGATCTTCAAGTAGTATCGGTTGTCGATCATCTCTGGTGATCGGTTGTCGATCATCATAGCCACTCTCTTCTATGATTTCCAGACGCTATTGAACAGGCTCGTGGACGTCTGCCTCGGTGATGGTGTAAGCGGGTATGACGCGGTCGATCGAGACTGCTCTGGCGCGCCCGTTGACCTTGATGACAAAAATTTTGTTGTTCCTACTGATTACTTCATGTGGCCCGTCATAAGAGGATCGTAAGGAATCCTTCACTGCATTGACTCGCAGGAGGAAGTGCGTGCAGGTTTGCAGATCCTTGAAGACGAAGGTTGCTCTTTGACCGTGCGGTTGGGTGCGACGGGCCTGATTTGTGCAAAGTGCGAGCACAATTCACGCACCAAAGTACACGGGTCTTCGTTGCATGTCGAGCGGTTCGCCATAAACGAGTTCGGTGACCGTTGACTGCATATCTACGCGCCATGCTAAGCGAACTCCCAAGAGAACGGTCGGCAAAATTTTCGCCCACTGCGTGTGCTGGTGGCATAATATGTCACCTATCGGCTTTCTCTCGAGGAGTTGTTTCGTCTTGCGTTCCTGTGAGGTGCCGAGCCTTCATTGAGTTTTGCGTACGCCGTCAGGTTTACCTAATCGTTACTCAAAACGACATCTGACACCTCTTGCAGGTATGTAGTATCGAGGGCCGTCAACACGAGGAAACATTTTTGCTCGTCATCAGTAATGCCGCCAATACTGAAGTTGCGGTGCACTACCACAAACCAGAGCTGTGGCTTATCCAATTTGAATGGTAGCAAACGCACAGGGTACACGTGCGCCCTGTGATCGGCCGCCACAACACTGCTTTGCCCGCGATTGTCTTTGCACTTTATGTGCTTTTTTTCGTTCGCAATTTTTTTTATTTGCAGAAACCACTGCACTCCACTGTTCGTAAAGCCACTGACTGACTATCACTTCGGGGTCACCAGTTGTGGGTGCCGTGGAGATCCGGACTCGACTGACTGGGTTTCATGTCGTTTTGGATGTGGTACCCAAACCGTTAATACTAAACGATAAACCATCGTATTAAGTATTAGAGAAAGGTTGCTCAAGTCGCACCCCTTAAGGAAATAATGCTGTAATATTTAATGCCATTCAAATAAAACAAAATCTTTTGCATGAATAGAATCTTTATTTAGTTACCTTTTAATCAACATTCATAGAAATTTAAAAATCTCTAATCAACATAGGTAATTTAACGATTTTAACAAATGTATCTTCGGTACGATTAAGGCACCTAGTCGCACCTAGTACCACCTATAGCCTAAGTCATAGTCAGAATAAGACTTTAGTGAAGACATTATAAACGATGCAGAAAAATACTTCGGTAATAACAAGAGATCACATTAAAATAAACAAAAATTACAAACAATTCAGTCTGAATCTCTAAGATCAACTTAAAATGTCTTTCTTTGGTTAATAGTCACAAAATCAGTCATAGTGAAACATAGAAAACAAAATTATAATCTCTTAAACATACAAAATTAAGCTCAGGCAATTACTGTCGTTGAACACAGATATCTCAAATATATATTTTTTATTTTACTTTCGACGCCAGCACATAGGTCAAGCACCCAACCTTTACATTTCAGACACTGAATCATGTTTTCTTGACGATCTTTCTTACAAAGTTCACATAGCCACGATTATTTTTCTTTTATCTTTTTGTTCTTCTTAAATGGTCCGTCTGTCTTTCTTCTCTTTGTAGGCTTATTTTCTGCTTTGATTTTTTTAATATCCAATACAGGCTTCTTCCTTTTATTTACGTTTTCCTTGGTTTCTATTTCATTTTTGTGCGGACTGGAAGTTAATTCCATTGTTGGCTTAGAACCGTTATCAATCTTTTTAATAACTGTTGTTATGCAAGGAACAGGAGATAATATGTTTAAGTGAGACTTTATTTGTTGCTCATCATTATTGATAGTTTTATCAACTTCTTTTTTATTATTCTTATTATGCGAAGTATTTTGTGCTATTGTTGAAGAGCAGATTGAATGGTTGGTGGCGTTGAAACTTTTGATGGCGTTGTGACTATTGGTAGTGATGAAACTGTTATTGTTGGTGATGAAACTATCGGTAGAGTTAATGTCGATGGCAATGAATCTTTATCGGGTGACAATGTGCTGCCTGATTTTGTCGTATCATCAGCTTCTTGATTTGATGAGTTCGAAATGTGAACAGAAGGTACAAAATCTTCTTTTTTAATCACATTTCTATCACATGGCCACAAACCTGTTGCTTTAAAACCATGTTGTGCTATATCCATCCGAACCGATCTATGGTGTGCTTTCCCAAGCAACTCCGAAACGTTAGCTTGTTTTATAACACTGCCAGGATTTGACCGTAGCCATGAAGCTGCCGCTTCATTGTAGTAACTTTTCAATGATCTAAAAAACGATCTGTCTAAAGGTTCTAGGCGATGTGTCGTGTGAGCAGGAAAAGATAACATTATTATGCCATGATCACGAGCCATTTGGATTGCTGCTTAATTGTTGGTATGTGTGCTATGACCATCTAGTAAAAGCAAGAGTTGTTTTTGATCACTTTTTCTAGTTTTGTGCTCTTAATAAAATGTTGAAGCCATTGAACATAAAGTTCTGATGTTATCCATCCATTTTCTGAGCAAGCAAAAGCTGCATTTGGTGGAGCTCCTTTTTTTAGGGCATCATTTAGTCTACTACGCTTAAATACCAACATGGGTGGTATGAATTCGCCTGCTGCATTCATCGCGCATATGCCTGTCGCAGTTAGACCTCTCTCTTCACTTGTAATTGCACCAACTTGGTGTTTGCCCTTTTGAGCAATAACTTTGGAAAGTTTGTGAACTGTGGATAATGCAGTTTCATCCATATTGAATATTTGGTGAGCACCGAACTTGACAGTATCCAGTATTTCTTCATACTTATCGAAAAACGCAGTTACACGCTCTTCATTGAAGCCTTCACTTCTGTCCATCGACGTTGGTTCTGGAACACGCAACGACAAATTAGGATGGTCTTTCATGAATCGATAATACCATTGCTTGCCTGCTATTCACTTTTCTTTGTTAAAACGATGGGGTAATTGAAATTTTTCGGCAAGCTCGAAGCAAGTTTTCTGAATTCAGTCGTAGTTAAATCGAAAAAATAAGACTCTAAATTAATCAAATGCTGTGCCAATATCTCTTCCATATCTGATGACATATCATTAGGTCTTCCAAATTTCGTTGTCTTATTCAATCCTTTCAAATGTCTTCATAATGTAGGCTTTGGTATATTATATTTTCTACAAGCGTCATTAAATCCAATTTCACCATTCCGATGTTTTTCTAAAGCTTCGTTCATATATTTCTGCTTCCAACTATTATACTTTTTCTTTGCAATATTTATTGGCTGTTAAAAAAAGCTAAGCAAATTAAACACACAATTTTCTGAATACCTAAATCGTACCGGTACAAGTTAAGAATTCCCCACAGGTACGACTTAAGCAACGAGGTTTGTTGTTATGTTTCAAAACAAAATTACTGTTATAGCCTAAATAAATTCCACTATTTGAGTATGCCTATATGACTGCCAGATTATCATTAAAAATAGATGTGAACAAAAAACTAAGTTGAAAATTGCATTCCTTTCATAGAAAACTTACAAATGAGCTAAAAATTTAATTGAAAACTGTTGAAAAAACTTACTTTTTGATTATTTTTGCTCCGCAAGACAGCCGGCCGTCCGATTGTTTTCATGTGCTCACTCGACTATTTAGTTCAGATCAACGTCACTATATGACACTTTTTATACGCAACAGCTGAGATATCATCCGGGTACGACTTAGGTGGTAGTACGACTTGAGCAACCTTACCCTACCAACCGAACCCGACTGCGTCAGTTAAAATAACAAGCAAGGAGAACTTTTAATTCTGATTTGTTATGATATTCTTTTCTACAATACTCGGATACAACTGACTTGTTGGATTTGATTTAGTTCCTTTTATCATCTTAGACCGTGAGAAGTTGATGGTTTTAATGACAATAGCACAGGTCTAATGTGAAGTATCAGATTGGCGCCGGTCGTTTCCAAAGGTGCAAGTTTGCTTGGTACCTTTCGTTTTCATAGGTGTTCGTTCCCATTCAATACCACGCCGAGAAAAGTACTTGAATATTGAAAAGTAAAAAAGTATTCTTACTATATTAGATGTTGATTTTATTTTCAAATGCCAAAAATTGATGATATCTTTAAAAAACTTCGAAATACTGGTAACTATAGTTTTGTAATAAATTTCTTAAATTAGGAAAGCTTTTGAAAGTGCCTTGATTCTCGTTGTATAGTTTGGTCACTAAATTTTCATCAAGAAAAAGTTTTAAGACAATGTTTAATGTAACATTTTGATTATTATGTTATTCTTTGTTGTTGTTTTTTCAGAATATCCTTGCTATTTTAGATGAATTAGATGTAGATAACGAAAAGCCATGTGACGAAGCTTTAGCTAGAATATTTGGATTCGAAGACACTCTTTTCAGCGGTAGTCTTTCTTGTTGGCAACGCTGGAAGTCCAAAATATGGTCCTATTTTGATGAGCCTGGTAGTTCCATTGGAGCCAAGGTAAAGTACATTTGAATGAAACATGATTTTATTATTCGACTATTTTGCACAATAAAACTGAGTTAAGTGAAATAAAATATCATAAAGTTGAAATTTAAGTGCATAGTCCGCAAAGACATTAACGTGAAAACTTTTTAAACGATACTTTATCAAATCTTTCAATTCTAACAATGTGAAAACTAAAAAATGTGTGGTAAATTTTTTATGCAAGCATTTCCAGACACACACAAAATATTTAAAATCGTCATTATGATCAAAGTATTGAACGTTATGTGGTAGAAACACCATGCTGTGAATTATATTATTTGACAAACTGTCGATGGTATCAAACTGGATGACGTGCTCAAAGGAAGTTGTTTTATAGTCGAATACCTATGTATATAAAAATGGCTGACAATAAAATTTTGGTTATTGAAAAAATTGATTTTGGTTTTAGTCGATAAAGTTTGACACGAAAGTCCGAAGGTCTTCACATGTTTTTTTTTCCAAAATTGAAAAAAACAAGCCGTGAGGTGCGACCCTTGGGGTCCACACGTACTACTTCTCAGTCATATTTACATAAATATTAAAAATATTAAACACAATAATAATTATGGAAATAATACTACTTTTAATAATAAAAATGTACCTCTCATAAAAGTTATTGAAATGACTTAATATTAATCGTAACATCTACGCGAGCGTCCATTGATTACGTAAAGATTTTCGTGGATTGGTTTGATTTAATATTCACGTGGATCAATCGGAGGGTGGACAGGTTACAAAGCCTTTTCTACGTTAATAACTTCCCAGTACATGGGAAGTTCTTGTAATCGCCTCGAAAATCGAATTTGAAATTTTCAACATATCTTTACGTTTTGAGGTCTTACGAGTATATTTTGAGTGTTTTTAGAAAGAAGTATGTACGTGTGTGTGTATGTGTGTGTGTGTGTGTACGTTCGTACGTACGTGCGTTCGTGGACAGTTTTTCTACGAGCATAACTCACGTAAACCAAGTCATATCGACTTCGTTAAGGTGTCAATCGAAGCGCCTTTGCAATCTTAAGAGCTGATTAGTTTTTGGAACACTTCGATCGGGGGGATTGCTGTTTTCACCCCTTGAAGGTCAACCCTGTCATGCGCTACATCTCGCGAACAAAACGTGCGATTTGCGTTATTAAGGTGTCAATCGACGCGTATTAACATTTTCGTGACTCTATCAAATTTTTAATAAAATTGTTGGAGTGGTTTTTTATTTTTTGAAAAAAGTGCGAAAACATGGATTTTTTTCAAAAACATCAAATTTTTAACTTTATTTTCAAGTCACAGTAATCAATATTTATAAAATTTATAAACTCCAAACAGTTGTTGTAAAAAAACCACCAAAATTTTTTTTCATGATTACAAAGAAAAATTAAATAAAAAATAACAAATCATTAAAAGTCATCATGTCCTTCATCATTATATCTCGAGAACCAAATATAATCTTTGCATCATTAAGAAGTAAATCTACGTGTATTTACATTTTAATGATGTTTTTAAATTTTAAAAAAAATCTTCAAAGCCATTTTTTTAATTTAATAAAAAAAATATTGAAAATTAGTGTTTTTTTTTCATAGAAAAATTAATTAATAAATAATAAAATTAACATCGTGATAATAAATGTTTATAAAATTTATAAACATTTATCAATTTCTGTAGAGACTAGAAAAATATTTTCTCATGATTTCAAAACAAATTGAATTCAAAATTAAAAAATCATTCAAAGTCACCATGTAATAAGGGTTCATACGAATTTTTATACCTTAAATCCCTTATTCTAAAGACATTGTTGTAAAGTCAATTAAAGTTTATTATTATCAGCATTTG
Organism: Oxycera nigricornis; assembly: GCA_963942545.1. Lineage (NCBI taxonomy): Eukaryota > Metazoa > Arthropoda > Insecta > Diptera > Stratiomyidae > Oxycera > Oxycera nigricornis. The sequence continues at coordinate 72,567,816 of OZ012661.1, forward strand.
CAAAAATTTTTAATAGTCTTCACAGAACCGTGTTTTAACTTTAATAAAAAACTGCTTAAATTTTGAAAACCAATACAAATCAAATCAAATTTGCAATTGTGATAATCAACGTTTTGAATGGTAAAATGTTTTGTAGTCAACACTTTTTGAGATCATATGCTTTAAAAAGCTTTCATCAAATAAAAAATTGTAGTTTTTAGGAGTTTTGTTCTTTAGTATTCGTAAAATTTCAGTTACTTCCGTCATCATTTGTAATACATATGTTTTACTTTTTACATTCAATTGAACCTATTTTTGACTGCATAATCAATGCTTCTCAAAATCAACAGAAAAAAAGAAATAATTATGAGTTTCATTGATGTAAAATCGTGAAAAATACAAATTCAGTGATTATGCCGAAGTGCTAGCAGTTTTGACCGCAACTATTCAAAATGGCCATCACGCGACAGTTGTCAGTTGTCGTATTAAGAAAAACTGCATTCATTTTTGCTAGCGCTGTTTTGTCCTTCAAGCAAAATAGTAATAAATGTTTATAAAATTTATACATTCTTATCAGTTTTTGAAGAGAAACCGGCAAAACTTTTTTCCATGATTATAAAAAAAATATTAATAATAAAAAAATTTTCAAAGTTACCATGTAAAGATAGTTCGTACGAATGATATTACCTTATATCTTTTATTCTAAATAAATGGTTGTAAATTCAATCAAAGTTCAATCTGCCCGCATCCACCAAAAACCTCACGTTATCAATGGATACTCCCGTAGATGATATGATTAATATTAACTCATTCCTGTTACTGCTATGAATACCTCTCATTGTTATTATTTAAAGTAGTAGTATTTTCGAAATTATTATTTTGTTTAATATTTTTAATGTTTATCTAGATATTACTGGGAAGTTGACCGTGTGGACCTCAAGGGTCGCACTTCGCGGCTTGGCTTTCCATGATTTTGGAATAGCCCATGCCGCGTTTTTCGAAGGGTGTGCACCATACCTACCATGCACAAAAAATTTAGCAATTCATCATAAAGGGAGGGTCGCTGCCTCGCATTCATAGGGATACCTATAAGATCTTCGCTTCAGCCTCAAATCTTTGTCCTCTTTTCAGCTCCGGTTGTAGCGTTCTGCTGCAATGCGGAAGAAAAGTTTGATGATTTTCCCCGACTCGGCAACTGGGAGAATACGCTTTCAACTGGAAGACAGCGGGATCTTTTGTACTGCCCCAAAAGATGGAAACCGATGACCGAGATCAAGAACGAAGGAAGTGGAATTTAGTTTGGGAAGTAGAAAGTTCGCATCTCCAAAAATCGCTTAAGCATCAAATTGGAATATTTAACTTCCCAGTACATGGGAAGTTATGTTTTACGCCTCGAAAATCAAAATTGCAATTTTTAGCATATTTGTACGTTCTGAATTTTATGAATACATTTAAAGTGGTTTTAGAATTAAGTCTGTATTTGTGGATGTATGCACGTACGTAAGTTCGCGGACAGTTGTTTATACGAACACAACTTACGTAAAAAAGTCAGATTGACTTTGTTGCGGTGTCAATCGAAGCGTCTTTTTAAGAGCTGATAGTTTTTGGAAAACTTCGGTCGATTGTTTTTTTTTGTGTTTTAACCCATTCAAAGTCATTTCTGTCATGCACTATATTGCTCGAGCAAAAAATTAGCTTTGCATTGTCAAGGTATCCATCGACGTGTATTAACATTTAAATGACGAAAAAAATGTTGGAGCCGCTTTTAAATATAATAAAATAAGTGAAACAAATGAGGATTATTTTATTTAAAAAAAGTAAGTTTTAACCTAAATTGCAAAACAATTAATCAATGTTTATAAAATGTTTACACTCTAATCAATTATGGTTGAAGAGACTTTTTTTCATGACCACGAAAAAATTAAATTACAAATAAAAAATCATTAAAAGTCACTATGTAAATAGGGTCAATACGAATAATATTACCTGATGTACATATCTTATTCTAAAAAAATGTTTTTGTATCAGTTAAGGCGTATTCATATTGACATAACTGGAACAGGTTTTTGATAAATTCTACAATGCCGTTTTTCTACTTTAATAGTAAGACTTTTTAAAATTTGAGAAAAAATATGTTTTATCGATCAAATTCGAATGGTAAAATGTTTTGAAGATGTCTTATAACACAAAGAACAACGTTTTTTATGATCCCAAAACATGTTTATAGAAAAATAATACACCATTCATATTTATAATGAAAAATAGTGAATAAAATACTACTACCTAATTTCATTTTCTCTTATGAAGTGGTTCGTAAATAAGTCTGTTCTATCCAATTGACACTGCTACCAATCATTGCGTTTCAATATCGGATGTAAGTTTCCATCAAATAAAACATCGTTTTATTTTTATATTTCAATAAACATCAGGTAGGAATAATAAACAATGAATATGTATAGCGAATAAAGGAGCATCAATTAAATATTTATTTCGATGGGTGTTTGCCAAATTTTTGGAGTTTATTAATTGTAAGGCTTCTATCTTTTGTAAGATTTGTTATTTTTTATAGATAACCAGAAATAGAGTTTTTACTGCGTATTGCATATGGTTTAAAGATCAACTTCAAAATAAGAAATGATTTTAAGTGCTTCAAGGTAAAATGGAGTTTTAATACAAATATAATGATGGTCAATACTTTCGAAAACTATATGCTTTGCGGAACCTCCATAGTTTAAATTTTTTAAATTTTTCATTCGTTTATTAAATCATTTTTGAAGAGTTCTGAAAGTTTCAATTACTGCTCCTTCCATTGTTTGTAATACTGTTTATGTTTTGAATATAATCCAGCAAAGTTTATTAACTACATTTTCAAAGTTTTTCAATATTAATGGCAAAGTAAGAATGAATTATGAGTTTCATTGATGTTAAATGGTGAAAGGAAACAAATTCAGTGATTATGCAGCAGCCATGGAAATTTTGGATGCAGCTACTCAAAATGACCACCACGCGATAAAATCTCTAAAAACAAAACAAAAATACAATCAATAACCCAAAAATCGCGATTTCGTCAACATTTTCGCCAGCGTCATTTTCTTTTACAACCCATGACATGGAAACAACCAGTTTATAGAAAATGCATTGGAATCTGTCCCCCTCAAATTGACCATCGTAAACATCCAAGGCCTTCCCCTACCTCGGCAAACTCACCTAAGATCACACGATTAATATTAACTCATTTCAATTACTGTTATGAGTATTTATCATTATAAGTATTTTCATTAATGTTATTGTGTTTGATATTTTTTATATTTATGTATGGAAGTTGACGTGTGGACCTCAAGGGTATTACCTCGCACCTTTTTTTTGGTGGAATTGAATTGTATTTTATGAGCCTGGAGTAAAGTCAAACTAAGTATGAATAATTTGGCTGACGTTATGAAATGGAAGATATCCTCTTCGCTTGAACAGGACAAGAAGATCGATTTGGTAATCGGAATTGTTTTCGACGTATCCGTTGTTCATGGTGATTGTAACGTGATTGAATATTGTGAAAAACGTCCTCAGCAGGACTTCGTTGGTGCAGATAAATTCAAAAATGATGAATTTACTAAAGGAATACGAACACGATTCCTACGATTTGACGAAATCATGCGCGAATTGCCGGGATTCACTGCGGGTGTTGTGATATGTATTGGAAACACAATATTTTGTGTCAGTTATGCAGCGAATTTTGTTGATCATAAATTTATATTATCTAAACAGGAAGAGCGAATCTGGCAAGCAGTTGAAAGTGTGATGATTCAACGTGTAAATGACAGTCTAACCGCATTGTGCGTTTTGGCGGATATTCGTCTCTGATCGTATCTGGGATGTAATGTGAAATAAGGTATGTTATTTTATTCGTTCGAGGTTTCAAATATACGTTGCTGATCAGTTGATTGATAGTTGCTTGATTGAATGGAGTGTCGTCGTGAAAGCAAATATAATTGACTATTTTAATTTTATAAGATGTAGTTAAAAAAGGAAAAGAAGGTGTATTGTTCGTTGGAAATTTTCACTTTGATTGGCAGGACAGAATCTAACGCCGATATAGAGCAACCGACATCAGCCTGCAATGGAAGTTTGGTTGTTTTATTCTATTTATTGTTATTATTATTTTATTATTGTTAAAAGAAAACTATATTTTTTTGTGCCACTCCTTTTTTTCTTTTAATTGTGTTTTTCTTTCAAATTAAATATTTTTTTAAATTAATTTTGTTTAGTGCTTTTGCATTTATTTTATTATTTTACTTTGGATTACTGTGAAATTCGTCTATATATATTTTATAAAGGAATGATTGTGTGATTCCTCATTGAGTGAGAGCAGAATACCATAAGTTTTTTTTTTGAATTCAGAACTTTCACCCAAACCCGATTCCCATCTCATGTCACCATTTATTTTTCAGTTAATATATAGGATGGATTGGAACGGGCGTAGTCCTTACCCCGACAAAAACCATACCCACGCGCTGAGCCTTAGCCGGCATCGTTGCGTTAACAAGGAGAATAGAGGGCTATGCAAAATAAATTTTCGCGTTCACAGTGCCAACTTGCTGTGGTTGCAACACCCATCGAAATAAAAATTCCAAAAAAAAAATGAATGAATTCCTAATTTTTTTCAAATGCGTGGGTCTTGTGTTGTTGCAAAAAAAGTCGATGTAGTGGGAATTTCATTAGTATTTATACTAAGGGTTATTATTTACATTACCACAGGTAAGGGAATATTCAATGTCAAATTTCAGTAGAAAATGCATTAAAAGTTCTGGTTCGATATTTGTAAAATTCGTAAATTAGTTCAAAACTTTTGTGTCTTGGCAATAACAATAACTTCCTTACAATTGAAGAGCTTCATGGTTGGTAAGTTGGTTGTAGTGGCAGCCTTCTTTATCAAAAGATGTCTCACTTAGACCACACCATGGCCATCGTAATAACACAGAAGATAAGGACAGCACTAGAAGCTTCTATTTTTTTTAAATTTTTGGAGAACTTGCTTCATCTATTTGCAAATTTTAAGTAAGTGTGACGGTGACGTGGGCTTTTTAATAAATTTCCATCAAATTGAAAAAGCTCAGAACTTATTAACAAATTTTAAACACGTGGAAAGAAATTTTGAACAGGAACTTTTACTATTGTTATAAATTTTAACATTGATTATTACTTGACCTATGGTAATGTAAAAGATTACCTTTACTTTGTGTTTTTGGTATTTCTTGTTTACTCTTAAGATAAAGCAAATTATATTTTCCCTAATTTTAACCTTTTTCTTAAATCATTTTAATACAACTTTATACGATGATTTGTAAGAAATATAGCACTTTTGCACTGCAAACTACTTACTTCAAAGTTGTTAGAACTAACGACAAAATACGTTACATGTAATAATGTGTCCTATGTCTCTCGAATCACAATAATATGAAAACTCACTACAGTTATTGAATCGTGCAAACGAAGGTTCCATAGACTTCTTACTACAGCACAAAAAGAAACGTTTGTTATGTTATGAGTACTGAAAATGGCATATTTTACATTACCTAACGTCAGAAAATTTCCACTGTCAAAGTTTGAGAATAAAATAAAACAAGCCGCGAAGTGCGACCCTTGAGGTCCACACGTTCAACTTCCCACTAATATCTACATAAACATTTAAAATATTAAACACAATAATAATTTTGAAAATAATACTACTTTAAATAATAATAATGAAAGGTATTCATAGCAGTAACATGAATAAGTTAATATTAATCATATCATCTACGGGAGCATCCACTGATTACGTAAGGCTTTTGGTGGATGGGTGATGATGATTGATTATCACAAATGCAAATTTGATTGAAATTTTGATGGTTTTCAAAATTTAAGCCGCTATTTTTTAATTTAAGATAAAAAAGTGCAAAAAATTTATATACTTCATGCAATGCTTGTAAAAACAACATCAAAACTTTTGCACATGTTCACTTAAAAAATTAAACAAAAGATAAAAAATCATTAACAGGCATCACGATCTTTAAGGTCATTTCTGTCATAAGTTATATTTCGCGGACCAAACATACAATTTGCATTGGTTAAGGTGTCAATCAACGCGTATTAACATTTTTGTGAATCTATCAAATTTTGAAAAAAAAAATGGTTGGAGCCATTTTTTTAATTTAAGAAAAAAAGTGCACAGCATTAGGTTTTTTTTATAAACAATAAATTTTTAAACTGATTTACGGAAGACAGTATCCAATTTTTATAAAATTTATATACTTCAAGCAGTGCTTGTAAAAACAATATTAAAACTTCTTCTCATGATTACGTAAAAAAATAAATAAAAAATAAAAAAATCATTAACAGGCATCATCGTCTTCAAAGTAATTTCTTTCATGCGTTATATCTCGCGAACCAAACATACGATTTACATTTTCAAGTTTTCAATCAACGCGTATTAAAATTTGCGTGAAAATCTAGAATTTTGAATAAAATCGTTTGAGCCGTTTTTCTAATTTAAGAAAAAAAAATGCAAAAAATTAGGGTTTTTTCATAAACAACAAATTTTTAACCTGATTTGCGACAGACACTAATCAATGTTTATAAAATTTATATACTTAAAGTAGTGCTTGTAAAAATAACATCAAAACATTTTCTCTTGATTATGAAAAAAATAAAATAAAAAATAAGAAATCATAAACAGTCATCATGATCTTCAAGGTCATTTCTTCCATTCACTATATCTCACGAACTAGATATAATATTTGCATCACTAAGGGGTCAATCGACGTGTTTTAACATATTTTTGATTATTTTAACATGATAAAAATCCGTTTCAGCGGTTTTTTTAACTTAATAGAATAAAATGCGAAAACTAAATATTATAATAATAATATAATATTTTTCTAACCTGATTTGCACAACAGAGTAATAAATTTTTACAAAATTTATACATTCCTTTCAGTTTTTGAAGAGAAACCAGCAAAACTTTTCTGATGATTCTGAAAAAAAAATTCAATTAAAAATAAAAAATCATTCAAAGTTACCAAATGAAAAGGGTTCTTCCGAATGATATTACCTTATATCTTTTATTCTAAAGACTTTGTTGTAAAGTCAATCAAAGTTTTAAAATGTTTGGATAATTTGAGCAGATTTTTAATAGTTTTTGCAGTCTTTTAATTAAAATAAGCGGCTTGAATTTTGAAAACCATCAAAGTTTCAACTAAATTTGCATTTGTGGTAATCAATCATCATCACCCATCCACCAAAAGCCTTACGTAATCAATGGATATTCAGGTAGATGATATGATTAATATTAACTCATTCCTGTTGCTGCTATGAATACCTCTCATTATTAATATTTAAAGTAGTACTATTTTCAAAATTATTATTGTGTTTAATATTTTTAACGTTTATCTAGATATTACTGGGAAGTTGACCGTGTGGACCTCAAGGGTCGCACTTCGTGGCTTGTTTTTTACGTAATCATGAGAAAAAGTTTTGATGTTGTTTTAACAAGCGTTGATTGAAATGTATAAATTTTATAAAAATTGAATACTGTCTTTCGTAAATCAGGTTAAAACTTTATTGTTTATAAAAAAACCCTAACTTTTGCACTTATTTTCCTTGAATTAAAAAACGGCTCCAACGATTTTTTTTGAAAATTTGAAAGATTCACACGAATGCTAATACGCGTCGATTGACATCTTAATTATGCAAATCGTATGTTTGGTTCGCGAGATATAACGCATGACAGAAATGACCTTCAAAGTGTCAAAACAACAAACCCCATCGACTGAAGTATTCCAAAAACTAATCAGCTCTTAAGATTGCAAAGACGCTTCGATTGACACCTTAACGAAGTCGGTACGACTTTGTTTACGTGAGCTATGCTCGTAGAAAAAAGTGTCCACGAACGTACGTACACACACACACACACACACACATACATCTCCCTTTCTAAAAACACTTAATATATACTCTATAGATCTCAAAATGTAAAGAAATGTTGAAAATTTCAATTTCGATTTTCGAGTCGATTACAAGAACTTCCCACATACTGGGAAGTTAAAAAATGGTGTTTCTTCTGTCGTCGAAAAATCAGTAAGGCAGCAATCTACATTAAAAGACATATTAAAATTTAAAAAAATCACCGACAAGAAAATTTGCAATAAGTTGAAAATAACACTTAACCAATTTCACAATTTCACAAAAACAATCAGAAAACAATAAACTCTTTTCACGTTCTGTAGCTAACTAGTAAGGTTACGTGAATTTCCTGCTACAACAATCAAAGTATAGACATATAGACTATTGAAACAGTATGTATTTCTAATTGGGAGTTTTCGATGATTTTCTAGCATCAATTTTCACAGCTGATTCGCAAGCCGGAAATGCTACCGGCTTTTTGATTTGTTTCCATATCCTATTGACGAAAACCAAGCCATTCCAACAAACGGGAGTTGAATGCTCACGGCACTTTAAATTATTGATGAATTCGAGACTCGGAAAGCTTTGCTGCAACTCTTACAGATGTTGATCGCTTTGCTGGCTATTATGGAACTATGAAAATGTGTAGAATAAAGAGAATGGAGTATGATGGAATAAACACTCAAATCAAGTGAAACGATTGTGCATGTTTACAGTGATGCATGCAAGTAAATAAACTCTTTGTAGAGGATCTACAGATATCTACACAATCAATCAGTATTTTACTATAAACTAAACCCACAAATCAATAATTAACGAGCAGTCGTAGACTATACAAATGCATAATTTAAGATCACTATGTAATGCTCACTTTGCATACTCGTTTTCATTACACATAATCTACTCATACGAAAGTCCAATTCATGCTGTCACTAAAAATAGACACATGAATGAATGTTCATACTAGCCCATCGCGATCGTGCCAGACTAAGCGGCACTTAGCGTTGGCAGGTGCAATGTACGACATGCTTACACACAAAGTGCATGTACCCTTTGTGAAGAAATTTGAGTAGTCATTACTCATGGACTTTATGAGTGTTGCATTTTAAATTGGGTCATATGGAAAAAATGCTGATCGATATTTTGATTGGTAGAATGAATTTACTATATTCAATTCTTCCAGTTTTAGAGTAGGGATTATGTATTAAGTAGATTAAAAATATTAGAGTAGGGATTATATATTAAGATGTAAAAATTGTATAAAAGGATTTTGTAGAATAAAGAAAAGATAGTCATAGTCTTACTTTTGACTCGTTTTAATTATCTACTATTGCCTTAGTTTGGCAAAACGCTCGAGCCGTAACTTGGCTTTAGAAGCGCTACAATTATAGCGTAACCAGTCGCTAAAGAAAAGTAGTAAAAATATAGGATAGCTTGGATCATGAATCCTGCGCCAGACATGTGGCAGTTTACTTGCCGGTAGGTACCCTCGTATAACCCTGTTTCCTCGCTAATGGTGCGCTTTACCTATACAGCGCTAAATCACGGATCTCCCTCGAAGAGTATAAGATCCGGCGTTCGGCGTCCAACACCGAGGACTTCAAGGCACCTGAGAAACCATCGACGACGAAGCATCTTTTACATGGCGATCCTGCAACCGACGATCCTGTAAACTTCGAATATCTGAAGGATGATATACCACAACATACGGAAGACCTTGAAGACGTTGAGATAGCCAACATAACAACAGATGAGGAGTTCCACATGGCATTTGAACCACTACCTGGTCCACGTCCAAGGAAAATAGAGGACTTCGTGAAGCAAAGTGGACTAGATGAGCCACGAATAAATAAAATAAAACGTCGACAACGTGGAGGACGCAGATATAAAGAAAGGCGTGAAAAAGCTATACTCCACAGGCTAATACACATCTCGGCCAATGAACAAAGGAGACAATTTACAGAGCGGCTAAACAACCTTAAAGGAAAAAATAGAATAAATAATTAAATTATATTATATATATTTATGTTATAACTTCTTTATACAATGGGAAATAATTGCAGTACTCAGGCTAATATTTTTTTAGAATACAGACAAACAATAAGTACAACAATTGTTTTCTTAATAATAATGGCGTGCCTATATCTTTACAATAAAAAACAAGCCGCGTTGGAAATTTTTGTTGGTTTTAATAATTTAAGCATTTTTTTTAAATAAAAGACTATAAAAAATATGTAAAATCTGCTCAAATTATGCAAATATTTTAAAACTTTGATTGAATTTACAACAATTTTTTAGAATAAAAAAAATAAAGTAAAAGCATTCGTATGAACCCTCTTTAAATGGTAACTTTGAATGATTTTTTATTTTTCATTTTTTTTTATAATCAAGGAAGAAAATTTTGCCGGTTTCTCTTCAAAACCTGATAAGAATGTATACATTTTATAAACATTTATTACTGTGCTGTGCAAATCAGGTTAAAAAATATTTTTTATGAAAAAAACTATAATTTTTGGCATTTTCTTCTATTAAATTAAAAAAAAGCTGCAACGAGTTTTTATAATGTATAAACTTCACAAAGATATTAATACACGTCAAATGACACCTTAATGATGCAAATATTATATCTGGTTCGTGAGATATAGAGAATGATAAAAATGACCTTGAAAATCATGATGACTTTTAATAGTTTTTTATTTTTCATTGAATTTTTTACGTAATCATGACAAAATGTTTTGATGTTATTTTTACAAACATTGTTTGGAGTATATGAATTTTATAAACATCGTCTACTTATTAACGCAAATCAGGTTAAAAATTTATTGTTTATGAAAAAAACCCTAATTTTTTGCACTTTTTTTTCTTAAATTAAAAAACGGCTACAAAGATTTTTTTAAAAATTTGATAGATTCACAAAAATGTTGATACGCGTCGATTGACACCTCTATGATGCAAATCGTATGTTTGGTTGGCGAGATATAACGCATGACAGAAATGACCTTCAAAGGGTCAAAACAGCAAACCCCCCCGACTGAAGTATCCCAAAAACTAATCAGCTCTTAAGATTGCAAAGACGCTTCGATTGACACCTTAACGAAGTCGATACGACTTTGTTTACGTGAGTTATGCTCGTAGAAAAAAGTGTCCACGAACGTACGTACGTACGTACGTACGTACACACACACACACACACACACATACATCTCCCTTTCTAAAAACACTTTATATATACTCTATAGACCTCAAAACGTAAAGAAATGTTGAAAATTTCAATTTCGATTTTCGAGGCGATTACAAGAACTTCCCATATACTGGGAAGTTAATAAAAAGGTATGCAAGGAAGATAGTAGATAGGAATATCGTGTTAGGACGAAACAATGTCTAGCTGAAAGTAATTCTAATTGTCCTCACAGATGTTGGTAGAGAAGATAAAACAGATATTGTCTAAATTGCAAAATAATTTGATAAATTTAAAGAAAACAAAGACCTATACGGTCAAAACTTTAAAAGAGAAATTAGAATACGCAATCAATGCAGAAACTGTAGGTAAAAACCTTTTAAACGACATTAAGGAAGGCACTGAGAATTAATTAAAATCGAAATTTTCATCAGTTTGTAGAGACCTAATTACAAACCTGATACAACGGCTGAACGCTGCAAACATATCAGAAAAAATTGAAGACGACATCATCTACACAGAAATGGCAGAATTTAACTTAGAAAGTGCAATCAAGATCATACCAACATTTGATGGGAAGTTCTATGAGCTAGAGACATTTTTGACTATAATAAAATTACTAGAGAAACAATTATCGGCAGAAGGTAAAATAGAGCTGCTGAATCTAGTTCTACACATTAAACTCAACACAAATGTGAGAACAGCGATAAACATTTCATCAATCACTTGCATTAATAATTTAGAAACAGAGCTACGACCCAAGTACAAAAATAATAAAACTGTACCCCAAATACATACGCAGCTCGCAAGCATAACTCAGAAACGCATGCCCATAACGGCATACAAAGACAAAATATTATCTTTAATAAGTGATTTAAACCAATTACAAATTGGCACATTAGGTGCAGATGTAAACCAAGTTGCTAAACAAGCAATTCACAGCATAAACGACACATATGCTCTTACCATATTCAAGAATAGGTTAAACGATCAAATTTGGGACACTGTGGTCGCAGCACGACCACAGACTTTCAGTGAAGCTATCACATTGGCCACTGAAATTGAGAACAATGAATCTCAACCACCAACCATAATGTACGTAGATAAAAATAACAAGTACAATAGTTTTAATGCCAGAAGGCATAATAACCACAATGGTTATACAAATAGAATTGAGAATCGTAGAAGTTACAATCAACCACGCAACAATTTCAATTATAACTCTTTTAAAACATATAATAGATACAATGATAGAAATTCTAACCCTAACAGAAATTTTAATAGAAATAAATTTGAAAATAATACAGGAAGATATAATAACAATATTCATAATAACAGATACAACACTAGAAGGGTAAAATTGATAAACAACCAGGGAAACGTGACAAGTTCACGAGAGGAAGTAGGCAACCTCCCGGAAGAAGCATAGTTTTTGAAGCCAAAACAAAAAACAGTAATAAATACACTCTAGAGAATAATGTTTACAGAATAACGGGTATGAGCACAAACTATATAAAAATATTTAACAAAAATGAACATAGATATCTACAACTATTAATAGATACTGGAGCCGACATCTCCATATATAAAAGTAATAATTCAAGTTCATATGATATACAAGCACAAAACAGGTGCAAACTCACGGGCATAACAAATGAAACTACAATGTCACTCGTAACTATCAAACTAAATTTCAACATTGAAGATATTATTATATCAAATACATTTCATGCGGTAGATGAAAAATTCCCTATCGAAACTGATGGCATTATAGGACGAGACATGCTAATCAAGTATATGTGCAAAATTGACTACGAAACATATACCATATCTTTCAGTACACAAGACAGAGATATAGTGTTCCCAATGTACACTAGAAAAGCTAACATGGCACACATAACAATTCCCGCAAGAACAGAAGCGATAATACCCATAGACGTAGACAGATCGGAAGACAGCATAATACTAAACAAAGAAATCGAAAAAGGGATATTCTTAAGCAATTGCATAATTCCAGCGAAAGGTATATGCCATGTGAAGATACTCAATACTAACGAACATGACATAACTGTGAAAAACTTTCAAACAGAGGTAGAACCACTGAGGAATTATGACGTATTAAAGACAACTCGGAAATTTGACAAAAAACGATTAAACGAACTATTAAACGTAATTAATACCAACAGTCTCGATGAACAAGCAAACAAGAGCTTGCAAGAAATTATTATGGAATACCAAGACGTTTTCCATCTGGAAGGTGAATACCTCACAAAAAATAATTTCTACCAACAAAAACTCAACACCTGCGACGAAAACCCAGTCTACATAAATTCAGAATGACGAAATTCTTAGGCAAGTACGAGAACTAAAAGATAATGATATTATCGAACAATCTACAAGCCCGTACAACTCACCATTGTTAGTTGTACCTAAGAAAAGCTCGGATGACACCAAGAAGTGAAGATTAGTCGTTGATTTCAGAAAACTAAACGACAAACTGGTGAACGATAAATTTCCATTAACAAGGTTAAAAGACGTCCTAGATAAACTAGGTAGGGCAAAGTACTTTTCAATCTTGGATATGACTAGTTCGTTCCACCAGATCAAGCTAGAAAAAGAATCAAGACCTTTAACCGCTTTTTCCACCAATGATGGACACCACCAATTCAAAAGATTACCTTTTGGATTGAAAATATCATCAAACAGCTTTCAAAGGATGCTCACTATTGCCTTAACTGGTCTAAGCGACTCAGCATTCTTATACGAAGACGACATCATGGTTTTCGGATGTAGCATGAAACATCATAATGAAAATTTAAGAACAGTTTTACAGAGACTTCGATAATACAATTTGAAGTTAAATGCAAATAAATGCAAGTTTTTAAAATCAGAAGTAGTGTATTTAGGACATCTTATAACAGCAGATGGTATAGGAACAGACGCTGTTAAGCATGAAGTAATTAAAAATTATCCCATCCCAAAGACCGCGGATGACGTGCGAAGATTCGTAGCTTTCTGCAACTATTATCGACGCTTCATACCAAACTTTGCGGAAACGGCAAAGAGTTTGAACTCTCTTTTTAAAAAAAAGCACCGTTTGTTTGGGAAGAGGAACAGCAAAAAGCATACGAACTTTTAATACGCAAACTGATTTCACCTCCTATACTTCAATACCCTGATTTTGAAAAACCCTTCATACTTACTACAGATGCGTCAAATTTTGCACTAGGTGCTATACTATCACAAGGAGAAATTGGTTCAGATCTACCAATCTCGTACGCGAGCAAATCCTTAAATAAGCACGAATTGAATAAACCTATCATAGAAAAGGAACTATTGGCGATACATTGGGGCATAAACTTTTTTAGGCCATATTTATATGGACGGAAGTTTATAGTCGTATCAGACCACAGACCTTTGGTATCATTGTTTACACATAAAAATCCATCTTCAAAACTTACTAGAATACGTCTAGATCTATCGGACTACGATTTCGAGATCATATACAAAAAGGGTAATATAAATACAAATGCGGATGCGCTGTCAAGAATACAAATGAACACTGAAATGCTAAAATCCATGATACCTCCGACAAACGATGAAAATATTAGCAAAAAGTTATTGGCGATAACAAGAAGTAAAACGAAAAAGGCACAAAGTGAAAATAAGAATACAGAAATCGACAAGCAAAGTGGCAACCAAAACGAAGAGATTGATCACCTCCATGCGTTTGATTGCACTTCTTTGTCAGATAGTAAAGGGGCGATGAAACTGAAATTTTGTATGCTAGCTGGCAAGAAAACCAAGAAAGGTGATGTGTCTATAACTAAAGAGAAAGATTTTATAGTAGTGCGCTACAGTGATAAAGTTGATGAGAAACCAGTTTCCTTCAACGATAAGCTAAAAGTTCGTGATAACAACAATGATAATTCAAACACGAAATTAGTTTCTGTCATGAAGAAGTTGTTAATATATTCAAAGAACAATAGCATAAATGCACTAGCTTTATCTTCTAAAGATGATGTATTCAGGTACGTACCGAGAAATGAATTCAAGAAATTATTTAATGCGTTGCAACGGGAAGAAAGTTATAAGTTAAAAATATTAATATACAGACCGCCCATACGAGTTCAAGACGTCAGAAAGCAAAATGAATTAATTATTGAGTACCACAATTCGCCACATGGAGGACATACAGGAGTACATAAAACTTTGTTAAAATTGAAACAGAGATATTGTTGGAAGGATATGAAAAAAATGGTCAAAAAACATATAAGCCAATGTGAGAAGTGCAAGATGAATAAAATAACTAAGCACACCAAAGAGAAAATGATAAAAACCGAGACTACATCTACTAGCTTCGAGATTTTAAGCGCAGACATTGTTGGTCCGTTGAGAATTTCTAACAACTACTGATACATTCTCACTATTCAGTGCGAATTAACGAAATTTATAACTGCCATACCCATAGAGACGAAGGATGCTACCACGGTGGCAAAAGCTAAGGTAAATAAATTTATCTTATTATACGGTCATTTCAAGATTGTAAAAACGGACTTAGGGACAGAATTTACAAACAGTCTAATGAAAGAAATATGCGAGTTACTATACAGGGTGTCCATAAATTGCCGCACAGGCTCCTCACAACGTGATTTTTTGGACAATTTTAAGCAGAAAATATTATGAAATTATTTTTCGATTTCTTAACCCTTTAGCTGCCACAGGCGTTTTAAAATTTTGAAAAAATGCCGTTCTTTAATTAGTAAAAACACAATATCTTCACAGTTAAGAAAGATACAACACTCAAACAAACAATAAAATGCAGAAAATAGTTTTTTGCAACTATTCAAAGCTATTTTGTGAATATGAAGTGAGCATATTGGGAGCGACAGTTCCCGAAAGTCGAAGAAATGTTTTTTTCTATACGAAAATTTTGCATTTTTCCTTATTTTCCTTTAATTTTCACGTCCATAATGCAAAATCTTTTTTAAAAATTAAATCTCTGTTGTGTTATTGTTAAAAAGTTAGAACATCATTTTATTCTAATTTGCCAATTTCTAATAGTTACACGCCTGCAAATTCTAAAACAAAAATTCAAAAAGGTGCCTAATATGCCTACTAACAAAAACCGAGCAGGTAGAACCTTCACAGACAACTCTGGTAAACGGTGTTTGGGATCAATTAGTGCTTGAGCTGATTATAAGCAGTCATAAAACCTTTGAAAATTAGTTTTTAATTGATTTGAAAGCATTTACATTCGGATATAATCAGTCAACACTTATGGGCTAGAAAATTCACATCCATAAATTAGGATGGGGCAACGCTTGGTCGTCATACGATGATAGCAAGTAGAAAGCAGTATTTTACGAGACAAATACCTTTTTGTAGAATTATTGAATAGTTTTTATTGATTGTCTACTAAAGATCAGAAATGGAGTACTCAGCCAATGAATATTTCGACATGATTCTTGTGCTTGGAGCATGTGAAACAAATAGTCAGCGTGCATCCTTCGAGTATAGAAGACAATTCCCTAACAGACGACATCCAGATGCCAACGTCTTCCGGAGGCTTGAAATTCGAGGACGAGAAACAGGGAGACTTGCTCAAGGTGCGCGATCGGACGTGGGCCGACCTAGGTCTTCAAGAACACCTGCCGTCGAAGAAGCCGTATTCAATTTCGTTGTACAAGACCCAACTTGCTGCACAAGGGGAATAGCAAGAGAATTGGGGCTTAGGAAGTCAACAGTGCAAATCATTTTGCGTAGTTTAAATTTGCACCCTTACCACTTTTCAAAGGTGCAAAAATTACACACAGAGGATTACGCAAAGCGAGTGGATTTTTGTGAATGGCTACAGAGAAAAATTCTACGAAGCCCGAACTTTGAAAAAAAAAATATTGTTTACGGACGAATGTCTCTTTACCCAGGAAGGAATATTCAACTGCCACAACTCCCATTGGTGGAGCGAAGCCAATCCGTATATGGTACGTGAAGGACATCACCAAGTTCGATGGAGACTTAACGTTTAGGCAGGTATTATTGGAGATCAGCTTATAGGGCCATATATTCTCCCGGACCGCTTAACTGGCCAAGGCTACAAACATTTTTTGAAGAATGTATTGCCAACATTATTGGACAGCCTACCACTTTCAAGGAGAAGGAGGATGTGTTTTCAACATGATGGAGCACCTCCACATAATTTCGGAGAGGTTACAACTTTGCTGCACCAAGAATTCCAGGATCGCTGGCTAGTGCGTTATGGTCCCGTGCGGTGGCCTGCAAGATCTCCGGATTTAAACCCGTTGGATTATTTTCTGTGGGGACATTTAAAAAAAATTGTTTACAAGGAGGCTCCTGACACCTTGGAACAACTTTCTTCGAAAATTACCAATGCCGCCGCTGAAATAACAAGCGAGATGTTGTCAAGTTCGATACGGAGCTTAAAAAAGAGAAGCGAGTCTTGTTTGACAATGAAATGAAGCCACTTTGAACATATGCTGTAAATAATTTTAATAAAAACATTTCAAATACATATTTGTTTTATTGTTCATTCAAAAGATTGTGATTGAAAGTACTTTCGTGTGGGGACAGCCGAATACTTCAATTCAGAACGCAAATTTTATTTTAGACGCAAATTTTTGGTAAAAACTGTTTGCATTTATAGTCCTTTTGCAATGAAAGTTTGATGAATTAGAGTAAAATGATGTTCTAACTTTTTAACAATAACACAATAAAGATTTAATTTTTGAAAAAGATTTTGCATTATGGACGTGAAAATTACAGGAAAATAAGGAAAAATGCAAAATTTTCGTATAGAAAAAAACATTTCTTCGACTTTCGGGAACTGTCGCTCCCAATATGCTCACTTCATATTCACAAAATAGCTTTGAATAGTTGCAAAAAACTATTTTCTGCATTTTATTGTTTGTTTGAATGTTGTATCTTTCTTAACTGTGAAGATATTGTGTTTTTACTAATTAAAGAACGGCATTTTTTTCAAAATTTTAAAACACCTGTGGCAGCTAAAGGGTTACGAAATCGAAAAAAAATTTCATAATATTTTCTGCTTAAAATTGTCCAAAAAATCACGTTGTGAGGAGCCTGTGCGGCAATTTTTGGACACCCTGTATATAGAACAAATATTTTCAACCCCTTACCATCATGAGTCGTTAGGTGTAATAGAAAGAAACCACCGCGTATTAAACGAATACTTACTGTCCTTCGTTGATAACAACAACTGGGACGAATGGATACCTTTCTATACATTTTCATAAAATACAACCCCACATATTGACACAAATTATACCTTACGAACTAGTATTCGGCAAACTATCCTATTTACCATATGACATTTTAAGCGATTCAGAAGAAATATACAATTTAGAGAATTAAATAAATGAATTAAAAATTAGATTAAAAATGCCTCTACCAAAAGCAAAGGAGTTAATTGAAAAAGCAAAAACAATTAGAACAAATAAAGAATGTTATTCCAAACCAATAAACATAGAAATAGACGATCTTGTATTATTAAAAGTAGAGAACAGAAGAAAACATGAGAAACCGTATAAAGGTCCATTTAAAGTACTAGTTAAAAATAATGTAAATACACTATTGGACATAGATAATAAGAAAAAATGGATACACAATATTAGACTTAAGATTTTCAAAAAAAAGAGGGAATAACAATGTATAAAAATATGATATAAGACATGTAAAAATACCTATAATAAGTCTCGATTTTCTACCCAAACTCTCACCTCAAAAGGTTAAGGGTGTAGTGGATCTACAGATATCTACACAATCAATCAGAATTTTACTATAAACTAAACCTACAAATCAATAGTTAACGAGCAGTCGTAGACTATACAAATGCATAATCTACGATCGCTTTATAATGCTCACTTTGCAATACTCGTTTTGCATCACACATAATCTACTCATACGAAAGTTCAATTCATGATGTCACTAAAAATAGACACATGAATGAATGTTTATACTAGCCCATCGCGATCGTGCCAGACTAAGCGGCGCTTAGCGTTGGCAGGTGCAATGTACGACATGCTTACACACAAAGTGCATGTACCCTTTGTGAAGAAATTTGAGTAGTCATTACTCATGGACTTTATGAGTGTTGCATTTTAAATTGGGTCATATGGAAAAATACTGATCGATGTTTGGTTGGTAGAATGAATTTACTATATTCAATTCTTCTAGTTTTAGAGTAGGGATTATGTATTAAGTAGATAAAAATTATTAGAGTAGGGATTATATATTAAGATGTAAAAATTGTATAAAAGGAATTTGTAGAATAAAGAAAAGATAGTCATAGTCTTACTTTTGACTCGTTTAATTTATCTATTATTGCCGTAGTTTGGCAAAACGCTCGAGCCATAACTTGGCCTTAGAAGCGCTACAATTATAGCGTAACCAGTCGCTAAAGGAAAGTAGTAAAAATATAGGACAGCTTGAATCACGAATCCTGCGCCAGACATGTGGCAATTCACTTGCCGGTAGGTACCCTAGTATAACCCTGTTTCCTCGCTTAACCTGTACAGCGCTAAATCACGGATCTTCCTCGAAGAGTATAAGATCCGGTGTTCGGCGTCCAACACCGAGGACTTCAAGGCACCCGAGAAACCATCGACGACGAAGCATCTTTTACACTATGTACGATATGTAGAAATGGATGAAATGAAAAAGGAATTTTTGTTTAATTTAGTTAACGATTTTTTCCTAGAAGAAGGGTTATCGTGGAATAAATGTCACACTGTGTGCACTGACGAAGCTCCAGCCATGCTTGGAGGAAGAAAAAGTTTTTGTGCGAAAGTAAAGGAAGTCAACCCTGAAGTAAAAGTGATACACTGCTTGCTTTATCGAGAAAATTTTGCATCCAAAAGATTGTCAGAAGAACTGAATGCTGTTAAGAAAGATATTGTGAAAGTTATAAATTTTATAAAATCAAATTCACTCAATAACAGAATATTTCATGAACTTTGTGTAGAAAGCGGATCACAGTATTCACATTTACTTTTCCACTCCGAGATTAGGTGGTTATCTCGTGGAAACGTGCTGTCAAGAGCTGTGAGCCTTCGCAATGAAATTGAAATGTTGTTACGTACCTATCATAAAACTAGATTCAAATTATCTTCGCGCCTTTTTTGCCCGAAATAACTAAATCCGAGAAACACCTACCTGGCAATGATTATTTGAAAGTTTAAAGCTCGCCAAGTTCCGAGAAAAGCTGTTCAAACACGTCGTCTCACTCCAACCATCGGATCGTGCTCAAGCTTTCGCGAATAAGAGTGATCGATCATGTCACGCTACGCGAAAAGTAGCTTTTCGATGTTCGACGTGCTGGAAATGGTTCGTGAGTGTGGGAGAGTGGCGAAGAGTCGGTCAAACCGGCCGGACGTATTTGTGCGCAGTGTCACACAAGGAAAAGGAAAATTCACATTGAGCATCATCGAAACGAGTGATAACGTTCCGTTGCACCAGAAATTGCTGTTCAAGGATCGCATCACGAAGGAGTGCATCTTCGAAATGGGCTTGGTGAGTCTGAACACCACGAACACCTGGAAGGCGACCATTTAGGCGGCGCCCGAAGCGCAAATGGATGCCCACAAAGATTTAAATGGAAACGTAACTATCTAACCAAGCTGCGTTGACGGCGAAACCTTAATAGCACCATCAATTGTGTGGCTGTAGTATAACAAAAGTAATCAATATTAATAATAATGAAATAAGTAAATATATAAATAAGTAACTCTTAAAAACAAGTGATGTGATTTTCTTTTTTTAAAGAAGACGCGTGTGCGAATGGGTTTCGTGGTTGTTCTTCTCTTTCTCTAAAACCCCACGACTCGGTGAGCTAGTCGCGGCACAAAAAAAATGTCAAATCGGGACCGCCAATATGCGGTCGACTTTGAAACAGTCCCGGCGGAGCGTGTGCACACGAGGCATCCGGGGTTGAGGAGCGTCCAAAATGGTGGGGCACTCGATTTTGGATCCTCGGGTTTGTGCGCGAAGTCGGGATTTTGACAATGTGTCTGATCGAACGAGACCATCCGTTGGCGTCCAAGTTCTTAGATAAGAAATGACTGTTAAAATTAGCCTACCTCTCAGATATAATTAATGAGCTGAACAAATTGAATACCTCATTGCAAGGAGGAAATCATAATATCATTGACATGACCGAACAATTCAGAGCATTTAAAGACAAGTTGCAATTGTGGAAAACCAAAATCCTTAATAATAAAACTGCTTCATTTCCTACTCTGAATCTCTTTTTGGAAGACGAAGGTTCAGATTTATCACTGGTTAAAGATGTAATTGTTAATCATTTGTATAGACTGCATATCAAATTTAACAATTATATACCAGAAGATGTTGCCAAATTAAGTTTGATACGAAAACCAATTGACATTGACGTTGGCAAGCTTCATGAAGATTTTTCAAACGTGATTGGCCTGGAGGAGCAGCTTATTGAGCTTCAGTACGACAAAATATTGCGAGGTAATTTTGAGGACAGCATGATAACTCTACCATCGTTTTGGATAAAATTGAAAAATGAAAACCTATACTAGTCATACTACTATTACTATGAAAGTATTAGTTCCATTTCCAAAGTATTAGTTCCATTTTCAACAACGTATTTGTGCGAAGCAGGTTTTTTGGCTCTTGCTGTCATAAAGACAAAATACCGTAACAGGCTCCAACCGGAAGATGATTTACGATGCTGTCTTTCCCAAATGACACCTAGATTTGTGCAACTTTCTTCTGTCAAACAAAGCCAAGGCTTTCACCAATTTATGCGAACTGTAAACTTTTATATTAATTTAAAATGTAAAAATATGAATATATAATATAATTCACTTGATGACTATATTAATTAATAATGTTATTAAAATTATTCAAATTGCTGAAGGTTTGGATGCAAGGGTCGCCAGGAGTAACGTAAACTTGAAATTTGGGTCGAGCAAAGAAAAGGTTAAGAACCACTGATTTAACCTCTCTGATTGGTTAGAGTATCGTACTTCAGAACGCCCTGCCAGATCTGACATCATATTTACAGTTTCACAGACCAAGGACTTCATACCATTCGCCGATGTTGCGACTCCCTCAAAACAACAGTACTCTGCAACTTGGTCCGTTTCCTCACTCACTCTACATTCATAAGCAAAATGTAAAGTGTTTTTTAATAAATTAGTTCGATCTATACTATGTACATATATCTTTTCTCTAATTTTTACATATTTTTCTTCTTCTCTTTTATTGTCTTGTTGTTAGTCTGTAAGGAAAATTTTTAATAAACAAGCCGTGAAGTGCGAACCTTGAGGTCCACATGGTCAACTTCCCAGTAATATCTAGATAAACATTAAAAATATTAAACAAAATAATAATTTTAAAAATATTACTACTTTAAATAATAATAATAAGAGGTATTCATAGCAGCAACAGGAATGAGTTGATATTAATCATATCATCTACGGAAGGGTTTTTTGGACTTCAATCATTTAAGCAGTTTTTTTATTAACACTAAAACACTGTAAAAACTATTAAAAATCTACTCAAATTATGCAAATATTATAAAACTTCGATTGAATTTACAACAATTTCCTTAGAATAAAAGATATAAAGTAATGTCATTCGTACGAACCCTCTATACATAATAACTTTGAATGATTTTTTATTTTTTATTCAGTTTTTTTTTATAATCATTATTATATTTTTGATGGTTTCTCTTCAAAAATTACTGAACTAAATTTTATAAACATTTATTACTGTGCAGTGCAAATCAATTTAAAAAATATTTTTTTATGAAAAAACCTTAAAACCCTAAAAGCCTAATTTTTTGCATTTTCTTTTATTAAATTAAAAAGTGGCTGAAACAATTTTTATGTAATGTTAAACAAATTGCAACAATGTTAATACACGTCTATTGACACCTTAATGATATTATATCTGGTTCGTGAGCTATAGTGAATGATAAAAATGACCTTCAAAATCATGATGACTTCTAATGATTTTTTATTTGTAATTTAATTTTTTACGTCATCATGAGAAAAAGTTTTGATGATGTGTCTACAAACATTGTTTGGAGTATATAAATTTTATAAATACTGATTACTTTATTTCGCAAATCAGGTTATAAATTTATTATTTATGAAAAAAAAATCTTATTTTTTTTAATTTATTCTCTTAAATTAAAAAAACGGCTTCAACAGTTTTTATAAAAATTCGACAGATTCACGCAAACGTTGATACGCGTCGATTGACATCTGAACAATGCAAATCGTGTGTTTGGTTCGCCAGATATAAAGCATGACAGAAATGGCCTTGAAGATCATGATGACTGTTAATGATTTTTTATTTTTTATTTGATTTTTTTTATCATGAGTAAAAAACTTTGATGACATTTTCAATAGAACTTTTTGGAGTATATAAATTATAAAAACATTGATTACTTGCACTTGTAAATAAGGTTAAAAGTTTATTGTTTTTGAAAAAACCGTTATTTTTTGAACTTTTTTTTAAAATTAAAAACGGCTTCAAGAAATTTTCAAAAACTTGACAGAATTACATAATTATTTAAACGCGTCGATTGACACCTTATTTAAGAAAATTGTACGTTTGGTTCGCGAGATATTACGCATGACAGAAATGACTTTCAAACGGGCAAAACAGCAAACCGCCCCGACCAAAGTTTCCAAAAAACTAATCAGCTCTTAAGATTGCAAAGACACTTCGATTGACACCTCAACAAAGTTGATACGACTTTGTTTACGTGAGTTATGGTCGTAGACAAAGTGTCCACGAATGTACGTACGTACGTACATACACACACATACATCTCCCTTTCTAAAAACTCTTTATATATACTCTATAGACCTCAAAACGTAAAGAAATGTTGAAAATTTAAATTTCGATTTTCGAGGCGATTACAAGAACTTCCCATATACTGGGAAGTTAATAAATAAATAAATAAATAATTAGTTTGTTCGCTTTAATTCCTTAAATCGCTTTAATTTCTTAAATCGTTTGCTCAGTTTATTCCTTAAATCGGAACTTTAGTCGCGAATACCAAGTTTACCGCGTCTGTTTTACGTACAGATACACGACTTTCGTTTCGAATGCGCCAATAATATGTATTCAAAATGAAACAATACCTTTTTAGAAATACATCCTTTAGTTATATGCATGTATTCAAATAAAACAATATTTTTTTCAGAAATATTAGCCACTTTATTTTCAATCTGTCTTCTTTCAGGTTTCGAAAACGACTAATCAATAAAATCTTGATTTGTAAACTTTTCAACTTTGGATATTGTTATTTTAATATGTCATCTTATTTTATCTGGTGTTGATTTGTTCATCTGTTATTGATTCACGCATCCATCGAGCTGTTTATGATATTCTATGATTGATCGTATTTAGCATTTGTTACAGCTCGACCGATGGGTGAATCACATCGCTTGATTCATTATCCGATGCGACATTTGCTTTGTTCAAGAGTTTGCCATCAAAAGATTGCAAATTGCTTGATAGATTATTGTCGGAAGATATTGCTGATGTAACAATATATACATACACACACACAAATGTATATATATATATACATATATATATATATATATATCACAAAAAAATTCCATATTCTCTGATGACCAAATCCCGTTAACAATATTTTGTCATAGATTTTCAATTTCGAATAGTTACAGTAGTTTGAATGTAGCAAGGCAGGGTTTTTTCTGCATCGAAATTTCACTTTTTACATTAACTAACGGGTAAAAAATTTTCACGCTTCGCTCGACAGGTAAAAAGTTATACTTTTTATTAGGTACATTAATGTCTATGTACAATGTCTAATACCTAAGCTATTTTTGTGTGGCCTACGTAGGATTATATTGATCCTGGATAGAATTTAATTGCATTTTAATGACCTCTTAATTATTATTTTGCTCACAAGGGGTTAATGGGAACCCGATTAAATTACCGCTTTAAAAGTTTAAGATTTTCAGGCATAAATGAATTATCGTTGCGTATAAATGCGCTGACAGGATTAATTTTATGCGTATGCTGATTCATTCTTTCATTAGCAGCACAAGAAATTAACTTTTATAGCAAAATGTATTCTGCTAGTGAATACTTTAAAATGGTTTTAGTCATTGGGATATGCGAAAATAATAGTGGCGGAGCAACTGCTGAATATAGGCGAAGGTATCCGAATCGAAGACATGCCCATCCAAACGTATTCCGAAGGGGATAGATCCGTAGGCGAGAGACAGACCATCTGACGCTAAGTCGTCAAAACAGTCGAAGTGACTGGCCATCGTGAACACATGCCAGCATCGACGAAAGTATGATCAGTATGCTATGTGTTGTAGCAAATATAATTTACAGTATAAGGCAAATAAGTCGACAATTCGCTCTTCCAAGGACGACAGTGGAAAGAATCCTTTAAAGGTCACATCTACATCCTTTTCATTTCAAAGTATTCACTAGCAGAATACATTTTGCTATGAAAAGTTAATTTCTTGTGCTGCTAATGAAAGAATGAATCAGCATACGCATAAAATTAATCCTGTCAGCGCATTTATACGCAACGATAATTCATTTATGCCTGAAAATCTTAAACTTTTAAAGCGGTAATCTAATCGGGTTCCCATTAACCCCTTGTGAGCAAAATAATAATTAAGAGGTCATTAAAATGCAATTAAATTCTATCCAGGATCACTATAATCCTACGTAGGCTACACAAAAATAGCTTAGGTATTAGACATTGTACATAGACATTAATGTACCTAATAAAAAGTATAACTTTTTACCTGTCGAGCGAAGCGTGAAAATTTTTTACCCGTTAGTTAATGTAAAAAGTGAAATTTCGATGCAGAAAAAACCCTGCCTTGCTACATTCAAACTACTGTAACTATTCAAAATTGAAAATTTATGACAAAATATTGTTAACGGGAATTGGTCATCAGAAAATATGAAATTTTTTTATGTGACAGGACAAAACATTGTGCATGTAAAAATTTAAGATAAAGTGGTTAGAATAAAAAAAAAATTCATAAAAAAAAATCTAACTTTAAGGGGCTATACCAATTCCAATGTTAATGTGATTCATATAAAACTTATTTGTAATAATAAAATGAAGTATTTACTATGTTGAGAAGTTTTTTTGATTGTTTAGCCGACGCAGTTTTTGAGATATGGTGTTTTCAGTAACGCAAGTCAAGCAATTTTTAAGAAAAATGAAAATGACTGTAGCAGCTAAAGGGTTAAGATTTCGACAAAATGTTACAAAACATTTTTTTTGGAAATGGCATGAGGAAGTGTGTGGTTCTGTCCGTGTGTGGTCATTACGGGACACCCTGTATATATATATATATATATATATATATATATATATATATATATTATAGAGCTGAAACGTAATCATTTTAATGAGTTTATGACAATCCAAATCAGATACATTTTTCTCACTACGGATTCATTTTGAACTCACTTATTTTTCTCTCGGAAGTCACACGGTTGATTCACTTAGAAATTTCATTGCCAAGCTGATTTGACTTCTTGTAAATGAATTTGTCGTAAATCCACCCAGTGATTGCACTCTGGGAAAAAATTTCATACGAAGGTGAGCCCGAAATGAATAGTAAAGGTGAGGTGAATTTACACTAAATTTGGGAATCAAAAATTCTTCGACCCCATTTGGTTTTGAATTTCATGCCCTTACATCAAAACATAACGCTTATTAATGTATCCTCAATATTCCCCGTTATTATTACCGCCAAAATGATGCTTCCACCTTTCATCCTTCACTAGATTGAGAAATGAATGTAACTATGGAAGGCGTTATTGTGAGATGCAATTGCTTTTAGTACCCGTGTAAGACATTGACAAGGTGATTCGCCAAACGGTTGTTGACGTTCTTCAAATTATTTCATCAACTTTAACCAAACATAAATTGCCTTATTAACATATAAATTTTAATAAGTAGCAACTGGTTAATAAAAACAATATGCATTTATGCTATTTTCAGATCGTTGGTGGTTTATCAGTGT
Source organism: Oxycera nigricornis (assembly GCA_963942545.1). Lineage (NCBI taxonomy): Eukaryota > Metazoa > Arthropoda > Insecta > Diptera > Stratiomyidae > Oxycera > Oxycera nigricornis. The sequence goes on from OZ012661.1 coordinate 72,594,972, forward strand.
TTTTTATTTGCATATCTGTGATATCATTTTGTTTGAAAACACATCCCGGTTTTCGAGTGGAGTTGAATTCTTCTTCACAAATTTTTGCACTGAAACCATTGGCAATGGAGAATGAAGCTTGGACATTACAGTCACAAATATTGGATTCGCATCCCCCAATGTACATAAACGCCTCCAACACAATTTCATCAAGTATTAAAGGTAAATCTCCAAAAAAACTTTCGATATTATACCCAATTGAAGTGCACACTGAAGAAAAAACGGTCCAGGACATCAAATCAAGGACACTGGAACGATCCGCTCTTTCACAAGTACCAGTAAGATCAAATACAACTTTGTTGAAATCTGGATTAAAAATAAACCAGTTAGCTGATATGGGCCTTTTAAAACCCAAACACATTGTGTTAGGGTTGGTTTCTGATAACCCCAATATCGAGTCATATAGTCAACCTCACAGTTCTTTCTTTTTTGTGGAACTTATATGCAACGTCTGGTTTATCTTCGAAGTGATCGTAAGGCTTATTGTAAGTACCTTTCATTAAACAAGTTTCGTGCTGCTGTTTGGATGGTGAATAAACTATTACGAATTTCATGCATGTGTGTCGTAATAATAATACAGTACGATTAAATAAATTAAAACAACGCACGTTTCGATAATTAGTTAAAAAAGAGTTTGCATGAGTGTTTTTCTGCAGCTTTAATTACCAAAAATTAAAAATTAAAATATTTTTGATCCAAAACACAGGTTTCACCAAATGTATGTAACTTTATAAGATCTCCTGTTAACATTCTGGACTTTACTGCGACTTTAAGCTTCTATACAGACGTCATCCAAATGATGGGTGAGGATGCTGGGATGCTAGAAGCGTTTTCAATTATTAGAATCTTAAGATTAGTCAAGCTTACCAGGTATTCACCGGGACTAAGAATACTTATACACACTTTCAAAGCGTCAGCTAAAGAGCTTACATTGCTGGTGTTCTTTCTCGTATTGGGCATAGTAATTTTTGCAAGTTTGGTTTACTATGCGGAAAAAATGCAGGTGAGTTTCAACCATACAAGTATTTAGTAGTAAACAACTGCGGCATTTTAGTATACATAATAAGATCAAATGCAGACAATTTTAATGAGACACGGACTATGTCATAAATATATCATGTTTGAATTTAACTGGTGAACAAAGTCTGATAGCTAGTTGAATTGTATTCAATTAATGTAATATTGTATGCTTCTATACTGCTATTGTCAAAAAACTTTGATTTTTATGTGATAAAAACAATTTTAAGCATCTGATTTTTCAAGCTTTTTTGCTACTTTTATTGAAAGCTGTGTTCAAACAAAATACCATCACACAACAGCACACTCCGACTTTAGACAACACTCACTGCTGAGACAGTCATTTTAATCGCTATATCATACGGTGACAGCGACCAGGGAGATGCAGTGTATTGGCATAACGTCAATGTCCATTTCAACCAAGTTGTCATATGATACAATGAGAAGTCACGATCTCATCCTCTCAGATCTGAATGAAATTTGACACATAAATAGCAGACATTAAAGACCTTATCATCATCTAAATATTAGACCACAACACCCCCAGATTGTGAGAAAAACAGATTTTAGTGTCTCTTATGAATTAGTAGGTTTTTACATCGGGCAAAGATGACTGACTTTAGAAATATCGTCTTCGCGAGTGTCATCAGAAGATAGCGCTTGCACTTTTGTATCTGGTAACTTGTAGCTTTACAGAAACAATATTAGATATGATATTCAAACAGTGCGTGGAAATCCTGCCAAACCATGGAAACCGTAACACGAACGCTTCGAAGAAATCTTACAGCAGTTATTCATGTAACAAAGGACGCACCGAATTACAATTAAATGATTTAGGAAGATCTATAAGTGATGTGACCTAAACTTAAGAATACAGTAATCAGTTAAAAAAGGAAACCAGAAAAAGCTGGCAGAAGGGTGAAGTTACTCTGGAAAAAGTATTCATGGTATTCATAGAATATTCGTTATCGGCCCCAGCGACGTTGAGAAAAGAGTTTTCAAGAAATTAAAATGGTTGAAAAATGCAATTGCAGTAATGAGGAACTGCTCAACGGGAAATAAAACTTTACTAAACCAGAACTATCAGGCAGCGGTAACGTCGGTATTTTTTTAGTAATAATAGTTTGAATATGCATTTTCAATAAATATCACTGCAGAAATCTTTTTTAACAAAATATTGGGGAATAATTTTTTTTACAAAAACAAGTTGGTGTATAGAATCAATTGACGCACTGATAGAGAAAGTAGATATTTTGGTCAACCCCAATACATCCTAATATACAATATGATAAAAAAACCACATAAATTTAGTGGAATTGAAAGTTAAATGGGTTTAAAATTCTCGATTTTGAAGTCTAGTAAATTTTAAATGAAAATTCGTAAAAATATCCCAAGAACCAAAAATATCGCTATTTATACAATTAAATGACACGATTAACGAGTCATCAGCGGAAAACACGCAAACTCCTAACTTTAATACTCAAACGGCAACGAAAACCATTCAGCTTGGGTAAATTGATAAAATAATTAGAGATTTCGATGGAAATGACATTATTGCACCATTCATGAATCCATATAATTTCCCTGTGCCAAAGAAAAATTTTGAAATCGAAAATAGTAGAGATTGGTGACAAACTTTTGACATTTATACAGGTAAATTGTCAATGACAAACTTACCTTTACGAGACAAGAAGACGTTCATGGTATTTTAGAAATGCCAAACATTTCTCAACTTTAGACATGCCAAGCTGATTCTACCGAATTGAACTAGAAAAAGATTCACGACTTCTTATAGTTTTTCAACCGAAAATGGTCACTGTCAATTCAAACGTCCACTTGTTGAGTTAAAAGCTTCTTCAAACAGTCACCAAAGAAGATTTACTATAGATTCGGATGATTTAAACTCAGATGTTTTTATTTATGTCGATAGCATTATTATATTTGAATTTTGCATCAATTATGATAACCAAAATTCGATAATTATTGACAGTCATCATGTAAATATAATTTTAAATTAAATGCAAAAAAAATTCCAGTTTTGGAGATCAAAAGTAATTTATTTAGTCCATTTGATAAAAAAATAACGCGTCAAAATCAAACCCTCTAAAACCACCATGAAAGCTTATCCTACTCTTTTAAACGCTGACAAAGTTTGTAAACTCATAACTTATTGTAGCTGTTATAGGAACTTCATACCAAAATTTGTTTCTTGACGATCTATTAAAAAAAATTTCAAGTTTTTCTGGAATGATTAATGTCAAGATTTCAATATTACTCTTAAAGGCAACCTAAATAAGTCACATACTCTACAATAGTTTGATGTTAATCGCCCATTTGTTTTAACAATAAATGTCACGAACCGGCGCGATTTACATGTCAAGAGAAATAGGATCCAACTAACAAACTATCGGGCAAACACTTTGAATAGAGAGAATAAGGAACCGAAATGGCCTATGCTGCCCTATAAGCGGCGGTGGAGAATTTTTACTACCCAGTAGGACCAGTAATGCTTACTGCATCGATTCCGTAATCATTCTTCGGAAGCTAATACGGATTGTTTTCGCAATACCGCATCGATTACTTTAACATGGCGATGTCATTGGCAGGATCCGTGCTAACTCCATTTCGCATTACCAGGAAGCGATGCTGGAATCAATGTTTCAGAATGTGTTCCGTAATGCTTACTTGATAATCAGTTCTGGAAGGCATCCATTCCACACAATATGTTAACATCGCTCCATTTTTGCATTACTAGGTAATGTATAGAAATTTTCAATCACTCAATGACTACTTTTCAGATTCCCTATGCATTCCTTTGGAATGCATTCTATTTTCAAACATAAGCATCGATAAAATCATGCGTTACAAAGGAATTGTTTTAAGAACGTCCGTCAGCTATACGTTACTATCGCTTCATTTTTGCATTACTAGGTAATGTATAGAAGTTTTCAATCATTCAATGATTACTTTTCAGATTCCCTATGCATTTCTTTGGAATCAATTCCATTTTCCGACATAAGCATCGATGAAATCATGCATTACCAAAGAATTGATTCCAAAAAGTCCAACTGGGTACATACGCAACTTATTTACCGAAGAGAGCGGTAATCAATCCACGTTGCCCCTTGCTTGCCCCGCAACCTAAACATTGCACCAAACTGCTTACTACTCACACAGAGAGGTGTACAATACTTGAAAAGCTCCTCACGGACGATATGCTGTGGTCAAACTAAATGCCAAATAGCACTCACACTGCATCGCCGTCCAGCCAATCCGAAATTAGGATGACGACATCGCTCGGTTCCGCGATTGGTGCATTGTACTATTGCTCGTTTTGTCTTTCGTGCTGCACGTGGTAATTTTCGGCGCGTTGTGTAAATTCGCAAAATACTCGGTGGAAATAAAACATTCAGTTGGAAAAGTGTAGTGTAATTGAGTAAAAGTGCTGTACTATAAGTCGTTTAAGTGATTAAGTAGTGAAATTGTGAACAATTATCTGTGTAAATTTCAAAAATGCGTTGCTGTTATCCTGGCTGCAAGTCTTTGCTAGGAAGCAAATCTTGTCGCGTTTCATTTTTCCGGTGAGTAGCTAAAAGTTAGTTTTATGGAAATAACACAACTTATCTGCATATAATCAATGTTTTCATTGAAAAATTCACGCGCGATGCTAAGCCATTGCTTTGTACATTTAGATCAAACTAATTGTCAAAACCAAATCATGTGCTGCTCAGCAGTCCAGAGTCGGTGCAACGCTAGAATGAATTGGGCCATTAAACATTTTGCATATCATTTCAGGTTCCCAACGTCACCAACTCGGGCTTCCGAATGGATGGAGATAATTGGAAGAGACGATCCCGCATGAAAAAAAAATTTGTGAGCTTCATTTTGAATCGGGGTATATAAATATATATAAAATATATAATAGGAGGTGACTCAAAGCTTCAAAATAGAAAAGTATGTGAGCTCCATTTCGAGGAGACAGATATGTTGAGGGGCGCAAGGTGGAAATATTTGAACCCGTATGCTATACCGAAAGCGGTATTAAATGTGGTAAGTAGATTTTTTCAGCTTTAAAAAATATTGTTATCATTATTTTTCTTTAGGAAATAGATAACTGTGATATACGTACTACACGTGAAGGAGTAAATTATCGAAATATTTTTGGAACATCGGCTGGACCAGAGAATGTATGTTGATCTATTTTATTTAAGCTACTTTTCCAATTTTAAATGTATAAATTAGTTAAATAAATTTTTGTTGTACTTCCTGTTGTTAATTCAAGGCTTTAATTTCCCAATAATTTCTTTACTCAATATAGGTTTTTTGAATGAAACCCATTTGAATCAACGATTTTCACCTACGGCACTGGTGCATTTTGCGTGATTTTCTGTCTCGTTCTACAAAAGTGGAAAATTGCTTCAATTCTCTCTACTGATTTCGCTTCCTTATTCTTTCTATTCAAGGGGCAAACATGACATCAACAAGCGTTTCATCTGAAAGAGTTGCTCGAAATACACTGGAGTATACATTTCTTTAGACCATACCATTGAATAAAGAGAATAAGGAAGCGAAATCAGTAAAGAGAATTGAAGCAATTTGCGACTTTCGTAGAACGAGACAGAAAATCACGCAAAATGCACCAATGCCGTAGGTGAAAATCGTTGATTCAAATTTGTTTCATTCAAAAATCTATATTGCCTAAAGATATTGTTGGGAAATTAAAGTTTTGAATTAACAACAGGAAGTACAACAAAAATTTATTTAACTAATTTATACATTTATAATTGGAAAAATAGCTTAAATAAAAGAACAACATACATAATTACGTGTAAAATTTACATCCCCTTAAAATTGAAAGAAAAACCGGACAGCTTTGTTTCCCTGCAAAGATTTGCATCCCGAGTAACAGCAACGCATTGTCTTCTTGATATACGGCATTCTTTCACTTTTTCACCAATGAATCACTGAAACACGATATATTGTTCTGTCGTTTTGCGATTACACACCAGTTTTTCATTAAATTGCTACTTTTCGGCGATTTTTTATAACTTTTCCGCGTCACGCTCGATCCCGCCAAAGAAATTCCGCAAAAAAATGGCCGAAACAAGAAACATATGGGACTAAGTTTGACACTCAAGTTTGACCACGGCATACTATCCGTGAGGGAATTTGTATGTATTGTACACCTTGCTGTGCAACTAGGCAGCAGTGTAGGTGAAATGTTTAGGCCACGGGGCGAGTAAGGTAAAATGTGTGCTGCTTTGCACTCTCTTGAGAGCAAGTGCTTTGAATGTAGTAAAATTGCTTCACCGCCGCTTACAGGCGGGCATAGGTGACTTCGCTTCCTTATTCTCTTTATTCAATGAACCATACTTACATACGCCAACAATTTGTTTCGTGATAGCTCATCCCAGACCTTTGGTATCTGTACACTACTAACACTCTTCACCGAAATTGACCCGGATCACACTTGACTTACTTGATGACGATTTTAATGTATTTTCAACCAAACCAAAATGAAGTGCTACGCAGATGCGATACCATGAATGAAAATAGGTTTTGATATGCTGAAAACAATCATAGCTTCAAAAAGAGGAAAGTTTAAAAAAAATGGTAATGTGACATAAGACAGGCAAAGTTAATAAAGTGTATATGGCATGCTGGACCATCTTGTTGAGATCATTTGTCCTTCAAATGATTGGAATTGATGTTGAAAACCAAAAAAAAAGTTACTAATCATTTGTCGGTAGAAGTCGTCATTAATGGTCAAGTTGGTTCCGTCTTAACAATTTTGTTACCGTCACTTTTGCCGTAGCTAATCCTGGCCATGGTTCGAGGAATCCTACTACGTTTCCACCCACGAAGAAGAACATGTAAAAAGATTTCTTAAGAAAAGGGTGCCACCAGTCCAGATCCGGAAACGGGAACTAGATGCGCGCCAACCCAAACCTACCGTGCAAAAAGAGGAGAAAATAGCCGAAATCTAGTGTCTCGTGGACAACCGATGTCCATTTTGCCACTCCACAAAGCAGAATTACACGATTATAAACTCACAACTTTTAGTTCAAATATTTTCTTAGACCTAGTTGGCAGTACCCTAAACTTACTAACAACTTACCTCGCAATCTCTTCTTCTCCAGTTGTCAAAGCCAGCAAAAACCTTTCGTCTTCTGCTGTGGCAACCATTCGTGAAGCATATCTTTCCGTCTTTAGCCAAACTTCTACTCTCCAATTCGATGAGAGTTGTGAACCCCACAGACAACTCAAGCTTCAGATCAAACAAGATCACAACACAAGATCAAGAGACAACTCCACTGGCTTTCCTTCCTTTTATATCTAGCTACCAATACGTTTTATTCCATTTTTCCTTCTTAAAAACATCATATACGTTTTTACCAGCGCAAACGACTGTTGTGGTTTCTCCCTTTTCACTACTTGTTGCTTTACCTTATTGCTTTTTACTGATTGGTGTCGAAGTTTTTTGAATTTCTGTATACATTCGTGATGCCTGCTTCTCAACGTTAAAGATTCGAATAGGCCTAACGTGATATTTAATTTGAGTCATTTTCAAGATACCATAGAATATGTTAACATCAGTTGCAATAGAAGAACTCATTACAAAGCGAAATCAGTTAATATTATTCGTAATATCTAAGTGACCATCCAATGAATTTTCAAGCAGACGAAACGGAAAGGAGACAGGTTACTTTTGTTTCGGGAAAACTAAAATAAGGAAGATTTGAAGAAACTGAGCCCAATTATTCAAAAATAAACCTTGAACTGATATGAATTCTCACAATATACGAGTGATGCAAGGGAGAGAAAAGAGTGACTAGGATGTGCGTATAAATAAACTCTTGTGAAATTTATCAGAAATGATTCAATAAAGTATATATCCAACACTTCCTCTCGCTTTCTTCATCTTTATGAAAAAAATAGTCCATAATGATCAAATAATGATTTATGCAGGTATATGTCTCTCGCTTTACGCCTTGGTCCAGCGCATCAGCCAATTGTTCTTTCGTTGACACGTCTTCGATCTCTATGAACTTCCCAGTATATGGGAAGTTCTTGTAATTGCTATGAATACTGAAATTGTGATTTTCAACATATTTTTGTGTTTTGAGGTCTTTAAAGTATATTTGAAGTGTTTTTAGAAAGAAGTATGTGTGTGTGTGTGTACGTGCGTTTGTAGACAGTTTTTTCTGGCAGCATAATTCGCGTTAACAAAGTCGTATTGATTTCGTTGAGGTGTCCATCGAAGCGTCTTTGCAATCTTAAGAGCTTATTAGTTTCAGGCAAATTTTGGTCGGGTGTTTTTATTGTTTTGATCCCTTTAAGGTATTTCATGTCTTGCACTATACCTCCGGAACCATACAGTAGATTTGGATTGTTAAGGTTCAATCGACGCCTATTAACATTTTCATGATTCTATGAAATTTTGGTTCGAAAATTGGAGTCACTTTCTAGGGTATTTAAAAAAAATTAACTTGATTTGCACGACACAGTAATCCATGTTTATCGATTTATATACTCAAAACAATTTTTGTATAAAAACAATAAAACCCTTTTTCATGACTACAAAAAAACATTAAAAATGAAAAAATTCTTTGAAAGTCATTATATAAAAAGGGTTCATACGAGTAATATTGCTTGATGTCTGTTTTTCTAAAGACATCGTTATTGTCTCAAACAAAGCTTATTAATATTTGCATAATTTAAGCAGAAGTTCAATAATTTTCATAGCTCCGTTTTTTTACTTTAATGAAAAAACTGCTTTAAATTTTAAAAAAATATTATTTTTTGATCAAATTTGCATTTGTGGTAATCAACGTTTTGAATGGCAGAATGTAAGGAAGATGAAAATATCTCATTATACAAAAGACAACATTTTCTTGATGGCAAAACATATGCATTTAAAAACAATACACCATTTATGTGTATAATGGGATAAGGTTGATATCAACAATTTTCCTTTTTCTAATGACCAACCACATACAGAGCAAAGTATATTTTAGCCTTACCGATTTCAAACCGAAGATGCCCGTGTCTGACTTCGATTGTTGGAACCCATGATTCACTAGATATTGAATTTTTATGGTTTCGTTGTTCACATGTCTACCAACCCTTTATCACCACTTCCAAAATGCTGATGCAGCGCCTGAGTGCCCGGTCTCGAGCAGCATATCGTTCCCGCGATTACGATAGCCATGCGTATTGGGTTACGTGCATGGCTTTTGCAGCGGAAGATATGCTACGTTTGGCTGCAATTCTGCTTATCATGCATATGTGCGCTCACGTCTGGATGATGCAGCATATCGTTCCCACGATTACGATAGCCATGCGTATTGGGTTACGTGCATGGCTATCGCGGCCGAAAATATGCCACGTTCGCACAAGTTCCAGACGTGGCGATATTTTCCAGTGTGCGTCTTTGCTTCTATCAGCGACTGGTGGCCGGCGACAATGTGTAGCAGAGTGCTACCGCCACAATACTCCCCCCGCAGTGGCTTGACCACGATGTTAAGGCTGGAAGCGTACGGGTGGTCGAACTCTGCGTCGTGTGCGGGTGGTTGTTCGTGTTGCCGTGAAATCGCTGCTGTGAGTCCTCGATGGAGCAACGAATTCCGGCGTGCGGAACGCGGGTTTTAGGCTGTCGATGGAGATGTTGCTTGGGCGTCCGCTGATTACCACCTTGAAATATTTGGCCTTCCTGTTCAGAACAGGGAACGGACCATCGTAAGGCGCCATGCGCGACCTGAGATCACGCAGGAAGTCGATGTCGTTGATGCTTGGCTGCGATGGGGCAAAAAACTCTCCAGGGAGCCGTAAGCTGGTTCCGTAAACTATGTCTGCGGGTGTGGAATTGGCATCTTCCTTCAGTGCCGTGCGTAGACGTAGCAGCACGAGGGGAAGTGCTTTTGTCCATTGCGGTGTTTCGTGGCAACAAATGGCGGTTTTGACCGTTCGGTGCCACGGTTCGATGATTCCGTTGGCGGCAGGATGGTAAGGATTTGTCCGCAAGTGATTGATTCCCAGAATTCGGGTCAGCTCAGCAAAGATCTGGCTCTCAAACTGGCGTCCCAGATCGGTAGTGATCCGTGCTGGCACGCCCAAGCGGCTAATCCATGCATTGATTAGTGCTTCGGCGACTGATGTTGCCGTGATGTTCTGGAGCGGAAAGTCTTCTGGCCAACGGGTGAACCTGTCAATGACGGTCAGGTAATATCGATATACTTCTTTCGACGCTAACGGTCCAATGAGGTCAATGTTGATGCGCTGAAACCTCGCGTCTGGGAGAGCATAGCGTAGAAGAGGTGACCTTACATGGCGTCCGGCTTTGTTTCGTTGGCAGGCCATGCAACTTCTGACGAAGTTGTTGATGCCCACGTGCATGGCTGGCCAGAAGTAGCGGTCGGTAATGAGCCTCTTCGTCGCGCGAATGCCCGGATGTGCAAGACCATGCATCATGTGCATGATGGTGGACCGGAAATGCTGTGGTCCGTATGTTCGGATCTTGTCCGTGACGACGCAGTGCAGCGGTACGTTAGAGCCAGCTAACTCTTGCTTCTTCCATTCCAGCCTCTTCGTTTGGTCGGCGAGCAATGCCTTGAGTTCTGGATCCTCTTTTTGAGCTGAAGCGAGAGAAAGGAAGCCGAGTGTGCTGACAGTACTTACTCGAGACAATTAATCTGCGATGGTGTTATCCCTGCCTGGGATATGGTGAATGTCAACTGTGAACTGGGATATGAAGTCTAGTTGACGTTGTTGCTTTGGCGACGCCTTCTGCGACCGCTGATGGAATGCGAACTGCAGTGGCTTGTGGTCCGAAAACACCGTGAACACTCTACTCTCAAGCATGTAGCGGAAATGTCTTATTGCTTCGTGGATTGCCATTAGTTCTCGGTCGTAAGTACTGTAGCGTCGCTGGGTGTCGGTAAACCTTCGCAAAAAGAAGCCAAGGGGTGATGTGCCGGCTTTCGTGGTCTGGTGTAGGACGGCTCCAAGGCCTTCGTCTGAAGCGTCCACGGATAGGGATCAGGTTACTGATGGATCAGGGTGCGCGAGCGATGATGCCTTGCTCTGATCTGCTTTGCACTGCTCGAACGCTGTTGTTGCCTCATCTGTCCATGTCAGCTCCGTCTTGTCCCATTTTTTATTTGCGGCTATCAGCTTTTGCAGTGGACGTTGGCTTTGCGCAGCGTGCGGCAGAAATCGTCTGTAGAAATTGAGCATGCCTAGGAAGGATTTCAGTTGTAACACGCGAATCGCGGATATGCCTTCTTTCTTCTCAGGTAAAGGTTTCAATCCGTTTGCCGAGATAGTGTGACCCAAAAAACGTATTTCCTTCTGTGCAATTTGGCACTTGTTGATATTAATGGTCAGCTCATATTTCTTTAGACGATCGAAAACTTCTGCGAGGTGATGTTGATACGCCTTGTGATCTGGCGAGTACACTAGGATGTTGTCTAGGTACACAAATACGTGGTTGAGCCCTCGTAGAACCTCGTGCATGAAGCGCTGAAATGTCTGACCTGCGTTGCATAGTCCAAACGTCATGACGACAAATTCGTATAATCCGAACGGCGTAATGATTGCTATCTTCGGAATGTCGCTTGGTTCGACCGGTATCTGATGAAATGTCTTCTGTAGGTCAATTACAGTAAAGACCTTCATTTCGTGCAACGCAGTGGTGCTGTCCTGCAAGAACCTGATCGGATAACGATCTGGAACTCTCCAACCAGGAGATTTATGACATCGCTGAGGTACCCAAGGTCGACACGATAGTCGTAACATCGATCCAGAATCTCGTCGCGAGATCTGCATCCTGGCGTGAGAGCCCTTGGGTCTGACAGCCGTTTTATCCAAGCAAATTATATTTCGAGCTTTGCGGCCTTACGGCCTTCATTCCTTCCGAAGCGTTCTTGTATCTGAATGGGAATGTGTACATTCTGGATATGCATGGTTTCCCGATTATATACCATGTATATAGGCGGGCAACCAACAAGATTATTGACTACGTCGCGAAGATGAATTGGAAAAGATCGAGCGAGCTGTGATGCTACTCATTCGCGAGGTTTAAAGCTGATCGAAATGACCGCGACCGTTATTGCTATTGGTGGTTGAACACATAACATTAGAGTCCGACATGGTTTAGGCTTTAAATGATATGTATATGTATTATTATTTAGATTCTTTTGTAAGCCCTATGGACTAATTATAATTATAATTAAATATATTTACAATGTGAGTCGACTTCTGTTGACAGATATGGGCTCACCTTTGGTCTGTAGGGTAGAATAGTTGCATGCGGGACCGTGTGAATTTCAAATTGTTTTCAAATTTTTCAATTTTTGTTATTTAATACTGATACTGAAAAGTTAGAACAAAGGCAAAATATGTAAAAAAAAATTAAATAAAGATGAATAAACTTTGAGTGCCCTAGTGGCCATTTAGTTTGTAAGCAGATGATAGTCTTCTAGCTTTAAGGATTTTGACATGTAGATATAATTTATGAACAATAATTTTATTTATTTTAAAACTAAAACTAAAATTATAAAATTCCGTTTTTAAATGTAGAATAAGTGAGGAAACGGACCAATTTGCAGAATATTTTGGTTTCAATGGGAGTCGCAACATCGGCGAATGGTATGAAGTCCTTGGTCTGTGAAACTGTGAATATGTTGTCAGATCTGGCAGGGCGTTCTGAAGTACGATACTCTAACCAATCAGAGAGGCTAGAGTTCAATTGATGATGAAAAAAGCCGAAACAGAAAACACAAATTATATCAGTAAACATATGAGAGTGCCTTAATACGAATCCGGGGACACGAAAGACACGTGTGGCTATAGCCACAATGTGACGCTCAAATTTAAGTTTCGGGTCAAAAATCACTTTTAGATCTTTAATATCAAAAACAGGCTTAAGTTAAATATGGTGTAATATATAAATATGATTAATTGGACTGGGCTGTAAGGAGAAGGACATTTTTTGATTTTTCTGAACATTAATGGAGAGTAAACTAGTTTGACTCCAAGAATCAATCGCGTCCAGATCCTTTTGGTGAGCAGTACAATCTTCTTCTTAGCGAATAACTCGGTAAATTTTTAAGTCTTCAGTAAACAGACGACATTGAGGCGCTGCAACGCCTGTCTGGCCCGGGGCCTACGCTGTAATCTAAAGAATTAATTATTGTTAACTTCCCAGTATTTGGGAAGTTCTTGTAATCGCCTCGAAAATCGAAATTGAAATTTTCAACATTTCGTTACGTTTTGAGGTCTAGAGAGTATATATTTAGTGTTTTTCAAAAGGGAGATATATGTGTGTGTGTACGTACGTACGTATGAACGTTCGTGGAAACTTTTTTCTACGACCATAACTCACGTAAACAAAGTTGTATCGCCTTTGTTGAGGTGTCAATCGAAGCGTCTTTGCATTTTTAAGAGCTGATTGGTTTTTGGTAAACTTCGGTTCGAGGGCTTTGCTGTTTTGCCCGTTTGAAGGTCATTTCTGTCATGCAATATACCTCACGAATCAAACATACGATTTCCTTGATCAAGATGTCAATCGACGCGTATTAACATTCATGTTATTCTATCAAGTTTTTAAAAAATGTCTTGGAACCGCTTTTAAATTTTTTAAAAAAAAGTGCAAAAAATTAGGTTTTTTTTTCAAAAACAATAAATTTTTAAACTTATTTTCAAGTCAATGTAACCAATGTTTGTATAATTTATATACTCCAAACAATGTTTGTAAAAACAACATCAAAACTTTTTCTCATGGTTACGTTGAAAATTAAATAAAAAATAAAAAATCATCAACAGTCATCATGATCTTCAAGGTCATTTCTGTCATGCGTTATATCTCGCAAACCAAACATACGATTTGCATGATTGAGAGGTCGATCGACGCGTATTAACATTTTTGTTAATCTGTCGAATTTTTAAAAAATCTTTGGAGCTGTTTTTTTAATGTAAGAAAAATAAGTACAAAAAATTAGGTTTTTTCAGAAACGATAAATTTTTAACATGATTTGCGAGGTATAGTAATCAATGTTTGCAAAATTTATATAATCTAAACAATGTTTGTAAAAACAACATCAAAAATTTTTCTCATGATTTCGTAAAAAGTTAAATAAAACATAAAAAATCATTAACAGTCATCATGATCTTCAAGGTCATTTTTATCATTCACTATATCTCACGAACCAGATATAATATTTGCATCATTAAGGTGTCAGTTGACGTGTATTAACATCTTTGTGAAGTTTTTAACATATTAAAAATTCGTTCCAGCCGTTTTTTTAATTTAATAGAAGAAAATGCGAAAAATTATGGTTTTTTCATTAAAAATATTCTTTAACCTGATTATCATAGCACAGTGATACCAGTTTATAAAATTTATACATTATTATCAGTTTTGAAGAGAAACCAGCAAAACTTCCTTCAAAGATTATGAAAAACTAAATTAAAAATAAAAAATCATTCAAAGTTACCATTTAAAGAGGGTTCTTACGAATGATATTACCTTATATCGCTTATTCTGAATAAATTGTTGTAAATTCAATCAAAGTTTTAAAATATTTACATAATTTAAGCAGATTTTTAATAGTTTTTATAGTCTTTTAATTAAAAAAAACTGTTTAAATTTTGAAAACCAGCAAAATTTCAATCAAATTTGCGTTTGCGGTAATCAACGCTTTGAATGGTAAAATGTTTTGTAGTCAATACTTTGCAAGATCATATGCTTTAAAAAGCTTGCATCGAATAAAAAATTGTAGTTTTTAGTAGATTCATTCTTTAGTAATCGTAAGATTTCAATAACCATCATCATGTGTAATACATTTTCCTTTTTCATGCAATTTAACCTATTTTTCACTGCATATACAAAAAATTTCAAGATCAAAAAGGCCCCCACCGATTTATCTGCGTAAATATTCAATCTGTCCTCATCGACCAAACACCTTACGTAATCAATGGACCCTCCCGTAGACAATATGATTCATATTAACTCATTCCTGTTACTGCTATGAATACCTCTCATTGTTATTACTTAAATTAGTATGATTTCCAAAATTATTATTGTGTTTAATGTTGTTGATGTTTATGTAGATATTACTGCGAAGTTGATCGTGTGGACCTCAAGGGTTGCACCTCGCGGCTTGTTTGGATTTCAGTTGGGTCAGTGGAGATAAAATCAAAAATAGGTGGAAAACAAAAAGGAATATTAAAAGATATTGGGAGAGTGGAGGCAGGATATATTGACGAAGAAAACTGAGCAAATATCTCGCGGATTTTTTTCAGGAGTCGAACCTTGTTTACCGTTGCAGGAAAAAAGTATTAAGAATATTAATATAATATAATAAATAATATATAATATATAATATTAACGTTTTTTTTTTGGTTAGAAGCCAGATAATTTTTAATATTACCGAAGTAGTCACGCATAGCTCTTTTAATTTCCAGTTTGCCTGAAGCACGATGTTTTGAAAAGGCAGTATATTTTTCCGGAGTTTTATTCGATTTGTAAAGCCGAAAAGTTCGGTTTTTTAATTTCAAGATAGCTAAGACATTACGAGTTAGCCAGGGATGATCAGTAACCGCAGTACGACTATGGTGGGGAGTGACACAGAAGATGCGGTCATAGAAAAAAGGATAGAATTTAACGAGAGAATCTTCACAGTCAAGTCTGTCAAAAAAGATGACCAGTTAACCGATTTGAGATCTTCCGGCGAAGCAATGTAATTCAACTTCTAAAAGTTAAATTAAAGTTGTCTGCGCCTATTCTGAGCTTTGGGCCAACAAAAAAAAAGAGTTCAAACAACGAAGGTGGATGATGGGGGTCCGAAGGAACATAGGTGAGAAGGAAAGTGGTTAAAGTTGAGTTATCAGGAACAATATTCTATCGGACAAGGTCGAAACTCGACCGTTCAAGTTCAAAACATGGTTGAACTGGTAAAACCTGACAATGACACAAAATTGGAGAGAAGGTTCAATGATCGATTAGAAGAGATAATTTTAATATGAGGAAAAATGTGCAAATCAATATAGGGATGATTGAAATGACTGCAGATGATAACACGAGACGGCGTGAAAAAGGAGAGGCAAAACGAGGTTACAGACTCGAAGAAAGACTTATAGGGCTCAAGAGGAGATTAGCAAGGGACGTAGGTAGAAGATATATACAATGGAGAAGACGGGTCAGCAAATGACAAAAACATATTTTATCAGTGGAGGAAGGTGGAAGTCTTCGCAGAGAGCGCTGGAAAGAATACTTTTCACTGCTATTAAGGCTCCACCACCACCATTTTTATTAGATAGGTGAAGATTGCGATCTTTACGATATAAAGTACAATAAAGCAAAAGGTCAGAGTTAAAGATTCCAGAACGTAGCCAGGTTTCTGTCAAACAAATGAAATAGTCGTTCGCCAAAAGATTAAGATGCTGCACTTTGGTTCGTAAGACACGTACGTTTTGATAATAAATACTATTTTTTACATATATTAGGATATGAAGCACTTGCAGATGATTTTCCACTTGGCCAGAAGTCACTTTTGAGACGTGACTTGTATGGGAGGCACGTTAGTTTTGAATGAAGCAATAACCTTATTTGCAATATTGTCCTTTGTAAGTTTTTTGCAATTAAGGAAGAAGGGAGTAGTTTTAAACCTGTTAATAAACTAAGTTTGTACGTCATTGCTCGGGGTGTCGTATGTCAGCCGAGAGATTAGAATTAGAATCGATGAAACAACAACATGCAATGTCGGATTCATAGATAGAATCGACTCCAAATACTGTTGCTCAGCAGTAGTAGCAACGTCCGTTGTAGACCCTGGCTCAGCGGTAGCCACAATGTGTTATGACAAAGATGGCTGCAGCAGTAGTGGCGCGAGTAGAGTATCAACCTATTCACACAAAACGTAAGCAGAAAAAAAAGGTTCGGATGCCGTAAGTGGTGACTAGAGCCCGGCAAGTGGACGCAATTCAGATCCCGGAGTTGTTGGCTAAATCCGTGAAGATTTTGAAACAGCAAATGAAGTAGGCGCGTTTGTTGAAGCTGTAGGTGATACCAATATCGTACTAGAAGCCGTTGAAAAAGAAGTATTACTTTATGGTGCTGGGCTTTCTAGCAAGGTCAGTTTAATTGACGTATTAATGTAATTCATTCGTGAATTCAGCGAAACACGTGAAGCGGAGTGCCGGTGTAAAAATTTTATAACGTCAATTAGGGTAATATTTTTGCACGCATCACAACGTTAGTGTGCTTGGCAATAACTTTAACCAACAAGGAGTTGACGTTGATGCACTCAGCGTGGAAAGCTTTGCCGCAGTAACTATTCCAAACAATTTTTTTAGAGGGATTAGATTCTGAAATGTTACACTTTATACATGTGAGACCAAAACAAGGCGAATCAAGAACCATGACATAAAAGGGTTAGTGTTTACAGCGAAGCACTAAAAAGATTGTCTTTATATATGCTTTAAAACGGTTTAGTCAATATCATAGCCGGAATGCTGGAAGATGGCCGGATTGTAAGAGGTTAGTAGAACCGAAATGAGCGATAAGCAAAAGTACGATATTTGAAATGAATAGAAGGTTAAAGGACTCTTGAATTCAAGCTTTCGAGTTGCTTGCACACATTCGAGGTCCAGACCTAATAGTCACTATCTCGGTGAAAGTAATAGAGATGAGCTTGAAAAGCCATTAACCCTTTCTAACAGTTGCGCAACCGCAGGCAAAACCAGTGGAAATAGACTGATAGGCGATATTCGATTAAATACAACGTAAATTCCGGAAAGAAGGCGGCGACAAAATACAAGTCATCCGATCATGGCACTGAACTCAAGAGGATTTATTTTGCTCTTATTCTTTTGTCTTTATTGGTTTGTTTCTTTTGATTTGCTTTCTCTCCCTCACTTGTAGCATTATCTGGTCCAATGTCCAATGTTCAATGCTACATTAGTAACATTTGGCTTTCCGTTTTCTAGGCTTGTTTTGAATTTTATCGGTCCTTTTACTATTGCTACTTTATTATTGCTACTTACTGCAAGCCTTCACCTTGAGCTGAGTCATCAGTATAAGCTTAAAGACTTATGAGTAATCCTTCCTGATCCATTAGTCTATGTTTGGTTTGCTCACCTCGAGGTGCTGCGTACAACGCCAACCTTACGAGCGATGTTACTCGAGTCACATAGTCAGATATGTTTTCTTCCTGACCGATTTTGCAATTGATGAATTTCTTCAATGATATTGTGCTGATTGCCCTTTTTGCTTAGCGTGAACGCTTTTGTGCCGCTTCTACATTTCAGCTGCAGTTGAACAGTTTGTGAGGTACATGACTGATCTAGCTCCAAACCTCTCATGATGAACGCTTTGATTTTAGCATTTTTACTATCTCACCCTTCTGGATTTGATTCCAGCCGTATAGGCTTCAGCTTGTGTTCTTCCGTTAAAATTTTCATTTGTAGCTTCCAAAACTGATAGTTAGGACCATTGGTGTTGTTGGTTGGTTGATTGGTTGGTTGTAGTAGCAGCCCTTTTTATCAAAAAGATGGCTCCCTAAGGCCAAGATAGGCCCATTGTGATACCACAAAAAGATAAGGGCGGCACTAGAACCTGTGAGATTACGAGAACCATTTCGATTTTCATATTAAGCCGGCTATGCAGCCAATATTTAAATCAGCTACTTCTGTCAGGCTGTCTAGTAAGGGTGAGCCTAAGGTTTTCATGCGTTTCCTGTACAATGCCGGGCATTCACACAGAAAGTGTTGGACTGTATCTTCCTCTTCTTCCGATCTGCAACTCCGGCCCAATCTTTCCACATGCCTGCCAATTAGACAATACCCCGCCACGCCAGTATGGGCACGATGGAACTCAAGGTTTCACGACTCGTGTTCAGGAGCTGCTTGGTGAGTCTCGCTAAGGCATCTGCTTCGCAATTTCCCGGTATATAACTATGTCCCGGTACTCATTGTAGAGTCACTTCACCGTGAAGTGACATCACGTTCAGTTGTGTACTACGTTCCATAACCATCATGGATGAGGTGTACACGTTGGACAGTGCTTGGATAGCAGCTGGACTGTCAGAGAAAATATTCCGGTTTTTTGCGGAAATTTTCTGATTTCTCAGCCAGTCTACTGCTTTGTATATTGCAATGACCTCTGCCTGAAAAACACTACAGTGGTCTGGAAGCCGGAAGGATATTTTCAGGTCAAGCTGCTCTGAGAAAACACCACAGCCAACTTTTCCATCCATTTTGGAGCCATCAGTGTATATGTCGACCGATTTCTGCATCCCCCCTCTTTCTATTGCGCAGTCATCCCTGCTTAGGATGACCCTTTGTCGCGTAAGGCCTCGGTGATTGCAATAGCTGCAGTTCTTCTGACCCTGTTTTGCAGGTTTGCATTGGATGTTTTGTCATCGCGGGCCACCAAACAACTACGCCGTACAGAAGGATTGGTTCCACTATCGCCGTATATAGCCATGATACGATTTTGGGTTTCAATCTCCACTTTTTCGCAATGGCTTTTTTGCAGCAGTAGATTGCGCATGCCGCTTTTTGCGTTCTTTCTTCTATGTTCGCTTTCCACACGAGCTTGGAGTCCAGAATTAGACCCAAATACTTAACTTGATGAGACGATATGAGGCTTATCTCAGCGAGTTTGGGTGGGAGAAATCGTGGAATTTAGTGCCTTTTTGTGAACAGCACAAATTCCGTTTTCTGCGGATTAATCTTCAGACCACACTCTTTGCCCTGCTTGCTAAGATTACTCAGGACAAAGTTAAGTCTTTCAGATAGGGTGTTAACGAATTTGCCCGATATTCCTATTGCAACATCGTGTGCATAGGCTACGACTTTGCAACCAGTCGCTTCTATTGTTGACAGGAGTTTGTTCACCACTAAGTTCCATAGAAGGGGTGATAGCACTCCACCTTGCGGGTGCCTCTACACGTCCTCCTTCTTAGTGTGCAGTTAATGCTGTTGCTGCTTAGCAGTTGTGCGATAAACCTAATCAGGTTATCATCAGAATTGTTTTCCTCGAGTGCCTTCTCAATAGCCTTGTGGCTGATATTGTTGAAAGCTCCTTCGATGTCTAGAAAAACCGCTTGCGTATATTTTTTGACGCTTAGGAATTTTTCAATGAGCGTGAGCGAGTGAATTGCTACCATTGGTGTTGTAAAGTCATTAAATCTGTATTAGTTTACGCTAATGAGATTGATAATTATTTCTTATTAACTTCCCAGTATATGGGAAGTTCTTGTAATCGCCTCGAAAAGCGAAATTGAAATTTTCAACATTTCTTTATGTTTTGAGATCTATGGAGTATATATAAAGTGTTTTTAGAAAGGGAGATGTATGTGTGTGTGTGTGTGTGTGTGTACGTACGTACGTTCGTTCTTGGACTCTTTTTTCTACGAGCATAACTAACGTAAACAAAGTTTTATCGACTTTGTTGAGGTGTCAATCGAAGCATCTTTACAATTTTAAGAGCTGTTTCGTTTTTGGAATACTTCGGTCTGGGGGGTTTGTTGTTTTGCCCCTCTGAAAGTCATTTCTGTCATGCGTTATATCTCGCGAACCAAACATACAATTTGCATGGTTAAGTTGTAAATCGACGCGTCTTAACATTAGTGTAAATGTGTCAAATTTTGAAAAAAAATCGTTGTAGCCGTTTTTTAATTTAAGAAAAATAGTGCAAAAAATTTGGTTTTTTTATAAACAATAAATTTTGAACCTAATTCACGAAAGACAGTATTGAGTTTTTATAAAATTTATATACTCCAAGCAATGCTTGTTAAAACAACATCAAAACTTTCTCTAATGATTACGTAAAAAAATAAAATAAAAAATAAAAAACCATTAACAGACATCATGATTTTCAAGGTCATTTCTGTCGTGCGTTATACATATCTCGCGAACCAGACATACAATTTGCATGGTTGAGGTGTCAATCAATGCGTATTAACATTTGTGTGAATCTGTCAAATTTTAGAAAAAAAATGTTCGGAGCCGTTTTTTAATTTAAGGTAAAAAAGTGCAAAAAATTAGTTTTTTTTATAAACAATAAATTTTTAACCTGATTTACGAAAGACAGTATTCAATTTCTATAAAATTTATATACTTCAAGCAGTGCTTGTAAAAGTACAATCAAAACTTTTTCTCGTGATGACAAGAAACATTAAATAAAAAATAAAAAAATAATTAACAGTCTTCGTGATCTTCAAGGTCATTTCTTCCATTCACTATATCTCACGAACCAGATATAATATTTGCATCATTAAGGTGTCAATCGACGTGTTTTAAAATCTTTTTGATTATTTAAACATTATAAAGGTCTGTTTCAGCGGTTTTTTAATTTAATAGAAAAAAATGAGAAAACATAGGGTTTTTCCATAAAAAAATATTTTTTTAACCTGATTTGCACAACACAGTAATAAATGTTTATAAAATTTATACATTCCTATCGTTTTTTGAAGAGGAACCAGCAAAACTTTTCTCATGATTCTGAAAAAAATTCAATCAAAAATAAAAAATCATTCAAAGTTACCATATGAAAGGGGTTCTTCCAATTGATATTACCTTCTATCTTTTATTCTAAAGAGTTTGTTGTAAAGTCAATCAAAGTTGAAAATGTTTGGGTAATTTGAGCAGATTTTTAATAGTTTTTGCAGTCTTTTAATTAAAAAAGCGCTTTAAATTTTGAAAACCATCAAAATTTCAATCAAATTTGTATTTGTGATAATCAATCATCATCACCCATCCACCAAAAGCCTTACGTAATCAGTGGATGCTCCCGTAGATGATATGATTATTATTAACTTATTCATGTTACGGCTATGAATACCTTTCATTATTATTATTTAAAGTAGTAGTATTTTCAAAATTATTATTGTGTTTAATATTTTAAATGTTTATCTAGATATTACTAGGAAGTTGACCGTGTGGACCTCAAGGGTCGCACTTCGCGGCTTGTTTTATTTTTAAGTTGATCTTAAAACATGTAATACGCAATAAAAACTCGATGTTTGATTATAAGTCAAATATAAAAAAACACGTATAAAAGTGGAGGAATTAGCTGAAATTTTACGAACCCTTACAGTTCATGAGCTCCAACAATTTCACCACTGGTGGTTACGTATTTAATGGTCGCTCCTTGATTTATTACACAAATTCATTGTTAATTATTTCTGAATGAATGTTTCTTTTGGAATTATAAGAAAGCTGTGATGTTTATTCGAAAGGAACTTAAAATATCTGATTTCAAAAAGCAATGATTGGCATAAGTGCAAATTAGATAGAAGTGACTTTTCTAATGGTTTGTAGTATTTGAAATTCACAAATAGTTTCCATTGCAGATATTTTGATCAAAATGGAATTTTTAACAGAAAGAAAACCTAAAATTTTGGCACTTTCAGTAAATATTTTTGAAATTTGACTTAATCATATGTATGCTGAGACTTTTTGATTGATATCTTAACAACACAATTATTTTGATTGGTTCGTGAGATAAAGTGTGTTACATAACTGACCTTGGAGGGGCTAAAACAAAAAAAACACGTGACCGCAATTTTGCAAAATCTAATCAAGTCGTGAAATTTGCCGCCGCGATGAAGTCCATGCAACTGTTTCTACGTTAGTTATGCTCGTAGAACAATCTGTCCACTCACGTACGTACTCATACACACATATATAAACTTGATTCCAAAATAGTTTAAGTGTACTCAAAACACCTCAAGACCTCAAAAATGATTGAATTGAATTGAAAATTCCAATATCAATTTTTGCGGTGATTACACGAAGCTTTCAATATCCTGGAAGTTAATTCTCCAGAGGGTTCTATGACCATTAACAGCAATAAAGTTTCATTTATAACGGATGATCAAAACTTTGAAATAATGCTTTGAACCAATTATCAATTATCTCCAACTGGAAATAATTGGAGCAGAATAAATAAAATAGCCAATTAAACGCAGAATAACAACAAGTTATTCAAACTCTTAAACGAGAAAATCATTTTTGTTATTAACAAGTTGATATGCTCACTTTGACAGATGTTGTTACACATTAAATAAAATTGACGTTGGAAAACCCGATTTATACAAACACTGAATGGAATGGTGCGACTTTTGAGGTCCACACGGTCAACTTCCCAGTAATATTTACATAAATATTAAAAATACTAAACACAATAATAATTATGAAAATAATACTTCTTTAAATAATAACAATGAGAAGTACTCATAACAGTAATTGGAAAGACTTAATATTAATCATATCACCTACGGGAGCGTGCATTGATTATTTTCATATGTAAGGATTTTAGTGGATGAGGTGTTGATTGAATATTTACGCGAATCAATCTTGTTCAGGTTCATCAGGTTGCAAAGCCTTTTCAGCGTTTTTGAAGTGAAAACTTCTTTAGCCGCGTTGGGCATTTTTTGGTAGAGGAAAATGTTATGGGTTCGTGTCAACGACATGCTTATGACTGGCGCACGCACTCTATCTCTATAGTTTCCCTTATGTAACCTGGTATATCCCACTTTTTCTCCTCCTTCCAGTTTGTCTTTTTCCGTCGATATGCTATTTTTTAGTTTAATACCGCTCTTTGGTACCACTTCGATGTTGTATTTTTTAACATGCGTTTCAAGTCCCTGTGCACATCCGAGAATGATATGAAGAAGTCTGGGTGTGCCAGACGAAACGGTTTTTGAATTTAACTTAAATCATCAATCAATATAATGAAACGGCAATCTAAATTTGTTTTTCTATTGTGAATAAATAATGTTTATGAATTTTAATAATGTTTAAAAATCATTATTCAATTATTGGCGCTTCAATGCGTCTCGAACGTATAACAATGCTAAGCGTTTTGCGCATGTCATCATTCGATTTTCACATTCTTGAGATCTACCAAACCGGTTGTTGTAAATAATGTTAGGAAAATCAAACATCGTTTTTAAATCTTGAAAGTTTTCTTCAACTGAAAACGCTTTTTGTGGAATGTAAGACGACCTTCAGCAAAACAAACTGAAAAAATATGACCAAATACATACATTTGCTTAATGAACGGCGACGCTATACACACGAATGATCCTCAGACAGAAAGCTATCAAACAACACCGAACCAGTGAACACACAATCCACATGAACGGTATAAAGTGTGAATGAAAATATTCCTAAATGTGGTGAAATTTGATGATAAGCTTCCAAAAAAGAAACTAATACACTTGCATCAGTCCTAGATATGAACCTGGGACTCCCGCGTGCAAAGGCAAATTGCCACCGCATGTACTATTCAGCTCATAGAAAATTAGGGTTTCTATCTTGGTACTCAAGGCTAGTATACCATTGGTATTTATTGCTGTGTGAACGTTCAACGATGTGTATGTATTGGTAAGAAAATCTACCCAGTTGGACTTTTTGGAATCAATTTTTTGGTAATGCATGATTTCATCGATGCTTATATCGGAAAATGGAATCGATTCCAAAGGTGCATTTCTTTGGAATCTGAAAAGTAATCATTGAGTGATTGAAAATTTCTATACATTACCTAGTAATGCAAAAATGAAGAGATGATAACATATTGTGTGGAATGGATGCCTTCCAGAACGGATTACCAAGTAAGCATTACGGAACACATTCTGAGGCATTGGTTCCAGCATCGCTTCGTGGTAATGCAAAAGGGAGTTAGCACGGATCCTGCCAATGAAATCGCCATGTTAAAGTAATCGATGCGGTATTGCGAAAACGATCCGTATTAGCTTCCGATGAATGATTACGGAATCGATGCAGTAAGAATTACTGGTCCCACTGGGTATTTTCTATTATTTTCTTCTATATTTTCCGGAAAGATTTTCACAAAAAATACATTCCAGCACATATTTAGGATATTCTCTTTCCATTGATGTATTTTTTACGAAAATCGGTCCAGAAACAACGGCTTAAATGGTACCACAAAATTCATGTTTACCGCGGCGACGCTAAATACAATACACACGAATGGTTCCCAGAGAGCAAGCTATAACACAACACCGAACCAGTGAACGGCTAAATACAAAACAACATGAACGGTGTAAAGTGAGAATGAAAATATTGCTAAATGTAGTGAAATTTGATGATTTAATAGCTTCCAAAAATGAAACTAAACCACTTGGAACAGTCCTAGATACGAACCTGCGTGAGTTATATTATTTAGTCAATACGGAAAAGAAATATAAAATAAAATGCACGATTATTTGAAACCAAATTTTATTTAATCCAATCGTCACGATCCGGCAAGAACTCAACTCAAACTGAATCAAAAGTGCTAATTGCAACTTTCCCATGAGCTGCTTGTTTTAAAATATTTGCCTAAGTGTTTTCCCAGATGGTTCAGGTAACGTCACGTTGCTTGAAGCATCTGTGGTGTACATTGTCCCAGACGGTTCAGGTAACGTCACGTTGGTCACGTTGCCTGAAGCATTTGTGGTATACATAACCCCTCCTCGGTTGGAGTAAGACTTCTCCGGAAGTCTTTGATTTAAAATTTCCTTTTTATTTATTATCTTGAATTGAGTTCTTTTACCTTTTTCCAAATTATTACAACACCTATGACTATTACAATAATGATTGTCAATGATAGGCTAATTCCATATGAAACATTTCTATGAAATTTTAATTCTTTGATTTCTTTTATATTCTCAAAATGTTTAAATACAATATTATCAAAAGTTACTGCTTTTACATAAGACTGATTTAAGTTATTGTTTGGATAAAAATATTTATCTCTTATAGTTTTCTTCTGATTATAAAAGGTCTCTTCATACATTTTAATTTCGCAATTATAAAATGAGATCAAATAATTTTTAATTAACGTTATATTTCTGTCATCACAATTTTGAATTATCTTTTCCTTTTCAGCATTTTTTATTAATAACGTTTCATCGTCTAGAACTTCAATTTTTGTTTTATTGTTATATCTTAATTGACACTTATTTTTGCAAACACAATTTTTACTGGGTTTCAATTCTTTTAACATTAAATTTTCTTGATATGTTAGGACTCTGCCTTCAATTTCTACAATTTGTTCATTATTTTCTTCTATCTCTAAAAAATTCTTATTTGGTAACGGTGTAACTAATTTTCAATCAGTTTGAACATAACTTTGGGGTATCTTGATTGCAATTACTAAGAGTTCATCTTTATATTTCATAATTCCTAGTTTTGTCAATTTTAATTTATAAAAATCGATATTATACAATCCTAATTCTTCTGCTGTTAGTATACTTGGATGTACAATATTATGCTTTGCCGATGCAATATTATCTTGTATTTGGCTTACTTTATTCTCTAAATATCTTAATTTTATCATTTGATCTAAGTACAAAGATTTTCTCACAATTTCATTACTTTGTTTTCTAAGTTCATCGAATGCTTTTGTCATTTTAATTCTGTCTTCTTCTATTGCTTTTTTTAGTATATTCATTGTATCGTTAAAATGTGTATTTATTGTAATTTGTTTGTTGACTGTAGTTATAACGTTATGGTTATTTTCATCCACTACCTTTAAATGTTCTAATATCTCCTGTCTGTCGTCATCGTTCATTGTTCCTAATAACCATTTTTGTACTGTACCTCCCAAATTTATTAAACCTCTTTTCATTCTTATATCGTTGGGCATTATGGACTTGATTTTTGCTCTAATTGTATTAATTTCAGTTTGTATTAAATTTTTATTGTCTATGTCGAATTGGTTTACGTTTTCCTCGATTTTTGTTAGTATATGGTTTATTTCCTTAGGATCAATAATGTGTAATAACGTATTTGTTCGATTAACTATTTCTACTTCTCGCAGATTAATCTGTATATACCCTGCTTCTTCGTATATTGGATTAACTTGTAGTAGCCCTAGTGTTATTGGTGTCGTCATGAGGAATATCATTATGATGCTGAATATCTGTGGATTTCAATGGTCTTTTAATATTTGTAACATGAACATTTTTCAAAGATTTTATTCTATAGTAGGGTTCATCTTTGTGTCTAAGTCTTTTATAGTTTCTAATAGGTCCTACTAATCTATTTTCTGTATAACTTTCCCTATTCTTATTTCTTTTCTTGATTATACGATTTTTTGTTTTTTTTTTCTTGAAGTTTTTCAACTTGTACATATTCTTTAGCTTCCTTAGGGGTACACCTAATTGTCGAATGATACCGTTCGTTATAGTTTCCTATAGCCATCTGTATCTTCATTTCTACTGAAAGTTCACTATCCTCAATACCTGTTATCTTTTCTAAGAGGGTTGAGTGTAGTCTCTCGATGTCAGCATTTCCAGTGTGACTATTTGGCTTTGTATGATGAACCTCAACATTTTCTGCTTTAAGGTACTCCATCAATTGCTCCGCTCTGAATTCATTGTCCATTACTAATTTGTTTGGTCTTCCGAATTTAGCGATATGTTCCATTATGAGAGCTTTCTTCGCTCTCCAGTTTCGATCTGTTATGCAATAAGCTGCTGCAAACTTGGTTAATTTGTCAATTATTGTTACAAAAGCCTGTTTCTTAAAATGGAATATATCTAAGTGAATTATGTCGTTTTTGGCTTTAGGCATTTCAGTAAGTAAGAACTTTGGTTTGATAGGTTTCCTATCATACTTAATTTGTTGACATTTCTCACAGTTGTTTATAATTAACTGAATATGTTGTCTTAATTTGGGAAAATATATTTTATCTTTTAAATTGTAATAACATTCATTTATTCCACTATGCATGGATTCTTTAGTGTGATAAAGCGATAATTGTTTATGAAGTTCTTCTTCAGTTAATATCTCTTTAGCTCTTTTAGAACATCGAACAAATTTTGTACTTGCATCTTCTGAAAACATTGATATAAGGATTAACTGAATTTTATGGTAATCTGTGTCAGCTACTTCTGAATAGATTCCTGTATATCCTTGTTTAATATATCTTTTCAATTTATCCCTTATTACATTTTCGTTATCTAATGGATTTATTTCAATTATTCTTCTTCTATATAACGTAATTATTTCTTCGCTGGGACTATAGGTTAGTATTAATTGCGTTTTATATTTATTGACAATATCTTCTTTTATTCCTATATGGTCTAGCCTTTGTTCGTCCACCGAATGCATTGTATCCGACATTAATAAATTTGATTCTAAATCATTTTCGTCATTAATTTTTTGTACGTTTTCTAATCTACTCAAATAGTCTGCCACTTTATTTTCCTTGCCCTGTAAATATTCAATTTCGTAGTTAAACTCTTGAAGCTTTAATAACCACCTTTGATGTCTTTGTGAAAATTCTTTTCCTTTGTATTTACTATTAAGATATTTAATGGGGACATGATCTGTCACAATTTTAAATTTATTTCCGTACAAGTAAGGCCTAAAGTAATTGACAGCATAAACAATTGCCAAAAATTCTTTGTCCGTCGTAGAGTAATTTTTTTCATGATTGTTTAATGTTCTCGAAATATAACAAACAGGATGCCCTTGTTGTGACAAAACTGCTCCAATAGCATGATCACTAGCATCTGTCGTTACAACAAAAGGTTTATCGTATTCTGGATATTTTAATATTGGATGTGCTGTTATTAGACTTTTAAGATTTTCGAATGCTGCTATGTATTGTGGATCATTAATGTTTATCTTGTTATCTTTTTTTAGGTACTTTATCATGGGATACGCTATTTTTGAGTAATCCTTGATAAACTTTCTATAATACCCGGTCACTCCTAGGAAACCCTTTAACTGTTTTTCTGTCTTAGGTACGACTATTTCTTGTATCGTTTTAATCTTTTCTGGATTAAGTTTAATTCCTTCCACTGTTAAAACATGCCCTAAAAATTCTGTATCTCTTTTTAGAAAACTGCATTTGTCTACCTGGATTTTTAAATTGTGCTCTTGTAGTCTGGAAAATATTTTGCTTAATGATTTCTCATGTTCTTTCAAAGTTGAAGAGAACACTAGAATATCATCGAGATATACCACACATATTTGATTAATATATTCTCGCAATATTTCGCTCATTAATCGCTGAAATGTAGCCGGGGCATTTTTCAGGCCAAACGGCATACGAACATATTCATACAATCCAGCTGGAGTTACAAAAGCGGTTTTTTCAATATCTTTTTCTGCTACCAGTATTTGGTGGTACCCTTTTGCCAAGTCCAAAGTACTGAAATATTGTGCTTTCCCTAGCTTGTCTAAAATGCTATCGATATTGGGAAGGGGATATTTATCATCAATTGTTACTTGGTTTAACCTCCTATAATCGACAACAATCCTAAATTTTTTAACACCTGAATTATCCTTCTTTTTTGGTACTACTATAATTGGTGAGCTATATCTACTACTACTTTTCCTAATTATGCCTTGGTTCTCCATTTCTTCCATTTGTCGTCGTACTTCAGCTTCGTGCTGAGGTGGGTAACGATAAAGCTTGGAATTAATTTGCTCATTTGTTGTGGTTTTTATTTCATGAACCACAGTATTTGTGCTTGTTAAAATGTCACCTTCTTTAAATAGAAGTTTGTGATATTTTTTAATTAATTTGTTAACCATATTCCGTTCTCTTTCATTTAAATGATCTAATATAAGATTTTGTACTTCACTTACTTCTAAAACATTAACCTCTTCTTGGACGGTTTTTGTCAAGAACGGAAGACTCACTGTATTAGTCATAATGATTTCTTTATTTTCTATACTTATTTCTTTTACATTTTTTGTTATCCAGCCCATTCCTACCAAAAGAGCATATGGTTTGTCTTATTTCATCGCAATCCATTTCATTCTACCCTTTTCTGAATACTTAAATTCTATTGGACATAGAGTTGCAACTGTTTTATTAGGTTTATCTACTTCACCTTGAATAGTGTTAATTACTGTTGAAGTATTACTCAGAATTTGATATTTAGAAGATGGGAATTTATTTTCATTCAATATACTTATAGTTGAGCCTGTATCTACTAGTGCTAAACATGTCTCGTTTTGTATTGTTAGTGTTATGAAAATTTTGCTTTGTTCCGAGGCTAATTTATAAAAAAAGCGTTATCAATAGTATTTGTTGCTGGTCTACTAATAGTATCTACTTCCATTGGTTCTGGTCTTTGTTTTGACTGTTGAGTTCTGTTATTCTGTCGAATATTATTGTAATTATAATTATTATAAGTCTGTCTTGGCTGTAAGTTATTAGTTCTATATTGTCCTGTTCTATTCTGATAACCACTGTTTTGATAATACGTTCTTTCAAATCTTTGATTACTTTGTTGAGCATTCATTTTCTTTTCAAATTTATTGTTCTCATGATTTTTACTAAAATTTTTGCTAATCAGATTCATATTTAAATTGTTTTGATCCTGACCTATAAAACTATTCACTATATCTCCGATTACTGTTAATCGATTTTGCGTCATTATAGCATAAGCTAATGAACCTGACACTAATTCTTTTGTTCGCTGGATAAGCATTCCACTGAAAATTTCTGTCATAATTGCACCATTTACGTCAAAAGCTGCGAATTCTGTTATATCTTCTACTATGCTTCTTAATTTATTGTCCAAATCTTTAATATTACTAACTCTTAATGTACTAACTTCCCTGGTTATTGTCATCTGATCTTTCGATGATTTGTAATGCCTTTTTAGTTGCTGCTTACATTCGTCCCAATTAGCTGGAGGATTTACCTTCAATAAATTTTTTGCACTTCCTTGGATTTTTTCGTTATAGATGATCTGGAACACCCTATCGGCTTCGTCTTCATGTTCCGCTAAAGCTGTAGTAACAGAATCGATGAACGAAGGTAATGTTCCTTTCTATCCATTGAATATTGGCATGTATCGAATTTCTTTTTCTATTCTTTGCCGTTGGTTTCTGGGCTGATTGTTCTGCGCCATGAGTTGAGTCAACGTCACTATGCACTGCTCGATCTGATTTTGGTTTGCCATTTCGATATTTCTTCTTTGGTTAAATATTTTTTCGCGATTCCTTTGCCTCTCAATTGTGCTGAATTGATTTTCTCCCAGTGTTGTTTCTGCACAAGCCACTAAATTTTATTTTGGCTTATTTTGTTTCTCACTTTATTATTAAGGGGGAAAACTACACAATTTCGTTATTGTTATTTTCTTTCACTGGTATTAACTTCGATTCGATTACACTGGATGTCTTTTCTTCCGATAGACATCCTACCGACTGCGCCAGTTATATTATTTAGTCAATACGGAAAAGAAATATAAAATAAAATGCACGATTATTTGAAACCAAATTTTATTTAATCCAATCGTCACGATCCGGCAAGAACTCAACTCAAACTGAATCAAAAGTGCTAATTGCAACTTTCCCATGAGCTGCTTGTTTTAAAATATTTGCCTAAGTGTTTTCCCAGATGGTTCAGGTAACGTCACGTTGCTTGAAGCATCTGTGGTGTACATTGTCCCAGACGGTTCAGGTAACGTCACGTTGGTCACGTTGCCTGAAGCATTTGTGGTATACATAACCCGTGCAAGGCCAAATCACCATTGTATGCACTAAACAACATATTATTCTTTAAAGTTTCTATTTTGATAGTGAAGGCTAGTATACAATTCGTGTTTATCGCTGTGTGAACGTTCAACGTTGTGTATGTATTAGTAAGAAAATCTATTTTCTTTTTTCTCTCTATATTTTTCAAACAGATTTTCACAAAAAATACAATTCTGCACATCTACAGGATATTCTCTTTCCATTGATGTATTTTTTATGAAAATCGGTCCAGAAACAACGGCTCAAATGGTACCACAAAATTCATGTTAGCCGTTTAATTATATAGATTTGAATTATTTAATTGCAGAATTATAGTGGAGTACAATCGTGAGCCTAAGCCTATTGTATCTTTTTTCAATCACAATGAAATAATTGAAAGAACAAACAGTCTAACCATTGTTGCAATTAATGATGACAATGATGCAAACAAGGAAAACAATGTTAAAAATCAAGTACATTGAAATTTATGTAAATACAAATACTATCCATAAATCATAATGATTGTATATTAATTGTTATTTCAATTGAATTGTCTTTATATTTTGTCATAATCTTGTCATCTTTGAATAATAAAAAACCATATAAACATGCATATAATTGTTGCTCGGAGTGTCAATAGATGTGAAAACCAGATTCATTTTGATAATTTTAATTCCAACGTTATGAAATTTCAAATTTTTATACTAAAAGTTCTAAGTTTTCACTTTTATCGGCAGTCCCTATAACTGCCAATTTTTTATTATTTTCATATCGATGCTTGAAGGACGAAAGAGCGCCAGCAAGAATGAATGCAGTTTTCGCTATTACGCCAACTGAAGAGATTTTCTCGCGTGGTGCCCATTTTGAATAGTTTTGTTCAAAATTGCCATGACCTTGGTGTAATCACTGAATTTGTTGCTCACCATTTTACATCAATGTGACTAATAATTATTTCTTATTTACTGTTCGTCTTGAAAAACATTTAATATGCAATCAAAAATAGTTTGAATCGCATGTGAAAAGTAAAATGAATTACAAATGATGAAGCAAGTAATCGAAATCTTACGAGCACTGAAGCAAAAAACTACTAAAACTACAATTTTATATTTGACGGTAGGTTTTTAAACCACTTGATCTTGCAAAGTATTGATTGCAAAAGACTTTTCCATTCAAAACGTTGATTACCACAAATGCCAATTCAATTTGATTATTATTGGTTTTCAAAACGTATGCAGTTTTTCATTAAAGTTAAAACACAGTGCTGTGTAAATTATTCAAAATCTGCTAAAATTATGCAAATATTAATAAACTTTGATTAACTTTAAAACAACGACTTAAGAATAAGAGATATAAAGTAATATCATTTGTATTACATGGTGACTTTTAATGGTTTTTTATTTTTAATTTAATTTTTTTGTAACCATGACATTTTTTTTTGCTGTTTTCTCTACAAAAATCAAAAAGTTTATAAATTTTGTAAACATTTACTATTGCAATGTGCAATTCAGGTTAAAAATTTATTTTTTATGGAAAAACCCTAGTTTTTCACATTATTTCTATAAAATAAAAAACGAGTAATACATTTTTTTATGAATTCAAACAAATCACAAAATTGTTCATACGCGTCTATTGACAACTCAATGATGCAAATATTATATTTTGGTCGAGAGATATACAGTGGCCGGCATATACATTGAGACAATTGCAAAAAAATTGAGATATCACGATTCAGGGAAAAGTACGGCAGTGCATACATCAAACTTATTGAAAAAGTAACAAATGATCACTATTAACAACAAATACTTAAAACAAAGCAAAACTAATAAGTAAAAAGAAAAAATAGAGCCAAGCAAAGAAAAAATGAACGCGGCATAAACTTTGAGACACCGTTGGAACATTTCGCTCTTTTGAAAGTCATTTCTTTCATGCACTATATCTCGCGACCCAAACATGCGATTTGCACCGCTAAAATG
This sequence comes from Oxycera nigricornis, assembly GCA_963942545.1. Classification (NCBI taxonomy): domain Eukaryota; kingdom Metazoa; phylum Arthropoda; class Insecta; order Diptera; family Stratiomyidae; genus Oxycera; species Oxycera nigricornis. The sequence continues at coordinate 72,628,502 of OZ012661.1, forward strand.
TCAATCGGCGCTTATTAACATTTGTATGATTCCTTCAAATTTTTGGTGAAGTCATTGTAGTTGTTTTTTTAGTTTAAGGGAAAAAAGTGCAAAAATAGGTCTTTTTTCATAAACAAGAAATTTTTAACCTGATTTACGAGACACAGTAATCAATGTTTATAAAATTTATACACTTTAAACAGTTTTTGTAAAAACCTAGTAAAATGTTTTATCATGATAACAAAAAAATTTAAATTAAAAATAAAATATCATTAAAAGTCATCATAATTTTTAAGGTCATTTCGGTCATTCACTTTATCTCACGAATCAGATATAGTATTTGCATCATTAAGGTGTCAAACGATATGTTTTGACATTGCCTTTACAAAAAAAGCGTTGGAGCCGTTTTTTAATTTAATAAAAATATGCAAAAATTTAGGATTTTTTTATAAAAAAAATTTTAACCTGATTTGCACAACACGGTAATGAATGTTTATAAAATTTATAAATTCTTATCAGTTTTTGGAGACAAACCAGCAAACCCTTTTTTCATGATTACAAAAAAAATCATTCAAAGTCGCCATGTAAAAAGAGTTCATATGAATGATATTACCTGACTACTCTTATTCTAAAGACATTGTTGTTAAACCAATCAAAGTTTATTAATATTTGGATAATTTGAGCAGATTTTTAATAGTTTTACAGTACCGTGTTTTAATTTTAAAAAAAAACTGCTTTGAAACCAAAAAAAAAATCAAATTTGCATTTGTGGTAATCAACGATTTGAATGGTAAAATGTTTTGTAGTCAATACTTTGTTAGATCATACGCTTTAAAAAGCTTTCATCAAATAAAAAAATGTTATTTTTAGCAGTTTTGGTGTTTAGTGATCGTAAGATTTTAATTACTCCATCATCATTCGTAAGGCTATTTAATTTTTACATGCAATTGAACCGATTATTGACTGAATTCAATGTTTTTCAAGACCAACTGAAAATAAGAAATAAGTAACATATTTATAATCGTGAAACAATACAGATTAAATGATTATACCGAAGTCATGGCAATTTTGGAAAACCCTATCCAAAATGACCACGACGCGACAAAATCTCTTCAGTGGGCGTAATAACAAAAACTGCATTACTTTTTGCTAGCGCTCTTTTGTCCTTCAAGAATTGAAATGAAAATAACAAATAATGTAGAGCCCCCCCTCCCGATTAATCCATGTGAATATTCAATCATCCCCCTTATATACATAATCAATGGACGCTCCCGTAGATGATACGATTAATATTAAGCCATTCCAAATACTGTTATGAGAGGTACATTTTTATTATTTAAAGTAGTATTTTCAAAATTATTATTTTGTGTAGTATTTTTAATATTTATGTAAATATTACTGGGAAGTTGACCGTGTGAACCTCAAGGGTCGCACCTCGCGGCTTGTTATTTTTTTTGCATTCATGACAAAAAATTTTACTGTGTTTTTATAAAAACTATTTGGAGTATATCAATTTTGTAAACATTGCTTACTGTGTTTCGCACATCAGGTTAAAAATTTATTGTTTCACAAAAAAACCTAATTTTTTGCCCTTCTTTTTTATTGAACAAACAAAGATGGAATCATACAAATATTAATACGCGTTGAATGAAACTTTACGGTGCAAATCATATGTTTGGCTCGCGAGATATAGCGCATGACAGAAATGACGTTCAAAGCGTCAAAACAACAAACCCCCCGACCGAATTGTCACAAAAACCAATCAGCTCTTAAGATTGCAAAACGCTTCGATAGACACCTCAACAAAGTCTATACGACTTTGTTTACGTGAGCTATGCTCGTAGAAAAATCTGTTCACGAACGTACAGACATACACATCCATCTCTCTTTCTCAAAACATTTTAAATATACTCTATAGACCCCTAAACGGAAGGAAATGATGAAAATTCAAATTTCGATTTTCGAGGCGATTACAAGAACTTACCATATTTTGGAAAGTTAATAAATCAACCTATAAAGTCATCATATAATGCACATTGTGCGTGGCTATCTAAATGGAGCACCGTTACCGATTATTGTAAATTAAACGAAATTACAGTTAACGATATGCATCGAATCCCAAATATCAAGGATTTGTTAAATAAACTGGATAGATCGAATTATTTTAAAGATTTGGTTCCAGCGAAAGGCTTCTACCAAATTCAAGTAAAACCAAGGAAAAAACTGTGCAGCTCATACACTTTTAAATGGAAAGATTTATGTCTACGTATTCTCCATTAGACAATATTCGATGAATAGACTGAGAATGAGAAGGAAGTTGAGCCGCATTTTTAAAGTCAAATCATTTTCAACGATGAGGCTTATTTCTGGCTTAATGGGTTTGTAAAGAAGCAAAATATCGTTTTTGGTGTAATCATAATACTTAAGAGACCTTTGAAGCCCCACTGCATTCCAAAAATGGTAATGTATAGTGCGGTTTGCATGAAGATGGCATAATTGATCCTTTTTTCTAATCTTAAAACGAAATCAACGTTACTATGATAGCTACCGACAAATGATTCGAATTTTTTTGATTCCTTATATCAATGCCAATAGTCGGAAGGACAGACGGTTTCAACAGGATGGCGCAACATGCCATACAGCACGTGAAATCGTTCCTTCATTTGGCCGAACTTTTATTGCACGAATTATCTCAAGAAATGGACCTATGAACTGGCCTTCAGTAGTATAAAACAGGGAATAAGTAAATAGTTTTCGGTTAGCCACTTCCGGTCTGGGGCATGGTTTATCAGATGTTGCGGTTAGTGACTTCCGGTATGTGGCTTATCTGATGAAGCGATGACGTCATCGTTTTGGGCGTGGCCTATCTGATGATGTAACGATGACAGCATCAACAGTTGTTGGTGGAAAACACTGACATTTAAAGTAAAAGCCATATAGCTAAACATAGCAATTAGCCCTATAATATTCGGAGTATGATTGCGGGTCCCTCAAACTGCGGAAAAACTAACGTTATGATTTCCCTGTTGAAACATCCAAATGGCGTTTAATTTGAAAATATTCATATCTACTGTAAATCATTGCATCAGCCAAAATATATATATTTAAAGCAGACAGCCTATTTTCGGACTGAGATTCTATACATTTTCAAACAGCAGTGAAGTGATTCCACCTGAAAAAGCAAAGTCCAACTCTGTTTTCATTTTCGATAATATTGCCATCGAGAAACAAGATAACGTTTGATCATATTTCTGTATGGGTCGACATCATAACATTGCCAGTTTTAATCTATGCCAAAGTTTTAGTTCAGTTTAAAGCAGGTCAGTTGCAGTTCAGTTGCGGTTCAAAAGAACAGTTTAATGAAACTCGATAGCTGTTTAATAAAGTTTAATAGCAGTTCAATACGGATTCAGTCCAGCAACAGTGAACACGGTTCCAAACAATTTCAAAAAGAAAGAAATCGATTTAAGTACTGCAAATTCATTTCGAATTAAAATTAGAGCCTATTGAGAGGATATTTCAAAATATTTTAGATACCTTTGGAAACTTCACGAATCGCTACTGCTGCTGTTGCATTAAACAATGAAAAGGACAATGTACGAAAATCAGTTACTCAGTATAGTAAAGACAATTAATTCGATAAGGCAAAAGTGCCAACAGCTGAAAGCAAACAAAACCAGAACAGATGTTCGCTTAGAGGGAACTTTTAAGCCAATCACGTATCCTCTCAAAGAATTTGTTAAAGGAGCTAAAGCAAGATCAAGACATGAAAAATTAGATTAAAAAATATCCTTCATTACTTCGAGTTACACATGAAGGAGAAGAAGAGTGAATAAAGAAAGATGGTGACTATAAAGAAGAAGACAGTTTTAAAACTTTCACGCCAAAATTTAAGCGAAAATTTAACCTAACCAGTACTTGATCCAATTCTTCCACAAAAGCTGCTCATAAATATGTTGCCTCTCCGGAAGGACAAAATAATCTTGAAGAATACATGGAACAAAACCATTTTTCAGATATTCCTTAGCAATATCTAGATATTTATGTGAATCAACCGACGGTAATTGAGAGTATTTATGGGGTATATAGAGATGACGATGATACCAACCAGTGACAAATAGGAAATTCAAGTTTCGTAATCGATGGTCATCATACATTTGTAAATGAAAAACCCTACATTGAAAGTCGAAAATTATGTGAACTGTTTTTTATGAAGAATCCAGATAACACAATATATACCAACGAAAATTTAAAGAGTTATAAAATTAATTATAATTAATTAGAAGTAATTAATTAATTAATCATAACTAATTAATATTAATATTTTGATATTAATATAGTTAATTATAATTAATTTATCTATTATAACTATGCTTCTGAACACTAACTCATATGACAGTGGTAGCCATGTCAATAGAAATCGAAGCTTCAAGTATACAAAATTAATTTCTACACTGGTAAATAGTAAAGCAGGCAAAGGGTTAAAACGAACGCTTTACATTAAATACAACAACTACAGTTTGATTAAAACATCTAACAAGCAGAAAGACTATTTATATTGGGATGATTCGAATGAGTTAGTAAGTGGATTGTGGTTACTCTTTGCATCATAGCAAGCAGAACACACTAATCATAACAACGGAATAATATTAATCATTGAAGAATTGAATTAATCACAAATAATAGAATAAACACGAAAGCTTTCATTATCATCATTCACTAATTATTACTATTTATAAATGGGCGTTGACAAGTTTGATCGATTTTCAAATGAAAGTGGGAAAAACAATGGTAATCAAGCGTTTGTGAAGTGGTTGGGATTCTCAGCAAAACAAAATTCCTGGAGAAATGTCAAAATTATTATCCATTAATGGTAAGATTCACAATAAAACGTTGTAGTTTGATAAAAGGATAAAAAAATTTTTTTTATTAATCTTAAGTAAAATTCAACAAGCTTTTTAATTTCACGTATTATTCTATGGAGGCTTTATTATTCATAAGTGTTTGGTCCGCATTTTGCTTGCCCATGCACACCTCACATATTGCTTTCCATATTTGCTAACTTTCTGCTGCATATCAGGGTAGGGCATCAAAAAACTATAGCTGCTTATAAATTCGTTAAATTGTTCCTTGAGAAGTAACGCTGTTAGTACTACCAATTTGTTTGCAATCCTCAATAGAGCGTTTAAGGTCGTTGGTCATGTCAATGTTTTTGTTGTTATTTGTGGTCGCCACCAATTCCAGATCGTTGTGTAGTGGTTCGTGGTTCAAGCAATACTCATAGTAAACCTTGGTTTAATTTTTTTTAATTCCAGAAACTCTGGATTGGTTTTATAGTTTGGATCTCCTGCTTTATATAAATATTCAACCTTGCCATTACCAAGAATTCTTTCAGCTTCGAACTCATGATATTCGAAGCATGTGATTTTAAGTGACCCCTTGGAATAGTTGCTATCATATTTGCAGCGAACTGTTAACATTTTTTGTTAGAACGGTCTGCGTTATCGACTGTCACTCTGTTTGTTTTTATTGAGTGTATACAAGCAGGCCATGGAACATAAGAAGTCTATGAAATGTGTTTTCCATTTCATTCCCTGTAACAATTCTCTTGATATCAGACATAAATCCAATAAATTCAACAGGTTATGGGCCCAGGGAAAACGCATGACACGATGCGTATCGAATTACTGAATAACGAAAATTACGATACGTGGAAGATCCAGATGCGAGCCCTCTTAACAAGGAATGAGATTTGGGAGTTTGTAAATGGATGTAGGACTAAGCCTGCACTCATTCCGGATGATCCGGTGTCAACGGAGAATGTTCGACAGTGGGAAGTCGAGGACGGCAAGGCGATGGCAGACATCATTTTGTCAATAAGGCCTTCGGAATTGAAGATCGTTAAGGGATGCGTAACGTCACGTGAATTGTGGCAAAAATTGCAAACGACTCATCAATGGTCGGGAGCAGCAAGAAAGGCGGCGCTCATCAAGCAGTTGCCTTATCACCATATGGAAGAAAACGAAATTATGCGCGATCACTTAGTGAAATTTTTTGATACGGTCGATAAGCTCAACGAGATGGATATCGAGATCAACAGAGATCTTCTCTCGATTATGTTGTTGCAGAGTCTTCCTCCGTCATTCGAAAACTTTCGATGCGCGATAGAATCACGGGACTTATTGCCGGCACCAGAAGTGCTACGAATCAAGATCCTGGAAGAAAGCGACGCACGAAGTCAAGAAGGTAAAAATGGACACGTGGGAGCCATGTACGCCGGGAAAAAGTATAGCAAGAATTGGAATACTTTGAAGCTAAGGAATGACGAAACAAGAAAGGAGACCAGCGAATCAAGAAAGAAAGTGGCATTTAAATTTAAGTGTCACAGGTGTCACAAAGTTGGTCATAAAGCCGCCCAGTGCCGAGAACTATTGACGATCTCGAATAACGCAAACGTCGTGGGCAACGTTAGCCTATGTGCTTTGACGGATCTGTCATTAGTTGACGGAACAAAAAGGGAAGCACTGAAAGTGGGAATTAGTGAGCCCCGCAAAGCATGGTGCATTGATAGTGGCTGTTTAACACACATGTGTAGTGATAAAGAAGCTTTCCAAGACATTGATGAATCTATTGCTGGAAAAGTAGACCTCGCCAACAATGCATCAACGGAGATTAAGGGCAAAGGATCGATATCGTTTACAGTGAACGTCGACGGTGCCGAGAAATGCGTAGTATTAAATGACGCTTTATACGTTCCTGAATTGCGCACTAATCTCCTATCCGTAGGAAATGTTTGCGATAAAGGTTTCGATACCATTTTCGGAAGGAAAGGTGCTAAAGTTGTTGATGCACAAGGGAGACCTATATTGGAAGCCAATCGAGGACGTGGTGGTCTCTACTTCTTGAACACACCAAAGATTAATGAGTCAAGTGCGAATGCTGAAAAATATGACAACACTACTAAGACGTTGTCACTCGCTGAGATCTGGCACAGGAAGATGGGCCATTTGAATTATAGAGATCTAGAAAAATGCATTCGGGACAAATTAGTGAGTGGAATAAAAATAAAAGGTGATTTTAAAGATATATTTTGCGAGATTTGTGCAAAGGGGAAAATGACCCGAGCTCCATTTCCAAAGAAATCGAAAAGAAAGTCAGAAATTCTCGATATAATTTACTCAGATCTTTGTGTTCCAATACGAACCGAATCGATCGGGGGATCGAAATACTTCGTTACCTTCAATGATGACTCCTCAAGATGGTGCGAAGTACGTTTTTTGAAGAATAAAAATGATGTTCTACAGGCATTTATTGAATTCAAAGCCTTTGTTGAAAATCAATCAGGCAGGCGAATAAAATACCTGCAGTCTGATAATGGCGTACGTCAACAGAAACTTCGACACATTCCTAAAAGAAAATGGAATTGGCCGGAGATTGTCATTATCACATACGCCGGAGCAGAATGGAGTCGCAGAGAGAAAGAATCGAACACTCTTGGACATGGCTCGGTGTTTACTTCTGCAATCTTCATTTTCGAGCTCTCTCTGGGCAGAAGCTGTCAATATGGCAAATCATATTAGAAACCGTTGTCCAACGAGTCATCTCGAAGGAAGAACACCTTTCGAAATGTGGAAAGGAAATATTCCTGATGTCAGTCATCTGCAGGAATTCGGTCATGAAGTTCTTTCTTTGAAACGCGAGCTAGGAAAGGGAAAATTCGAGGCAAGATCCAGAAAAGGATATTTCGTCGGATATTCAGAAACGTCCACAGGGTACCGAGTCTGGTTACCTTCGGAGAGACGCGTTGAACTATCGAGAGATGTAAAATTTACCAGTACAAGAGTGATGTCATCGATGATGCAAAATCAGGATGAGCTGGAAATTTCGAATGAATTTGAGCCTGAGACAGTGGAGGTAGAGATTCGACCAAATCGAAACACACTCGTTGACCGAATCGAAGGTACAACTAGTGCTATCGTTGATCGAATCAAAGATCCAATTATGGCTATCGAGGGTGAAATTCGTCAAGGTATCAGACCAAACGCGAACGAACATGGTTGGTTGGTTGGTTGTAGTGGCAGCCCCCTTTGTCAAAAGGCGGCTCACTTAGGCCAAGATAGGCCCATTGTGATACCACATTTTAATAGGGAGCGGCACTAAAACCTGTTGGGTGACGAGAACCATTTCGATTCTCGTATGAATCCGGCAACGCAGCTAATGTTCAAATCAGCTACTTCCGTGAGGCTGTCCAGGAAGGGTGAGCCTTAGGTTTTCATGCGTTTCCTGGACAGTGCTGGGCATTCACACAGAAAATGTTGGATCGTTTCCTCCTCCGCCCCTGATCTGCAGCTGCGGCAGAAATCGTGGAAAGGGACACCCAGTCTTTCTGCGTGTCTGCCAATGAGACAATGCCCCGTCAGTACGGATACGATGAAACTTAATGTTTCACGGCTCGTGTTGAGGAGCTGCTTGGTGCGCTTTGAGCTTAGTGTGTGCCAAGTTTGCCTGGTTGTCCTGCAGGTTTCTTCCAGCAGCCAGGCCCTATTTGCAGCCTCTGTATAATACTGCTTGAAACTTAGCTTGACGGAGGCCAACGGATGGCCGACTTGGGGTGTTAGTGTATAATCCTGGAGCTCAGTGCCAGCTCTAGCTACGGCATCAGCTTCGCAGTTCCCAGGTATATCACTGTGACCCGGCACCCAGCAAATAATCACTTCACAGTGAAGCGACATCGCGTTCAGTAGTGTGCGACATTCCATTACAATTTTGGATGAGGTATACACGTTGGATAATGATTGGATGGCAGCTTGACTGTCGAAAAAAATGTTGAGATTTCTTATAGAAATTTTCTGATTTCTCAGCCAGTCCACTGCCTTATGTATGGCGATGACCTCTGCCTGAAAGACACTGCAGTGATCTGGTAGCCGGAAGGATAGTCTCAGACCTAGCTGTTCGGAGTAAACACCACAGCCAACTTTTCCATCCATTTTTGATCCATCAGTGTAGATGTCGACCGATTCCTGTATCCTATTTCCTTCCATGATCCAGTCATCTCTGCTAGGGATGACGGACTTGAAACTGTGGTGGAAGCAGGGAATCGGAGGAGTGAGGTCTACTTTCTCTGGCGTTGGCCCATCCCTCCTTAATATGGTGGAGTGGCCGATATTCCCATCGCGCCAGAGATTTAGAGCTTTCAATCGAATAGCAGAGCACTTGGCCTGCTGTTTCGTTAGGAGCTCCGTCGGGAGCCAATTTAATAGCATAAACAATGCTTTTGTCGGGGTAGTGCGTATAGCCCCGGTGATTGCAATAGCTGCAGTCCTCCTGACCCTGTTAACCAGGTTCGCGTTTGATGTTTTTGCCATTGCTGGCCACCAAATAACCACGCCATTCAGAAGGATTGGTTCCACTATCGCTGTATAGAGCCATGATACAGTTTTGGGTTTCAGTCCCCATCTTTTCGTAATAGCTCTTTTGCAGCTGTAAATTGCGCATGCCGCTTTACGCGCTCTTTCCGCTTTGTTTGCTTTCCATGCGAGTTTGGAGTCTAAGATCAGACCTAAATATTTGACTTGATGAGATGGATTGAGACTTGTCTCACCAAGTTTAGGTGGAGCAAATCTTGGAATTTTGTATCTTCTCGTGAAGAGCACAAGTTCCGTTTTCTGCGGATTTATCTTTAGACCACACTCTTTGCTCCATTTGGTAAGAATACCTAGGGCATAGTTTAGTCTTTCCGATAGGGTGTTAACAAATTTTCCCGATATTGATATTGCAACATCGTCGGCATAAGCTACGACTTTGCAGCCAGTCGCTACTATTTTTGACAAGAGTTCATCCACCACTAGGTTCCATAGAAGGGGTGATAGCACCCCACCATGTGGTGTGCCTCTTCGTAAGGTACTGTTTCCTAGCGTGGAGTTGATGTTCCTGCTGCTAAGCAGTTGACCGATGAACCCTATTAGGTTGTCGTCGGCATTGCTTTTCCCGAGTGCTTTACCAATAGCCTTATGGCTGATATTGTTGAAAGCCCCTTCGATATCTATAAAAACTGCTTGCGTGTATTCTTTGACGCTTAGCGACTTTTCGATGTAGCTGGTGAGCGAGTGAAGAGCTGTTTTAACCGATCTCCCTTTTGTGTATGCGTCCTGCGCATTAGAGAGTGGTTTCAGAGTAGCTCTCAAATGAATCTCTATCAGTCGCTCTAGAGTTTTTAGCAGAAAAGAGGTGAGACTGATAGGAATGTAATCCTTAGGTGAGGAGTGGGATGTTTTACCCGCTTTAGGTATGAAAACTATTTTTGCTTCTCTCCACTGCTGTGGAATGTAAGCCATCCGTACACATGCTTTGAAAATGGCGTTCAGCCATGGCAGTGCTATATTGATACCCTGCTGGATCTCGATAGGTGAGATGTTATCCGTGCCAGGGGATTTGAAGGGTTGAAATGAGCTGATTGCCCAGCGTAGGAGCCTGTCATTTACAGGCACAGTAGTTGGCATGCACTCCGGGAGCGTGTGTGGATCTGCTTTGTCAGCCACACCCTCACTGCCCGAGAAGTGCGTATCTACGAGAACGGACAGAGTCTCGGAGCTTGATTTTGTCCAGACTCCATTTGCGTCCTTAACGGACCCTAAAAATGAGGGGGAGCTCGTCTTGACTTTTCGCAGGCGACTGACATCCTTGGAGTGTTCTGCACAGAAGCTTCTCCAAGAGGTACGTTTGGCCTTTCTGATAGAGGATTTGAACTCCTTCAGTTTTGTTTTATAAGAACACCAGTCATTAGATTCTTTAGCCCGATTGAAGGACTTCCTACATTCCTTCCGCAGCTCCGCAATGTCACTATTCCACCATGGGGGTTTGTACTTCCCTCTAGGCTTCGGTGGACTACATGCAGACCTTGCTGCGTCATTGAAGACCAATGTAAGGGTCCCAACGGCTTCCTCAAGACCGGGTATGTCTACAATCTCTGGAGGTCCGCCTTCTAGCGCAGACTCGAATACCGATTGGTATTTGACCCAATCCATCCTCCTTTTGTTAATGCAGGTTGGATTTGTCGGAGGATCAGATGCCAAATCGAACCTTATGTATAGGTGATCGGAGAACGAGCACTCTTGCGATACGTGCCATCCCTTGATAGCTTGGTTCAAGTGCTCATTCGTCATAGTGATATCCAGAACCTCTCTACGGCTTGCCGTGATGAAGGTAGGATCCTCACCTTTGTTAGCTAGGGCTAAGTCATGTAATAAGATAAATTCAAATAGTGACTCACCCCGTTTATTCGTGTCGGTGCTACCCCAGATGCGATGATGGGCATTGGCGTCCGCTCTGACTATTAGAGGGATGCCTCTTGCAGTGGCTTCCCTTGTGATCCTCTGCAGGCTAGTTGGAGGTGGCAGAACATCATGCGCCATATAGCAGGAAACAGCCCAAATGGGGTTTGGACTGTCTTTCCACTGCTATCGCAACGGTGTCCTGGTCACTGAAATTATACAAGGTTAAAAACTTCAAGCCTTCCTTTACAATTATGCAAGCTCTCGGTTTACCTGCTGTGTTGAAGGATACTGTGTTGTTTCCTTTCAAGTTGAGCCCACAAACCCGGTTTCCAACAACCCAAGGTTCCTGGGCTAGTATTAGCTCCTCTCCTTTTTGGGCCAGGTGGAGGAGCAGTGCGGCGGATGCCGCCTTAGAGTGCTGGAGGTTAATCTGCAGAAACCTCAGCATCGCGACACAATATTTTATCCGCCTCCTCGTCAGATAAGGATATCTCCTCCTCCTCGACCAGGTCGAGGGATCTGAGAAGGTCCCCAGCCAACCCCGCAATGGAGGTGGTGCTTCTTCCGTCGTCGGAGAGAAGATCTGACTCAGAGAGGTTCACGGTCGGGTCTACTGATGCTTCTGCAGTCACCTCGCACCCAATCTCTTTGCTCGGTTCCCGTACTGCCTTCCCAGTACGGTCCTTGCGATATACTCGCAGGGTGATAGCCGAGAAACCGTAGCTGATCACCCCGCTCTTCGACTCCAATGGAGCTAGCGACTCCTCGTTCAGGATTATTAGGGCCTCTCGCTGTCCATTGCTGGGCTCGCTAACCTTAGCTACCTTCCAATTTTCCACCGGGAGGTCAGCATTACTGAGCTTGATTAGCTCAACAATTTCCTCCGGTGTGGATGGCTCCGCTGGTATCCACGCCCTGGATCGAGGCAGATTCGGGATATCTTCCCTGGAGACAGCGTCCAGCTTTGCTCCAGGCCAGACTTCTCCCAATCTGCCTATAGCCTGCTTGTAAAGATCCGCTGAACGTTGATCTGTACAGGCTATCAATTTAACGTGACCCTGGTACCAGCCAGCATCACGACAATTTGGTGGAGGGCCAGGATTTGCCTCGAGTATGGGCTTGTACACCCGAAGAAGCGCGATTTCTACCATCTTCCAATTTGACGGTGAGATGGTACCATCGCTACTGCTTCTGTCGATAACAGCCCATACCAGGCTGTCCTTGGCAGCTTCACTGAAACTCCTGCCTTTAACAGGATTGGGTGTGACCAGTTTTGGTCTTTTACTAACCGGGAGTTGGACGCTCGGTTGAATTGGGGCAGACTCATTAGATCTACATCTTTTATGAGTTGCCTCTTTCTTTGGAATAGAGACTTTGTAAGCCTCTACCGTGGTGGTTGCCCATTTCAGGGAGATTTTATCCTTCTGGGAAAGACCGTCCGGAGGTAAATCTTTCAGCCTTTTCAGGACTTTGAAGGCAGACCTTCTGTCTCTGTAAGCCGTGACTGAGGGGTTTTGTTGCTTCTTAACACCTGAAGTGGTAGCGGTGTTGGAGGGCGCTCCGGAAACAGTGCGGGCCGGCTTGTTCGCCGTTGCCTTGGTGTTACCGCTAGCGCCAATAGACTTGACTGAGGGAGTACTTGCCCCTGGCATAGCTGCCTTGGAGCATGCATCCCTCGAAGAAGTAGGGGGTTGGCTGAGTATCACGGTCTTCTTCCCACTAGAAGGACGCGTCACCTTCGTCCACTTCCCTTCCGGGCCGAGTGGATTTTCCTTTTTAAATTTATCGGGATTCATTGCGATTTGGGTCCCCTCTCACAGCCGCTATCTCCACTCGTTGTGCAGTTCCCCTGAGACCCCATGGTTATCTATGCCGAAGCAGGGAGGCCATGCGAGGGTTGGCACATTCCCTTATGAGAATATGTGCTCAGAGCCGGGCCGGGGATTAATCAAGAGTCCAAACTCAACTGAACCTACACGGCCAGACTAGTGGCGACGAGTTTTGAACGTACCGTGAGGCCTGCCAGGGTTTAACCGGGACGGAGGCAGCATTGGCATTAGCCTGAAAGCCATTTCCGCAAAATGTCACTCTTGCGTACTCAGGTGACAGAATACCACTACTACCAGCCCAAAGCATCAGATATAGTCGTTAAGACGAGAGAGTTGTCCAAAAACAATCGAGAGTCGTGCCGTGGTAGATCATTTAGCGTTACCCAGGATGCACCGCGAGGAGGCGATCTACCCTACATCCCTAACGAACGCGAACGAACATACTATTCGAGTACGTGGAGTTGGACGACCTCGCCTACTACGAACTGGACTTAGGGGGAGACCTAGAAAATTGTTTCATGACATCAAAAAGTCAAACAATGACATGGAGTCTGATCAAGTAGAAGAACAGGAAACAAACAACCAGCAAAATGATGGAAGCCACTCAGTTAATGAAAGTTGTTTAGCTGAAACTCCAGTCCGAGGGTCAGACGCTAACGAGTGGTGCGAAGCTATCGTAGATGAAATAGAGTCCATTTTGAAGAACGACACTTGGAAATTGATCAACAGACCTGATGATCACAATGTGATTGGAAGCAGGATCGTGTTGCGGAATAAGTAAGGTAAGGATGGATTCTTAGAGCGTTGGAAGGCCCGCATAGTTGCTAAAGAATTTGCTCAACGTGCAGGCTTGGATTTTGACGATACGTTTGCCCATGTATCAAGAATCGAATCAATTCGAGTCTTGATGGCAATTGCCGCCAAGAGAAGCATGCACGTGGAACAATTAGACGTTACAACAGCGTATTTGAATGGGGTAATCAATGAAAAGATACTCATGGAACCACCAAAATATATTCAAAAGGGACTTGAGTTCCTGGTTAGGGTTATGCAAGACGACTGTGAAATCGGGAGAAGAGCTCGGCAAATGCTCTTCGAGCTTCGAAACGGAGACAAAGTTTGTCTTCTTCGCAAGGCTCTCTATGGATTACGTCAGGCAGGTCGCTGCTGGAATGAACGTCTCTGCCAGATTTTGGGTGAATTTGGAGCCACGAAGTCAACGGCCGATCCTTGCATCTTCCAACAGGGTCAAGGACGCAATTTACTGTCAATAGCTACCTATGTAGATGACATATTAGTTATTTCAGAGAATCGAGCCAGAATTCGTGAGCTGACGAAATTCCTTCAAGGGAAATTAGAAATTAGATGCCTAGGACCTGTGAAATACTGCCTAGGAATAAAATTTGATCAAAGTACCACCGGTATAGCTATGAGTCAGACGAGCTACATCCGGGACATTTTGAATCGTTTTGGAATGTCTAATGCAAATACGATCTCTACTCCCTTGGATCCAAATATGTAGCTGGTAGGTTGCTTGAATGACGATGGAAAATCAGATAGTTTTCCGTATCGCGAGCTGGTCGGGTCACTAATGTATATCGCTACATGTACAAGGTCCGACATCGCATTTTCAGTAAGCTATTTAAGCCAGTTCAGCAACTGCTTCAATTCAAGTCATTGGAAGGCAGCAAAGCGAGTGCTTCGCTATCTAAAGGGAACTATGAATCTTGGTCTCAAGTATGTAAAGACCGGAAAATCATTAAAAGGATATGTGGACGCCGATTGGGCGAATTGTCCAACATATAGAAGGTCATACACAGGCTATGCCTTCATCCTCGGAGGAAATCCTGTTGCGTGGGAGTCGCGAAAACAAAGAACCGTGGCCTTATCGTCAACACAAGCTGAGTACATGGCTCTGATGGAAGCGGCCAAACAAGCCACATATATGCAACGTTTCCTCAAGGAGCTAGGAGATATTAAAAGCGAAGAAGAAGTGATCTTATGCGACAATAATAGAGCGCAAAAGATCGCAGAGAACCCCGTCTTCCATAGTCTTTTGTACGACTATCATCATTATGTTCGCGAAGTTTTGAATCGTGGACATTTAAAAATTGAACATGTTTCCACAGAAAGTGTGGCATCAGACATGTTAACAAAAGCAGTTCCGGCGCCGAAATTACAGAAGTGCTTACGCCTTCTTGGTATGGTCATCGATCAGAAAACAACTGACTGTCAGATCGAGGGGGAGTGTTAGAACGGTCTGCGTTATCGACTGTCACTCTGTTTGTTTTTATTGAGTGTACACAAGCAGGCCATGGAACATAAGAAGTCTATGAAATATGTTTTCCATTTCATTCCCTGTAACAATTCTCTTGATATCAGACATAAATGCAATAAATTCAACATTTTTTCATCGTCGAACGCTAATTTAAAGTGTCTTTAAAAAATATTTTTGCTCTCGATTATTCCAGCTATTTATATTTCTTTCTTTATAAAATATTTTCGAAATCCTTTTATTGCTTCATCGACTGAAAAAAATTTTTTTCGATGGTTCTACTGTTGTAGTCCTTGGGCTTATTTGTGAAATATCCGACCATGTTGATGATAAAATAGTAAGATCATCATCATCATTTCATCCGTTCTTGTTTGATCATAAGTCGTAACTCAAAAAGATAATGCCACTTACACTGTATTATCGTCAGGTAGCGCAAGATTAAACCCCTTAATTATTAGTGCTTTCCTTGTCGCTAATAGTAACCACTGGCAGTGAACTGCCTTGAAGTAAAGATACTCCAACACTAAATATAAGGATTAAATTTAAAGACTCCATTCTCTAATTCAATCAATTTTCAGAAATGAACTGATTATTTTCTTACCCTCCTGGGGGTCTATTTATACTTATAAATCACTTACTCATTTGGCTGTTGTTGCTTTTCCAAACAAAAAAGAAATGAAACTTTTTTTCATATATTTCTTTTATTTGACTATGTATTAGTATTTGGTATTATAATTTTACTCTAGCTTATTTTATTTGGCTATGTATTGGTATTTTTAACTTCCCAGTATATGAGAAGTTCCTCCTCATCCGCCTCGAAAATCGAAATTGAAATTTTCAACATTTCTTAACGTTTTCAGGTATTTAGAGTATATATAAAGTGTTTTTAGATAATGAGATGTATGTGTGTGTGCACGTTCGTAGATAGTTTTTTCTACGAGTATAACTTACTTAAACAAAATTATATTGACTTTATTAAGGTGTCAATCGAAGCGTCTTTGCAATCTCAAGAGCTGTTTCGTTTTTGGTACATTTCGGTCGAAGGTGTTTGTTGTTTTGCCCTTTTGAAGGTCATTTCTGTTATGTGCTTTATCTTGCGAACCAAACATACCATTTGCATTTTTAAGGTGTCAATCGCCGCGTATTAACATTTGTGTGATTCTAGCGAATTTTCGAAAACATTATTGCAGCCGGTATAATGTATTTATCAGGACACTATTCATTTTTTGACGTTCTGATATATGAGCTTTGTAAGTAAGTTTCTTGTCAAGAGTAAAACCAAGGTATTTGACGGTATTATTCCATTCGATGTGCTGTCCACAACATTGAATGGGTCTTCCGGGGAGAAACATGAGGCTTCGACGCTTTGTAAAAAATATTGATTTTGTTTTGTTCAAGTTAATTTTTATTTTCCATTCGGAGTAGTATTTGCTTGCCCTGTTGGAGCTTTTTTATTATTAACTTCCTAGTATATGGGAAGTTCTTTTAATCGCCTCGAAAATCGAAATTGAAATTTTTAACATTTCCTTACGTTTTGAGGTCTATAGAGTATATATAAAGGGTTTTTAGAAAAGGAGATGTATGTGTGTGTGTGTGTGTGTGTACGTACGTACGTACGTACGTTCGTGGACACTTTTTTCTATGAGCATAACTCACGTAAGCAAAGTCGTATCGACTTTGTTAAGGTGTCAATCGAAGCGTCTTTGCAATCTTAAGAGCTGATTAGTTTTTGGGATACTTCTATCCGGGGGGGTTTTTTGTTTTGCCCCTTCGAAGGTCATTTCTGTCATGCGTTATACCTCACGAACCAAACATACAATTTGCATGGTTAAGGTGTCAATCGACGCGTTTTAGCATTAGTGTAAATTTACCAAATTTTGAAAAAAATCGTTGGAACCGTTTTATAATTTAAGAAAAATAGTGCAAAAAATTAGGTTTTTTTTATAAACAATAAATTTTGAACCTAATTCACGAAAGACAGTATTTAGTTTCTATAAAATTTATATACTCCAAGCAATGCTTGTTAAAACAACATCAAAACTTCCTCTAATGACTAAGTAAAAAATAAAATAAAAAATAAAAAATAAAAAATCATTAACAGGTATCATGATTTTCAAGGTCATTTCTGTCGTGCGTTATACATATCTCGTGAACCAAACATACGATTTGCATGGTTAAGGTGTCAATCGACGCGGATTAACATTTGTGTGAATCTGTCAAATTTTAGAAAAAAAATGTTCGGAGCCGTTTTTAATTTAAGGTAAAATAGTGCAAAAAATTAGTTTTTTTTATAAACAATAAATTTTTAACCTGATTTACGTAAGACGGTATTCAATTTTTATAAAATTTATATACTTCAAGCAGTGCTTGTAAACGCGCCATCAAAACTTTTTCTCATGATGACAAGAAACATTAAATAAAAAATAAAAAAATAATTAACAGTCATCATGATCTTCAAGGTCATTTCTTCCATTCACTATATCTCACGAACCAGATATAATATTTGCATCATTAAGGTGTCAATCGACGTGTTTTAAAATCTTTTTGATTATTTTAACATTATGAAGGTCTGTTTCAGCGGTTTTTTAATTTAATAGAAAAAAATGAGAAAACTTAGGGTTTTTTCATAAAAAATATTTTTTAACCTGATTTGCACAGCACAGTAATAAATGTTTATAAAATTTATACATTCCTATCAGTTTTTGAAGAGAAATCAGCAAAACTTTTCTCATGATTCTGAAA
Organism: Oxycera nigricornis; assembly: GCA_963942545.1. NCBI lineage: Eukaryota > Metazoa > Arthropoda > Insecta > Diptera > Stratiomyidae > Oxycera > Oxycera nigricornis. The sequence continues at coordinate 72,646,600 of OZ012661.1, forward strand.
AAAATTCAATTAAAAATAAAAAATCATTGAAAGTTACCATATGAAAGGGGTTCTTCCGATTGATATTACCTTATATCTTTTATTCTAAAAACTTTGTTGTAAAGTCAATCAAAGTTTAAAATGTTTGGATAATTTGAGCAGATTTTAATTAGTTTTTGCAGTCTGTTAATTAAAAAAAGCGGCTTAAATTTTGAAAACTATCAAAATTTCAATCAAATTTGCATTTGTGATAATCAATCATCATCACCCATCCACCAAAAGCCTTACGTAATCAATGGATGCTCCCGTAGATGATATGATTAATATTAACTTATTCATGTTACTGCTATGAATAACTTTCATTATTATTATTTAAAGTATTATTATTTTCAAAATTATTATTGTGTTTAATATTTTAAATGTTTATCTAGATATTACTGGGAAGTTGTCCGTGTGGACCTCAAGGGTCGCACTTTGCGGCTTGTTAAATTGGAGTCCGTATGAGTTGTATGCAGTGCAGTATCATCCGCGAAGAGGGTTTATCTGCATGTAGGTATGCTGGGGATATCGCTAGTGAACATGTGGCACACCGGCTAGTTTTGGGAATAATGTTGAAGTCTCAGAATTTAATGAAATAAAATATTTTCTATGAGCTAAGAAACTTTGAAAATTTTTGTGAGTTCTATTTTAAAATTGAATTGAAGGAACTTGTGAGTCAAGCCGTCATGCCAGACCGTATCGAATGCCTTTTCAATGTCTAAGAGGATAGCTCCCGTAGATTGGTGGCATGAAAAGCCCTGTTTAATGTCGTTCGGTATTCGATGGAGCTGATGAACAGTACTTTGCCCACTACTGAAGCCACACTGAAAGTTGGGATGATGTTTTTTTCGTTTGCGACTTCTGTGAATATTTCTCGAATATTTCAGATATCACATTTAGAAGGCTAATGGGGCGAAAACTGTCCGCTTTGTCCGGACTTTTATTGGGCTTGAGTATTGGTATGACCTTGGCAGTTTTTCACTAGTCTGGGAAGTATGAAATACACATTCAAGCGTTAAAAATGTTACATGAAAAAATAATGCATTTGTTCGGAAGGTTTTTCAAGACTATGAGTTTGATTCCATCTTATCCGGCAGATTTGTTGGGTTTAAGTTGATGGAGTATGACTTTGACATCTTTGGGTTTAAAGAATAATTTAGTTACAACGGAGAATTATTTACTGTTCTGATGCTGGATTGCACAAACTCGGTGTTTACATTCGATAGTGCAGCATTGGTAAGTTGGTGATTTCTCATAAATTGCTTACCTATTGTTTCGGCTTTGTTCTTTGCATGGACAACTAATATATTATTATCTTTCAGCGGGAGTATTGTGTGAAATCGCTTACGGAGGGTTTTACTTAGATTCCGAAAGGGTTTCGAAGATTTATGGAGGGCTTGCAATTTAATATTCCAACTGATGCTTTTGTACTCCGTGATTTTTTTGTCTACTTCGTTGCATAGTTTTTTGTATATTGCCTTACTTGCTTCTGTACGGTTTCTTTGCCATCTTCTCCTAGCGGTGTTCCTATTTTGGATTGCTCGTTTTATTTGGGGTGGGAAGGGTTCAAACAATAGTTTTCTCTTAAATCTGGGGATCGAACCGTCGATTGCTTCATTAATGCTTGCATGGAACTGAAATAAGGCATTGTTAATATCAGTAGGGGTACGGAATTTATCTACCGATACGTTTTTAAGGTCTGTTCTGCGGTTCAAGATTTGACGAAACTTTTCACAATTTGCGGCGCAATTATTGATCTGGGCTGTGTTACCTTTGATTGTGAATAGTAGTGGGATATGGTTGCTATTTAGCGCATTGATCACCGTAGGCTGTGAAAGCAACCATGGGTTGTTAGTAATTACTAAGTCGCTGGTCGAAGGCAGCATTTTATTGTTAGAGGGGTAGTATGTTGGAGCCTCAGGGTACATAATTGTAAAATTTCTAGTAGTATGCAAGGAATGGAGTATATTTCGCCAGGTATTGTGGCGATGATATCCCCACATGAAGTGTTTTGAATTTAAGTCTCCTGCAATTATATAATGGTTTTTGAGGATGTTAGCTTGATGAGATCTTTTTTGAAGCTGCTTTTTTTGTGTGAGTAAGCTGCAACTATACTTAAATTTGAGTCGTCTTCTAATTTTAAATTTATTGTGATGTTTTCGATGCAACTCAGTTTTATTTCCTCACCTAGCTCGTGCTTGATGCTAGTTTTTACAATGATGGCAAAAACTCCGCCTTTACTTATGGACCTATCACATCTATAAACGTTGTAATGTGGGCAGTAGAATTTATCGTTTGGTTTAAGCCAAGCTTCATTAACAACCATTATGTCAATATTATTGCATTGGATAAAGTTGTTAGTTTCAATGATTTTATTTTTTATACTTCTTGCATTCCATGTGCATAATTTTAGACTTATTCCCGTAATTGTATTATCCATATAAGTATTTTATGGCGAGAGTTGTGACCAGGTTAAATTGTTCTTCTTTTGTTTTGCATTGTTTGAGACTGGTCAACAATTCTTTCGTAAGTGCAAGTAGTTCAGTTGGCGTGAAGAGCTCCGGTTCATAACGATCGCGTGTTTGTAGGTGGCACCAATGGCTGTGTTGTAGGTAGTCTCGGGAACTCGTTCGTGTTAAATGAAGGTGGGTTTTTAGTTGTTCGTTCATTTGTTTTGCCTTGCCTACTATGTTTTTCGGCTAGTCAGCGCTTAATTTCAATATATTCTGCGCGCTTTGGACAGTTGACATATGAAGCGGTGTGGTTTCCATTACAATTGGAGCATTTTGTTTTATTGAATAGTAAAATGTTTTGTAGTCAATACTTTGCAAGATCATATGCTTGATATAGCATTCATCAAATAAAAAAATGTAGTTTTTAGTATCTACATTTATTCTTAAGTGTTTGTAAAATCTCAATTACTTCCTCCATCATCATGTGTAAAACATTTTACTTTTTACATGCAAATAAATTTAATATTAACTGCATTTCAAGATCAACTGAAAATAAGAATTAATTATCAGTCTCATTGCTGGAAAATCGTAAAAACATTCAAATTCAATGATTATGTCGAAGTCATGGCAATTTTGAGGAAAACGCGAGAAAATCTCTTCAGTGGGTGTAATAACAAAAACTGCTTTCATTTTTGCTAGCGCTCTTTTGTCTTTCAAGCATCGATATGAAAATAACAAACAACGCAGAAAACTTCAATGAAACCAATGCACCGCCCACCCACCAAAAACCTTACGTAGCCAATGGTCGCTCAAGTAGATGATATGATTGATATTTACTCATTTCAATTACTGTTATGAATACGTCTGATTATTATTATTTCCATAAATATTTCTGTGTTTAATATTTTTAATATTTATGTAGATATTACTGGGAAGTTGACAATGTGGATTTCACGGGTCACACCGCGCGGCTTGTTTATTATTATAATATCCCACAAGTCTACATACATTGTTATATTATTATGGCCCCAAGCATAAGTTCTAACCCCGTCTTCTCTAAGAAACCGCTTATCATCTAGATAATTCAAATTAATTTCATTCAAACACTCAGTATATAAATTATGCAACATATTGCCTTTGAATACTTTTTTCCTAAATAAACAATCACGATAATCATCTCAGCATAAGCCATCAATTAATGTTTTTTTAATACCTTTTGCCTATTTAACATCATCACTTTCCGCGCTAAACGAGTACATTTTAAACCTAAACCCTATAAATTCCCTCATTATTTTGCCATTATTCTCATCTATCTTCATACCCATCGGTAGCATAATCAGAGGTATCAAATTGAGAATCAATATCATGCAAAATATCCATGTAAAAATCTTGGATTTCAATGGCCGTGAGCTTGGATAGGTCGGACACAGTGAATCCTAAATATTTTGGTTTATTGTAGCGCAGTCTTTCTAATTGGATGCCATGTTATGAGTAAATACTGCTGCACTGTGAAATTTGTGCTTGGATATAAATACTCGAGCGCCTGATAACCTGCCTCGACTTTTTCAATCCGTTACAATTTTCAGGTCCTTTCGTTTGTCAACGTTTTCCATTGTTTTACCATAAACCATTGTTCAAGAGCTTGAAAAAAAAATTTCCGAAAAGATTGTCACTCATTTTTTGATCATGTGTATTTAAATCTATATACTTCTCCAGTCACTAGAATTGTTTAAATTGTTAAACCCTGTAGATGTGAGTCAGTTTTAAACAATTTTGGATACATTGCTGCAGCTTCCTATAGTAAAGGACATATATTTGTTTGTCTGTCAAATCAATGATCAGTTTTGTAGTTTTCGAACCTGGTGGAAATTCATTTTCTGAACAGGAAGGAAGATCATTGTGTAATTTATGTAATGTAGTTGCACTTCAAATCAACTTCAAAAAAGGCCAATATCTGAATCTGCAGCAATGTTTTGAATATCAACATCATCAATTTGTTTGACCCATTTAAATTCAGCATATCGTTGTGGTTGTGACATTGCCCAGTCATTCAAATTGTTTGCGTCTAAGTACATTAAATATTTGGAAGGATTCTCTTTTTTATACTCTTTCGAGTTTTTATTATTTTTCCTTGAATGTCGATAAGAACGTTGCATGAAATGTGTTAACTCCAGCGCTGATTTTTCCGGGTCCACAATTTCTATCACAATTCTGCCACATTGACCTTTGTGGTTATCCAGCTTTCCCGCAGAATATAAATACTGCAGGCCGTAATTGTATTATCCATATAAGTATTTTATGGCGAGAGTTGTGACCAGGTTAAATTGTTCTTCTTTTGTTTTGCATTGTTTGAGACTGGTCAACAATTCTTTCGTAAGTGCAAGTAGTTCAGTTGGCGTGAAGAGCTCCGGTTCATAACGATCGCGTGTTTGTAGGTGGCACCAATGGCTGTGTTGTAGGTAGTCTCGGGAACTCGTTCGTGTTAAATGAAGGTGGGTTTTTAGTTGTTCGTTCATTTGTTTTGCCTTGCCTACTATGTTTTTCGGCTAGTCAGCGCTTAATTTCAATATATTCTGCGCGCTTTGGACAGTTGACATATGAAGCGGTGTGGTTTCCATTACAATTGGAGCATTTTGTTTTATTGAATAGTAAAATGTTTTGTAGTCAATACTTTGCAAGATCATATGCTTGATATAGCATTCATCAAATAAAAAAATGTAGTTTTTAGTATCTACATTTATTCTTAAGTGTTTGTAAAATCTCAATTACTTCCTCCATCATCATGTGTAAAACATTTTACTTTTTACATGCAAATAAATTTAATATTAACTGCATTTCAAGATCAACTGAAAATAAGAATTAATTATCAGTCTCATTGCTGGAAAATCGTAAAAACATTCAAATTCAATGATTATGTCGAAGTCATGGCAATTTTGAGGAAAACGCGAGAAAATCTCTTCAGTGGGTGTAATAACAAAAACTGCTTTCATTTTTGCTAGCGCTCTTTTGTCTTTCAAGCATCGATATGAAAATAACAAACAACGCAGAAAACTTCAATGAAACCAATGCACCGCCCACCCACCAAAAACCTTACGTAGCCAATGGTCGCTCAAGTAGATGATATGATTGATATTTACTCATTTCAATTACTGTTATGAATACGTCTGATTATTATTATTTCCATAAATATTTCTGTGTTTAATATTTTTAATATTTATGTAGATATTACTGGGAAGTTGACAATGTGGATTTCACGGGTCACACCGCGCGGCTTGTTTATTATTATAATATCCCACAAGTCTACATACATTGTTATATTATTATGGCCCCAAGCATAAGTTCTAACCCCGTCTTCTCTAAGAAACCGCTTATCATCTAGATAATTCAAATTAATTTCATTCAAACACTCAGTATATAAATTATGCAACATATTGCCTTTGAATACTTTTTTCCTAAATAAACAATCACGATAATCATCTCAGCATAAGCCATCAATTAATGTTTTTTTAATACCTTTTGCCTATTTAACATCATCACTTTCCGCGCTAAACGAGTACATTTTAAACCTAAACCCTATAAATTCCCTCATTATTTTGCCATTATTCTCATCTATCTTCATACCCATCGGTAGCATAATCAGAGGTATCAAATTGAGAATCAATATCATGCAAAATATCCATGTAAAAATCTTGGATTTCAATGGCCGTGAGCTTGGATAGGTCGGACACAGTGAATCCTAAATATTTTGGTTTATTGTAGCGCAGTCTTTCTAATTGGATGCCATGTTATGAGTAAATACTGCTGCACTGTGAAATTTGTGCTTGGATATAAATACTCGAGCGCCTGATAACCTGCCTCGACTTTTTCAATCCGTTACAATTTTCAGGTCCTTTCGTTTGTCAACGTTTTCCATTGTTTTACCATAAACCATTGTTCAAGAGCTTGAAAAAAAAATTTCCGAAAAGATTGTCACTCATTTTTTGATCATGTGTATTTAAATCTATATACTTCTCCAGTCACTAGAATTGTTTAAATTGTTAAACCCTGTAGATGTGAGTCAGTTTTAAACAATTTTGGATACATTGCTGCAGCTTCCTATAGTAAAGGACATATATTTGTTTGTCTGTCAAATCAATGATCAGTTTTGTAGTTTTCGAACCTGGTGGAAATTCATTTTCTGAACAGGAAGGAAGATCATTGTGTAATTTATGTAATGTAGTTGCACTTCAAATCAACTTCAAAAAAGGCCAATATCTGAATCTGCAGCAATGTTTTGAATATCAACATCATCAATTTGTTTGACCCATTTAAATTCAGCATATCGTTGTGGTTGTGACATTGCCCAGTCATTCAAATTGTTTGCGTCTAAGTACATTAAATATTTGGAAGGATTCTCTTTTTTATACTCTTTCGAGTTTTTATTATTTTTCCTTGAATGTCGATAAGAACGTTGCATGAAATGTGTTAACTCCAGCGCTGATTTTTCCGGGTCCACAATTTCTATCACAATTCTGCCACATTGACCTTTGTGGTTATCCAGCTTTCCCGCAGAATATAAATACTGCAGGCCGTAATTGTATTATCCATATAAGTATTTTATGGCGAGAGTTGTGACCAGGTTAAATTGTTCTTCTTTTGTTTTGCATTGTTTGAGACTGGTCAACAATTCTTTCGTAAGTGCAAGTAGTTCAGTTGGCGTGAAGAGCTCCGGTTCATAACGATCGCGTGTTTGTAGGTGGCACCAATGGCTGTGTTGTAGGTAGTCTCGGGAACTCGTTCGTGTTAAATGAAGGTGGGTTTTTAGTTGTTCGTTCATTTGTTTTGCCTTGCCTACTATGTTTTTCGGCTAGTCAGCGCTTAATTTCAATATATTCTGCGCGCTTTGGACAGTTGACATATGAAGCGGTGTGGTTTCCATTACAATTGGAGCATTTTGTTTTATTGAATAGTAAAATGTTTTGTAGTCAATACTTTGCAAGATCATATGCTTGATATAGCATTCATCAAATAAAAAAATGTAGTTTTTAGTATCTACATTTATTCTTAAGTGTTTGTAAAATCTCAATTACTTCCTCCATCATCATGTGTAAAACATTTTACTTTTTACATGCAAATAAATTTAATATTAACTGCATTTCAAGATCAACTGAAAATAAGAATTAATTATCAGTCTCATTGCTGGAAAATCGTAAAAACATTCAAATTCAATGATTATGTCGAAGTCATGGCAATTTTGAGGAAAACGCGAGAAAATCTCTTCAGTGGGTGTAATAACAAAAACTGCTTTCATTTTTGCTAGCGCTCTTTTGTCTTTCAAGCATCGATATGAAAATAACAAACAACGCAGAAAACTTCAATGAAACCAATGCACCGCCCACCCACCAAAAACCTTACGTAGCCAATGGTCGCTCAAGTAGATGATATGATTGATATTTACTCATTTCAATTACTGTTATGAATACGTCTGATTATTATTATTTCCATAAATATTTCTGTGTTTAATATTTTTAATATTTATGTAGATATTACTGGGAAGTTGACAATGTGGATTTCACGGGTCACACCGCGCGGCTTGTTTATTATTATAATATCCCACAAGTCTACATACATTGTTATATTATTATGGCCCCAAGCATAAGTTCTAACCCCGTCTTCTCTAAGAAACCGCTTATCATCTAGATAATTCAAATTAATTTCATTCAAACACTCAGTATATAAATTATGCAACATATTGCCTTTGAATACTTTTTTCCTAAATAAACAATCACGATAATCATCTCAGCATAAGCCATCAATTAATGTTTTTTTAATACCTTTTGCCTATTTAACATCATCACTTTCCGCGCTAAACGAGTACATTTTAAACCTAAACCCTATAAATTCCCTCATTATTTTGCCATTATTCTCATCTATCTTCATACCCATCGGTAGCATAATCAGAGGTATCAAATTGAGAATCAATATCATGCAAAATATCCATGTAAAAATCTTGGATTTCAATGGCCGTGAGCTTGGATAGGTCGGACACAGTGAATCCTAAATATTTTGGTTTATTGTAGCGCAGTCTTTCTAATTGGATGCCATGTTATGAGTAAATACTGCTGCACTGTGAAATTTGTGCTTGGATATAAATACTCGAGCGCCTGATAACCTGCCTCGACTTTTTCAATCCGTTACAATTTTCAGGTCCTTTCGTTTGTCAACGTTTTCCATTGTTTTACCATAAACCATTGTTCAAGAGCTTGAAAAAAAAATTTCCGAAAAGATTGTCACTCATTTTTTGATCATGTGTATTTAAATCTATATACTTCTCCAGTCACTAGAATTGTTTAAATTGTTAAACCCTGTAGATGTGAGTCAGTTTTAAACAATTTTGGATACATTGCTGCAGCTTCCTATAGTAAAGGACATATATTTGTTTGTCTGTCAAATCAATGATCAGTTTTGTAGTTTTCGAACCTGGTGGAAATTCATTTTCTGAACAGGAAGGAAGATCATTGTGTAATTTATGTAATGTAGTTGCACTTCAAATCAACTTCAAAAAAGGCCAATATCTGAATCTGCAGCAATGTTTTGAATATCAACATCATCAATTTGTTTGACCCATTTAAATTCAGCATATCGTTGTGGTTGTGACATTGCCCAGTCATTCAAATTGTTTGCGTCTAAGTACATTAAATATTTGGAAGGATTCTCTTTTTTATACTCTTTCGAGTTTTTATTATTTTTCCTTGAATGTCGATAAGAACGTTGCATGAAATGTGTTAACTCCAGCGCTGATTTTTCCGGGTCCACAATTTCTATCACAATTCTGCCACATTGACCTTTGTGGTTATCCAGCTTTCCCGCAGAATATAAATACTGCAGGCATGTGTTGCACACATATATTACGGTATTGTCGGTATTGTCTCAACAACAGCAATGTCATGCATTTTTAGCGGAATTATTAGACCCCAAAAGTTTATTACTTATCCAATATTAAATCGGGTAACGTTGCCAGCAATGTCAACGATTCTATATGATGAGATTTTTTTGGGTGTTTTTCCACTGGATACAGGGCAAAAATGATGCTTTACTTGAAGCAGTAAATATTTCTACTTTTTACAATCAAACATGCACGTTTTAGAGCCAAATGCCTTGGCAATGGGATAAAATTCATCCCTTTCAGTGGCTTAAACTCGGTGATATTTAGCTCGCAATGTATTATCCTTATCAAGGCCCCAACTCTTCCATTTTTTTCTTTATTTGCAGTTTCATACTATCGAACGCGATCTGTTATTCGATAAGGTTTAATATTGCTTGCATTTTCGTTTGAAATGTTTTAATGCTAATGAAATATTCACTCTTTGCATCGTCTATAACACCAGCATCCATTTTCATATATTCGGCAAAAAGTTCAACATTAAACTTAAACGCCATGCGTTTCTCCAATGGTTTTTGTAAGTATTCCATCAAGAGATGTTCCATCCTTTTTAGAAATTCATCGACGCTCAAAAGATTCTCGTCCTTATTTTCGAAGAGCAGAGTTTCAATGCGATTGCTAAAGCAATTTTTCACTCGTTTTAAATTTGCGTCATTTGACTCTGCAGCAGGCAAAACAATGATCAAATGATGAACAATCTTAGTCACACTGTGCTTGTTTCGAGACGTTGACTCCAATTCGAACATTCACTCGAGGCACAAAAAGGAGCGGAATCGATTTTTCAAGGACACGAGACAACTTTGAATAAAATTTATTCAACCAAAAGTTTCTACCACTCGATTCACTGCAAAGCGCACATGAAAAGGCTTCTTTACGCAAATTCACACATTGACAAAATTGACATCTTAGCGTTATTCAATGCAGTTTTTGTTGTTTTCTTTAATGTTGGCTGAAGAGATTTTGTCGCGTGATGATCATTTTGAATAGTTGTGTCTAAAGTATCCATGATTGCTGCATTGATATTGAATCTGTACTCCTCACCATTTTACATTAATGAGACCAATATTTATTTTTACTTTGCAGTCAATCATGGAAAAAATTGAATATGTAGTGAATAATCTCTGCATGGTTGCATGTAAAAAATATAAAATATTACAAAAGATGAGGAACAAAGTAATTGAAATCTTACGAATTCTTAAAAATTAAACAAGCTAACTACTAAAAACTACAATTTTTTATTTGATGAAAGTTTTTTACAGCATGTGATCTTGAAAAGTATTGACCACCATTGTATTTGTACCAGTACACCATTTTACTTTCAAACACTGATAATAAATTATTATTTTGAAGTCGGTCATGAAACCGCATGTAATACATAGTAAAAGTTCAATGTCTGATTATATGTTAAACATAGAAAATCTTACTTAAGACAGAGGAAGAGGTAAGTAAAATCTTACGTACCCTAACTGTAAATGAAATCCAGACGCTTGACAAATGGTTCTTAAATATTGAATGAGCTTGTCTACGGAATCATTTTTTACAAAGTTAAATTTCTTCATAAAACTAATCAAAACGAATTACCATAGACTTAAAATCTAAAAATAAAAGCCTGCAACCCACTTTCCATTTACCAACACATTGAAGATTTTATCAATCACCCCTATTATGTATCTCGTGTCGTTCTCGATTGTCGATCGTTCGTGTGAATTCGCATTACGTATGTCGATATTGGTCGACAGCTCTCGTCACGCACATTGCGAATGAGATCTGCATATCAATTCACAATTGATAGTAGAAAATGGTATTATGTATGTCGATGTCGATCGACATTCGTCGATTGGCTGTCGATCACACCGAAGCGTCACGAGAGTCAATCGAGATCAGTTTAACTTGGAGAAATTGTAAGTATAGGAAATTCTTCTATGACAAGTGTTTGATATAGTGTTATTGAAATCATTCTGTGCTACATAATGAGTGCCATTGTGTTAAATATTTCATGTTTTAGGGTGAAAATAACGGAAAATGTAATGTGCATTCGCCCAGCGAGAATATTCAATAATGGAAATCAATAACTATTTTCTAATACTCATTCCTGACAGAAAAAAACTTGCTGAAGGTAAATCTTCTGATTTCCCAGATAGGGTTAAAATAAAGTTAAAAGCAAAAACTCATTTTCCTTCGAAATGTCTTCAACTCCTATTTAAATAGTGGAACCGGCACTTTATGCTTTGAACATAATATATTCAAAAATGTATTTTTTACCATACATTTATAGCTAACATTTCTTTCATATCCTTAAACCTATTTCGTAAACAAAAAAAACCTAATAAATTCAAATTTTATCTAAATGCGGAATAAGTTCAAAATTTGAACAAATAGTATTATGTTGAGAAAATAATGTCCGGTATGCCAAAAATTCTTAGTTGGACATTGCGCAGCTTGTTTATATCTCGAGAGAGGTCAAAATGGCGATGTAGTGTTTCCGGTTTTCATTTCCATTGAAAATGCAATTGATAATCAAATTTAAAAAAGCATGTCCTGTCGTATTAGTTGTTTACAAGGTAGCCTGATTAATTTTCACTAAGGGCCGCAGTGAATTAGAATTTTCAATTAGCTACGTCGTTTGATCAATTTCCCATATATTTGAAAATAGTATATTGTTGAAAATGTTTCAAGTCGACTGTGTTTCAAATGAAAAAAAAATCAAAACTAGTAGCTAGGCGGTCATTATGAAGCATCACGCACTTATGCTGGAAACCCCACCTTGAACCTCTGTTAATCCTGTTGAGCACTGGTAAATATATTGTTTTTCGGTAGAATGCAAGTGCTGTATTGATAAGAAATATATATTTTAATAATTATGTGCTTGTGAATATCGCTATCTGAAATTTTTTTTTTAAATTTTGAGTAAAGATGTTTAATATCGCAAAAATATACAACTTCTATTTAAAATTTTTGATATGCAACTATACTCTTGCAGCGTAATGCATATTCCAGCGTTCACTGCACTTCGCAAATTTTCTACCATTAGACACTTTTTGAATTTCAAGCACAATTATGACATAAATTGACAGCGAATCGAATTCACCAACCATTTTCATTCACAATATTAACATGAAAATTCTTTTCTTACGACATGCATATGGTATTACTGAATACTCTCGATCGACTTACATAATACCAATTCTCGATCGAATCGACAAAGTCGATATCGATCGAACGACGATCGAATCGAGATACATAATAGGGGTGAATAACAGGCATTCCTCCATTACAAATCACCATTACCAGCAAATATTCTACGCTGAACGCTAAATTTCTTGACAACTATCGGAAAAAGTGTTAAGATTTCTCACGCTATCACCAGGGGTGAAAATTGGGATCCACAACTAAACTATTGTATTTCTTTTATAATCGGCACGAAGGGCTGTACACTGGAAAAATAGTCACTTTCTTGGGTTTCCATGAAAGTGAGCAACGTTCAAAACTATTCTGAAATTAGATTCTAGCGCTTCTTATTGTTGTCTGTAGGCAATCAATGTTACACCGATCGAACGCTCACGGCAACGCGTTCAATGGTGCTTACCAAACTTTACCATATTAATATCCTTTTCATTTCCCTCAGTAAAGTAAAACTTTCCTCATTCACTGCCTACAAAGGACGACTAGTTATATCGGCAAAAATTCTTCAGCAATAAGTTGTAGATTTTTTAGGGGAGTTTCAGTTTCGTGCAATATTCCATCAATTCATTCATTCAAAATAGGGTGAGAACAGGGTGAGGTTTTTTTAATGAGGCCATGCTGTGCTTTCCTGTTGATTTTGAGGAAAAGCGAAAACCATTTTTGCTCTGTGAATGTCACGTAATGCTATGTAAGCGTGGTTTCGGGGTGTCGGATGGCATACTTTTCAGGTGCTGTCATTTACCAACCGCCACCAGACAGCACGACCACGGTTAGGCTTATTGATGGATTAAGCTCGTTGTACTTCAACTGGTCTGTATAATTATTTCTATCCGCGAAGTATAACAACGTTGGCAGATATACGAAAAACAAATTGGCAGTCGTTATACTTCGCGGATAGAAATAATTATACAAATCAGTAGAAGTACAACGAGCTCAATCCATCAATAAGCCTAACCGTGGTCGTGCTGTCTGGTGGCGGATGGTAGATGACAACACCTGAAGAGGATGCGATCCGACATCCCGAAACCACATTTTCCATTAAATTAATGATGAACCAGCATAAAATCTGGAACCTAAGAACCTCCACTAATGTGCGATAATAGTGTTAGTGACTTGCTAACCAAAAGGCACACTAGAAGGCGAAGTTGTCGACTAGACTAGGAGGTTCTAACCTATGCTAAATAACTAATTATGCTTATGCCGATCATCAACACAAAGCAAGTTCTTCTCAACATCATATTTCATGACAATTTATTGAATTCTGAAGAAAAAAAATTTCACAATATATTTCCAAATATACTGATCCTTTGATATATTTTTGCTGTACCTTGTTTTGGGACAAAAGGCTTCAGTCTATAATTATTGATCGTTAAGTTTGTTCAGACTGTAGCCTATTTAAACAGTCACGAAAATATGTGTTTATGGTGCACTAATTTCGTATAACATCGATTTTTTACAATACATCATAATTATTTTGTTTGTCAAACAATGCTTTTACAGTAAAGATCTCAAACTCTCAATTTAAATTTTGAAAAAGTGTAGGTTGTTTGAGTATTAGCCTTGGTTAGGAATAGGACCAATGATGAGAAAACACACTGTTAACTTTAATGTTTATATACCTTGGTGCCAGACTGGGTTCGTAACTGATACGTCGATGGTGACAATTGTTTGGTGATTACACCTTCCACACGCATCTCACCTGCTTTACTATATTATCGATCATGACCGAATCTCCCGCATTTTACTCGATATTCTGCGAATGAGGTTTGGCCCTGATTTGTGCGCCTTGTTTTTCCTCTACTTTTGAGCGCACGTTTGGTCGTAGTACATCAAACCGGTTTCAAATTTTGCGGCTATACAATAATTGTGCTGGTGACTTGCCCGTTGTGCTATGCGAAGCGCTGCTGTAGTCGAAAAGAAACTGATTCACCGCTGTGTCTACCTTCTTCCCCCCTTTCACAATTTTGGACACTTTGTCCTTGAAGGTACCGACAAAATTTTCTGCAGCCCCGTTCGTGGCCGGATTAAACGGTGGTGAGAAACTTTGTTTTATTCCGTTTCGACTTAAGTACTCGCGGAATTCGGAGCTTCCAAGCTGTCTTCCATTATCTGAGACAGAATGCTCGCTCAGTCCGTGCCTCGCCAATAATTCCTCGCACGCCTGTAGGAGCTTACACGCTCTCGTGTCTTGCTTAAAATTAATAACCTCGGGCCATTTTGAGAAGGAGTCCACTACTACAAAATGCATATGCCCATAAAAAGGACCTAAAAAGTCGCAATTAATTCTTTGCCAAGCTCTTTCTGACCACGGCCAAGGTGTGAGCGGAGCCCGTGGTGGTGTTTTTCGATTTACCACATACACGTGACATTCATTTGCCATTTCCTCGATATCCGCGTCGATGCGCGGCCACCACACATATGAACGGCTTAGTGCCTTCATTTTCACTATGCCCAAATGCGAAAAATGAAGATCGTCTAGAACATTCTTTCTTAATTTTTCAGGTATTACTATCCGATAGCTCCAAAACAGGCAGTTCTCTTCGACCGACAATTCGTTTCGCTTCAAATAATATTTTTTTTCTTGATCGGACAGATCTTCACTGTCTGCGGGCCACCCAAAATACAAAATCTGATAATGCGAGACACAACGGGCTGTAGTCTGGAAGCTGCCGTCTGAGGTACGCCGTTTTTAGGGTCGAAAATGAATTCTAGTGGTTTATGATCTTTGCACAATATTATTTCTTGACCGTATACAAAACTATGAAACTTCACAAACCCGAATACAATTGCTGCCACTTTCTTATCATTTATGGCTCCATTTAGTTCATTATCGAAGATTCGTTTTGAAGCAAATGCAATCGGCCGCTCGGTACGCTCTTTGTACTTATGCGATAGTATCGCCGACAACCCGTAGTGCGATGCATCACATGCTAGTACTAATTGCTGTTCCGGGTCGTAGTGGGCCAGTACCTGAGGCTAGATCATTTGGTTTTTTTACCACCAAAAAGCATCATCGCACTTCTTGGTCCTTTCAAATTTATCCTTTCGTGTGCAATCGAACAAAGGTTTTAATTTATCTGACCTGTTTTGCAGGAATCTTTCGTAAAAACAAGCCACGAAGTGCGACCCTTGAGGTCCACACGGTAAACTTCCCAGTAATATCTCAGAACATCGAAAACAATAAACACAATAATAATTTTGAAAATAATACTAATTTAAGTAATAACAAGCCGTGAGGTGTGACCCATGAGGTCCACACGGTCAACTTCCCAGTAATATCTAAAAATATATTAAAAATATTAAACACAATAATAATTATGGAAATAATACTACTCCAAATAATAAAAATGTACTTCTCGTAAAATTGATAACGTTTGGATTTTGGTGCATTTGTTTGATTGATTATTCACGCGGATCAATCGGAGGGGGGACAGGTTACATAGCAGTTTTTTCATTAAAGTTAAAACATGGTGCTGTGAAGATTATTGAAAATCTTCTCAAATTTTGCAAATATTAATAAACTTTGAATGACTGATTAAGGTATTATGATTCGAATGAACCCTTTTTACATGGTGACTTTGAATGATTTTTTATTTTTAATTTAATTTTTTTGTAATCATGAGAAAAGTTTTTGCTAGTTTCTCTACAAAAATTGATAAAATTTTATAAATTCTACAAACATTTATTATGACGATGTGCAATTCAGGTTAAAAATGAATCTTTTAATGAAAAAAACACTACTTTTCGAATTTTTTTAAATAAATTAAAAAAAAGCTTTAACGATTTTTTAAAATATAAAAACATCATAAAAATGATAATACGCGTCGATTGACACTTTAATGATGGAAATATTATATTCAGTTCTCGAGATATAATGAATGACGTAAATGACCTTGAACGTTTAATGATTTTTTATATTTTATTTAATTTTTTTTGTAATCATGAAAAAATTTTTGGCTGGTTTTTTTACAAAAACTATTCGGAGTATGTAAATTTTATAAACATTGATTACTTAGGTTTGAAAATCAGGTTGAAAATTTTGTGTTTTTGAAAAAAAAAACCTAATTTTTTGTACTTTTTTTTTAAAAAATTAAATAACCGCTCCAAGAATATTTTTAAAAATTTGATAGAATCACACAAACGTCAATACGCGTCAATTGACACCTTGTTCAAAAAAATCGTACGTTTGGTTCGCGACATATAGCGCATGACAGAAATGACCTTCAAACGGGCAAAACAGCAAACCCACCCGACCGAAGTTTCCCAAAAACTAATCAGCTCTTAAAATTGCAAAGACGCTTCGATTGACACCTCAAGGAAGTTGATACAACTTTGTTTACGTGAGTTATGCTCGTAGAAAAAAGTGTCCACGAACGTACATACGTACGTACGTACGTACGTACGTACATACACACACACACATACATACATCTCCCTTTCTAAAAACACTTTATATATACTCTATAGACCTCAAAACGTAAAGAAATGTTGAAAATTTCAATTTCGATTTTCGAGGCGATTACAAGAACTTCCCATATACTGGGAAGTTAACAATGAGAGGTATTCATAGCAGTAACAGGAATGAGTTAATATGAATCATATTGTCTACGGGAGGGTCCATTGATTACGTAAGGTGTTTGTTCGATGAGGACAGATTGAATATTCACGCAGATAAATCGGTGGGGGGGGGTGCCTTTTTGGTCTTGAAATTTTTTGTATATATAGTCAAAAATAGGTTCAATTGCATGTAAAACGTAAACTGTATTACAAATGATGATGGTTATTGAAATCTTACGATTACTAAAGAATCAATCTACTAAAAACTGCAATTTTTCATTCGATGAAAGTTTTTTAAAGCATATGATCTTGCAAAGTATTGACTACAAAACATTTTGTCATTCAAAGCGTTGATTACCGCAAATGCAAATTTGATTGAAATTTTATTGGTTTTCAAAATTTAAGCAGTTTTTTTAATTAAAAGACTATAAAAACTATTAAAAATCTGCTCAAATTATGCAAATATTTTAAAACTTTGATTGATTTTACAAAAAAATTTTTTAGAATAAAAGATATAAAGTAATATCATTCGTATGAACCCTCTTTAAATGGTAGCTTTGAATGATTTTTTATATTTTATTTATTTTTTTTCATAATCATGGAAGGAAGTTTTGCTGATTTCTCTTCAAAAACTGACAAGAATGTATAAATTTCATAAACTGGTATCACTGTGCTGTGGAGATCAGGTTAAAAAATATTTTTTATGAATACCATTGACATTGACACTTAAACTATGCAAATCGAATGCATGGTTCGCGAGATATAATGCATGGCAGAAATGACCTTGGAGATCATGATGACTGTTAATGATTTTTGATTTTTTATTTGATTTTTTCTGTATTGATGAAAAAAAAATTTGATAAAATTTTTAAATAAACTGTTTTGATTATACAAATTATATAAACATTGATTACTTAGACTTGAAACTAAGGTTAAAAATTTATTGTTTTTGAAAAAAACTCTAATTTTTTGCACTTTTTTTTTAAAAATTAAAAAACGGCTCCATGGAGTTTTTTAAAAACTTTATAGAATCACATAATTGTTAGTACGCGTCGATTGACATCTTCATCAAGGAAATCGTATGTTTGGTTCGCGAGACATAACGCCTGACAGAAATGACCTTCAAACGGGCAAAACAGCGAAACCCCTCGACCGAAGTTTCCCTAAAACTGATCAGCTCTTGAAATTGCAAAGACGCTTCGATTGACACCTTAACAAAGTCGATAAAACTTTGTTTACGTGAGTTATGCTCGTAGAAAAAAGTGTCCACGAACGTACATACGTACGTACATACGTACGTACGTACGTACGTACATACACACACACATACATCTTCCTTTCTAAAAACACTTTATATATACTCTATAGACCTCAAAACGTAAAGAAATGTTGAAAATTTCAATTTCGATTTTCGAGGCGGTTACAAGATCTTCCCATATACTGGGAAGTTAATTAATCAAATCAAGGAATCAGGCGAGCTGTTTGGTGTTTTCGGGGCGTGGCGCCTCGTACATTGCGACTCCTTTTGATGTTGCCTTATGAAGTCCGTCTTTATCTATGGTAAACCCCAGGACCTCGATTCGGTCTTTCATGAATGCGGACTTGTCTTTATTTAGCCGCAATCCGCGTTCTGTCAGCCTTTGGCAAACTGCTCTCAAATTTTCGAGATGTTCTTCGTTACTTTTGCCCGTTATGTAAATATTATCCATATACGCAGTAACTTTCGGAATTGCCTGCTGACATTTGGTCATAATTTGAGTGAATTCACTTGGAGCAGTGCTGATGCCCTCCACCATTTTTGTGAACTGAAACAGCCTGGCGTGTGTAGTCACTGTTAAGTAGTTTCGTGACTCTTTTTCTGCCGAACACTGCATATAGGCATGTGACAAATCTAATTGAGAAAAAATCAAGCCGTTTTGCATCACCGCGAAAATGTCATCGATTCTCGCTAGTGGTCGTTTGATCACTTGCAAATGTGGATTACATGTTACTTTAAAATCTCCACAAATGTGAATTTGCCCGTTGCTTTTTCGTACTGGAACTATGGGTGTTGCCCATTCACTCGAGTCGACCTTTTCTAGATTGCCTAATTTAATTAATCGCTCGATTTCGTGTTCGATTTTTAGTCTCAATGCGTATGGCACATGACTTGCTCCAAGTGCTACCGGTTTGACATTCGATTTTACATGTATTCATATTTCGCGCTTTTTATATACGCCGGGTGTATCGCTGAACAACGTCTGAAATTCGTTGAGCAGTTTTTCACGCACGCTGTCGACTTGTATGTTGTTATGATGCCCGAATACCGCAAGCCACTGTCTACCGATCAAAATCAAACAACTTAATTTCTTTGTTTCGCCGTTGAATTTTATGTTTAATTTTTTAGCTGGCCTCGCGGTTCCATGGCTTTGTTTTCGTAAGAAATTAAGTTTGTTTTTGATTTGCTAATTTTTAAATTAGGGAATTTTTTTCTTTACGAAGCTTTTGGACATCACGCTTTAGTAAGTACCAGAGTCGAATTCCATTGATACAATTTTATCGTTGATTTTTACGTCGAAAAATACAGGAACCGCGACGATCGAATTACAATTTACCATTTTTTCTGTGCCAATGTTGTGAACGTCGATGAAGTTTATGCTTCTCGCTGAGCTGCTTTCGCTGCCTGAGTCGCTCGATTGGTCCTCTGTTGTACTGCTGTCGTCCTCTCAGAATTTATTCGATAACTTCCTTTTTTTATGCACGCACGTTTCAAATGACCTTTTTGTGACAAAAGTCGCACTTCCTGCTACTGTATTCGCAGTCGTTGGTTGCGTGTCCGACTGCTGCTTCCGTTTCTTCGACTCCTTACGCCATGTTTGCTCGGTCCTTCTTTCATTTAAAGTAAAGTTTCCTTGCTTGTACGTTGTATTGGTTCTTCAAGCGCTTTTCGAATGTAATGTCCTTATTTTTGAATAGTTCGAATCTTGTTGAATCGCCTCTTATTCCGCAAGCGAATTTCGTTTTCGGCTGGTTTTTTCGGTGCGTATAGCGCTTTGATAAGCTTGTACGTCGTCTCGTCGACGCTTGTCATCAGTACTGCTCGCTTCATTTCTGGTGCTTCGATTTTTTTACGAAGAAATAAAACTCTAACCGTTCTATGAAAGCTTCTCAGTCGTCTGATTGTTTAAAAAACAATTCCGTTTCGGCCGCCATGTTGTCGTCTCCGCCGGCGGATTCGTCGTGTGACTCGTCGTTGGAGTCGTCGTCGTATTCGTCGTCAGGTGAGATGGCGTCTGATTTTGAATCTGTGGCCCGTTAACTTTTCACTAGTGTCATTAACTGTGCTCTGAGCTTGTCTCGTGTCTCTGTCTCGTCGACGTCGCCAATACGTTTCTTTAGCTCGGAGATTATTCCCACCTTGTGTAATTAATAAGCCTCGTTTAACGTTATTGATGTCACCGATGGTGTGATCTGGCTTCCGTCCGAACGTTCGGAGTTCTGCTCCTTCTTACTCATCGGCAGACCCGTTTTTAACTTCCCAGTATGTGGGAAGTTCTTGTAATCGCCTTGAAAATCGAAATTGAATTTTCAACATTTCTTTACGTTTTGAGGTCTATAGAGTATATATAAAGTGTTTTTAGAAAGGGAGATGAATGTTTGTGTGTGTACGTACGTACGTACGTACGTTTGTGAACACTTTTTTCTACGAGCATAACTCACGTAAACAAAGTCGTATCGACTTCGTTAAGGTGTCAATCGAAGCGTCTTTGCAATTTAAAGAGCTGATTAGTTTTTGGGATGCTTCGATCGGAGTTTTTGTTGTTTTGACCCTTTGAAGGTCATTTCTGTCATGCGTTATATCTCGCGAACCAAACATACGATTTGCATGATTAAGATGTCAATCGACGCGTATTTACATTTGTGTGAATCTTTAAAAATTTTAAAAAAATTGTTGCAGCCGTTTTTTAATTTAAAGAAAAAAGTGCAAAAATTAGGTTTTTTTTTATAAACAATAAATTCTTAACCTGATTTACGAGAGACAGTATTCAATTTTTATAAAATTTATACATTTCAATCAACGCTTGTAAAAAAACATCAAAACTGTTTCTCATGATTACGAAAAATTAAATAAAAAATAAAAATCATTAACAGGCATCATGATTTTCAAGGTTATTTCTGTCATGCGTCATATCTCGCGAACCAAACATACGATTTGCATGGTTAAGATGTCAATCGACGCGTAGTAGTATTTTTGTGAATCTATCAAATTTAAAAAAAAACGTTGGAGCCGTTTTTAAATTTAAGAAATAAAGTGCAAAAAATTAGGTTATTTTTATAAACAATAAATTTTTAACCTGAGTTACGAAAGACAGTATTCAATTTTTGTAAAATTTATACATTTCAATCAACGCTTGTAAAAAAACATCATGATTACGTAAAAAATTAATTAAAAAATAAAAAATGATTAACAGGCATCATGATTTTCAAGATCATTTCTGTCGTGCGTTATACATATCTCGCGAACCAAACATACGATTTGCATGATTAAGATGTCAATCGACATTTTTGTGAATCGATCGTTATCACTTTTTGAAGAGAAACCAGCAAAACATTTTTCATGGCTCTGAAAAAATTCAATTAAAAATAAAAAATCATTCAAAGTTACCATATGAAAGGGATTCTTCCGATTGATATGACCTTATATCTTTTATTCTAAAGACTTTGTTGTAAAGTCAATCAAATTTTTAAAATATTTGGATAATTTGAGCAGATTTTTAATAGTTTTTGCAGTCTTTTAATTAAAAAAAGCGACTTCAATTTTGAAAACCATCAAAATTTCAATCAAATTTGCATTTGTGGTAATCAATCATCATCACCCATCCACCAAAAGCCTTACGTAATCAGTGGATGCTCCCGTAGATGATATGATTAATATTAACTCATTCCTGTTACTGCTATGAACACCTTTCATTATTATCATTTAAAGTAGTACTATTTTCAAAATTATTATTGTGTTTAATATTTTTAATGTTTATCTAGATATTACTGGGAAGTTGACCGTGTGGATCTCAAGGGTCGCACTTCGCGGCTTGTTTTGTATACCCTCACTCAGCACTATTTTCCCTTTTACGTGCCGTCTGAGTGGCCTCTCAACCCGATTGCACTTAATTTTTCGTTGCACTCTAATTCGTCACTCGCAATTTTCGCGATGTGCCTCTGTAGAGTTACCATGGAAGTTGCGACTTCTCCTTGTAGGTGAAGTAAAAACCACGAAGACTTTTTAATTCAAACGTTTTTATTTTTCGTTTAAACAAGAATAGAACTCGTTACAAATTGGGATGAATTTAATAAAACGTGGATCCTTTGTGACCTGGCTAGTCTGACAACTCGATCCCAAAAGGCACCGATTTATTCGAATCCATTTCTTATATATATATCTTATCTTCTAAACCCAAAAGCAGTGAAATATTATAATACATAAATTATGGTCTTTAAAGTCTTCGAAGGATCGTAAATTTCGATGATACAGGAAATTTACAATCGTTCTAGAGTTTTTAAATCCGAGATGCGGATAAGGTTTGTGAAATTTATGTAAACAAAGTATTTTGGAAATTCATAAACAATGTGATTTATGAATATAAGAAAAAAAGGACAAATCGCTTGTGCGCCGATAATCAACACTTGAAGAGTTATTGAATAATGTATGGAGGGTTATCGTAACTAATTAAACGAGCTTAAACATTATTATTACTTATATACTAAATTAAAGTTACCACCTTAGCAATAATTACCACCACCACCTTGAGTGCGCATGGAAGTTGCGAAATTACCTGTGTGTGCAATGTGATAACTTGGATGATGTAATTATCGCTCCATCCCATCCTCGTTGCCAGTTGCTCTGTTTGAGTACTAGCCGTGGGTAGAAATAGAACCAATGAAGAGAAAACACACTGTTAACTTGAATATATTCATTTTGACATGCGTATTCGACCGTGCGCCTTGGCTTACTGATTCCGCTGCATATTTGTCTCGTGCTTCGTTCATACGCTCGCACACTCACACATGGATTTGCAATAACAAGGCTCGGCTCCTCGAGCGATGTACATACATTACAGAAGTATTCTAAGACAAGCTGAAATTTTATAAAAACTAGATACTATTCAATAATAATGTACTGTTAAGGCCAAAAAATTAGATGTGCAAAAACTGATGCCATAAACTGGTGTGAGCCAACCAAATTAATATCAAAAATAGCATTCTTTCTCTTAAACGTCACAAAAAAATTTAAGGTTTTCGAATGTAAGTTTTCTTATGATTTTTATTATTAAATTGCAGCTTTTTCAGACTGAAAGCTGTGAGAAACGCTCAATTTTATTTATTCTTGATTTTTTTCTGTGTTGAATGAAACAATTTTCAGGAATGCTTCAAAATATTGAAAAAAGTCCTTCATGCCTTTAAATTCGGAAAAAATAAATATATTTAACTATTTTCGAACAAATCTTTAAATTTTCTCGTTTTTGTTCATCTATACCAACAGTGTTGCATGCAGAAATACATTTTCTTTTATATTACAACAGAAATATTTCAAATACAACTTTTTGAAAGTTTTAGAATTGGAAATGAGTGAAAGTCAATTTATCATAGCACATTAATGACATTATCATACCACATCAATGACACTTTTCGTACTGATGATGGGTCAGTGTGTCAACGCTATAATATTCATAAATTTTCCATTGCACTTCTTTATTTTACTTCATCAAAAAAAACAGTTTTTTTAAAAACCCACAACATTAGGCAGCAAAACTTTTTCCATTTGCTAATGATTTTTTTTCATAGGGATGTTTATTGGATTTTACAATGAAGTGGAATAAAAGATATAATGAAGCTCCACGGCTGCCATTAAATTTGAAAAATCTTCCATGTGCTGAACTTATTAGGTGTACATTTATCTTTTTGGCGTCAACTAAGTAAGACGAATTAAGTTTGTAAGTCTGAATTAAGCGTCTTTTGTATATGCAATCGTAAGTTAATGTTGTAATTGATAATTTTAGCCTACAATGTACGACGAAAACAATCACAATTAATATGAAAACCAAGCAAACAATGCAGCAACAAATGCAATGCACATTTTCTTTCCACTTTTATTATCCGGTTTACATTAGGAAACTTCAGACCTGCGTGACAAAAATTTGTGGAACATGTTATGAGTAAACAAATTTGTAATGTTTTTTAATACCATCAAACTTAATTTTTCAAATTTTTACAAATTTTCTGCTTTCCATAACTTTGGCATTAATGTACTTTAAAATTCAGATAGATCAATCTTTACTGGGTGAATTTGCGTTACTTTGTATTTTTTATCAACAAAGTCCAGATTCTTTGTATAAAATTACAGTCAATGATGAATGATATGAACTATCCAATAAAACTTAAAAACCATAATTTTCAATTAAAAGGAGTGACGGTTAAAATTTGCTGCTTGCCAAGTATGTACCATAACAGAAACTAAGAAAAAAGGTTCCGTTAGTTATATATCTTGAAATTCAAAAGGAGTTGAGGTTCAGAAAATTTTTGTTATAAAAAACAACTCAGTCGTATAGTCAATTTTAGGAAAAGCTGAAACCTTACGCTAAATGGGCTCGAACAGATGCTGAGTAAACAAAGAAACTGTATTTGATTGCCAGCCCCAGTGCAATACCATTTATTAAGGAATGACTACAAATAATCGTTCTCAGGATTAAAACTCATATGAATCACATTAACTGGCACGATTCCATTATAAACTTAGCTGTTATTTTTTTCGTCAGCCATGGATTGTTGTATTTTAAATTTTCGTGCACACATATAGTATAGATTTCAACTACTTAAGAGTATTTAATTTAAGTTTTTACAATAAACAAAAATCAGAAATAGAATCAAATAGAATAAGAGAGAAGCATGTACAAAAATATAAAACAAAACTCCCTAGATCTCATTGATAATGTTTCAAAGTGTTTTAAAATTTTTTTTTGCCTTCCGACAAGTACATCCTTGCATCCAAGCTTCCAATTTTAATTTGCCAAACAAGATACTATATTTTAGAATTTGTGTTGCAAGAAGTTGGCCATGAATTTAAAAAAAAACCCTTTAAATCATTTTGCTGAAGTGTTGAAAGTATTGGTATATGAAATTTTTAAAATCAAAACACCTTCTCGATGTTTTGCAAAATAAAGTTGAAAATGCTTGAAATTTCAAAATAAAAGTTACGAACAATACGAGTAGTCCAATCTGTAACTTTTTCGAAAGAAGAAATTCCTGCAGCCATCTATGGGTCACCCATTCTAGGGAGATTTTATACTTCTTGGAAAGACCATCTGAAAGTTTACCTTTCAGCCTTTTCAGGACCTTCTGTCCCTGTAAGCCGTAAAAGAGAATGTTTGTTGTTTTTAACACCAGAAGAAGAGGCGGTGTTGGAGCGCGCCAGCAACAGTGCTGGCCGGCTTGTTTGCCCTTACCTTAGTGTTACCGCTAACGTCAATAGGCTTAACTGAGAGGTTACTTGCTTCTGGCATAGCTGCTTTGGTGCATGCACCCCTCGAAGAGGTGGAGGGTTGGCTGAGCATCGCAGTCTTCTTCCCACTAGAAGAACGCGTAACCTTCGTCCATTTTCCTTCCGGGCTGAGTGAGTCATCTTTTTTATCTTTATTTGCTGAATTCACTGCATTTGGGTCCCCATTAGCAGCCACTATCGCCACTCGTTATGCAGTTTCCCGAAGACTTCATGGTTATCTATACCAAAGCAGGGAGGCCATGCGAGGGTTAGCAAATTCCCTTATGAAGATATGTGCTAAGAGCCGAGCCAGGGATTAATCAGGAGTTCAAACTCAACTGAACCTACACGTCCAGACTAGTGGCAACGAATTTTGAACGTACAGCAAGGCCTGCCAGGGTTTTACCGGGACGGAGGCAGTAATGGCATTAGCCTGAAAGCCATTTCCGCAAGATGTCACTCTTGCGTACTCAGGTCACAGAATACCACAGCTACCAGCCCAATGCATCAGATATAGTCGTTAAAACGAGAGTTGTCCAGCAACATCCGAAGTCGTGCTATCTAACAACGCCAGAAATTGGCTCGGAAATTAACTATTCTTATTATTTTTGATAAATCTTTAGCCTGCTACCCTTAATTTGTTATCTTTTTATCATTTTATGCATTATTTGATTCAAAATAGTTGTAAAAGATAGGCCTGTAAACGATAGCTCGTCGCAGGAGATGCCTTCTCGGTGTTGGACGCCGAACGCCGGATCTTGTATTCTTCAAGGGAGATCCGGGTTTTAGCGCTGTATAAGAAAAGCGCACTTTTAGTGAGGGAACAGGGTTAAATTGGGGTACCTACCGGCAAGTTAATTGCCACATGTCTGGCGCAGGATTCAAGATCCAAGCTAGCCGATATTTTTATTAAGTTTTTGTTTAGCGACTGGTTACGCTACAATTGAGGCGCTTCTAAAGCCAAGTTACGGCTCGAGCGTTTTGCCAAACTACGGCAATAATGCGTTGATACAAACGAGTCAAAAGTACGCTTTAACTATGACTATATTTTCTTTTCTACAATTTTCTTTTATACACTTTTTACAACTTAACATATAATCCCTACTCTAATATTTTATTCTACTTAATACATAATCCCTACTCTAAAACTGGAAGAATTGAATATGGTAAATTCATTCTACCAATCAAAATATCGATCAGCATTTTTCCATATGACCCAATTTAAAATGCAACACTCATAATAGTCCATGAGTGAAATGCAACACTCATAATAGTCCATGAGTGAAATGCAACACTCATAATAGTCCATGAGTAATATGCAACACTCATAATAGTCCATGAGTAATGACTACTCAGGTTTCGTACTTTGTGTGTACATTGCA
Source organism: Oxycera nigricornis (assembly GCA_963942545.1). Taxonomy (NCBI): domain Eukaryota; kingdom Metazoa; phylum Arthropoda; class Insecta; order Diptera; family Stratiomyidae; genus Oxycera; species Oxycera nigricornis. Next base: position 72,673,627 of record OZ012661.1, read on the forward strand.
CCTGCCAATGCTAGGCGCCGCTTAGTCTGGTGCGATCGCGATGGGTTAGTATAAACATTCGTTCATGTGTCTATTTTTAGCGATAACATGAATTGGAATTTCGTGTGAGTAGATTATGTGTAATGCAAAACGAGTATGCAAAGTGAGCATTACAAGGTGATCGTAAATTATGCATTTGTATATTCTACGACTGCTCGTTGATTATTGATTTGTGGGTTTAGTTTATAGTAAAATGCTGATTGATTGTGTAGATATGTGTAGATCCACTACACCCTTAACCTTTTGAGGTGAGAGTTTGGGTACAAAATCGAGACTTATTATAGGTATTTTTACATGTCTTATATTATATTTTTATACATTGTTATTCCCCTTTTTTTTGAAAATCTTAAGTCTATTATTGTGTATCCATTTTTTCTTATTGTCTATTTCCAATAGTGTATTTACATTATTTTTACTAAGTACTTTAAATGGACCTTTATACGGTTTCTCATGTTTTCTTCTGTTCTCTACTTTTAATAAAACAAGATCGTCTATTTGTATGTTTAATGGTTTTGAATAACATTCTTTATTTGTTCTTATCATTTTAGCTATTTCAATTAAGTCCTTTGCTTTTGTTAGAGACATTTTTAATCTAATTTTTAATTCATTTCTGTAATTCTCTAAATTGTATATTTCTTCTGAATTGCTAAAAATGTCATTTGGTAAATAGGATAGTTTGCCGAATACTAGTTCGTAAGGTGTATAATTTGTGTCAATATGTGGAGTTGTATTATATGAAAATGTATAGAAAGGTATCCATTCGTCCCAGTTGTTGTTATCAACGAAGGACAGTAAGTATTCGTTTAATACGCGGTGGTTCCTTTCTATTACACCTAACGACTCATGATGGTAAGGGGTTGAAAATATTTGTTTTATATGTAGTAACTCGCATATTTCTTTCATTAGACTGTTTGTAAATTCTGTCCCTAAGTCCGTTTTTAGAATCTTGAAATGACCGTATAATAAGATAAATTTATTTACTATAGCTTTTGCTACTGTGGTAGCATCCTTAGTCTCTATGGGTATGGCAGTTATAAATTTCGTTAATTCGCACTGAATAGTGAGAATGTATCGGTAGTTGTTGGAAATTCTCAACGGGCCAACAATGTCTGCGCTTACAATCTCGAAGCTAGTAGATGGAGTCTCGGTTTTTATCATTTTTTCTTTGGTGTGCTTAGTTATTTTATTCATTTTGCACTTTTCACATTGGTTTATATGTTTTTTGACCATTTTCTTCATATCCTTCCAACAGTATCTCTGTTTCAATTTTAACAATGTTTTATGTACTCCTGTATGTCCTCCATGTGGCGAATTGTGGTACTCAATAATTAATTCATTTTGCTTTTTGACGTCTTGAATTCTTATGGGCGGTCTGTATATTAATATTTTTAACTTATAACTTTCTTCCCGTTGCAACGCATTAAATAATTTCTTGAATTCATTTCTCGGTACGTACCTGAATATATTATCATTAGAAGATAAAGATAGTGCATTTATGCTATTGTTCTTTGAATATATTAACAACTTCTTCATGACAGAAACTAATTTCGTGTATGAATTATCATTGTTGTTATCATGAACTTTCAGCTTAACGTTGAAGGAAACTGGTTTCTCAACAACTTTATCACTGTAGCGCACTACCATAAAATCTTTCTCTTTAGTTATAGATATATCATCTTTCTTGTTTTTCTTGCTAGCTAGCATATAAAATTTCAGTTTCATCGCCCCTTTAATATCTGACAAAGAAGTGCAATCAAACGCATGGAGGTGATCAATCTCCTCGTTTTGGTTGCCACTTTGCTTGTCGATTTCTGTATTTTTATTTTCACTTAGTACCCTTTTCGTTTTACTTCTTGTTATCGCCAATAACTTTTTGCTAATATTTTCATCGTTTGTCGGAGGTATCATGGATTTTAGCATTTCAGTGTTCATTTGTATTCTTGACAGCGCATCCGCATTTGTATTTATATTACCCTTTTTGTATATGATCTTGAAATCGTAGTCCGATAGATCTAGACGTATTCTAGTAAGTTTTGAAGATGGATTTTTATGTGTAAACAATGATACCAAAGGTCTGTGGTCTGATACGACTATAAACTTCCGTCCATATAAATATGGCCTAAAAAAGTTTATGCCCCAATGTATCGCCAATAGTTCCTTTTCTATGATAGGTTTATTCAATTCGTGCTTATTTAAGGATTTGCTCGCGTACGAGATTGGTAGATCTGAACCAATTTCTCCTTGTGATAGTATAGCACCTAGTGCGAAATTTGACGCATCTGTAGTAAGTATGAAGGGTTTTTCAAAATCTGGGTATTGAAGTATAGGAGGTGACATCAGTTTGCGTTTTAAAAGTTCGTATGCTTTTTGCTGTTCTTCTTCCCAAACAAACGGTGCTTTTTTCTTTAAAAGAGAGTTCAAACTCTTTGCCGTTTCTGCAAAGTTTGGTATGAAGCGTCGATAATAGTTGCAGAAAGCTACGAATCTTCGCACGTCATCCGCGGTCTTTGGGATGGGATAATTTTTGATTACTTCATGCTTAGCAGGGTCTGTTCTTATACCATCTGCTGTAATAAGGTGTCCTAAATACACTACTTCTGATTTTAGAAATTTGCATTTATTTGCATTTAACTTCAAATTGTACTTACGAAGTCTCTGTAAAACTGTTCTTAAATTTTCATTATGATGTTTCATGCTACATCCGAAAACCATGATGTCGTCTACGTATAAGAATGCTGAGTCGCTTAGACCAGTTAAGGCAATAGTGAGCATCCTTTGGAAGCTGTTTGATGATATTTTCAATCCAAAAGGTAATCTTTTGAATTGGTAGTGTCCATCATTGGTGGAAAAAGCGGTTAAAGGTCTTGATTCTTTTTCTAGCTCAATCTGGTGGAACGAACTAGTCATATCCAAGGTTGAAAAGTACTTTGCCCTACCTAGTTTGTCTAGGACGTCTTCTAACCTTGTCAATGGAAATTTATCGTTCACCAGTTTGTCGTTCAGTTTTCTGAAATCAACGACTAATCTCCACTTCTTGGTGTCATCCCAGCTTTTCTTAGGTACAACTAACAATGGAGAGTTGTACGGGCTTGTGGATTGTTCGATAATATCATTATCTTTTAGTTCCCGTACTTGCCTAAGAATTTCTTCATTCTGAGTTTGTGGTAATCTATAATTTTTTATGTAGACTGGGTTTTCGTCGCAAGTGTTCAGTTTTTGTTGTTAGAAATTATTTTTTGTGAGGTATTCACCTTCCAGATGGAAAACGTCTTGGTATTCCATAATAATTTCTTGCAAGCTCTTGTTTGCTTGTTCATCGAGACTGTGGGTATTAACTACGTTTAATAGTTCGTCTAATAGTTTTTTGTCAAATTTCCGAGTTGTCTTTAATACGTCATAATTCCTCAGTGGTTCTACCTCTGTTTGAAAGTTTTTCAGAGTTATGTCATGTTCGTTAGTATTGAGTATTTTCACATGACATATACCTTTCGCTGGAATTATGCAATTGCTTAAGAATATCCCTTATTCGATTTCTTTGTTTAGTATTATGCTGTCTTCCGATCTTTCTACGTCTATGGGTATTATCGCTTCTGTTCTTGCGGGAATAGTTATGTGTGCCATGTTAGCTTTTGTAGTGTACATTGGTAACACTATATCTCTGTCTTGTGTACTGAAGGATATGGTATACGTTTCGTAGTCAATTTTGCACATATACTTGATTAGCATGTCTCGTTCTATAATGCTATCAGTTTCGATAGGGAATTTCTCATCTACCGCATGAAATGTATTTGATATCATGATATCTTCAATGTTGAAATTTAGTTTGATAGTTCCGAGTGACATTGTAGTTTCATTTGTTATGCCCGTGAGTTTACACCTGTTTTGTGCTTGTATATCATATGAACTTAAATTATTACTTTTGTATATGGAGATGTCGGCTCCAGTATCTATTAATAGTTGTAGATATCTATGTTCATTTTTGTTAAATATTTTTATATAGTTTGTGCTCATACCCGTTATTCTGTATACATTATTTTCTAGAGTGTATTCATTACTGTTTTTTGTTTTGGCTTCAAAAACTATGCTTCTTCCGGGAGGTTGCCTAATTCCTCTCGGGAACTTGTCACGTTTCCCTGGTTGTTTATCAATTTTACCCTTCTAGTGTTGTATCTGTTTTTATGAATATTGTTATTATATCTTCCTGTATTATTATCAAATTTATTTCTATTAAAATTTCTGGTAGGGTTAGAATTCCTATCATTGTATCTATTATATGTCCTATAGGAGTTATTATTAAAATTATTGCGTGGTTGATTGTAACTTCCACGATTGTCATTTCTATTATAATAACCATTGTGGTTATTATGCCTTCTGGCATTAAAATTATTGTACTTGTTATTTTTATTTACGTACATTATTGTTGAAGGTTGAGATTCATTGTTCTCCATTTCAGTGGCGAATGTGATAGCTTCACTGAAAGTCTGTGGTCATGCTGCGAACACAGTGTCCCTAATTTGATCGTTTAGACCATTCTTGAATATGGTAAGAGCATATGTGTCGTTTATGCTCTGTATTGCTTGTTTAGCAGCTTGGTTTACATCTGCACCTAATGTGCCAATTTGTAATTGGTTTAAATCACTTATTAAAGATAATATTTTGTCTTTGTATGCCGTTATGGGCATGCGTTTCTGGGTTATGCTTGCGAGCTGTGTATGTATTTGGGGTACTGTTTTATTATTTTTGTACCTGAGTCGTAGCTCTGTTTCTAAATTATTGATACTAGTAATTGATGAAATGTTTATTGCTGTTCTCACATTTGTGTTGAGTTTAATGTGTAGAACTAGATTCAGCAACTCTATTTTACCTTCTGCCGATAATTTTTTTTCTATTAATTTGATTATAGTTAAAAATGTCTCTAGTTCAGAGAACTTCCCATCAAATGTGGGTATAATCTTGATTGCACTTTCTAAGTTAAATTCTGCCATCTCTGTGTAGATGATATTGTCTTCAATTTTTACCAATATGTTTGCAGCGTTCAGCCGTTGTATCAGGCTTGTAATTAGGTTTCTACAAAATGATGAAAATGTCGATTTTAGTTCTATCTCATTGCCTTCCTTAATGTCGTTAAAAAGGTTTTTACCTACAGTTTCTGCATCGATTGCGTATTCTAATTTCTCTTTAAGAGTTTTGACCGTATAGGTCTTTGTTTTCTTTAAATTTATTAAATTATTTTGTAATTCAGACAATATCTGTTTTATCTTCTCCACCGACATCTGTGAGGACAATTAGAATTACTTTCAGCTAGACATTGTTTCGTCCTAATCCGATATTCCTATCTACTACCTTCCTTGCATACCTTTTTTGACTATTATTATAAAGATATAGACACGCCATTATTATTAAGAAAACAATTGTTGTACTTATTGTTTGTTTGTATTCTATAAAAATATTAGCCTGAGTACTGCAATTATTTCCCATTGTTTAAAGAAGTTAATATATATATGATACAATTTAATTATTTATACAATTTTTTTTCTTCTTTAAGGTTGTTTAGCCGCTCCGTAAATTGCCTCCTTTGTTCCTTGGCCGAAATGTGCATTAGCCTGTGGAGTATAGCTTTTTCACGCCTTTCTTTGTATCTGCGTCCTCCACGTTGTCGACGTTTTATTTTATTTATACGTGGCTCATCTATTCCACTTTGTTTCACGAAGTCCTCTATTTTCCTTGGACGTGGACCAGGTAGCGATGATGGCTTATATGGCGGAGCTCGTAGATTTGGGCTAAGCCCATACTCCTCGTGTAAGGTTGCCGCTGGTGTTTTTTGTGCTCGTATAAGACATCTTTCAAATGCCTTGTGGAACTCTTCATCTGTTGCTATGTTGGCTATTTCACCGTCTTCAAGGTCTTCCGTATGCTGTGGTATATCATCCTTCAGATGTTCGAAGTTTACTGGATCGTCGGTTGCAGGAACGTCGGTTGCAGGATCGCCATGTAAAAGATAGGCCTGTAAACGATAGCTCGTCGCAGGAGATGCCTTCTCGGTGTTGGACGCCGAACGCCGGATCTTGTATTCTTCAAGGGAGATCCGGGTTTTAGCGCTGTATAAGAAAAGCGCACTTTTAGTGAGGGAACAGGGTTAAATTGGGGTACCTACCGGCAAGTTAATTGCCACATGTCTGGCGCAGGATTCAAGATCCAAGCTAGCCGATATTTTTATTAAGTTTTTGTTTAGCGACTGGTTACGCTACAATTGAGGCGCTTCTAAAGCCAAGTTACGGCTCGAGCGTTTTGCCAAACTACGGCAATAATGCGTTGATACAAACGAGTCAAAAGTACGCTTTAACTATGACTATATTTTCTTTTCTACAATTTTCTTTTATACACTTTTTACAACTTAACATATAATCCCTACTCTAATATTTTATTCTACTTAATACATAATCCCTACTCTAAAATTGAAAGAATTGAATATGGTAAATTCATTCTACCAATCAAAATATCGATCAGCATTTTTCCATATGACCCAATTTAAAATGCAACACTCATAATAGTCCATGAGTGAAATGCAACACTCATAATAGTCCATGAGTGAAATGCAACACTCATAATAGTCCATGAGTAATATGCAACACTCATAATAGTCCATGAGTAATGACTACTCAGGTTTCGTACTTTGTGTGTACATTGCACCTGCCAATGCTAGGCGCCGCTTAGTCTGGTGCGATCGCGATGGGTTAGTATAAACATTCGTTCATGTGTCTATTTTTAGCGATAACATGAATTGGACTTTCGTGTGAGTAGATTATGTGTAATGCAAAACGAGTATGCAAAGTGAGCATTACAAGGTGATCGTAAATTATGCATTTGTATATTCTACGACTGCTCGTTGATTATTGATTTGTGGGTTTAGTTTATAGTAAAATGCAGATTGATTGTGTAGATATGTGTAGATCCACTACATAGTGTTCTAGTATATTTTGAAAATATTTTGATTGTATTTTCTCCAGGTGTCATGTTTCCTATAAATACCATGATAGTATTGGCCAAAAAAATGTGATAAAATGTTTTTTTACATCAGATTCAGAAGGTTGTTCAGAAATTCATTGTCTAGTTTTGCGAACACAAGCATAAAATCCTCTTTCAATCAATTTCGTTGCCATTGTATTGCAAATTCCCTGCCATTTAGAAAATCCAAGGGTTGCCGTAAAATCTAGGAAACACATAAATACGAATAGATAATAGATTGTATCTTCAATGGCTGTTTGGCGCCTGCCGCCATTATTTTAGGACTATTGTAATTAAATGTAACCACAGGCTGTTTAAGCTAGATGTATCTTCACGTGTGGTTTACGGCTGATTCATCAGACAACTGCTAACAGCTTAATATCAAACCGATAATTATACATATCTCAATCATGCAAAATAACAGGTGTACCAAAAATATTTGAATGTGAAAGATCATCCTGAATGATTGACAGATGGTGTTCACAAGCATTACTCTTCAATTTCCAACAATTTTATAGGCTCGGATCTTGTTTTGAATTTTGGACTGTATACTTTTATTTGCTTATAAATTACACTCAAGAAACCACACTCCTACTTCATACAAAGTTGGAATATATAGTTACACGTTATTAAATAACTTTTATTTTATTGGTGAAATAAAACACCGTTTTTATTTAAAAAGAAAGAATATTTTATTTAAAATCTGATCGATGGTCGATCACCGAAATTGGATTAACAACTAACATTTCAATTCTTAGCTGCTAACTTTTCACCTCTTGGTGTTTACATGATTCTGTCTATTGTTTAACTTGCACTTTCTGCATTTTAGTATTTTTGTTGAATTTGGTTTGATTCATGCATCGTCGAGCTGTTTATGCATTATCTTATCTAGCATAGTCAGAGCTGACTCTGTCGATGGATGAATCATGTTAGAATGTGCATCATTCGATGTAGCATCTATTTTATTTGATGCATCATCGAATGATACATCATCCTTGTTATTTTCATTATCAGCTCTTGTTGCTGATATAACACGCCCATCCTTAAGTGGGATCGCGTCCTCGCGATTCGAGTTTATATTTATTTTTACTTTGTTTGATTTTTTACATTTGAAATAAAGAAAGGTAAGTATAATACCCAAAATAATTATTACAATACTGATATCTATGAGGTTGTTCCAAAATGATTTATTTTTATGAGTGTATTTGATTAATTTTATTCGTTCTGAATTTTCAATGTTTTTAGGGGCTATTTTTATATTGAAGTTGAGATGTATTGGTTATTTTATGCAGTTTTGTTTCTATGTTGACTGAATAAGATGCCTTGATGGTAAATGTTTTGTATTTGTATTCAAAGTGTTCATAAGTAATGTATAGACATCTTATTTTTACTAGCTCACCATTGTCATTAACAAGACGTATAATCATTTCTTATACTTTCTGTTTTTAAAAAAAATTTTAATATACAGTAGAAGTTTAATTTCTACAATTTCAAAAACATAAAATCTTCCAATTTAGTTCCGTGCCCAGCCAGCACTCATTAAGTGTTTTTTTTTTTCATTCACAACCAAAGCTAAATATCTGCTGAAAAATTGTCTCACCTTTGTCGTATACTAACCCAAAGATCAGTAATCCTCGAGTTTTCAAACAAAGACTCCTTATTTACCAATTTGATCTTTATGTTATTTATTATGCTGGAGGTTAATTCTGAGTAGGTTGAGAGTGAGCACTGCTTCCAATTTCCAGGCAATCGCTAGCCATTGCTAGACTGCTTCCAATGTGAATCGAGGACTATGTTGTTTCTCTACCCTGATGGCGGCGGCCCAAAGAGAATATTGCGCTCTTCTTCTCATCGACTTTTCTTCGATGACTTCCAATTTTTTTCAAATTTACGCATGCAATCGAAGTGTTGAAGCTCTGCTCTGCCACTACAATTCACTGTAGGATTTCGAGAGAGATGTTACTTTGGCACAACAGGATTCGAACTTTGAAATATCATTTTGCTACTCAAAAAGTAGAATTTCGTTTACCGATCTCAACAATGTGCTCAATCAGTGATGTCAACATTATCTTCCCCACAACATTCCAATACTCACTCCAATAGGATCCATCCAGTTTGCTACTGTTACTTGGTAAATAAAAACGATATGAATTATCTTGTGTTGTAACCACACACTATCTAAACAGCAAAAGCCCCAACAGCAGTCATACTGATGGTATTCTAAAACTTTCTTTTGGGAACAAACTTTGTTAACTTCCCAGTATATGGGAGGTTCTTGTAATCGCCTCGAAAATTGAAATTGACCGACAAGATACTGAAACTTTTCAAGGACGATACTCACTTCTAGAAACAGGAAAAAAGTAGTTACTACATTGCACTGAAACTAGATATTTCAAACATGACAAATTTAGCACTTATTCAAATAGAATGAAAACTCAAAAAATTTTACTTCACTCGAATTTCATTTTACTAAAAAACTAGACTCCGCAGGTCTGATAACACTCCCAACCGTTGCCAAGTTTAGTTTTAGTTCAGTTCACACAGTTGATACTTGGTGTTAAAAGTTAAAACCGCATCATCAAAAATACAATACAATACAATATTTCCTTACAATACAGGAAGATGCTTTCTTCAAATCAGAGTTTTCTCACACTTTTATACTTTTGAAAAACACGATTGACGATATCCAGCAAAACTAAGAAACCACAATATGCAACTATAAAATGACTTAATTTTGCTTATCACATCCTTCACATCATTTCTTTAAAAACATTGGAATTAGCAACCGCAAACCATCCAGCAAAGAAAGTTTCTCAACGTGACCTAATCTCACACTACGCATAAACTCTTAAAACCACATTTAAATCCGACATCATAGATCTAACATCCCATTAAATACAAACATTCTCTTCAAAACATTGTAATTAGAAACCGCAAATCATCCAGTTCCTATCACTCTACTATGTCAATGACAAACAACACGAGACACCAGCCACACATGACGTCTCATTCATACCGATGACGTCATCGATCTCCTCTTATCATGAACCCATCCATCAGCTTCATTGTTGTCGTCCATGAAACACCACTTGCAACTTCTTATCACACTACTACTATACCGGTAATAAAAAATCCAAACTAAAATGACTTTGAAGTTCCCTACAAACGATGACGTCATCGTTTCATCCTCAGATTATCCACGCCCAAAACGATGACGTCATCGCTTCATCATCAGATAAGCCACATACCGGAAGTTGCTAACCGCAACACTAGATGAGCCATGCCCCGGGCCGGAAATGACAAACCGCAAACTATTTCCATATAAACGGCATTATAACCCCCTTTTCTATACTATTTCCGCCCAAATCATGTGGTTTGACTCCATTAGACTAACTTTTGTGAAGCTACGTCAAATTATTTGCCTGTGCTGATAAACCAGCAGCTATTGAAGACTTGCAATATTCAATGCTTTATTGAGGAAATAAGGCTGGCTAAGCAGAAACAAGTAGTGGAAAATTGGACAGACGAGTTGGCCTTCCTCAGATGCAGTCGCGGTGGTCATATTTTAAGAAAAGGATGCATGTGCGAATATATACAAGAGCTAGTCTTTAGTGTGGTGTCCTGGTTTGTAAGATTACACATACCATGTGACCATTCCCCAGGGATTTCGCTTCCATCCGTTCAACAATGAGTTTTTACTATAATTTTCACATCTAAATGTTCAAATAATTTGCTGATTTCTAAAAATAAATGTATTTGTAGTTGAACTTTGCTGATTTACCTTAAACTAATTACATTCACAATTTTTCACAAAAAAAAACTACCGGTGTTCAAATACACGACCTCATGATCACGAGCTAGTCGCGCTGCTTCCTACACTACACCGCTTCTGTGAGATGTAAAAACTTACTAACAGATAAGCATCGCTGAAAACTTTGAAGGCTTTTTTCTAAGGTTTGGGGAGGGGGATCTGGGATGGGTTGTTGCGGTCTAATATTTTAAGGATCGAAAATCGTTAACTTCTTCTACTTATGTGCCAAATTTCATTCAGATCTGAGAGTACGATGCCGTGCCTTCTCCTTGTTAGTCAATCTACTTAGTGATTTCGTATTAAATCCACTCATTGATTTCACAGTAAATCTACTGATCTGACTCCGTCGCAAAAAGATTAAACGATGGTGAATTTTAAAGTGAATACACAAGCAACGTTATGATTATTCCAAAAATCGACAAATAGTCGATTGTTTTAACTTTTTGTTTAATCGTTGACAACACTTTCAGTGACATGCAGTAAAATTCACGATAGTCAAGCAGAGCTCTATCTTGAAACCCATTTGAAATAAACATTTTTGGACTGAATATTTCAATGATTTCAATCATAAAAAGATTTTTAACTTCCCAGTATATAAGTTCTTGTAATCGCCTCGAAAATCGAAATTGAAATTTCCAACTTTTCTTTACGTTTTGAGGTCTACAGAGTATATATAAAGTGTTTTTAGAAATAAGTATGTATGTGTGTGTGTGTGTGTTTTTCTACGAGCATAACTCACGTAAACAAAGTTGTATCGACTTTGTTAAGGTGTCAATCGAAGCGTCTTTGCAATCTTAAGAGCTGATTATACGACCCAAACATGCGATTTTCATTATTAAGGTGTCAATCGACGCGTTTTAACATTTATCTGATTCTATCAAATCTTTAAAAAAAATCTTGGAGCTGTTTTTTATTTTTTTTAAAAAAGGGCAAAAAATTAGGTTTTTTTTCAAAAACACAAAAATTTTAACCTGATTTCCAAACCTAAGTAATCAATGTTTATATAATTTATATACTCCAAATAGTTTTTGTGAAAAAACCAACAAAAGTATTTTTCATGATTACGAAAAAAATTAAATAAAAACTAAAAATTCATTAAACGTTCAAGGTCATTTACGTCATTCATTATATCTCGAGAACCAAATATAATCTTCCGATCATTAAGGTGTCAATCAACGCGTATTATCGATTTTATGATGTACTTGTATTTAAAAAAAATCGTTAAAGCGTTTTTTTTTGATTTATTAAAAAAATGGAAAAGTAGTGTTTTTTTCATAAAAAAAACATTTTCAACCTGATTTGCACATCGGAATAGTAAATGTTTATAGAATTTGTAAACTTTTATCAATTTTTGTAGAGAAACCAGCAAAAACTTTTCTCATGATAACAAAAAAAAATTAAATTAAAAATATAAAATCATTCAAAGTCACCATGTAAAAAGGGTTCATTCGAATCATTATACTTTAAATCTCTTATTCTAAAGACATTGTTGTATAGTCAATCAAAGTTTATTAATATTTGCAAAACTTTAATTAAAAAAACTGCTTTGTAACCTGTCCCCCCTCCGATTGATCCGCGTGAATAATCAATCAAACCAATGCACCAAAATCCTTACGTAATCAATTGACGCTCGCGTAGATGTTACGATTAATATTAAGTCATTCCAATAACTTTTCTGAGAGGTACATTTTTATAATTTGAAGTAGTATTATTTCCATAACTATTATTGTGTTTAATATTTTTAGTATCTACATATGTAGATATTACTGGGAAGTTGACCGTGTGGACCTCATGGGTCGCACCTCACGGCTTGTTTTCAAGTGTCTTCAAACCTAATGAAGGAAAGCGGACGAGAAAATCAAACGATATATACATAAAGATACAACCTAAAATTAGAACAAATTAAATTACCACTTCCAAAGATATAAACAAAAATATTTCAAATTACCAGGTGTGCAACCTTAAAACGGCCGTTTTCTAATAGATGGCAGTAGGCACGCATGAGGCATGAGCCAACCTTGCCCACCATTTTTCTCATTGCTTTGATATTTGTCATTAATAAAATAATGTGCATTTGGTAAACATAAAAACATAAACATATTTTTTTATTCGTATTAAAAGTCAATGCGCCGCTCTTTGCCTAAAAACTCATCGGTTACGTCGTTAAAAATCATTTTATCTCTCTGCATCTATCAAGGGCGGATCCAGCATTTGACTCATGGCAGGGGTGACTGCCTCGAAAATCACAATAAAAGAAGATAATATTGCAAAAAATCGTAAAAATCACTAGTTTACCTAACTTCAGGGGGGTCATGACCCCCATGACCCCCTCCCCCCTTTAACCATCCTTGGCAACTATATTATTAAACGGCAAACATGAATTTTGTGGTACCATTTTAGCCGTTATTTCTGGACCGATTTTCATAAAAAATACATCTTTGGAAAGAGAATATCCTATAGATGTACAAAATTGCATTTTTTGTGAAAATCTGTTCGAAAATATAGAAAAAAATAGAAAAAAGATGTTGTTACCAATACATACAAAACGTTGAACGTTCACACAGCGATAAATACGAATGGTATACTAGCCTTGACTACCAAGATAGAAACCCTGATAACCTATGGGTTGTGTGGTACATGCATTGGCAATTTGCCTTGCATGCGCGAGTCCCAGGTTTGTATCTAGGACTGTTCCAAGAGTTTTAGTTTCTTTTTTGGAAGCTAATTGAATCATCAAATTTCATCATATTTAGCAATATTTTCATTCTCACTTTACACCGTTCGTCTGTATTGTATTTGACCGTTCACTGGTTCAGTATTGTGTGATAGCTTTCTCTCTGTGGAACATTCGTGTGTATTGTATTTAGGGTCGCTGTTCATTATGTAAATTTATACGCACATTTCATCGCTATTTAGTCATATTTTTTTTTAGTTTGTTTTACTGAAGGTCGTCTAACATTCCACAAAAAAGCGTTTTCAGTTGAAGAAAACTTTCAAGATTCAAAAACGATGTTTGATTTTCCTAACATTATTTACACAAACCGGTTTGGTAGATCTCAAGAATGTGAAAATCGAATGATGACATGCGCAAAATGCTTAGCATTGTTATACGTTAGAGACGCATTGAAGAGCCAATAATTGAATAATGATTTTTAAACATTATTAAAATTCATAAACATCATTTAATCACAATAGAAAAACAAATTTAGCTTGCCGTTTTATTATATTGATTGATGATTATTCGATCGAATTTCGAGAGTCAGTTACAATAAGATAATCATTGCCTTCGAATTTCGAGTGCTGGGTTCTGCTAGTATGTATTAAAGAGCATTTTTAAAAGCAATCCAAGAAAGGTCTCCTATTTTAAAAATATATGAACACGCTTCAACGTTGAAAACGATCTTGCTGCAGCTGCTATCGTAGCTGAAATTGTGCATGAATATTTTATTGGCAACGTCGGTGACATAACATCAACTTTGAAAATATTCGAGAATTTTACTAGAATTCGAAAATTTAATTTCATCTGAATAGAAGCTTTCTCCCGTAAAATTTTTCTTGAACTTTTAAAAGTAGTTTGATTCAGCACTTCTATACATAAAAATTGTTTATAAGAACAAAGCCGATCACGAATTTGCCCGAGAATCAAGCGAACTATTTACTACTTTGCTTTGAATAACAGTAAATAATGCAAACGCTCACCGATTGGTGCAAGTACTACGGGATCTTGATTTTTGAGTTGAAACATATCCATTTCCGAAGCAAGAATTTTTTCTAATATAGGTAAATGCTTTATTTTGCCTAAATTATAAGGAAAAAAGGTAACACAGGTAAGTGTTGAATATTCGTGATCGTCGTTTTTCTTATTGCTGTTGTGCGTTAGCAATTCGTGCATTATTACCAAAAACACCCGTTAAGACAGACATTAGCCTCGATCTTTCCAAGAATGACTCGTGATTTACAAACCAATTGTGTATTTTCTCGATATCCTCGTTGTCTCGAATTACGCGAGAGTCGCTGTAATGAACGTGCTGGGCTGGAGTATCACCAAATGTTTTAATCTGCTCGAAAACATTCTACAAGGATACCAGTCTCAAAGTCCACAAAGCAACTATCCTGTGGGCTACGCCAAGACCATGAGTTAAGCCCTTAGATGTTTTAAACATTCTAACAAGAGCTTGCTCTATGATTTTATCAGACGATACCCAACTCCAAAATTTATTTGTACGCCTAATGGAAGTAAGGTTTTCCAATTCTTTGCGTGGCATTTGATTGTGAAATTCCTCTGTGTCCTGGAAATAAAGGTGAGCTGACCTGGCGTACAAGATATGCCTACTAGCAGGGAACACGGGAATAATTTGTCGGATTGTATCTAAATGTTGCTTCAATAGTGTCACCATTCTGAAGCATTGTACCACAATCTATCGTTGTGATGCATGCACAAGTTGCTGCAAATATATTTCTACACAATGTTGCCATACTTAACTTTTTTGTGGGAGGCATGTTCATAGTCCGAGATATGGGTGTGCTCTTTTGTATTATTTTCAATATGACGCCCAGAGGATTGGGGCTGCAACCCCAGAAACTTGAACTTAAGCTAACTGTTGAAATGACCACACATTGCAATGAGAATCTGCTGCCAGACCAAAATAGATGAGTAAACTACGATTTGACTGGACTATATATGATAAGCACAATTGGACAGATGTCAGTGTCATTTTCTTCAAAAAAAATAAACTAAGAGATGAATATAACTCAAAGTGAGAGGAATGTAGATAAAAAGAATGGATATTAGGGAAAGAAACTTTATTTTTGAATATTGGTAAGTTTGGAATTGCGAACTTTGAATGCACGTCACTGCTAAGCATACCAACTAGCTTTTTTGCAACTCATTAGTTATGTTTAAATCAGACGTTAATTCAACATTACAAACCTAGTTACGTAAGAATTCAGTTGACTTAAAACAACATTTGTTGGACTGCTTTTTGCATAAAGTATCCGTTCAATATGTGAATGAACTTTACAATAATCTTCAAATATGAAAAAATTATCCATCCAAATTTGATGTAGAGGATAATTAGCGAGATGTAGAGTAAAACTAAAAAGTTTTCAGTTTGTAGATGGTAAGTGTTAGCCGCCCTTATTAATTGAACCTCTTTTAAAAATCGTTTTGCCAGCCAATAGACTATTTTGAACATAATTATTTGAAAAAATTGCCAGGATTTTTGAATTTAATATATTTCTTCGTAGATTCAGCAATTTTTGAATTAGAGAGCCTCAAAGTGGTCACGGGCCATATTATCGTTGTAAATTGGCCTTCTTAGTCAATTATTTGCATGAATGAATAGAAAGAGGAGCTGCCTTGCAGTATGTAAGTTTATGGTTCAAATTTCGATAGTGTTAATTGGCGCAACGAGAGGATAGCGACCCCAGTAAATGTACAATGACCTAACCTTTGAAAAAACACTGACCAACTAATGAAATTCATTTTTGTTAAAACTGTTGCTTTCCTTAACGTTCGTACATTTTAAACATACATATATCTATATAATTCTATATAATTAGATATAAATATATATATATATATAGTTGCATTTCTAGCATGTAAATTTACATTTAGGAATGTAAATACTGTACTTTTAAGGATGTTACATGTGTTTCCATATAATATAAAATGAATGCAATTAATTTAATTCTTCTAGTAGAATTTTTAAACTTATTTTGGCATACAATTCAACATAACATTCCAAGTGTGATTTGCGTATATTTTTTCTCTTCGAGCTTACTTTACCTTCTGTGTAGGGAATAGGGACGACTTACACGGAAAACATCAGCTGTAAACGTTACACCTTCCTTATGCTAGTTTAGTTTTATATCTGTTATATGTTTGTAGTTGTTTGAATTGATTTTAACCTAGATTGCAAACTTGTCTAAAATTTAAAAAAAAACTCACGTGAAATACAACGCAGGTTCTGTGTTTTGATCCTATTTTGAATACTAAAGTAAAACCGGAAGATGGCATCGTTTCCATTTCGTTATTTCGTTCTGCTATTTACTAATAAATATATAATGCTAGGAATAAAAATAACAACAAGCCGCGAAGTGCGACCCTTGAGGTCCACACGGTCAACTTCCCAGTAATAACTAGATAAACGTTGAAAATATTAAACACAATAATTATTTCGAAAATAGTACTACTTTAAATAATAATAATGAGAGGTATTCATAGCAGTAATAGGAATGAGTTAATATTAATCATATCATCTACGGGAGCATCCATTGTTTACGCAAGGCTTTTGGTGGATGAGTGATGATGATTGATTACCACAAATGCAAATTTGATTGAAATTTTGATGGCTTTCAAATTTTAAGCCGGTTTTTTTAATTAAAAGACTGCAAAAACTATCAAAAATCTGCTCAAATTATCCAAACATTTTAAAACTTTGATTGACTTTACAACAAAACATTGACAGAATAAAAGATATAAGGTAATATCATTCAGAAGAACCCTTTCCATATGGTAACTTTGAATGATTTTTTTATATTTAATTGAATTTTTTCAGAATCATGAAAAATGTTTTGCTGGTTTCTCTTCAAAAACTGATAGGAATATATGAATTTGATAAACATTAATTACTGTGTTGTGCAAATCAGGTTAAAAAAATATTTTTAATGAAAAAAACCTCAAGTTTTCGCATTTTCTTCTATTAAATTAAATAAACCGTTGAAACGGATTTTAATAATGTTAAAATAATCACAAAAATGTTACTACACGTCGACTGACCCCTTAATGATGCAAATATTATATCTGGTTCGTGAGATGATGACTGTTAATGATTTTGTATTTTTTATTTAATGTTTCTTGTTATCATGAGAAAAAGTTTTGATGACGTTTTTACAAGCATTGCTTGAAGTATATAAATTTTATAAAAATTGAATACTATCTTTCGTAAATCAGGTTAAAACTTTATTGTTTATTAAAAAAACCTAATTTTTTGCACTTTTTTCTTAAATTAAAAAACGGCTCCAAATATTTTTTTTTCAAAATTTGACAGACTTACAAAAAATGCTAATACGCGTCAATTGACACCTTTACCATGCAAATCGTATGTTTGGTTCGCGAGACATGTATAACGCATGACAGAAATGACCTTGAAGATCATGATGCCTGTTAATGATTTTTTATTTTTTATTTAATTTTTTACGTATTCACGAGAAAAAGTTTCGATGTTATTTTTACAAGCATTGCTTGAAATATATAAATTTTATAAAAATTTAATACTGTTTTACATAAATCAGGTTCAAAATTTATTGTTTATTAAAAAAAAAAAATTTTTGAACTTTTTTTCTTAAAAGTAAAAAAACGGCTGTAACGATTTTTTTCAAAATTTCACGGATTTACAAAAATATTAATATGCGTCGATTGACACCTAAGCCATGTAAATCGTATGGTTGGTTCGCGAGATATAACGCATGACAGAAATAAACTTGAAGATCCGGATCCTGTTAATGATTTTTTATTTTTTATTTAATTTTTTCTGTAATCATGAGAAAAAGTTTTGATGTTGTTTTTACAAACACTGCTTGTCATATATAAATTTTATAAAAATTGAATACTATCTTCCGTGAGTCGAGTTACGTACGTACGTACGTACACACACACACACATCCCCCTTTCTAAAAACACTTTATATATACTCTATAGACCTCAAAACGTAAAGAAATGTTGAAAATTTCAATTTCGATTTTCGAGGCGATTACAAGAACTGAGGAATCCGACAATTTATTCATTTATAAATGACCAAATATATGAAAAGGAAGAAGGTGGAACTACGGGTGATTGCAAACTGAAAGTAGAATCCATATATCTAAGTGACCAAAGATAACAAATGCAGTTAATTTTTGAAAAACTTGAGCTAAATTTAATTTGTAGTTATTTGTGTGTACATTATTCGCACGTACTGGCCGGAGGTCCACACAAACAACTTTCCAGTAATATCTGCATAAATATTATAAATATTTAACAAAATAATAATAGTGAAAACAATAATAATGATAAGAACGCATTGCAACTCTGGTGGAACCAGTAAATAGTAATATTATTTAAGGAGTTTCACAAGACCGAATTTACGCCGAGCGGTCGATAAGGATGAAGGAGATTATTTTACAATGCCTTTTTACATATGTGAGGGGGTATTTTTATACCGACGCTTAAAAGGCAAAAACGAAAATATTGGCGAAATTAAGATTAAAGAGTTATTCAATGCAGTTTTCGTTTGTTTTTTGTTGGTGAGAATTTTTCGCTAATACTCATTTCTTTTTTTGCATTTAGTATTAAACCACGATGGAAAATGTATAAATTCACTATTTGATTATATAATCATATAATGTCTTACGTAAGATAAAGAAAGAAATTCTATGAAACCCGGCAAATTTTACAAATGATCGAATTTAGTTGATGGATGCTCTATCCATTATAAACAAACCGTGAGATGTGACTCTTCAGATCTACACCGTCAGCTTCACAGTAATGTCTTCATAAATATTAAAAGTATTAAACGCAAAAATAATTACGAAAATAATAACTATTTAGATAATAATAATGAGAGGTATACATTACAGTAATATGTAGGCATAAGTTATATTAATATTTATTGTATCTACAAAAGTGTCCATTATTAACTCAATGAATTTGGTGGTGACGAGAGTGTCAATAGACGTGTATTAACATTTTTGTGATGTTTTTAACATTATGTTGTTAATTTCAGCCGCTTTTTAATTTAATAAAAGAAAATGCGAAAAATTAAGGTTTTTCATCATAAAAAAATTTTTTTTGAACTTGATTTGCACAGCTCAGTAATGAATGTTTATAAACTTTATACATTCTCATCAGTTTTTGAAGAGAATCCAGCAAAAATAGCTTCCTTAATTATAAAAAAACGAAAATAAAAATAAAAAATCATTCAAAGCTATCATTTATAGGGGGTTCATACGAATGATATTACTTTATAGCTTTTATTCTACGGAAATTGTTGTAAATTCAATCCAAGTTTTATAATATTTGCATAGTTTGAGCCAATTTTTAATAGTTTTTACAGTGTTTTAGTTTTAATAAAAAAACTGCTTACAATTTGAAAACCAACAAAATTTCAATCAAATTTGCATTTGTGGTAATCAACGCTTTGAATGGTAAAATGTTTTGTAGTCAATACTTTTCAAGATCATTTGCTTTAAATTGTAGTCTTTGGTAGATTTATTCTTTACCAATCGTAAGATTTCAATTACTTCCTCCATCATCATTAGTAATACATTTTACTTGTTACATGCAATTGAACCTATTTTTGACTGCATATTCAATATTTTTCAGAACCAAGAGAAATTCAAAATTAATCATTAATCTCATTGATGTCAAATCGTGAAAAAATACAAATTCAATGATTATGCCGAAGTGATGACAATTTTGAACGCAACTATTCAAAATGACCATCACGCGACCAAATCTCCTCAGTGGGCGTAATAACAAAAACTCCATTCATTTTTGCTAGTGCTCTTTTGTCTTTCAAGCATCGATATGAAGATAACAAATAACGTAGAAAAGGCTCCCACCAATTGATCCGCTTGAATAATCAATCAAATCTATCTGTCCCCATCGACAAAAAACCTTACTTAATCAATGGACCCTGCCGTGGATGATTTGATTAATATTATCATTCCTGTTGCTGCTATGAATACCTCTCATTATTATTATTTAAAGAAGTATTATTTTCACAATTATTATTGTGTTTAATGTTTTTGATGTTTATGTAGATATTACTGGAAAGTTAACCGCGTGGACCTCAAGGGTCGCACCTCCCGGCTTTTTTTTGGTTTTCAAAATCCAAGCAGTTTTTATTACAATTAAAACACCGCGGCTGTGAAAACTGTTCAAAATTGGTCAAACCTATGCAAATATTACTAGGCTTTGATTTATTTAACAACAATATCTTTAAAATTAGCGTTATCAGGTAGTTTCATGCGTATAAACCCTTAACATGGTGACTGAATGATTTTTTTATTTCAAATTTAGTTTTTTTATTATCATGGACGAAAGTTTTGCGGTTTTCTCTACATAAACTGATAAGAATCTATAAATATTGAGAACATTTATTACTGTTGTAATGAATGTGCGAGAAGCGAGCCTTGTTATTGCAAATGCATGTGTGAGTGTGCAAGTGTATGAACGAAGCACGAGACAAATATGCAGCGGAATCAGTAAGCCAAGGCGCACGGTCGAATACGCATGTCAAAATGAATATATTCAAGTTAACAGTGTGTTTTCTCTTCATTGGTTCTATTTCTACCCACGGCTAGTACTCAAACAGAGCAACTGGCAACGAGGATGGGATGGAGCGATAATTACATCATCCAAGTTATCACATTGCACACACAGGTAATTTCGCAACTTCCATGCGCACTCAAGGTGGTGGTGGTAATTATTGCTAAGGTGGTAACTTTAATTTAGTATATAAGTAATAATAATGTTTAAGCTCGTTTAATTAGTTACGATAACCCTCCATACATTATTCAATAACTCTTCAAGTGTTGATTATCGGCGCACAAGCGATTTGTCCTTTTTTTCTTATATTCATAAATCACATTGTTTATGAATTTCCAAAATACTTTGTTTACATAAATTTCACAAACCTTATCCGCATCTCGGATTTCAAAACTCAAGAACAATGGAAAATTTCCTGTATCATCGAAATTTACGATCCTTTGTAGACTTTAAAGACCATGATTTATGTATTATAATATTTCACTGCTTTTGGGTTTAGAAGATAAGATAGATATATAAGAAATGGATTCGAATAAATCGGTGCCTTTTGCGATCAAGTTGTCAGACTAGACAGGTCACAAAGCGACCTCGTTTTATTAAATTCATCCCAATTCGCAACGAGTTCAATTCTTGTTTAAACGAAAAATAAAAACGTTTGAATTAAAAAGTCTTCGTGGTTTTTACTTCACCTACAAGTAGAAGTCGCAACTTCCATGGTGCCTCTACAGAGGCACATGGTGTTGACGTCGACGAGACACGAGACAAGCTTAGAGCACAGTTAATGACACTAGTGAAAAGTTAACGGGCCACAGATTCAAAATCAGACGCCATCTCACCTGACGACGAATACGACGACGACTCCAACGACGAGTCACACGACGAATCCGCCGGCGGAGACGACAACATGGCGGCCGAAACGGAATTGTTTTTCAAACAATCAGACGACTGAGAAGCTTTCATAGAACGGTTAGAGTTTTATTTCTTCGTAAAAAAATCGAAGCACCAGAAATGAAGCGAGCAGTACTGATGACAAGCGTCGACGAGACGACGTACAAGCTTATCAAAGCGCTATACGCACCGAAAAAACCAGCCGAAAACACGTACGATGAACTTTCAAAGCTCCTCTCAAATCGCCTGCAGCCCAAGCCTTCAGAACTGATGGAGCGCTATAAATTTAATAGCGCAAAACAACAATCTAACGAATCGATAGCCGAGTTTGCCACAAGAAATTTTGAAGACAACTGGGCGAAGGCATTGCGAGACCAATTCGCTTGCGCAATGAGAGTCGATTCAACAAGATTCGAACTCAATTCAATTTAGATTTTCGAGCCGATTACAAAAACTTCCCATACACTAGGAAGTTAAAATTCATTCCATATTGATTTTGCAATCATCAAAGTTTAAGATTTTTTGTTTTATAGTAAATCTTCAAAACATCCGATCTGTCAAAGTATTGGCTGTGACAACTGTGAATGTGATGGAAACAAAATTTAGAACTTTTTTGAAATTTCCGCAATTATTTTTATGAAAATAAAAATGGCTGCCCCGAAATTAATTAAAATATGCTCAAATAATACAAGTATACACTTCAATTGACACCACAACAACGCAATTATTTTAAGCGCAATTTGGTGATATTATTCGTAGCAAAACTTTGCAAATACGCTTCGATTGACACCTTAATGAAGACCCTACAATTTTTTTAACGTGCGTTGTCGTCGAAGGCAGATATTACAACAAATATTTACTTATTTACACCAAACAAGGCATCAAGTAAACAATACAAAATACATAAATAATTAATAAGTTAAAGTAAATTAGTTTAATTACAACTTAATCGGGCATAGTTGGGGAGTGCGTGGCTATGATGACAATAGGGCGTTTGTCAAGTTACGTTTAAAGGACGATTTAGGGATACCCGGAGAATAGTGGTTACTAATAGTGTTGAATATTCTGCAACATCTATTATAGGTTCATTATGACCATAGGCCGTGTGATGCCGATATTCTTTAAGCAGGGTTGTGTGTCGAGTACGTCGTTGTGGGTCATTAAATGTTATCCTCTCAGCGAGGGCTACTATATTTACTGCGCCGTTGATAATGTCGAAGGTGAAACTGGCACTAATTAGTGTTCTTCTAGATGAAAGAGGCATTAAGTTTAGAAGATCTAGTCTATATTTGTAGTAAGGAAGACTAAGAAAAACACTCGGGTTGTAGAGGTCCCTCAAGGCAAAAAGCAAGAATTGTTTCTGGATAGATTCAAGTCTGTCGCTGTGAAGCACAAAAGCGGGGTTCCAAATTATGCAAGCATATTCGATCAGAGACCGCACGAAGATGGTGTATAAGGACTTTGTAATCAAAACGTTTTTGAACTCCTTGGCACGTCTCTTACTGAAGCCAAGCTGTTTATTAGCCTTTGATAGGACTTTGTCATATTGCAGATTGAACCGCAATTGGTTGTTTAAGACTACGCTGAGATCAACGACATGTTCAGCTCTGTTTAATATGATGTTTGATTGTGTTTTGATACTGTAGCAAATTTTTAAGTCGTGAGCATAGAATAGGTGAGGTATGTCAGACAGTGTCGCAGATAGATCAGAAATGAATATATTAAAGAGCAGAGGGTCGAAATGGTTGCCTTGTGGTATTCCGGAAGATGCAAAAACTCTTTAAGGTAAGTGACCTTGGAATTTGACCATCTGAGTTTGGTCACAGAGATAAGATTGTAACCAATTGAGTAGGAAACCAGATACACCAAAATTACGTACTTTACGTATTAGGGTTTGATGATCAACCCGATCAGAAGCCTTACTAAAGTCTGCATGGACTGCGTCAACTTGGTTTCCCTTTTCCATTTCATAGAGGACGTCAGAAACTAAGATCATGAGATAAGTGGAATTCGACCTGCCTTTACAAAATCCATGCTGCTGTTCGTTTAGGAGAGGGTCTACGATGGGAGGTGCAAAGGAGTGACAAGTTGGTCTATGCAACGAACCAAGAAGGTAAGTCTGGGCCGGGTCTTTTGTTGATTTTTAGCTCGTAAACAGCATTAATAATTGCCTCTTGTGACAAGACTATATTGTCGATGAAGGGCGTTGTGTTACCTCTAATTGACGGTGATGTCGACGAGATTATAGGCGGGCAGAAGGTCTCTTGAAAATGATCGGCAAATAGGTTACAAGTTTCAAGTGGAGAGGAGAATACAACATTCCCTTTGAACAAAGAAGCGGGATAGCCTGTCGTTTTACGTTTTATATTGACGAAATCAAAGATTTTTTTCGGATCATTAATAATGCCTTCACCAATTACGTTGACGTAAACATTGTTCGCTTCTCGGAATATAGTGGAGAATTCATTCGATAGCTCATCGTGCATTCTCTTTAGATCCTCGTCGACGAAAATTCCATTTTTAATTTTCCTATAAAGTCTGTTTCTCTGTTTTCTTAAGTGGCTTAAATCATGATCAAGCCAGGGTTCTGAGAGTTTGCTCCGTTTCTTTATCTTTGGCACAAATTTGTTAATAGCTTGAAAGATTAGCGTATAAAAAGAAGTTATAGATTCATCTCAATCTAACGACGAAAAGAAACTCGGCCAATGTATGGTATCGAGAAAATTTTTAATGCTAATATAGTCAGCATTTAAGAAATCATATACAATTTCATTATTGTACGATTGGGTAAAGGGTACATTCGCAGTGGATAGTTCAACCGTCAAAGCTGAGTGATGGAGAGTTTTGGAGAAAAGTTTCTCGGTGTCAATGGTTGGGCTAACCACCGCTTCGTCATGAAAGTTGGTGAATATCAGATCTAACCATTTGCCATTTTGGTTAGGATTCGAAGTAACTTGCTGCAAATCATTGCCATAAAACACACTGATGAGATTAAAGTCAATGTCGCCAAGAATACTAACTGGGAGTAGGTGACTATCATTGTCATCGGTGATAAAGCCAATATTCGGGCGATTGAATTCACCAAATATGATTATTTTGTCATCCACATTCAATGAAGCAATGACAGAAGATATTACGTCGCTCAAATCATTATAAGTAGTATCTTCAGAGTGTGGGGGCACATAAATAACACCGATGTGGAGGAAATGCTTTTCTAATAAAACTCTGATAAATATATATTCAAATGATTTATGGGACACGGTGATAACAAGTTCACTCGACAGGGAGTTGTGAATTGCGGTAAGAACACCACCTCCCCTTGGGACACCAGTATGAAGATAATCACAGTCAGCTCTATAGATTGTCCAATTGGTGTCAAGTATTTCTTCGTTTTTGTACGAGTCGTTCAACCAAGTCTCTGTTATAGTGAGTATATTGAAATGGCAAGATTTGGCGTCAATATAAAGTCTATTTAATTTGCCCCTCATACCACTGCAGTTATGGTAGAGAAATCTGAAGATCTTAGACGTGTCTTTCGTATTAGGAATAAAATTTCTTAATGGACGTACGTAAGTACAAATACACCTTATTTCTCAAAAGACTTGAAATACCCTAAACCGTAAATGTTTAAGATTCTAATTCAAATTTTCGGTGCAGTTACAAAAGCTTAACATATGCTATAAACTAAATGAAAGAAACCCAATTTTTAGGCGCACCATCCGTTGTGTTGACTTTAATCATGAAAAACAATAAAAATTAACTTTATGAAACTCAATTCCAAGTTGTATAGGGCATATTGTTGATTTCAATCGATACACCCAAGCGAGAGTTACTACCGCTCCAAGGGCACGTGAAAAAGGTATTTTTAGGTCTAATAAATTGCTCACAAGAACAAACCTATAAGTGCAAAATAGTACGAAGCATTTTTGTAAACAAATATTTTTTTTAAGATTTTTCGAGGATCTAACGGGAAGCCAAAGTAAAAGCTTGAAGAGCGAATTTTTTCTCGGATGTCGAAAAAAATTTAGCTGTGAGCTAAAATACAGGTTATAAGAAACGCAGACTGAATAATTTGGCCGTCTTCCTGAGAAAAAGGTGAAAATTAGACCTCTTCATATCTCAGCAACTTCCCGGAAAAGTGGTGTATCACAAACGTAAATTCAATAATGACGAATATGAATATTAAAACTCACAAAAAAATAAGGACAATATTTTTCCGGGTGCCACAACCTCTTTTTTTCATTTTTGTCAGGAGAAGCTTTCTAAATTTGAAAGGAGATAATCGTTTATTGTAATCGACTAACATTGAAAGCAGTTTTTGTGCTTCGGGGAAAGCCGTTCATATTACTGAAAAAAAAACTTATCGCGCATCTAACCCGAAGTCTGCCTGTGTCAATGTACTTTGAGTAGATAAGCCTTCACCAATCCAAGAACATCACGTTCGTTCAAGCATGATGTTGACTTGCTGAGTGGAGTATAGCAAACATTTTGGTATATATACTTGACTATTTGATAGATTAATCAATACAGTCCCTAATTTCTATTGCTGCTGGACTGTTTTTGAGAATTGATTCCTTACATTTCTTTGAGCAACAGGTCCCAACAAAAAAAGCTGAAACTGTTTTAACAAATGTCAGAAAAAAACTCGGATAATTTATTAAAATAAAAAAAATGTTCAGAGTAGTGGGTGTGGGTGTGAAGTCCATAATTTCTAACTTTGGGAAATCACAATCCAAAGTCTGGCGATTGTTGCTAAATCAGGACGCGCAATTTTTTTTAACTTGAAATACTCACCAGGACATAATAAAATGTGTTTTTTGAATTTTAAATCCCACCTACAATCTCTTTTTTTTTGAAAAACGTTCCATAATTGATGGACTTCACACGTTAGTCACACATGAACTACAACCATGATATTTGTGTTTACCTTATTTGTAATGTAATTATTTACTAATTTGGAAAAATCGGCGAAATGAAGATACTTTGTTAAAAATTTGTTTATTTTTTGTGAGCAACAACTAGTCAAACAGATAAAAAAAAAGAACACTTACAAAATTTTGTCGTGAATATTATTTAAAAGCAATGTTAGGAATAAAAAATATAGAAGAATAAAAGCAGTGAAAAAATTAAAATTTAATCATCTTCGACCTCCGAACCAGATAAACTTCAGTTGCCTTTTTAATGGTGGCTAACTCTTCGTAAAATTTATGACAAAAAGGAGATACGAAAGGGCACTAATCTAACGGGACTTTTTTTCTCAGTAGAAATTAAATTTGGTCCATCGTGTTATTTTTGTTATTTTGTGTTTTAATCTTTTTCCGAAGTTTGCGACCCTAAGTTCTTCCCTTTATCTAACGTGATTTTGATAGATCGGAGCCATCTCACGTTTTTCCATTTGAACAGATGTTTATGTTCGTCTTGTTTACGATATATATAGCAGCAAAATCAAGAAATTTATTTTGCTCCATTTCGACAGCTATAAATGTTTTTTTTAATCAGTTTGCCTTTAAGGCACTGCCCAATCATGTAGGTGTTCAATTCGACCATTGAACGACTTTTTCTTTGTCTCAATTACACATGAAGAAGAAGAAATGCTGTAATTTCGAGCGCACTTAACTCATTTTTCACAAATATGGACCTACCACCCTTTGCACGGCAAACACACACAAACACATATATATATATATATATATAGATATATATATGTATATATATGTATATATATATATATATATATATATATATATATATATATATACAAATATGTATATATATATATAAGTTAATTTACAACACCTTTTTTCTCTTTCAAAATTTACGTTTATTACGGAACAAGCGTCTTGCGTCTTTACAATTTGAATTAAAAAACAAGCCGCGAAGTGCGACCCTTGAGGTCTACACGGTCAACTTCCCAGTAATAACTAGATAAACGTTGAAAATATTAAACACAATAATTATTTCGAAAATAGTACTACTTTAAATAATAATAATGAGAGGTATTCATAGCAGTAACAGGAATGAGTTAATATTAATCATATCATCTACGGGAGCATCCATTTATTACGCAAGGCTTTTGGTGGATGAGTGATGATGATTGATTACCACAAATGCAAATTTGATTGAAATTTTGATGGCTTTCAAATTTCAAGCCGGTTTTTTTAATTAAAAGACTGCAAAAACTATCAAAAATCTGCTCAAATTATCCAAACATTTTAAAACTTTGATTGACTTTACAACAAAACATTGACAGAATAAAAGATATAAGGTAATATCATTCAGAAGAACCCTTTCCATATGGTAACTTTGAATGATTTTTTTATATTTAATTGAATTTTTTCAGAATCATGAAAAATGTTTTGCTGGTTTCTCTTCAAAAACTGATAGGAATATATGAATTTGAT
Source organism: Oxycera nigricornis (assembly GCA_963942545.1). Lineage (NCBI taxonomy): Eukaryota > Metazoa > Arthropoda > Insecta > Diptera > Stratiomyidae > Oxycera > Oxycera nigricornis. The sequence continues at coordinate 72,702,083 of OZ012661.1, forward strand.
AAACATTAATTACTGTGTTGTGCAAATCAGGTTAAAAAAATATTTTTAATGAAAAAAACCTCAAGTTTTCGCATTTTCTTCTATTAAATTAAATAAACCGTTGAAACGGATTTTTATAATGTTAAAATAATCACAAAAATGTTACTACACGTCGATTGACCCCTTAATGATGCAAATATTATATCTGGTTCGTGAGATGATGACAGTTAATGATTTTGTATTTTTTATTTAATGTTTCTTGTTATCATGAGAAAAAGTTTTGATGACGTTTTTACAAGCATTGCTTGAAGTATATAAATTTTATAAAAATTGAATACTATCTTTCGTAAATCAGGTTAAAAATTTATTGTTTATTAAAAAAACCTAATTTTTTGCACTGTTTTTTCTTAAATTAAAAAACAGCTCCAAATATTTTTTTTCAAAATTTGACAGACTTAAAAAAAATGCTAATACGCGTCGATTGACACCTTTACCATGCAAATCGTATGATTGGTTCGCGAGACATGTATAACGCATGACAGAAATGATCTTGAAGATCATGATGCCTGTCAATGATTTTTTATTTTTTATTTAATTTTTTACGTTTTTACGAGAAAAAGTTTTGATGTTATTTTTACAAGTATTACTTGAAATATATAAATTTTATAAAAATTTAATACTGTTTTCCATAAATCAGGTTCAAAATTTATTGTTTATTAAAAAAAACTAATTTTTGGTCTTTTTTTTAAATTAAAAAAACCGCTGTAACGATTTTTTTCAAAATTTCATGGATTTACAAAAATATTAATATGCGTCGATTGACACCTAAGCCATGTAAATCGTATGTTTGGTTCGCAAGATATAACGCATGACAGAAATAAACTTGAAGATCCGGATCCTGTTAATGATTTTTTATTTTTTATTTAATTTTTTCTTTAATCATGAGAAAAAGTTTTGATGTTGTTTTTGCAAACACTGCTTGTCATATATAAATTTTATAAAAATTGAATACAATCTTCCGTGAATCAAGTTAAAATTTTATTGTTTATTTAAAAAAACCTAATTTTTTGCACTTTTTTTTCTTAAATTAGAAAACGGCTCCGACGATTTTTTAAAAATTTGAAAGATTCACAAACATGTTGATACGCGTCGATTGACACCTTAACCATGCAAATCGTATGTTTGGTTCGTGAGATATAACACATGACAGAAATGACGTTCAAAGGGGCAAAACAACAAACCCCCCCGACCGAAGTACTCCAAAAACTAATCAGCTCTTAAAATTGCAAAGACGCTTCGATTGCCACCTCAAGGAAGTCGATACGACTTTGTTTACGTGAGTTATGCTCGTAGAAAAAATTGTCCACGAACATACGTACGTACGTACGTACGTACACACACACACACATACATCTCCCTTTCTAAAAACACTTTATATATACTCTATAGACCTCAAAACGTAAAGAAATGTTGAAAATTTCAATTTCGATTTTCGAGGCGATTACAAGAACTTCCCATACTGGGAAGTTAACAAGAAGAGCTTACATTCTACATCGTAGCTTCTTATATTAAAAAATAATGCTGATGCAACGTCTGGCGAAGCCATCCGTGGCTAGCGGAAAATGTGGAAAATGCTTACGTTGATCGTTGCATTTTTCATAGAAGTTGATTGTTGTGTTTGATTCCTCTTAAGAAGATGCACTTGTGGAAAATGCTTATGTTGATCGTTGCTTCTTCCATAGAGGTTGATTGTAGTATTTGATTCCTCCTAAGAAGATACACTTGTAAAAAATGCTTACGTTGATCGTTGAATTTTCCATAGATGTTGTTCAAGCGTTTAATCATGTTTGGCGTTAAGTTTTCCCTCTTTTAAGACGATGGTCCTCAATCGTCAAAGATGTAGGCTGCTGTTGAACCTTAGTATTGACGTATAGTTAGCAGCTGGATCATCCAAGTTACTTGATCCTGCTGGTGATTGAGAAGCTGGTTGTTCGGCGTTTGTTGTAAGGAATCTTCTGTTGTTAGGTCGCCATGGAAATTGTTGAGAAGTAAAATGCCAGGAGAGATGTTGTCGATGGTCGGGATGCTTTCATTATTGATAATGTTGCAATTCACTTCTAGGTTATTCAGCAGATTTTGTATACAGGATGTGTAATTTATATCTAACAAATCTTTTTTTTACAAATTGAAAATAAATTAAAACTTTTACATTCATTAATTATCTCAAATAGTGCATTACGTTATTTTATCATTTTTCGTTTACACATTTATTTTTCCTTAATTTTTCCTTAATAGTAGTGAAATCCTCATGATCGGGGTTACCTGCAAGCCATTTTAGGCTGTTTCTTTAAAATCTAGTGACCTTTTCATTTTTCGTGGTTTCAAATTATGGAGGATATTTTCAATTTGGCTTAACTCATCTGCCAATTATCGCGCGAGTGGATGATACTGTACAACTGATAGATTTAAAATATTTTCCGTTTTTATTATAAATTTTTCGTACTGGTATAAATCGATTTTATGGATTAGTAAAAAATTTCCGTTTTGGATTCTTGTCTGGCCTGAATGATGGGTCACCACTTGGAAGTTCGTAAAATTGAGGATTTGCACTTTTGTTTGTACCATTTTAAGTATCAACCTGAAAGAATCAATTACGAATTTTAGCTTTATGGATAATTTTTCCGGATTCTGTTAGTACGGTCGTATGATTATTTTCTTTTACTTTTTATTGTTGATATCGAGGTGTGAGTTTAGAGCCTTTACGCTTGTTTTGCCTAACGAATATTATTTCTCCTATCTCATAATTTCTTGTAGGTTGTCTGGTTTTGTTGTGAAAATGCAAGTCTTTATCTTGCTTTGCCTTAAGCTTTTCAATATTTTTCTTACGAATGTTTTCGATGTCTTCAGACGTGGCGCTACTAAAACGTCCAAAGAATAAGTCTACCGGTTTTCTGCCAGTTACGGAGTGAATTGAGTGATTATACTCTATTACTGCTTTTTCTAAAAGCTGGTCAAAAGAACTTGTTGGTTCTTCCCTTTTTAAACAACGAATTGTTTCAGTCAATGTTGAGTGCCATCTTTCTATTTGGCCATTGACCTCACTTTTATAAGGAGGGGTCCGATAGGTTTTTATTTGTAATTCATCCTCCAAAATGAACATTAATGTGGGAGACCTGAGCGCTCCCTCATTATCAATTACCACATTCTCTGGTATACAAAAATAAAAAAGAATGTCTCTTAGAGGGCCTTTTAAATCTTTTATTGATTTAGAAGCAATTTTTTTAACAATCGCAAATTTAGAAAATTTATCTATTGCCGTGAGAACGCGGTGTTTCTCGGTGGCAAATAGGTCAATATGTATCGTGTGACCCGGATATTTGGGAATTGGGGTTGCGTGAATAAATGGCTTGTAAGGTTGCCTATCATATTTGCACTCCTTACATACAATACATCTTTTTACCAATCTTTTTATTTTGGCAGCCATTTTTGGGAAGTAAAAATTTTCTAACAATTGTTTGCGATTTTCTTCCGCGTTTCTATGTGCTCTTTTATGCATGCGCAGAATTCGATCTTCCTGTTCAAATGCATTAGGAACATCTTCTACAATTTTTCGCGTGAATCTTACTTTATAGTTTTTAAAGACTAGACTGATTGGATTATGCCTAATGTGGATTCGTCTGTGCATAGTCCATTAATTGCTGTTGGACTTAAATATCTTTTTAGAATTTGAATGACCTGTTGTTCCGTGTAGGATTCTTGAATGACTTTCGACTTGATAACTATTTTCGTTCCCTTTTTTGAGAATGATTTGATTCCAAAAAACGTTAATCGGAGATTCTACTATGGCTATGAGATCATGGGATGAAGTATCCGCACTGTGTTCAGTGGGTGTCATTGAATTGACTTCTGAAGAATTCGGTGGCCTTGAAAGTGAGTCTGCGACAATCACCCCTATTATGTATCTCGAATCGATCGTCGTTCGATCGATATCGACGTTGTCGATTCGATCGAGAATTGGTATTATTTAAGTCGATCGAGAGCGCTATTCAGTAATACCATATGCATGTCGTAAGAGAAGAATTTTCATGTTAATATTGTGAATGAAAATGGTTGGTGAATTCGATTCGCTGTCAACTTATGTCATAATTGTGCTTGAAATTCAAAAAGTGTCTAATGGTTGAAAATTTGCGAAGTGCAGTGAACGTTGGAATATGCATTACGCTGCAAAAGTATAGTTGCATACCAAAAATTTGAATAGACGTTGTATATTTTTGCGATTTCAAACATCTTTACTCAAAGTTTAAAAAAAAAAAATCAGATAGCGATATTCACAAGCACATAATTATTAAAATATATATTTCTTATCAATACAGCACTTGCATTCTACCGAAAAACAATATATTTACCAGTGCTCAACAGGATTAACAGAGGTTCAAGGTGGGGTTTCCAGCATAAGTGCGTGATGCTTCATAATGACCGCCTAGCTACTAGTTTTGATTTTTTTTTCATTTGAAACACAGTCGACTTGAAACATTTTCAACAATATACTATTTTCAAATATATGGGAAATTGATCAAACGACGTAGCTAATTGAAAATTCTAATTCACTGCGGCCCTTAGTGAAAATTAATCAGGCTACCTTGTAAACAACTAATACGACAGGACATGCTTTTTTAAATTTGATTATCAATTGCATTTTCAATGGAAATGAAAACCGGAAACACTACATCGCCATTTTGACCTCTCTCGAGATATAAACAAGCTGCGCAATGTCCAACTAAGAATTTTTGGCATACCGGACATTATTTTCTCAACATAATACTATTTGTTCAAATTTTGAACTTATTCCGCATTTAGATAAAATTTGAATTTATTAGGTTTTTTTTTGTTTACGAAATAGGTTTAAGGATATGAAAGAAATGTTAGCTATAAATGTATGGTAAAAAATACATTTTTGAATATATTATGTTCAAAGCATAAAGTGCCGGTTCCACTATTTAAATAGGAGTTGAAGACATTTCGAAGGAAAATGAGTTTTTGCTTTTAACTTTGTTTTAACCCTATCTGGGAAATCAGACGATTTACCTTCAGCAAGTTTTTTTCTGTCAGGAATGAGTATTCAAAAATAGTTATCGATTTCCATTATTGAATATTCTCGCTGGGCGAATGCACATTACATTATCCCTTATTTTCACCCTAAAACATGAAATAATTAACACAATGGCACTCATTATGAAGCACAGAATGATTTCAAAAACACTTTAACAAACACTTGTCATAGTAGAATTTCCTATACTTACATTTTCTCCAAGTTAAACTGCTCTCGATTGACTCTCGTGACGCCTCGGTGTGATCGACAGCCAATCGACGAATGTCGATCGATATCGACATACATAATACCATTTTCTACTGTCAATTGTGAATTGACATGCATATCTCATTCGCAATGAGCGTGACGAGAGCTGTCGATCGATATCGACATACGTAATACGAATTCACACGAACGATCGACAATCGACAACGACACGAGATACATAATAGGGTAAATGTTCGCTTTGCCTGGTTTGAACTTCAATTCGTGGTTATATTCCTCCAAAATTGCTTTCCAGCGCTTCATTTTGGAGTTCGTATTTTTATGACTAAGCGCATAAGTTAAGGGCTGGTGATCTGTATAAATTATCACCTTTTTAGAACCGTACAGGTAATTTTTCAACGAGCTGAGTGCCCATATTATGGCCAACATCTCCTTTTCGTTGGTCGCGTAGTTTTCTTCTGTTTTGCTAAGTGTTCGCGATAGGAAGGAGATTGGTCTATTTTCTTGTGCCAAAACAGCACCAATAGCAAAATTAGACGCATCAGTGGTTAATTCAAAGGGTTTTGAGAGATCAGGGTGTGCTAGAACCACTTCTTTGGATGTTAAGACCTTTTTAACTTTTCGAATGCGTCGAGTGCTTCTTTTCCAAGAAAAATAGCTTTATGTTTAGACAGATTTTTGGACACGCGTCCATCTTCCCCCATTAAAAGGGATGTCAAGGGTTTGGCGATTCAAGTGTAGTCTCGGATAAAGCGCTTGTAATAGCCTGGCATACCAAGAAACGATCTGAGTTGTTTGAGCGTCTTCGGAGGCGGGAAAGAAACAATGACTTCTACTTTCTTTGGATTACTTTTAATCCCTTTAGTACTTATTATAAAGCCTAAGAATTCAACTTCTTCTTTTAAGAATTCACATTTGTCGACATTGATTTTCATATTAGCTGTTTCTAGGATTTTGAGGACAATTTCAAGGTTTCTGAAATGTTCTTCCTCACTTTGGCCGAATATAATTATGTCATCAATATAAATGTAGCATCTTGTGCCGATGTGTTCTCTAAGAATATCATCTAAGGCACGCTGAAAAATGGGCGGACCATTTTTTAGTCTAAACGGTAATCGAACAAATTCATATTTTCCATTGTTTATGGAAAACGCTGTCTTTTCGATATCACATTGTCTTAGAGTTATTTGGTGGAATCCACTTTTAAGATCAATAATCGAAAAGAATTTTTTGTTACCCAGATTAGAAAGAACCTCATTTATTTCTGGGATTGTGTATGAATCTGTGATGGTAATAGAATTCAATTTTCTGTAATCAAAAACAAGTTTGAACTTTTTTTGTCCAGATGCATCTTCCTTTTTGGGAACCACCCAAACAGGGGCATTATAAGGGGATCTTGACGGTCTGATAATTCCGTCGCTTAGGAGCTTTTGAATTTCGTCTTCGACTACACTTTTAAGAGCTTGAGGATATGGATATGATTTCGAATATACAGGATCGCTCGTAGTCGTACGAATTTCTCCTTTAACCGTTGTTGCGAAGGTTTGTTTTAGATTAGGATCGGAGAGTACATTGTGACAATTTTGCAAAATAGTTTTCAACTGATTTTCTTGGGAGAAAGTCATATGCTTCGTGCGAATGTTGATATGATTGCTATTTTGGGAAAGCTGTTGTTTCAAAGGAATGTTAAGGGTTGTTTTTATTGTCATGTAATCCTTATTTGTGTCAATTATAGCCTGTAAACTTTCAAAGTATCATTACCAATAATACCGGCAAAAGTTTCTAACTTGGGAAGAATAAAGAATTTTAATTTCTCTGTGTGTGGGCCAAAGAGATTTACAAATGCGTGGTGCGTTACGTTAACAGCACCACCAACAGAGTTCACTGTAAATGGTTTTTCATTAGCTATTGGATTAAAAATTAGTTTTATTGGACCCTGTATCAATTAAAAACTTCAAGTTTTGTCCGCTCCTCGCCTTGTATTCAAAATACGGAAGCGAAGAGCTCACAGATCTAAAAAATTAATGGTGTCGGTTTCCTCAGTTTCATTTAAGTCCATCGCGTCAATGTATTCCTCCAGGGATATTTTTTTCTCTGTAGATAGTCCTCCTGACTGCATAGCAAATAGCCTTTGTTGTTTGTTTGGGCCAATTAATTGGGCTGATGTCAACTGCTGGGGCCTTTTGCTAGGAAAAGTAGTTGATCGCATGTGAATTAACTGAATGGTCTACGTCCATTGGTTCGTATACCCTTGGCTTGGGAGGTAGTTGGTTATATTTAGGGTTTGGATTTTGGTATTGGAATTGTCTATCAAATTGATGCTTTTGAGGGACTCGAGGATTGTGCAAAAGTTCAGGATGAAAATTATGTTTGTGAATAAACCTATTATAGTTCCCAATATTGCTCTGAAATCTTAAATTGTCCTTCTTTGGTGGCAAAGGAGGAGCTACCTGTACGGTGTGCAAATAATTTTTCCTGATGGAATTGTTCGCATGTTGTGTGCGATAATTAACATTCTCTAATTTGAGGCATAGAGACAAGACTTGTCGAAGATCCATCGGTTCGCGAATCGTGGCAAATCACCTCTGAGGCCTTTAACAAAAGTGTCTAGAGCATTTTCTCGATAACACGCTGTTAAACTGTTTAGTGAGTCTTGATTGAGATCCATGGCAGTCAATTTGTTAAGAATAAGGGATAGATGCCGATAAACAATTTGGTAAAATTCATTTATAGATTCAGCACCTTGCACAAGCGTAGTAAGTTTGTACTCATGGGTACCCAAATCGCGCTTGTCGGCGTAATACAAAGTTAAACATTTTGATATTTTGGGCCAATTTAGTGGAGTGTTGTATGACTCCAGGGCAATATCAGCCTGCCCAACGACTTTATTACGGATAACAGAGAGAATTCCATAATACTTAGGGGTTCCTTTCAGATGCTCATAGATGCGCAGAATACGTTCTACGCTTTTTCTCCATGAGTTGTATTCGCTGGGGTCCCCTGAAAATGTCCGCAGACTTTTTACTACATCAGGAATCTTATCCATATCAGATAAGTTCCTGTCATTTTCAACATTAATTGGCACATCGGTTTCGTTACTTATGTCCGCGGCGGGATTCATGAAATTTGTAAAGAATTGTCGGCCCTGACTTTGCAGGGTTTCGGAAACAACTTGAGCTATATAGATTCTTAGATTTTCGTTATTAGAAATGGCATTTTTCTCATTTCTGATGCCTTCCGCGGCTTCTGCGCGTAGTACGGGAGGACGAAGCAGGTTACTGGGGTTTGCCATTTTGAAAGGTCACCAGATATTTAATTTAAAGTTGTATGAAGTACACTCAAACGTCGTCGTGAGGATTTCACTGTACACTTGTTTTTACACTAAGCACAATAAACACAATACACACAATAAGATATGAATATATGATAATAATATAATAGCAAAAAAAATATGGTAATAATATTAAAGAACATTTGAAAGCAAAGCTAATGTATGTGTTCTTTTATTTTATTTTATTTTATTTTATTTTTTTAATTTTATTTACTCTTTCTATAAAAAAAGCTGTTAATATAAACTTTGTTAATTATTGTATTTGAGATAAATTGGTATTTAAATTTTTTTCTTAAAATACTTAACTTACAGAACCACTAATCCTGCGATGTTACTCTTGGTGGTCGTTTTTCGAGAAAATGTGTTGATGTGCTTCCTGTTTGGATTTTACTCCTGTTTGGATTTTACTCCTTTTAGTGGCAGGGTTTGTCACTTTTTCTGGACCGCTCCGCTTTGGCGAGGTTGGCAATAACTCCTTTTTGCTCTTTCTGCTGGCTACTGGTGGCCTTCCTGACCATACTTCTTTTTTTCCTTTGAAGGTGACTTCGAGGATCAAACACACAAAAAGTATCGCGGATCACGGTCCCTGCTCGGGCGCCAGTTAATTTACAACACCTTTTTTCTCTTTCAAAATTTACGTTTATTACGGAACAAGCGTCTTGCGTCTTTACAATTTGAATTAAAAAACAAGAAGAGCTTACATTCTACATCGTAGCTTCTTATATTAAAACATAATGCTGATGCAGCGTCTGGCGATGCCATCCGTGGCTAGCGTAATTTTTATGAAGATGCACTTGTGGAAAATGCTTACGTTGGTCGTTGAATTTTTCATAGAAGTTGATTGTTGTGTTTGATTCCTCCTAAGAAAATGCACTTGTGGAAAATGCTTATGTTGATCGTTGCATTTTCCATAGAGGTTGATTGTAGTATTTGATTCCTCCTAAGAAGATGCACTTGTAGAAAATGCTTACGTTGATCGTTGAATTTTCCATAGATGTTGTTCAAGCGTTTAATCATGTTTGGCGTTAAGTTATATATATATATATATATATATATATATATATATATATATATATATATATATATATATATATATATATATTACCTTACTACGAAAACACAATTTACCAATCAATCTTTATACATAGCTCATTCCTCTTAAGCTATTTTGTAATCTGGTTCAATGGCCATTGAGGAAGGTGAAGCGTTAGCCGATGCTACCTCCAAAAGGATGACAGGACAATAAAGTCTGGGAAACCATAAATTTAAAGCGGACACGCAATTAGAAACACTTAAAAATTATTATAGATGTAATATATTCCTCCACATATTTTACGAAATATTAGCAATGTGTCGAAAAGCTCTTTTGGTTCACAACCTCTTGTAGGTGATTCGGCATTGTTGTTTAAAATCTCCTCAATCTCTCCGCATCATCTCTCCGCTTTGAACAATTGGTCCATGTTTGTGAGATTTCTTACTGCTATGGCCTGTTTTCTTCCTCCCCACAAATGCTCGATTTGTTTTGAGTCCGGACTTGCTGATGGTCAGTCTTAAACGGTGATATTGTTGTCCCCAGAAATTTCCTTGTGTGTCATGTCGTATGCTTGGAGTCGTTGTCTTCCAGAAGCTTCCATTACCTAGAAATTTAGAAATTTTCAAAAAACAAGCCGCGAAGTGCGACCCTTGAGGTCCACACGGTCAACTTCCCAGTAATAACTAGATAAACGTTGAAAATATTAAACACAATAATTATTTCGAAAATAGTACTACTTTAAATAATAATAATGAGAGGTATTCAAAGCAGTAACAGGAATGAGTTAATATTAATCATATCATCTACGGGAGCATCCATTGATTACGCAAGGCTTTTGGTGGATGAGTGATGATGATTGATTACCACAAATGCAAATTTGATTGAAATTTTGATGGCTTTCAAATTTTAAGCCGGTTTTTTAATTAAAAGACTGCAAAAACTATCAAAAATCTGCTCAAATTATCCAAACATTTTAAAACTTTGATTGACTTTACAACAAAACATTGACAGAATAAAAGATAAAAGGTAATATCATTCAGAAGAACCCTTTCCATATGGTAACTTTGAATGATTTTTTTATATTCAATTGAATTTTTTCAGAATCATGAAAAATGTTTTGCTGGTTTCTCTTCAAAAACTGATAGGAATATATGAATTTGATAAACATTAATTACTGTGTTGTGCAAATCAGGTTAAAAAAATATTTTTAATGAAAAAAACCTCAAGTTTTCGCATTTTCTTCTATTAAATTAAAAACACCGTTGAAATGGATTTTAATAATGTTAAAATAATAACAAAAATGTTACTACACGTCGATTTACCCCTTAATGATGCAAATATTATATCTGGTTCGTGAGATGATGACTGTTAATGATTTTGTATTTTTTATTTAATGTTTCTTGTTATCATGAGCCAAAGTTTTGATGACGTTTTTACAAGCATTGCTTGAAATATATAAATTTTATAAAAATTTACTACTGTTTTCCATAAATCAGGTTCAAAATTTATTGTTTATTTAAAAAATAATAATTTTTGAACTTTTTTTTCTTAAATTAAAAAAACGGCTGTAACGATTTTTTTCAAAATTTCACGGATTTACAAAAATATTAATATGCGTCGATTGACACCTTTAGCATGCAAATCGTATGTTTGGTTCGCGAGATATAACGCATGACAGAAATAACCTTGAAGATCATGATGCCTGTTAATGATTTTTTATTTTTTTATTTTATTTTTTTCTGTAATCATGAGAAAAAGTTTTGATGTTGTTTTTACAAACACTGCTTGTCATATATAAATTTTATAAAAATTGAATACTATCTTCCGTGAATCAAGTTAAAAATTTATTGTTTATTTAAAAAAACCTAATTTTTTTGCACTTTTTTTTCTTAAATTAAAAAACGGCTCCAAAGATATTTTAAAAATTTTAAAGATTCACAAACATGTTGATACGCGTCGATTGACAGCTTAACCATGCAAATCGTATCTTTGGTTCGCGAGATATAACACATGACAGAAATGACGTTCAAAGGGGCAAAACAACAAACCCCCCCGACCGAAGTACCCCAAAAACTAATCAGCTCTTAAGATTGCTAAGACGCTTCGATTGCCACCTCAACGAAGTCGATACAACTTTGTTTACATGAATTATGCTCGTAGAAAAAAGTGTCCACGAACGTACGTACGTACGTACACACACACACACACATACATCTCCCTTTCTAAAAACACTTTATATATACTCTATAGACCTCAAAACGTAAAGAAATGTTGAAAATTTCAATTTCGATTTTCGAGGCGATTACAAGAACTTCCCATATACTGGGAAGTTAAAAATTTGACCTATTCCGTTAGTAAATATCATCAAAAAACAAGTTTTTAATGTTTTCAAAACAATATTAGAATTTTAACATTGACAGTTTATTCTAGCTACAGTTTTTTTCGAAACCATGTCTTAACAACTTGTTGACACGGTTTTAAAAAAAGCCCTTCAACCGGTTGCTCCAATTTTTTGATATGTTTAAGTATATGCGATAGCCATATATATGGCTCCGATTTTCCTTCCCAAATAGGTTTTGCATGGAGATAATTCTATTTTCAAGAACATGTTTTAGATGTTTCATTTTTTGGATAGGGGATAAAAACTGTGCGTGAACATACAAGTGATGCGCACTGGAATGTGTTTAGGGAAGAATTTAAATATATTAGTGGCTTAATGGTCAAACTGAGAGTGAGGTGTCAATTTATTCAATTCAAAGAAGAAATGAATATTGTAGGGATCCTTAGGCTATATTACTAGAAATGGCCTTTTACCGCAAGTGACTCGATGTTGATCAGTTTTTTTATTACAATACGTAAGTCAGCAAGGAATTTGCACAGTTTTCTCCTAATTTTCCTTATTTTGCAGTTTTTTATGCAATTAAAAAATACCTACTATGCATATATTGAGATTTTTAAATGTTAACCCTTTTATTAAAACAAGACAGATAACCTAACAAATGTCAAAACGCTTTGATTAACATCACAATAATGCACTTAGCATCAGTGAAATTAAGGAACATCTACCGGATGCGCACGTTATTCATCGTTACTATTAGCTATTATTGGTTTAATATTTTTTTCCTAATCAGGAAAAAACTGTGTAGGACATCTCATTTATGCGAGCATTGATCGCTTAAAATGCAAACCTATATGTTTTATTCAAACGCCACAACAATTTTATTGGCACATCAATCATCCAATAATATGTTTTCTGTACATATTTTCTGTTTTATGTTAAAATTTGAAGACTAATGAAATAACAAAAATAAAAATATTCTCTAAAAAAAATTTATAGCGTTCTATCAACAATTAGGAGGGATGAAAATGTTCTGGCGATTTTTTTCATTTCAGTATACTTTTAGAAATAATCTGCATAAATGTCATGGCTGATACTTTAACTAAAATGAATCTTTTTTGCTACCCTCTTTAAAATTTTAGGGTAATTTACCCCGGCCATTGGGGGCTGCCAGAATTGGCTTCTAATGTCGAGCAGATATTAAATTCATAGTCAGTAACTTTTCAAGACTTTTGAAATGACAACTGAAACTTGGTCACTGGCTCTCCCTTTATAGGTTTTTGCTACAAAAATATTTTCAGACATTACTTCCGCTAATGATATTGTTGTGGTATCAATAAAATTTGCATAATTGGATAAAAAATTCAAAAAATTGCGCAAATATGTTTTTAAATTTAATAAAACTCAACTTTCAAATATAAAAGTGTGTATGGAAAAAAAATTCTGGGCCAATTTGCACATTTAGCATTCAATGCGTGAGATAATATACTTTAAAAAGTTTTAATTAAAGTAAAAATTCATAAAAAATCGTATGAATACAATACGCAATGAATATTTAAAGTGAATAATGTGTATTAAGTTCATATGCCGAGTTCTTTTCTTTATTATTATTAAGGGTATGTTTTATATTACATTATGTTCAATATATATGTATTACTAGGGAGTTTTTGGGGTGATCCTTGCACCTCACTGATTGTTTTTTGTTTATTTCGACTAGGCAAATAATATTGTATGTTTCCTCACAGGATAATCCAGATAACCAATTCCATAGCATCCCGCTTGGACTTTGGTGGGCGATTGTAACAATGACGACGGTGGGATACGGAGACATGGCACCCAAAACGTATGCAGGCATGTTCGTAGGGGCATTATGCGCCCTTGCTGGCGTACTAACGATTGCCCTTCCAGTTCCCGTTATTGTTGGGAATTTCTCCATGTTTTACTCTCACGCGCAGGTAAGGAATTTTACAATTTAAAACCTTCACAAAAGGCTAGTAGAAGTGATCAAAAATAAGATTGATATATATCAATTATTGTAAATAAATGGTAGCAATTTCTTTGGAAATACTAGTCCAAAATTATTGCTATGCATCTCTAATTACAAACATCGCAACACTAGTCACAACTTCACTACTTCACTACTTATTATTGCATTTTATTAGACTATTAAACAAGAAGTCACTAGCCACAAAGGCAATTATTTAAGGGGATTATTATTCACTGATTAATTACTGTCAGTTCTTTCACTAGAAAGAACAAGCAGTAAAAATCAGTTCAATTAAGTCTAAGATGCATTAATGCCTGCGCTTTATTGTCACGTACGAAAAATTATTAACTTCCCAGTATATGGGAAGTTCTTGTAATCGCCTCGAAAATCGAAATTAAAATTTTCAACATATCTTTACGTTTTGAGGTCTTTAGAGTATATTTCAAGTGTTTTTAGAAAGAAGTATGTATGTATGTGTGTGTGTGTGTGAACGTACGTACGTACGTTCGTGGGCAGTTTTTTCTATGAGCATAACTAACGTAAACAAAGTTGCATCGACTGCGTCAAGGTGTCAATCAAAGCGTCCTTGCAATTTCAAGAGCTGAATAGTTTTTGGGACACTTCGGTCGGTGGGGGGGGGGGGGTTTGTTGTCGTCTGCTTTATCTTGCGAACTAGACATACGATTTGCTTTACTAAGAAGTCAATCGACGCGTATTGACATTTATGTGATTCTGTCAAGTTTTTAGAAAATTTCTTCGGGCTGCTTTTCAATTAATTAAAAAAGAGTGTAAAAAATTAGGGTTTTTCCAAAAACCATATATTTTTACCCTGATGTTTATATAATTTATATACTCCAAACAGGTTTTGTAAAAAAACAGCAAACTTTTTTTCGTCATTACAAAAAAAACAAGCCGCGAAGTGCGACCCTTGAGGTCCACACGGTCAACTTCCCAGTAATATCTAGATAAACATTAAAAATATTAAACAAAATAATAATTTTAAAAATATTACTACTTTAAATAATAATAATGAGAGGTATTCATAGCAGCAACAGAAATGAGTTAATATTAATCATATCATCTACGGAAGGGTTTTTTTGGACTTCTATCATTTAAGCAGTTTTTTTATTAACACTAAAACACTGTAAAAACTATTAAAAATCTGCTCAAATTATGCAAATATTATAAAACTTCGATTGAATTTACAACAAATTCCTTAGAATAATAGATATAAATTACTGTCCATCGTATGAACCCTCTATACATAATAACTTTGAATGATTTTTTTTTATTTTTTTTTTATAATCATGGATTATGGTTTTGCTGGTTTCTCTTCGAAAACTGATAAGAATGTATAAATTTTATAAAAATTTATTACTGTGCTGTGCAAATCAAGTTGAAAAATTATTTTTTATGAAAAAAACTTAAAACCATAAAAGCTTAATTTTTTGCATTTCTTTTATTAAATTAAAAAGGGGCTGAAACAATTTTCATGTAATGTTGAAAAAATTGACACAATGTCAATACACGTCTATTGACACCTTAATGATGCAAATATTATATCTGATTCGTGAGATATAGTGAATGATAAAAATGACCCTGGAAATCATGATGACTTTTAATTATTTTTTATTTGTAATTTAATTTTTTACGTAATCATGAGAAAAAGTTTTGAAATTGTTTCTACAAATATTGTTTGGAGTATATAAATTTTATAAACACTGATTACTATATTTTGCAAATCAGGTTATAAATTTATTGTTTATGAAAAAAAATCTAATTTTTTGCACTTTATTCTCTTAAATTAAAAAAACGGCTCCAACAGTTTTTATAAAAATTTGCTAGATTCACGCAAATGTTAATACGCGTCGATTGGCACCTTAACAATGCAAATCGTATGTTTGGTTCGTCAGATTTAAAGCATGACAGAAATGGCCTTGAAGAACATGATGACTGTTAATGATTTTTTATTTTTTATTTGATTTTTTTTGTAATGATGAGTAATATACTTTGATGTCATTCTCAATAAAACTGTTTGGAGTATATAAATTTTATAAACATTGGTTACTGCGACTTGGAAATAAGGTTAAAAACTTATTGTTTTTGAAAAAACCGTTATTTTTTGCACTTTTTTTGAAAAAATTAAAAAACGGCTCCAAGAAATTTTTTAAAAACTTGATAGAATCACATAAATGTAAATACGCGTCGATTGACACCTTATTCAAGAAAATCGTACTTTAGGTTCGCGAGATATAACGCATGACAGAAATGACCTTCAAACGGGCAAAACAGCAAACTCCCCCGACCGAAGTTTCTCAAAAACTAATCAGCTCTTAAAATTGCAAAGACGCTTCGATTGACATCTCAACGAAGTCGATACGACTTTGTTTACGTGAGTTATCGTCGTAGAAAAAAGTGTCCACGAACGTACATACGTACGTACGTACACACACACACACACATACATCTCCCTTTCTAAAAACACTTTATATATACTCTATAGACCTCAAAACGTAAAGAAATGTTGAAAATTTCAATTTCGATTTTCGAGGCGATTACAAGAACTTCCCATATACTGGGAAATTAATTAAATTAAAAATAAACAAGCCGCGAGGTGCGACCCTTGAGGTCCACATGGTCAACTTCCCAGTAATTTATACACAAATATTCAAAATATTAAATAAAAATTATTTATGAAAACAATACTACTTCAAATAATAATAATGAGAGGTACTCATAACGGTAATTGAAATCAGTTAATATCAATCATATAATCTACTGTAGCGTCCATTGATTACGTAAGGCTTTTGGTGGATGGGGGGTGGTTTGGTTTGATTGACTATTCACGCGGATAAATAGGAGGGGGCAGGCTATAAAGCCTTTTCTACGTTATTTGTTATTTTTAAATCGATGCTTGAGGGACAAAAGAGCGCTAGCAAAAATGAATGCGCTCTTTGTTATTACGCCCACTTAAGAGATTTTCTCACGAGGTGGCCAATTTAAATAATGTTGTTCAAAATTGCCATGACCTCGGCATAATCATTGAATTTGTATTTTTTTACGATTTTAAATCAATGACACTAATAATTATTTCTAATTTTCAGTTAATCTTGAAAAACATTGAATATGCAATGTCAATAATATATTTAATTGCATGTAAAAAGTAAAATGTTTTACATATAATGATGGAGATTAATTGAATTCTTACGAACACTAAAAAAAATTGATGAAAGCATTTTAAAGCATATGAGCTTGCAAAGTATTGACTACAAAACATTTTACCATTCAAAGCTTTGATTACCACAAATGCAAATTTGATTAAAATATTGTTGGTTTTCAAAATTTAAGCAATTTTTTATTTAAATTAAAACACTGTGAAAGCTATTCGAAATCAGCTCAAATTATGCAAATATTATAACTTTGATTGACTTTGCAACAAAGTCTTTAAAAGATATAACGTTATATCATTGGTTTGAACCCTTTTTACATGGTTGCTTTGGACGATTTGTTGTTTTTAATTTAGTTTTTTTCCAGAATCTTCCAAAAAAAATTTTGCTGGCTTCTCTTCAAAACTGACGTGAATGTATAAATTTTATAAACAAATTAGATTAAAAAAATTTTTTTTAAAAAAAAACGCTAATTTTCCCATTTTCGTTTATTAAATTATAACGGCTGAACGAATTTTTTTTAAAGTTGAAAACATCACAAAAATGTTAATACACGTCGATTGACACTTTAATGATGCAAATGTCATATATGATTCGTGAGATATAGTTAATAATAAAAATAACCTTGAAGGTCATGATGACTTTTAATGCGATTTTATTTTTAATTTAATTTTTTACGTAATCATTAAAAAAAGTTTTGCTAGTTTTTGTACAAGAATTTGTTGGAGTATACAAATTTTATAAACATTGATCACTGCGCTTAGCAAATCAGGTTAAAAACTTATTGTTTATGGAAAAAAACCTAATTTTTGCACTTTTTTTAATAAATTAAAAAACGGCTCCAACGATTTTTTTAAATTTTTTAGAGAATCATACAAATGTCAATACCCGTCGATTGACGCTTTAACCATGTGAGTCATATGTTTGATTCGAAAGATATAACGCATGACAGAAATGACCTTCAAAAGGTGAAAACAGCAAATCCCCTCGGCCGAAGTATCCCAAAAACTAATCAGATCTTAAAATTGCAAAGACGCTTCGATTGATACTTCAGCAAAGTCGATACGACTTTGTTTACGTGAGTTATGTTCGTACAAAAAACTGTCCACGAAAGCACGTATGTACGTACACACACATATACATACTTTTTTTAAAAACACTTTATATATACTTTATAGACCTTAAAGCGTAAAGAAGTGTTGAATATTTCAATTTCCATTTTCTAGGCGATTACAAGAACTTCCCATATACTGGGAAGTTAAAAATCATTAAAAGTTCAAGGTCATTTACGTCATTCATTATATCTCAAGAACCAAATATAGTCTTTGCATCATGAAGGTGTCAATCGACGCGTATTAACATTTGCATGATGTTTTCATATGTAAAAAAAATTGTTAAAACGGGTTTGTTAATTTAATTTTTAAAAATGTGGAAAAGTAGTGTTTTTCATTAAAAAATTCATTTTGAACCTGATTTGCACATCGTAATAATAAATGTTTATAGAATTTATAAATTTTTATCAATTTTTGTAGAGAAACCAGCAAAAACTTTTGTCATGATGACAAAAAAAAATATTAAAAATAAAAAACCATTCAAAGTCATCATGTAAAAAGGGTTCACATGAATGATTATACCTTCTGTTTTTTAGTTTTTACAGACATTTGAACCAATTTTTTATTTTTTACAGACAATTGAACAAGTTTTGTTGGTTTGACGACATACATTATATAAACATTTTTTACTGTGCTGTGCAAATCAGGAAAAAAAAATTTCATACAAAAAATTAATATTTTTTTTTATATGAAATTATAAAACGGCTCCAACGGTTTTCTTTTATAATATTAAAAACATCACAAAAATGAAAATACGCGTCAATTGACACCTTTATGACGCAAATATTATATTTCGTTCGCAAGATATAGTGAATGACTTAAATGACCTAGAAGTTGATGATGACTTTTAATGAATTTTTAATTTTAACTTAATTAACTTCGCAGCTCCCTATGGGAAGTTATTGTAATGGGGTCGATTTTGCGAATTCCAAATTTTGACATATCTCCACGTTTTAAAGTCTCTAGAATCCAAATACATCGTTTTTAGAGAGATGTCTGTGTGTGTGTATGTACGTATGTGCAGATGTGCGTAATTGCGGATGTGCGTATGTGCGTTTGGAATTATTTTTTGTCTCGAATATCTTGAGAACGAAAGATCGCAATGAAGTGAGACAGGTTTGATTCGACGCGCAATTACGAAGCTTAAAGCTGAATGAGTTTTCAGCAAAATCGGTTAAACCCTTTTTAATTTAAGATGAAAAAAGTGAAAAAACGGCTAAAAATTGCTAATTTTGAAACTGTTGAAACGCACTATTTATTTTTGCAGATCCTAAATACCTTCATGGAAATATTATTATTATTGTGTGTTTTAGCACAATTTCGATAAATGTTGTAAAAAATGTCATTTAGAAACAAATCAAGATTAATTTATAGAGCTCCAAGCTTATATTATGAGGTTTTGTATGTGTGACGCTAATGCAGATAATAATTGGAAATTGTTATAAATAATTCAATATTGTTGATAACAATAAAATATTATTAGTTGTTATTTGATATTGTAAATATGAACACAATTATAACTATTCAGTAACGATCAAGCATTCTTAATATCGGATGATTATTTTTAACAATAATTAAATACCCTCAATAATGGTTGTGGATTCCGGGTACGGGATGGAGGACGATGTTTCCGTGGCTTTGGTAGAGGACGACCAGGTGGGGGAGGCACCTTCCTCCGCCAAAGCTTTTATGGTTAGATAAAAAAAACAATAAAAGTAATTATAATAATCTAGAAATATAATTATTAATAATAGTGATCATTCATAACAGTAATTAAAAAATAAAAGCAAATTTAAGCTTTTTTATTCACCCTACTAGAAAGTAAGTCGTGTGGGCCTCAAAGAACGCACTTAGACTCCTTCTTTTTATTCATGAGAAGTTTTGCTAGTTTTTCACAAAGACTTTTTGGAGTATATAAAATTTGTGAACATTATTACTTTGTTTTGCAAATCAGATAAAAAATTTATTGCTTAGAGAAAAAATTTAATTTTTTGCATTTTTTTTACAAATTAAGGAACCGCTACAACATTTTTTTAAAAATCTGGTAGAATCATTAATATTTGTCGACTGTCACCTTTATCATTAAAATTCTATGTTTGGTTCACGAGATATAGCGTATGACAGAAATGACCTTGAAAGAGTCAAAACAACAATAAACTAATCAGCTCTAAAGATTGCAAAGACGCTTCGATTGACACCACAACGAAGTCGATACGATTTTGTTTACGTGAGTTATGCGCGTAGAAAAAACTGTTCACGAATGTACGTACACACACACACACACACATTCATCTCATTTTGTAAAAACACTTTAAATGTTCTCTATAGACCTCAAAACGTAAAGAATTGTTGAAAATTTCAATTTAAGTTTTCGAGGCAATTACTAGAACTTTCCATATACTGGGAAGTTAATAATAATTTAAATAATAAAAACAAGCCACGAGGTGCGACCCATGAGGTCCACACGATCAACTTCCCAGTAATATCTACATTAATATTAAGGTTACGTAGCACAATAATAATTATGAAAATAATACTACTTTATAAAATAATAATTAGAAGTACTCATAACAGTAATTGGAATGAGTTAATATTAATCGTATCACCTACGGGAGCATATATTTCATACGTAATGCTTTTGGTGGATTGAGGCTGAATTGGTTTGATTGAATATTCATGCGGATCAATCGCTGGGTGGTAGGGGAAGTTTACAAAGCCTTTTCATCGTTATTGGTTCTTTTCATATCGACGCCTAAAGGAGCGGCAGCAAAAATGATTGGAATTTTTGTTATGACACCTACTGAAGAGATTCTGTTGCGTGTTGGCCATTTTGAACAATTGTGTTCAAAATCGCCGTGACTTCGGCATAATCATTGAGTTTGTATTTTGCACGATTTCAGAACAATCAGGCTAATATTTATTTCTTAATTTCAGTTGGTCTTGAAAAACATTGAATGTGTAGTCAAAAATCGGTTTAATGGCATTTTAAAAACTAAAAAGCATTACGAATGATACTGGAGGAAGTAATTGAAATCTCACGAACACTTAAGAACAAAACTACTAAAAATAACAATTTTTTATTTGATGAAAGCTTTTTAAAGCGTATGATCTTGCAAAGTATTAACTACAAAACATTTAACCATTCCCAGCGTTCATTACCACAAATGCAAATTTGATTCTTTTTTTTTGTTTTGCAAAATGTAAGCAGTTTTTTTATTAAAATTAAAACACGGTACAGTAAAAACTATTAAAAATCTGCTTAAAAAGTGCAAATTCATGAACTTTGATTGATTCAGCACTAAAATCCTTAGAATAAGAATAATCAGGTAATATCATTCGTTTGAACAAGTTTTACATGGTGGCTTTGAATAATTTTTTATTTAATTTGTTTTTGTAATCATGGAAAAAGATTTTGCTGGTTGCTCTTCAAATCTGATGAGAATTTATAAATTTTATATACATTTATTACTGTGGGGTGCAAGGCAGGTTAAAATCCTTAAACCCTAAATTTTTGCAATTTTTTTAAATTAAAAAATGGCTCCAACGATTTTTAAGATACTAAAACACATTACGAAAACGTTGACGCGTCGATTGACATGAAGTATGTATGTGTGTGTGTGTGTAAGAAAGTGCGTTCGCGGACAGTTTTTCTATAAACTTAACTCACGTAAACAAAGTTGTTGACATATTAATCGAAACGTTTTGCAATCTTAACAGCTGACTAGTTTTTGGAAAACTTCGGTCGGGGGGTTTGCTGTCATGCGCTATATCTGTCTATCAGACAAATAAGAACCCTGCGTCTCTAGGCTGTCATCGTGAAAAAGGTCAATCACATAAATGAAAACAGAAACAACAAAGTCCGGCCCACGACGAAATTCATCAATTACGAGCTATGGTGGAAGGGACCGGAATGGTTGCTCAACCCAAATCTAGAGTACAACTCCCAACCCGATTCAACTTCCAGCAGTTTAGAGAAAAAAGAACCTAAAGTACCTCTTACCACGTATGAATTGAGTGAAATACAACCGTCTCTGAAACACGTAGGCCTTGATCTCCCACTTCTACCAACAGCATGAATTTTGTCGAAATACTCAAGGTACCAAAAGCTTATTCGCGTGGCCACCTTTTGCTTAAGGTTCATATTCGTGATAAGCTCCCGCAATTCTTATCATTCCATGAACTACAGAGAACGGAGCTAACGTGCGCTCGCCTATCGCAAAGGGTTGCTTTTCCAGAGGAAGTGGGCCGGATGCATCGACGCGAGTTGATCCTATCTACGTTAAAACTACTTCCTTTGGCTCCGTATCTTGACGCTGAAGGAGCAATCAGGGTAAGTGGGCGATTACAAAATGCCATTTTAAGTTAGTCGAGAAAGCATCATTTCATTATAAGCGCGTCTTGTCCTCTGGCTACCTTAACATTAAAGGGTTTCATTTCAGAATCTTTCATGGAAGTAATCAACTTACAAAAGCAGTCATCAGGGATCATTTTTGGATACCTCAAGTCCAAAAGTGGGAAAAGAGTTGTATTCACAAATGCCCAGTATGCTTAAAATCAAATGCTAAACTGCAAACTCAGCTCATGAGAGCATTCCCCAAAGAGTAACGCCATCCAGGGCGTTCATCAAGGTAGAATTAGACTTTGGTGGACCCATCCGCATAAATGGTTTATCCGGAAGGGGCACCAAATCAACAAAATTCTATATAGCATTGTTCATTTGCTTACCCACGAAGACAATGCATCAAGAGGTGGTCAGTGACCTCATCAGCAAAGCATGCATTGCTGCAATTAAACGATTTGTATCCAGAAAAGGACTATGCAGTGACATATACAGCGATTTTGGCACCAACTTCGTTGGAGCCAATAAAGAAATTAAGTCCCTGTTTGAACAACTCAAGCATATCTCGCCCAAAAACAAACAAACTGGCACTTCAACCCAGCAGCCAGTCCACATTTTGGATGACCATGGGAAGCTGGGGTTGAGTCAGTGAAGCTGCATTTAACTTAAACCATTGGGAATAACACGCTGAACATTGAAGAAATATATAAGATTTTGGCTGAGATCGAGGCAATATTGAATAGTCGTCCTTCAGTGCCAATATCAAATGATGGCAACGATGTGCAAGCCCTAACGTCCGGACACTTTCTCATTGGACAATCGTTAATAGCTGCTCCCCACGAACCTACTTGTGAAGATATTAGCAGTTTAACAGAATGGCGCCTTACCACTGCCTTAGTCCAAAGCTTCTGGAAAGGTTAAGCTACTGAATATCTTTCAAGGCTCCGAAATAGGCGCAAATGGATGCGAGCCCATGGCAACTTATTGGCAGGCAGCTAGTGCTTGTCAAAAATTATCCTCCAGCCAAGTGTCCGTTGGCGAGGATAATCAAAACGCACCCGGGTCAGGACGGGCTAGTGAGAGTCGTGACGTTTAATCTCAATGAGCGTCTAACTGAACGTTTAATAGTAAAAATATTACCACTTCCCACAGCCGAAGCAGAAGAGGAAGCCACGAAGCAACAGGAAGGCCAGCCGCTAGGTGAGCCGCAGGTCCGTGACGTGACGCAGGCCAACTCACGGCGTGTTTCTGCGAACCACACATCTAAAGGGTTCAGCGCATGTTAGAGCGCAGGCTCACCATACGCAGGACCTGCGCGTGGTGAGCCTGCGTGGCGCAGTTTTAGCTTCGCAGTTTTTGCTTCGCAGTTTTCGAATGTTGGTCGCAGTGAATACTTCGTTGATAGAAGAATGGAGGAAAAAATAATTGAAGCGGAGCGTGTTCGACGAATTTTATACGATACAAGTGACGATAGTACCTGGTTTAGAAATTCATGCGATTCTATTAATATAAAATATGTTTAAAAAAAAAGCTGAAAAATTTATATAAGTTCATTGCAGTAAATAATTGATGGATCCTTGGTCTTCAGAACTTTTGAACGTGGGCTATTATTTTAATCCATTTTCCATATTACGCACATACGTGAAAATATCGTTTCTAGCAAATTATCATTTAAAAAAAAGTATGGAAAGATTTATAAGATTTAAACAAAAAGGGTCTGTCCTTGACATATGTCAAAATAGATGCGAAAATGTTAACAGACTTTACTTCAAGAGATAAGAAAATATGTATGAAAATAGTAAACATAGTAAATAGGAAACATGGTACGAAATCATCAACGTGGAGAATGGAATTTCTATTCACCAAGAAAAAAAAACAGTGCTCGCAGAGAAAGGAATCATTACTCTTTACTTTGGTTTAAAGATTCACAATGAAAGTACCTTAACCGTTTTTTAAAATATATAGAATAAAATGTTAATAATTGACAAATTTATATAAAGCGGAATATTTTGTTTACACTTTTACGAGTATGTTGTTGAAAAATGTAAATATTTAGGTAATTACTGTAAATAATTGATCGGTTTATGATCCGCAGGACTTGAAAACGTGAGCTTTTATTTTAATGCAGTCGTCAGGCAGCAACCAACGGCATATCAAAACCAAGGTCAATCAATGAGCAGCTTGCAGTGCTATTATAAGAAGCTCCGATGCAAGACAAGCAAGCTAGATTGAGGAGGAACCTTCGTTCCTACTCGAGTTTGCTTATAAATATATTTATTTAATTAATACACCATCGATTTTCATTAACGCTTTTATTTAAAATAAGTTTAATTTAATTACTTATCGATTTCCGTTTTACTTTTTACAGAGAAATCTTGTATATCTATATGCTTCGCCTTCGAAGTCTAATTCTTAAATCTCTACTTTGAACTTCCGTCCATGCCCTTTTTATGAACCTCGCAAGCTTATGGTGCGTTTCAAGTGATATTAGCCTTTTCTAAAACATGTTAACTCGAAATGTCATACTTCATAAGTTATTTGAAATTCTTATGAATTTAGGATAAAATAAATGCATGAACTCAAGATAAAAATCGCTGTGGTATAAGTGTTCCATTACAAATTCTAAGTTGACGACTCTATTTGCTTATTTGACTGAGTTCCATTTATCGGACGCGATGTGATCTTGTTTATATTATAAAATCCGAAAATTGTGTCATTATTTCTAGAGTTTATGACTTTCTAGAGTTTGTGACTTTTATGAATTTTGAGAGTTATGAGGTTCTTGTGTTTATGACTCTTCCCCCCTTAGGATGCGTGTCCTCGCGCAAATATTTGATATTTATTTCTAGTTTTGATATTTTTCGAAAAATTACTATCAGCGATTGTAGCGACGATGATTACGATAAGAATGATGAGTACATTGGTAGTGATACTAAGTTTTGAACTTATTTTGAGTTCTAATTCAATAACGCTTATATGGTCGTAATTTTCAATGTTTTGGGCATGTACTTCTGTACTTACATATGTGAAGTTTTCTTTTTCTTTATAGGTAATATTCTTAATTGCATTTGGTAAAATAATATTTTTATAAACAGTGGCCTTCTTATTTACATTTGTGATATTAATCGTTATTTTGCAATTTACAAATTTTATAAAATAATGATCAGACTCTTGGCCATTACAATTATGATATACATATTCTTATCATATTCAGATCTTTCTAATAACTATATTTTCGGTAATTTTTTTCGATACTTGCGATAATATTGGTGTGCATTGTACAATTTTCTGGTTCATTTAAGTTTTTTTTCTTCTATACAGTAATAGGCTTTAATTTCTTTCTTCAATTTCTTTGTTGGCTAAAAATTCTTTGTCATCCAAAAAATAAAAAATTTTGGAATCGGAATGATTGATAATTTATAATATTGCTTGGTTGTAACGTTTGTGATTTCAATTATTATTAATACTTTTTTTTGTGTTTTGAGCTATTGAATCTTTCTCTTAAATTTTATTTATCGACATTTTGTTTTAAAGTATTGAATTATTTTAATTGTTATTATGTCTTTACTAAGAACTTCTAATTTCGATAGTAATACTATGTCTTCGATTTTTCTTACTAAATTCAACAGAGATTTTAAATTTTCTTTAACTAGTTGATATGTTTCGAAGTTTAAAAAAATTTTTTTTTTGTTTTTATTTCGTTGGTGTCTTTGTTTAAAGTATTGACTTTTGTGATTATTGATAATAGGATGTTCAAGAAGAACATGCTGACATCTGTGTGTTAGATTTTTTGGAATTTCTTTAATTTCATGAAGAGGTTTTTATTCGTTATATTATGATTATTTTTTTAAATGAATGGTCTATCGTGTTTTTTATTTTTCGCATTATTTTTAATGTGTTTTCAATAGATTTCTTCATTTTCTCGGTTTTTATTTTTGTTATTAATGCTTTGGTTCTGTTTTCTAATTATTCTGTCCCTTATTTTTTGAAGTTTTGAAGGATTTATGATGACATTACTTATTTCTTTTGGTTTATGATTAGTTGTGGAATGGATTTGTTATTATAGTATTTCATTATTTCCTGTATATCTATTGCTGATGGTGCTGGTTTAGTTTCAGTAATTTAAATTTTGACATGCTTATTAAGTGTGCTATGTAACTTTTCGACGTCTGCATTGCCGGTTTTAAGTTCAGGTGTTGTGAAATGAAGTGTTATTCCTTCTATTTGGAGAAAATTCTCAAGATTACTAGTAAAGGCACTTTCGTTATCAGTTATTATGTGATGAGGTTTTCCACAAGTAGCAAAATGTTGATTGAGGGCGGATTGAATGTCCATCCAGTTTCTAGATTTTAAAGGTATCGCTTGACCGAATTTGGAGAATTTGTCTATGATGGTTAAGAAGAAGTGATTTTTATCTACAAACCATATATCCATGTGAATCGTTTCATGTGGTTTTTCAGGTATATGGGGTTTTTCAAATGAGATTTTGGCTGATTTTCTTTCATACTTACTTGATTGGCATACATTACAATTATTCATTACTTTAGTTATTTCGGTTTTTAGATTTGGATAAAAGTATTTAGTTTTAATTTCTTTATATACTTCCTCAATTCCTCTGTGATTGTTGCGTTTATGCTCCTTCAGAATTTCCTTTTGAATTTGTCCTTTGTCGGTACAATCGAAAAGTAAATAATTACATTTAACTACTCTTAGTTTCGTATGTGGACTTTTCCATTTCAAATATTCAGTTTCAAGTTCAGTATATATCGCGAGGTTGGGGATATATATTGCCACTAGTCTCTTTCCAGGAGTATGATTATTTAATATATACTGATTAAAAATGCAGATTTAATTCTACCTAAGATAAACTAGAACCATTAACCGTAGCATTCGCCTTATCCGATTTATCTAAGGATTTGTTAAAATCGGCACTTTCAGCCCCGCTCTCCCTTACGCTGTATTTCGGGAACCAAACATAGGATTTACATCGTTAGGGTGTTAATCGACGGGTAATTACATTTGTGTGATTCCATCAATTTTTTTAAAAACCAGTTCAGCCCTTCTTTTGATTTAATAGAAAAGTGCAAAAAATTAAGGTTTTTTCATAAAAAATGAATATTTCCCCTGATTTGCACAACGCTGTTATAAATGTTTACAAAATTTATGAACTCTAATCAAATTGTGTAAAAAAATTAGCAAAGCCTTTTTTTCATAGTCCATAAAAAATTAACGAGGCGTGAGGTGCGACCCTTGAAGTCCACACGGTCAACTTCCCAGTAATATCTACATAGATATTAAAAATATTAAACAAAATAATAATTCTGGAAATAATACTACTTTTAATAATAAAAATGTACCTCTCATAAAAGTTATTGGAATTACTTAATATTAATCGTAACATCTACGAGAGCGTCCATTGATTACGTAAAGATTTTCGCGGATTGGTTTGATTGAATATTCACGTGGATCAATCGGAGGGGGGACAGGTTACAAAGCCTTTTCTACGTTATTTGTTATTTTCATATCGATGCTTGAAGGACAAAACAGCGCTAGCAAAAATGAATGCAGTTTTTGTTATTCCGACCACTGAAGAGATTTTGTCGCACGCTAGACATTTTGAATAGTTGCGGTCAAAATTGCCAGCACTTCGGCATAATCACTAAATTTGTTTTTTTTCCACGATTTTACATCAATGATTTGTAATTTATACCCAGTTTTTGTGCGTGTTGAATTGTTTTGTATTGAGATTTATTTTTTTAAACAGCGTTCGTAAGGCACTACTGACAAGTTGTGCCGGAGCCGAGGTCGGTTGTGCCGTTCATAATTTTTGACCTTTTGCTCTGGACTGTATTGGAGTGACTCTGGTTGCTGATAACCTGATGGACCTGGCTCATTTCCACAGTCTACATTAATTGATTGCTGAACATCAGAAGAACACGGTTCATTTATACAGTCAACACTGCATCGGCGTAGTTGAGGACCAGGCTGAATTATTGACCGACAAGACTCAACACAGTGAACCGTATAATTCGACTCATGGAGATCTTCGGATGTCCTTGCATGAAGGACCAGCAAATCATTGAACTTTTATAAGGGTTCATTATCCGGCATGGGGCGATCGGTGACGAAAGACGGTGCAACGTCTTCCTCTGTGAAAACAGTCGCATCATAGAGCCAAATACTAATCTATTTAAACGCGTTGGAAATATTGGTGGGTGTTGCTTCCAAGGAGAAAGCGTATTTTACTACGCCTGGTATTTTCTAAATTGAAATAGTCCAATAAGTCAACTCTTTATTTTCTTCACATACCGTTGTGTAACAAATTTCTAATTGACGTGCAACGGTTTTTAATTTGCGCCCGTCCTTAATGACCGCATCAGCAGTCATTTGTAGAAGATCCTGGGAAGTAGTTCCCCTTTGTGTTTTCCTGTTGTTTGTTCTCATTCTATCAAACAAAACAATATAAAGTTTAAAAGGCCAGTTGGGGGTTAGTTGTGCCGTGGCACTATTTACCCCAATTGAAAGGCACTTTTTATCCCGTTTCAAATACATTTAATTTTTATCATATGCTTAAAAATCATTCTGTCCAAAGCGTTAAAATTGTATAGATTAATATTTAGGGGTAAATTACAAACAGATTAGTAAAACTTCTATCCGGACACAATACGAACATATTGTTATCTCTTTTCGTTTTTTTCGATATTTGCATCGGAACAACTTACCCCCGGCACTTTAAGCCCCGCTCTCCCCTATGTAAAGATATGTTGAAAATTTCAATTTCGGTTTTCAAGGGAGTTACAAGAACTTCCCATATCCTGGGAAGTTAACAATAGAAAAACAGCTGGCGAAAGCTTTTTTTTCCAAATAGCCTCAAAACTAATATTTGCTGCATAGACGAAAATGCTGATTCATCCAGACTGCACCAAAAGTCCCCGCATACTCGTCACACTTACGGCTGGCGCAGGAACTGTCTGACGGTCGAAATATACCCAGTTTTGTTTTCGGGTCAAACTAGTTTCTGCTGCACGTAAGTTGTTTGGTAGGAGCGTTTTTACTGAATCTACCAAACTTTAATGTCCTGTTTGTCGTTAACTGCATCGGACTTTACTTTCAAAATGTGAAATAAATTTTGTAAAAGCACTTTTGTTTTATAATAAATATGTTGAATACTATAAGTCACAATTGTGATTGTTTTATGCGGGCAGTAGAAAACAGAAGGAATAAATCTGTTTTCTACTTTAAATTTGCTCGGTGGAAATTTTCAGATGGAAATAATAGTTCCAGGCTTAATATTTTAACTTGGAAAGCTATCATCAGGTGAGTTTATGATAACTTTAGAGGAGTACGACAGTAGTGGTACATCTAAATTGACTTTTACATGTTACCATGTGAATTGTCTTAAGTAGTGTGTAAGAGGCAGCATATTTTATTGCATAGTCTTTCTTCTTTTTCTTGTTTCACTTTTCATGCGAAACTACTTTTCTTGCTCATCAACCGCCACTAGTCAAATTTTTAAATTCTCAGAATATGGGAAGTTCTTGTAATCGCCTCGAAAATCGAAAGTGAAATTTTCAACATTTATTTACGTTTTAAGGTCTGTAGAGTAAATATAAATTGTTTTTAGAAAGAAGTATGTGTGTGTGTGTGTGCGTACGTACGTTCGTGGACAGTTTTGTCTACGAGCATAACTATAGTAAACAAAGTCGTATCGACTTTGTTGAATAGTCAATGGAAGCGTCTTTGCAATCTTAAGAGTTGATTAGTTTTTGGGATACTTCAGCCGAGGGGATTTGCTGTTTTGACCCTTTGAAGGTCATTTCTGTCATGCGTTATATCTCGCGTACCACACAAAGGATTTGCATGGTTAAAACGTCAATCGCCGGGTATTAACATTTGTATGATTCCTTCAAATTTTTAAAAAAATCATTAGAGCCGTTTTTTAACTTATTGAAAAAAAGTCCAAAAAATTAGATTTTTTCCATAAACAATAAATTTTCAACCTGATTTGCTAAACGCAGTGTTTAATGTTTATAAAATTTATATACTCCAAACAGTTTTTGTAAAAAAACACCAAACTTTTTTTCGTGATTCTGAAAACCAATAAAATTTCAATCAAATTTGCATTTGTGGTAATCAAAGCTTTGAATGGTAAAATGTTTTGTAGTCAATACTTTGCAAGATCATATGCTTTAAAAAGCTTTCTCCAAAAAAAAATTGCAGTTTTTAGTAGTTTTGGTCTTTGTGTTTGTAAGATTTCAATTACTTTCTCCATTATTATATGTAAAATATTCTACTTTTTACATGCAATTATATATATTATTGACATTGCATATTCAATGTTTTTCAAGATCCACTGAAAATAAGAAATAATTATTAATCTCATTGATGTAAAATCGTGAAAAAATAGAAATTTAATGATTATGTCGAAGTCATGGCAATTTTGAACAACATTATTTAAAATAGCTACCTCGCGAGAAAATCTCTTTAGTGGACGTAGTAACAAAAAGCGCATTCATTTTTACTAGCGCTCTTTTGTCTTTCAAGCGTCGATATAAAAATAACAAATACCGTAAAAAAGGCTTTATAGCCTGCCTGCTTATCCGCGAAAATAGTCAATCAAACCAAACCACCCTCCATCCACCAAAAACCTTACGTAATCAATGGACGCTACAGTAGATGATATGATTGATATTAACTGATTTCAAATACCGTTATGAGTACAGTTTAAAACTTTACTGCTGGAAATTTTTATATTTTGTATTATTTAAAGCTTTTTTTCACAGGCACGCTCAAAACTCCCTAAAAAAAGACGTCGAGTAATGCCTGTTGAACAACCAAGACGCAAACGTGAAGAAGGAACTCCTGCTCGTCGAGATAATATTAAACACCAACATTCTTCATCCAGCCAACATGATCATCCACCTTTCGTCAAGGACGCATTTGGCAGTGCAAAAATTGGTAAATAAATAGATGTAATTTATCGAAAACTACGTACATCTCTTATGAATTTAAAGGCCACGAAAATGGTGTAAATGTGATTGGTTTGAATCTAGACGGACCATCCGCATCACTTGAAGCAATGAAGTCATCTGAACATCGCCATGGTAGGTAGACAAAATGTTTTGCGTTTGGATCTTTTGTAACAGACGTAAAAAGTAGAACCTCTTTAGATGAAAATATATTTATCGGTTTAGAGTCAAAACAATTACCCCATGTTGGTAATGTTTTCTCCCATTCGTCAGTTATGACGAATTCTTTTAAAAAGAATGAGCTTTTTTAACATGCAAACGATTCACAACTTATTATCATCAAAAAAGTTGTCCTCAAATTATCTTCAATATTTACATTTAATACTTTTTCTCAATGAACGTCATAAGAAATGCACGCTTTTGGCATGATGATTGCAATGCTTTCATGAATCAACATTTTGCTGAAATGAAAACAATATTGCAGCATTGTTTAAATTTTGGTTATCGAGATTCAACATCTTTAGTTGCTAAAAATACTGCTGTTCTACATGAAACAACAAGAAAAATATGAATAAAAGCCGTCGTTGTGCGTGGTTATTTTTTCTAAATCGAACGAAAAACTTCAATAATGACGTAACTCATCTAGTGTTAGTTTAACGAAAGTGAAGTAGTTACTGATTTGATGATTAGCAGTAAACCTTTATCTAAAATTAAATTGCAAATAGTGGTTTATGGTTTCACTGTGTTACAATTTCATTTGAAGAATCAATCATTGTTTTCTAGTAGACTTCATAAAAACAACAATGTAAACAATGTTCCGCCAAGGCTAATTGAAAAAAATTGTTTAAATTTGAGTAATATAAGGTATGAAATACTCTTATCACCAAATCTCATATCCCGGAAACTGAACGAACTTGATAGTGTATAAATATGATAAACAACAGAAACTAAATAATGCAAGGTTACAGTAAAAACATCTAGGCAGCATTCAATTTACAGTCTATGATAATTTATACAACCAATTCACTAGAGCGCAATATGAGCGAGCTCATTATGAATTATGGAACAATTAAATGGTGACACACTAAAGGTTGCTCATTGTGTCTGTCAGTTGAACAACTGTGATTGACATTTGAACTTTTACAATATGAAAAAAAGTTCAGACTGATTCACTTAGGTGCAACAAACACTGAGTGCATAGTTATACAGCCTGTTAATAGCACATCTCCAGAAATTACCTTCAAATTGTTTAAAATGTTAAATTGACATGTGAATTCACATCTGATTCACTTCCTCTACCCATGGATGGCACTTGCAAAAATAAATGTTTACTTCATTAAAATGCTAATGACATAGCTTCTACCTCATTACCGCCAGCTCATTATCAGCTAAATATAGCCAATTATAAGCTGTGAGCTTATTATCAGCTGTAATGTGGAAGTAGTAAAACTAAAACTAGTGTTCGTGATACATCAATGGTTAAATGTGTTTGTAAGCAAAACATCAAATTGACAACTTATGCGTGCATGTACGCATACGAGTTTTCAATTGTTTCACGGTTATTGGGGAAATTGTTGTCTTCATTTATTGCTCTCTTTTATGTCGGAATGACTTAATGTTTGATTTTTGATGTAAGTTAATATCATTTTTTATTGTTATCATACTCTAAATAAGTTTTAACTTCTCGAATGTCTTTCATGAAAAATCTTTTCGCCAACAAACATTATATAAAATTTAATTTATTTTTGTTCATCCCGCAAATAAGTAAATCATCATTAAAGATTATTATATAAATTTTACTACGGCCATAGGCAAGCATTAAATGATCAAACAAATATATTGAAATCATTTTATGCTGCCGTAAAATGTGACATTACACTATATCTGATTTCTATGACAAAATTGATTAAAATGCATGCAAAAAATATGTTCGAGAGTATTTCATTTGTATCTATTTTCTTATTTTGTGTGGATATGGTAGTTAAGCTTCAACAATAATAGGTTTTCCACTGAATAAATTTTGTAGAAAAAATGCTTTTGATAAAAGCAACCAAATCCTTGAATATTGGACAGGAATCTACTTACAACCATAACGAACATATAACAAAGGTTCTCTCAACGTGAACATTTGATCTTAGCTATATGATGTACATTTTTGTTAATCATACATACACGATCATATTCCGTGATCAAACTTCTATAATAAAGAATTTCACCATTCTTCTATGACGGTGTAATGGGTGCCATACAGAGATTAGTCTAGTTTACAGATTTCATCAGCACAATCTTGGTAAAGTTGAGGTTGTTTTACAAATACTTCAGAAATTGCATTTCCATTCAGAATTTTGTACGCAATGTGCTAATATCAATTTGAAGGTTTGTACATTTGCTGCTGGTGAATACAGATTTTCCAGAATTTAATTTGACTAAAAGCCAAACCATAAAAAATATGTAGCATGTACACTCTGAGCTGCCAAAAGACACATGAGACAAAAGATGCAAAAATTATTTGTCCACCAGAGAAAGAGAGAGCTCTCTAATTTTCACTACTAAACTAGCACGGAAAAGAATAGGCGAAAATGCATAGTCGATTTTCTCCACGTGGCGATGGGGAAATGCAATTTGAAGAGGCCGCGACTGTGTATCATCAATTTGTGTACGTATACACACTAGAGGTGTGTAACTCTCTACTGAACTGAGTCAGTGTTTCGAAAAATTGGAAAAGTAACAATGTTTCGAATGCATCATTTAAAACTTGAAAGAATCTGAAACATTGCTTGATCACTTTACTCCGCGTCACTTAAGCGAAGACGCAAAGCGCGGACGCGAGTCGAGTTAAGAGCGATGATATGTTGACATAGGGATGCCAGTCATAGTTTACAAATATATTAAGATAATTAGATGTCGTCAAAGTCTTCCTAAATAAAACAGATTTTTATTTTCAAAGAAAACCGACTTTTATTAATCAGAGAAACACTACTGGAACGCGTTACAAACAGTCTGGCTTCATAACTAAACAATATTATTTCTTTTATAAACTCTTCCTGCTGACTTGATTAAAATTTAGAACAAAGTGTCGCGCTAAGTGAAATTTAAAAGGCCCAGATATTGTTGAGTTGAGAGATGCAACATTGTACGTTACTTTAAATAAGCTATTCGAAATGGATTAAGAGGGCAACTTTGTA
This sequence comes from Oxycera nigricornis, assembly GCA_963942545.1. Lineage (NCBI taxonomy): Eukaryota > Metazoa > Arthropoda > Insecta > Diptera > Stratiomyidae > Oxycera > Oxycera nigricornis. The sequence continues at coordinate 72,736,837 of OZ012661.1, forward strand.
TGCTACTTGAGATAAATTATGAGACGTATGTACGTTTAATGAACAAAAGCTAAAAGTAAACAATTTGAGATGCGCAAATATGTTGCATTGAATGTTTGAAATTTAAAAGAATATGACAAATAACAGGGTGATATATGGTGACGTAACTTCCCCATCCTTACAAATCGACTCCTGGCGATTATAAAAAACGGAGGGTGGTGGTTGGATATCTACTTTAACCTTTGTTCTATTGTTTTTCTTAAATTTGAAAATTATTACAAGAATGAAAATAATTACAAAAAGTACAAGAATTAGATTGATTGCTATACCACTAAAATGAGTAAATATTCCTTGATGTTTGATTTCGGTAAGTGCTTCTGAATTATTAACATGTTTGGTATAAAGTTCTTCCAAGGTAGAATTTTCTTTTACAGTGTAGTTTATTCGATAGTGATAGTGTTTGGGAGGATAAAATTTCCATATAAGTTTTGTACAAATTTTTAAATTTCAGGTTAATGATTTGAATAGTACAATTATTGAACTTTATAAGGTTGTTTCCCGATATCCAAATTTCATGAATTTCATTGCATGTATGGTACATAAATGTTTTTCCTAAAAATTTTATTATTACGGTACCCTCGGAAACAAATAAAATTTCTTCTTTATGGTTATATTCAAAAACACAACCCTTTAGTTGGCGTTTCAATATATTTTGGACACATTCGTCATTTATGATGTCTAAAGTGTTCAATTTGTTATTATTAGTATATTTGTATGCATGCTCTTTATCGCTTATGACGACACTATAAATTGTTTTAATTTGGAGATTTTTGTTAATTGGCCAATATCTACTGGACTTGGTATTTTTTCCTTTTTGTCATTTGAGTCTCATGAATTTTGCATTTAGTCCCAGATTTGTAGTAACGATTGTCTCTAAAGTCTAGTCTACTACGAAGGTACATAGGACCTTGTTTAGTTTTTCTAATCGGATTTTCTACATTTTTTCTATTTACTTTGCCGAGTTCCCTATGGCGATTTAGTTTATTGATATTTTTCTCTTTACGAAAGTGAAGTCTTTCCAGAATTACGGGGAATTTATCGGGGGTAATTACACCATTTTGTATTTCTATAGGGGGATAACCTGTCGAAGAATGTATAGTATAGTTATAATACCTTACTGCTCTTATGGCAGGATCAATATATGAAAGTTCCTTTTTGAAATCGTCTTCTGCTTTTAGTAATCTAAGGTGCTCGTGTAGTGTCGCATGAAATCTTTCAATGTCTGAATTACCCGTGTGATGATACGGAGTTGTAACATGAATATTAATTTGCTCATTTGAAAAGAAGTTTGCCGAATTATTCGAAGAAAATTCACCATCAAATACCATCTTTTAAGGTTTTCCTACTGTGCCAATATATTTAATTATCGCTTCTTAAATATCTAGGCAATTGCGAGATTTGAGTTTAATAGCTTGAGCATACTTTGAAAAATTGTCGATAAATGTCTGATTTTGATTTATACCATATATCCATGTGTACTATTTCATGTGGGGCAACTGGGGTTTCAGTTAAGTGAAATGGTGGTTTAACAGGGTTTCTTTCGTATTTCGCGACATTGCAAATATGACAATTACTTATGCCAGATGCTTTTTCATCCTTAAGCTTGGGATAATAAATAAAAAAAAATATTTCTAGATATACCTCATTTATGCCTCTATGGTTATTTTTTTGGTGTTCTGTGAGTATCATTTCTCTTATTTCTGACCTGTCTGTTATGTCTTCAAGTATTTTATTGACTTTACTTATTTTGACATTAGCATTATTTACTTTCCGTTTTATATATTCATTTTGAAACATTGAGAAGAGGTTAACGTCTTCTAACATAAGCCCAACAAGTCCTTTTTCCGGCATTTGGTTTGTTAGGATATATTTGAAATATTTAGCATCATGTTCTTTGCAAAAGAAAGTTTAGCGTTTTCGATAAAAAAATTTCTGCTGCTTGATTGAATTTTGACGCGATTTTTTGATTACAATTTGCGTTTTAGATAAATTGAGGGGTACTTCAGAAATTTGAATATAATGTAGATTGTCTTCCTCTGCACAGTGTATCGTGGCATCAGTCGCACTTATTTCATTCTCTTGATTTTCCACTATAGAAGATGCGTTAGTTATAGCGTTTTGATTTTCGATAGGTTCACCTGCAGAACTTATATCGTTCATACAGATTTCAACTCGCGAAAGCGCATCTGCAACGACATTTTCTTTTCCTCGCAAGTATTCAATCGTGAAATTAAATTCTTCTAATTTAATTTTCTATCGTTGAAGTTTGGAATTCGGTTCTTTCAAATATGAAAGCCACTGTAAAGGTCTGTGATCAGTTTGGATGATGAATTTTCTCCCATATAAGTAAGGACGAAAGTAATTTGTGGCCCAAACAATAGCGAGTAGCTCTTTATCTATAACGGAGTATTCAATTTAATGTTCATTTAAAGTGCGAGAAGCAAAACATATAGGGTGTTGTGATTGAAAAAGTACGGCTCCCACTGCAAAGTTAGATGCATCTGTTGTCAGGATAAATTCTTTCAAAAAGTCGGGATATCCTAGAACTGGGTCTTGAGTAATGAGAGATTTTAACTTATTAAATGATTCCACATAGTCTTCGTCTTGTGGGTTAATTTTATTATCCTTTTTTAGACGTAAGGTCATAGGTTTGGCTACCTTAGCAAAATCTCAAATGAATTTTCTGTAAAATCCGACTAAGCCTAGAAAAGATTTGATTTGTTTTGGTGATTTCGGAATTGGGAATTCTCGTATTGCTTTTATTTTTAAAGGATTTGGTTTGACTCCCTGGGTTGAAATAATATGGCCAAGATATTCCATTTCTTGCTTTAAAAATTCGGATCTAGCGAGTTATACCTTGAGATAAGCTTCTCTTATTTTTTTTAAAAATTTTCTTGATTGAACATATATGTTCCTCCAGGCCAGTTGAGAAAATGACGATATCGTCTAGGTAGACAAAACATATTTTTAACTTCCCAGTATATGGAAGTAAACAATTTGAGATGCGCAACTATGTTGCATTAAATGTTTTAAAGTTAAAAGAATATGATACAATTATAGGGTGATATATGGCGACGTAACTAGATATAATTGGAAGTTTCGATTGTAGTAATTTCAAATGCAATACCATACAATAATATATGATTTGAAGATGTAGGATTTTATTTTTAAAGTAAGGATACAATTGTGCTTTTATACATTTTTTGTGAGAATTTGAACTGCAGCTATGTTTTTCAGATTTTCAGCCAAATAAGGGCTTCCAGATTCGAGTTCTTCTTCAACATCAAAACCTCATTGAGGATTATAGTGCGTCACGTTTTGCAATTTTTTTCTATTCAATGAAATTTTCTCAAACACATAACATATCACACTCTGGCAGCCCTTTTGAGCATATTCCATCACTTTGCCGACTAGAGGTGTATAACTCTTTACTGAACTGACTCAGTGTTCAAAAGCATCCAAGTTTCGAATACATCATTTGGAACTTAAAAGAAATTCAAACATTGCTAGATCACTTTACTCCGCGTCACTTAAGTGAGGAAGGTTGGTTCGTTGGTTATAGTGGCAGCCCCTTTTGTCAACAGGCTCACTTAGGCCAAGATAGGCCCATTGTGATACCACATTTACTTAGGGCTGCGGCACAAAACCTGTTGGGCGACGAGAACCATTTAGATTCTCGTATGAAGTCGGCTACGCAGCTAATTTTTAAACTAGCTACTTCCGTGAGGCTGTCCAGGAAAGGTGAGCCCAAAGTCCGCATGCGTTTCCTGGACAGTGCTGGGCATTCACACAGAAAGTGTTGGATCGTTTCCTCCTCCTCTTCCTCTGATCTGCAGCTGCAGCAGAAATCGTGGAAAGGGGCACTCAGTTTTTCTGCATGTCTGCCAATGAGACAATGCTCCGTCAGTACGGAAAAGATGAAACTTAATATTTCACGGCTCGTGTTGAGGAGCTGCTTGGTGCGCTTGAGCTTAGTGTGTGCCAAGTTTGCCTGGTTGTCCTGCAGGTTTCTTCCAGCAGCCAGGCCGTTTTTGCAGCCTCTATATAATACTGCTTGAAACTTAGCTTGACGGAGGCCAACGGATGGCCGACTTTGAGTGTTAGTGTATAATCCTGGAGCTCAATGCCAGCTCTAGCTAGGAGATTCTGCTATGCAATGGCCAAACCATCTAACTGCAATTTCCTCGATATCGAGATAAATGGCTTCAAACATTTCGCGTGAAAACGCTTCCGCATTTCCACTGTCTTGCCTACATTACCAAATTTGTTTGCAAGAACCTTTCAATCAACGTATAAATAATGCAACATGAATTCAAGATCGCCAATGCGCGGATGATTGCCAATGCGGGGAGGATGCCTTTTGAAAATGCACGGTGAAACTTCCAATTGACTGAACTAGATATGCAACGGAAAATCGAACTAAATGCTTATAGTCGTTTATTTTCCTTCTGATTTGTATAGCTGTACAATGTACAAACCATCTTAAGTACTTTAGATGGTTTGCTACTTGTTTTTTATGTGAAATTGGCAGCAACATATATTATAGATGGAATGGCCAGGGTCATAACTCTTGAAGGAAAGGGAAATGAAACAATATGTTAAGCTCATATGAAAGAAGGGAAGATATAATGTCCCTAGACGCACATGTCTCTGAATCTTGAAAAATGTCATTTAGATGGTTTGGCCATTGCCATCTGATCAGATTCGCAGTTCCCATGTATATCACTGTGACCTGGCACCCAGCAAAGAATCACTTCACAGTGAAGCGACATCGCGTTCAGTAGTGCGCGACATTCCATTACAATTTTAGATGAGGTATACACGTTGGATAATGATTGGATAGCCGCTTGACTGTCAGAAAAAAATGTTGAGATTTCTTATAGAATTTTCTGACTTCTCAGCCAGTCCGCTGCCTTATGTATCAATGCCAACTTCTCCATCGTTTGGACTTTCCACTGCTATGGCAATGGTGTCCTGGTCACTGAAATTGGACGAGGTTAGAAACTTCAAGCCTTCCTTTATTACTATGCAAGCTCTCGGTTTACCTGCTGTGTAGAGAGATACTGTTTTGTAGCCCTTCATATTGAGCCCGCAAACCTGGTTGTCTACAACCCAAGATCCCTAGGCCAGTATTAACTCCTCTCCTTCTAGGGTCAGGTGGAGGAGCAGTGCGGCGAATGCCGCCTTAGAGTGATGGAGGTTTATCTGTAGAAACCTCAGCATCACGACACAAGGTTTTGTCCGCCTCCTCGTCAGATAAGGACATCTCCTCTTCCTCAACCAGGTCGAGGGATTAGAGAAGGACTCCAGCCAACTCAGTAGTGGAGGTGGAGTTTCTTACGTCGTCGGAGAGAAGATGTGACTCAGAGGGGTTCACGGTCGGGTCTACTGTTGCTTCTACAGTCACCCCACTCCCACTCTCTTTACTCGGTTCCCGTACTGCCTTCCCAGTACGATCCTTGCGATATACTCGCAGGGTTATAGCTGAGAAACCGTAGCTTATCACCCTGTTCTTCGACCTCAACGGAGCTAGTGACTCCTCGTTAAGGATCATGAGGGCCTCTCGCTGTCCATTGCTGGGCTCGCTTATCTTGGCTACCTTCCAGTTGTCCACCGGATGATCAGCATTGGTGAGCTTGATAAGCTCAACAATTTCTTCCGGTGTGGATGGCTGCGCCGGTGTCTATGCTCTGGATTGAGGCTGATTCGGAATTTCTTCCCTGGAGACAGCTTCTAGCTTTGCTCCGGGCCAGACTTCTCCCAGTCTGCTAATAGCCTGCTTATATAGATCCGCTGAGAATTGATCCGAGCAGGCTATCAGCTTAACGTGACCCTGGTACCAACCAGCGTCACGGCAACTAGGTGAACGGCCTAGGTTTGCCTCCAGTATGAGTTTGTTCACCCAAAGAAGAGCATTTTTCAACTTCAACCGTCGTGGCGAGTAGACGTGTTTTCAAAAGCTGTTGTACGTGCAGTTAGCCCCTATTCCATTCAATCAATTATTTAATTGTTCAGACTGTTTTTATTAATTTGTGCGTGTCTGTGCATATTTCCCCTTACACCAAAGTGGCCTAATTAATTATAGCAACATAGTGACCCAATTAAGCCATTGTTGCACGTCTTCATCTCGATATCAATTGTGTCGTTTATAAAATCGATTACATTGTCCAAAAAGTGCAATTCGCAACATGAATATCAAATGCAGTATGGAAAATTGCATCGCGTTCGACAACACTTTCAAGTTTGTGACATGCCGCGCGTTTTGCAACAGAAAGTTTCACGGTACATGTATTGATGCGCCTAGGGATAGGTACCATCCCTACATGGACAACAACTTTATCTGTGCAGATTGCCAGAACACCAACAGGCTGATGAAATGTATGTATGACAATATCATAAGTCATGTCGATAAATTAACACAGGACACAGCACACTTATTGACGAAGCAGCAAGCGCAGACAAGGGCAAACGATGAAAGTTTTGTGGAAATGGCTACCAGTTTCGACGATTTAACCACTGTACTTTCCACCGCCAAAAACAATAAAGGTTTCGACAAGGCTCTCCATGAGCTGCACAACAAATTTGACATCTTGAATAGTAAATTAGCGGAAATGAGTACACTGTCGACGTCTCCTTCCCACAAACAGGACCCAAACGCAAAACATATAGCCGACCTCGAAGATAGACTATTAAACTTGCTCAATGAAAAATTGTCTACACTGTCAATACAAAACTCATCATGGATAGCAACCACAGAGATCAAACTTGAAAGTGCAATCCAGAAAATTGTAAGCATGGGCACTCTGCTGTGCGAACAAAACCGCACCACTCATAACATGCCAACGCGCTGTGAACTGCCCTAAAACCATGAAATTTTGTTTGCTGACCTTAAAAACATGCTGAACAGTGCATTGAAACTTCCTACGCAAGATAAGGCAACATCTCCCATCAAACGTTTATCTGTCGAGGATAAAAAGCCAGTTTCAACACCTACTACCCAGAAAACAAAAAGTGCCAGAAAGATTTTTCAATTCGGTACATCCTGGTCAGAAGAAGATTGGAATAGAAGGATAAATAAAGTTAAGCGTATAAATGCGGATTACGTGAAAAACGTCAATATTGCCTCGTGTATATCACGGAAGAATGAAGGCTACGAAGTATTTCATGTAAGGGGTGCCCCAGTATCTTCAGATGTAACGTGGATGATTCAATTCCTTCAAAGTGAGCTTGCCATTACTGATTGTTTAGCTGAAACTCTCTCTAAAAGCACCAAGAGAAAAACCACTTCATTCAAAGTATGTATTCCATCTCGGTATGCCTGGCTGTTCTTTCAGCATGAAGGTAAGGCGAAGCAAATTTGGAATGGGATGACATTCACCCTATGGCGTAACTCAACCAAAAAGGTTCAGCGTAAGCAGAAATTAGTCAGTAAGAACAATTCATTTACGTGTACAGCCTCCCCTAAAAATGTTGCAATTTCCCCGACTAACAAGCCTAATCCCGTCCAACAACTGGGTATTATTACTACTCCCACTTTACCTGCATCCACTTCTAAAGTCCCCGTTAGCATACCTACGTCTTGTAAGCTTACCACTGACACCTCCTTAAAAAAAAGTCCCATATGCAGCGCAGATCCTACGACACCCACCCCTGCAAGACGTATTTTCAATACCAAACAGCCGGCTTCAATATCCATTCCACTTGATGTTTCTTGCGAAACCTCCCCTTGTCACATGATGACTGCTAAGACAAACGCAACATCCAAATATGCTAATTTTATCCGCGGTGACGATCAAATCCCCTCGCAATCCGGTGCTATCCACATGCCAAACCCTCTTATTAATCAACCTTCCGCACCTAAATTTATTGATCCACTGGTACCTCCGGTTGTTAGAATTACCTCGAACTCTACAGACGATCTTGAGAGCAGATATCTTTTATCTCGGTTAAGAGACCATAAAATTTACGACAATGTCGGCCTTTTCCTTGCATACATGCATAACGCACCGAAAACTACCTGCTTTGAGGGGAAAACGAAAACCAATCTCAAGGTCATGATCCAACAAGAAGGTCTCCCTACTGACCTTGATTCTTTACGCCTCTTTTTTAATCGATATCATGAAGAACTCGGTATGTCCCCTGATCAAGTCAAACGTGATCTTGAAACTTATGGCTCCTTTGTCAGCTCTAAGTATATCTCTCTCTTACAAAAATAACGGGAAGACCATAAGAAATTTTATTCCTAATACGAAAGACACGTCTAAAATCTTAAGATTTCTCTACCATAACTGCAGTGGTATGAGGGGCAAATTAAATAGACTTTATATTGACGCCAAATCTTGCCATTTCAATATACTCACTATAACAGAGACTTGGTTGAACGACTCGTAGAAAAACGAAGAAATACTTGACAACAATTGGACAATCTATAGAGCTGATCGTGATTATCTTCATACTGGTGTCTCAAGGGGAGGTGGTGTTCTTACCGCAATTCACAACTCCCTGTCGAGTGAACTTGTTACAACCGTGTCCCATAAATCATTTGAACATATATTTATCAGAGTTTTATTAGAAAAACATTTCCTCTACAGCGGTGTTATTTATGTGCCCCCACACTCCGAAGATACTACTTATGATGATTTGAGCGACGTAATATCTTCTGTCATTGCTTCATTGAATATGGATGACAAAATTATCATATTTGGTGACTTCAATCGCCCGAATATTGGCTTTATCACCGATGACAATGATAGTCACCTCCTCCCAGTCAACATTCTTGGCGACATTGACTTTAATCTCATCAGTGTGTTTTATGGCAATGATTTGCAGCAAGTTACTTCGAATCCTAACCAAAATGGCAAATGGTAAGATCTGATTTTCACCAACTTTTATGACGAAGCGGTGGTTACAACCATTGACACCGAGAATCTTTTCTCCAAAACTCTCCATCACTCAGCTTTGACGGTTGAACTATCCACTGCGAATGTACTCTTTACCCAATCGTACAATAATGAAATTGTATATGATTTCTTAAATGCTGACTATATTAGCATTAAAAATTTTCTCGATACCATACATTGGCCGAGTTTCTTTTCGTCGTTAGATTTAGATGAATCTATAACTTCTTTTTATATGCTAATCTTTCATGCTTTTAATAAATTTGTACCAAAGATAAAGAAGCGGAGCAAACTCTCAGAACCCTGGCTTGATCATGATTTAAGGCACTTAAGAAACCAAAGAAACAGACTATATAGGAAAATTAAAAATGGAATTTTCGTCGACGAGGACCTAAAGAAAATGCACGACAAGCTATCGGATGAATTCTCCACTAAATCCCGACAAGCGTACGATGTTTACGTCAACGTAATTGGTGAAAGCATTATAAATGATCCGAAAAAATTCTTTGATTTCGTTAATACAAAACGTAAAATGACAGGCTATCCCGCTTCTTTGTTCAAAGGGAATGTTGTATCCTCCTCTCCACTTGAAACTTGCAACCTATTTGCCGATCATTTTCAGGAGACCTTCTGCCCGCCTATAGTCTCGTCAACAACACCGTCGATTGGAGCTAACACAACGCCCCTCATCGACAATATAGTCTTGTCACAAGAGGCAATTATTAATGCTGTTTACGAGCTAAAAGTGAACAAAGGACCCGGCCCAGACTTACTTCCTCCTGGTTTCTTGGTTCGTTGCATAGACCAACTTGTCACTCCTTTGCACCTCATTTTCAATAGATCTCTGTCTTTAGGTGTCTTTCCGTTCTCCTGGAAATCCTCGCATCTTATACCTATTCATAAAAGTGGTGATAAGCGATCTGTTGATAACTACCGAGGGATCGCTATTTTGTCAGTCATCTCCAAACTCTTTGAGAAGCTAGTTTGCGATATTCTCACTCCCATCGTAGACCCTCTCTTTAACGAACAGCATCATGGATCTCGTAAAGGCAGGTCGACTTCCACTAATCTCATGATCCTAGTTTCTGACGTCCTCTGTGAAATGGAAAAGGGAAACCAAGTTGACGCGGTCTATACAGACTTTAGTAAGGCTTTTGACCGGGTTGATCATTATATTCTAATACGTAAAGTACGTTATTTTGGAGTATCTGGTTCCCTACTCAATTGGCTACAATCCTATCTCTGTGACCGAACTCAGATGGTCAAATTCCAAGGTCACTTATCTAAAATAGTTTTTGCATCCTCCGGAGTACCACAAGGCAGTCATTTAGGCCCTCTGTTGTTTAATATATTCATTTCTGATCTATCTGCGACACTGTCTGACATACCTCACCTATTCTATGCTCACGACTTAAAAATTTACTACAGCATCAAAACACAATCGGATGCAGCCTTCCTCCAGTCCAAGTTTCATGCACTTGCACACTGGTGTAGTCAGAATAAGCTCTATCTCAATGTCAGCAAATGCCACGTGTTGAGCTTTTCCCGTAAGAATGCAGTTACTACATATTCTTATTACTTGAACGACATCGTATTAAACAGGGCTGATCATGTCGTTGACCTCGGCGTAGTCTTAGACAACCAATTGCGGTTCAATCTGCAATATGACAAAGTCCTATCAAAGGCTAATAAACAACTTGGCTTCATTAAGAGACGAGCCAAAGAATTCAAAAACGTTTGGGTTACCAAGTCCTTATACACCACCTTCGTGCGGCCCCTGATCGAATATGCTTGCATAATTTGGAACCCCGTTTTTGTGCTCCACAGCGACAGACTTGAATCTATCCAGAAACAATTCTTGCTTTTTGCCTTGAGGGACCTCTACAACCCGAGTGTCTTTCATAGTCTTCCGTCCTACAAATATAGACTAGACCTTCTAAACTTAATGCCTCTTTCATCTAGAAGAACACTAATTAGTGCCAGTTTCACCTTCAACGTTATCAGCGGCGCAGTAAATATAGTAGCCCTCGCTGATAGAATAAAATTTAATGACCAACAACGACGTACTCGACACACAACCCTGCTTAAAGAATATCGGCATCACACTTCCTATGGTCATAATGAACCTATAATAGATGTTGCAGAATATTCAACACAATTAGTAACCACTATTCTCCGGGTATCCCTAAATTGTCCTTTAAACGTAACCTGACAAAGGCCCTTTTGTCATCATAACCACGCACTCCCCAACTAAGCCTGATTAAGTTTTAATTAGACTAATTTACTTTACTTTAACTTAATAATTATTCATGTATTTTGTATTGTTTACTTGATGCCTTGTTTGGTGTAAATAAATAAATAAATTTCCACCATTTTCCAGTTTGACGGTGAGATGGTTACATCGTTGCTGCTTCTGTCGATGACAGCCCATACCAGGCTGCCCTTAGCCACTTCGCTGAAACTCCTGCCCTTTACAGGATTGGGCGCAACCAATCTTGGTCTTTAAGTGACCTGCAGTTGAGCACTCGGTTGAGTAGGGGCTGCCTCATTAAATCTGCATCTTTTGTGATTAGTCCCTTGCTTTGTCGAGAGGCTTTATGTTGTTTTTGCCCATTCAAAGGAGATTTTATCCATCTGGGAAAGCCTTTCAGGGGGTGAATCTTTCAGCCTTTTCAGGACTTTGAAGACAGATATTCTGTCCCTGTAAGCCATAACAGAGGATTTTTGCTGCTTTTTGACACCTGAAGAAAAAGTTGTGTTGGAGGGCGCGGATGCAACCGTACGGGCCGGCTTATTCGCCGTTGCCTTGGTGCTGCTGCTAGCACCAATTGGCTTACCTGAGGAGGTGCTTGTTCCTGGCATAGCTGCCTTGTTGCATGCACCCCTCGAAGAAGTGGGGGGGTATGCTGGTTGTTGTCCGATTGGACATGACGGTCTTATTCCCACCAGAAGGACGCGTTACCTTTGTCCCTTTCCTTTCCGGGTTGAGTGGAACTTCCTTATTAGGTTTTCCTGTATTCATTGCAATTGGGTCCCCCCTCGCAGCCGCTATCTCCACTCGTTGTGCAGTTTCCCTGAGACCCCATGGTTGTCTATGCCAAAGCAGGGAGGCCATGTGAGGGTTGGCAAATTCCCTTATGAGGATATGTGGTAAGAGCCGAACCAGGGATTTATCAGGAGCCCAAACTCAACTGAACTTACACGTCCAGACTAGTGGCAACGAATTTTGAACGTACAGCAAGGCCTGCCAGGGTTTTGCCAGGATGAAGGCAGCAGTGGAATTAGCCTGAAAGCCATTTCCGCAAGATGTCTCTCTTGCGTACTCAGGTGACAGAACACCACCACTACATGCCCAAAGCATCAAATAGAGTCGAAAGAGTAGTCCGAGAACATTCGAGGTCATGCCGTCGTAGATCATTTGGCGTTATCCGGGATGCACCACGAGGAGGCGATCTACATTACATCTCCTAAGTGAGGATGCATAGCGAATAATATTAGGTTAGTGCCTTTTATTAATTATTTAATGCTTCATCCAGTTGGATATATCACTTTAAAAATGGTTCCAACAAGAAAGAGAAGTCAGATGTTAAACCACTATAGTGAGCTTGCGGATAATAAAGAAAATTATGTTTATTGTGCTCACATTTTAAGTCTTCCCAATAAATCTATCGGGAATATGAGGAGGCACATGAAAATTAATCATCACACAATTCAAATACAGCTAGGCAGACATTAAAGACAACAACAACAGTCAACCACAGCTTATCATCCAGATCCAGTAGCATTCCCATCGCCGTCATTAGTAACATCACAAATATCAGCAGCGTCACAAATCTCCTTATCCACGGGAAACTTGAGAGTAACGGAAAAAAGGAAACAATCCACCTTGGCTGAATTTATAAATAAACCAGTGTCTATCAAGAAAACAAATGAGATCGATAAGCAAATAGTCAAATTAATTGTTAAAAATTTTCATCCGTTTTCGCTAGTCGAACAACAAGAAATGAAGGATTTGTTCTCATCGATTATTCTTGGCTATAGTTTGCCTACCAGAAAAACTATTTTTAACAGCTTTGTGTCTTAATTCTATCAAGAATGTTTAGGAAAAGTCCAAGTATGTATACATTAACTCCACCTTGGCTGTTGGTAGCATTGCGGAATTTTGTTAATACATTTCTGAAAATATACATTGACAGGCTATCAAAAAAATTCTTTTTGAAAAGTCTACACATAAAAATAAAATAGTTATGACGGTTTACGCGTTCTAGGTCGTGGGTGAGGAGCGTGGTTACTCCACCCTTATATCTCAAAAGCCCTTCCGATTAACCACACCCCTCCCATACGATTTTTTGCTCAAAAGACTTCAAGGATTCCGTGGTTTTATTCATTGCCATCAACTCCGAAACACCCTGCATATCTATATATTTATATATATATATATATATATATATATATATATATATATATGTACACTTTTCAAATTAAATTTCGCGCTTCATTGTGTTTGTGCCAGAGGTTGCCGTCGGTTAAAAATGAGTCAGGAGTATAACCGAAGATCCGCGATAATCGAAAGTCTTCGCGCTGGACGGTCAGCACAGGAGAACTGTATATGAGGTTGTTACTAAGTTCAAAGCTGAAGAACAGTTACGTGAAGGTTCGAGCACACCGGCAAGAAAGCAGCACTCAAAAAAAACACCGTGAGAACACCGGAGGTGTCCAAAAGGACTGAAGAGCTGATTCTGGAAGACCCGTGGTTATCGTTACGAAAACTGGCGTCTATTGTGAATGTGAGCGAGCCTACCATGCGGAGAATCGTTAAAGAGGACCTTCGATATTATTCTTACACGATCAAGGTTCCAGCAAAATGTTTATAAAATTTATGAACTTTTATCAACTTCTGTAGAGACTAGCAAAATATTTTCTCATGATTTCAAAACAAATTGAATTAAAAATAAAAAAATCATTCAGTCACCATGTAAAAAGGGTTCATACGAATTTGTATACCTTAAATCTCTCATTCTAAAGACATTGTTGTAAAGTCAATCAAAGTTTATTATTATTTGCATAATTTGCGGAGATTTTTAATAGTCTTCACAGAACCGTGTTTTAACTTTAATAAAAAAACTGCTTAAATTTTGAAAACCAATACAAATCAAATCAAATTTGCAATTGTGGTAATCAACGTTTTGAATGGTAAAATGTTTTGTAGTCAACACTTTTTGAGATCATATGCTTTGAAAAGCTTTCATCAAATGAAAAATTGTAGTTTTTAGGAGTTTTGTTCTTTAGTATTCGTAAAATTTCAGTTACTTCCGTCATCATTTGTAATACACATACTTTACTTTTTACATGCAATTGAACCTATTTTTGACTGCATAATCAATGTTTCTCAAAATAAACAGAAAATAATAAATAATTATGAGTTTCATTGATGTAAAATCGTGGAAAAATACAAATTCAGTGATTATGCCGAAGTGCTAGCAGTTTTGACCGCAGCTATTCAAAATGGCCATCACGCGAAAAAATCTCTTCAGTTATCGTAAACTGCATTCAGTTTTGCTAGCGCTGTTTTGTCCTTCAAGCATCGATATGAAAATAACAAATAACGTAGGAAAGGCTTTGTAACCTGTCCCCGCTCCGATTGATCCACGTGAATATTAAATCAAACCAATCCACGAAAATCTTTACGTAATCAATTGACGCTTGCGTAGATGTTATGAATTATATTAAGTCATTCCAATAACTTTTATGAAAGGTACATTTTTATTATTAAAAGTAGTATTATTTATATAAATATTATTGTGTTTAATATTTTTAATATTTATGTAAATATTGCTGGGAAGTTGACCGTGTGGACCTCAAGGGTCGCACCTCACGGCTTGTTTATTTTTTATTTAATGTTTCTTGCTTTCATGAGAAAAAGTTTTGATGACGTTTTTTCAAACATTGCTTGAAGTATGTAAATTTTATAAAAATTGAATACTGTCTTCCGTAAATCAGGTTAAAAATTTATTGTTTATTTAAAAAAACCTAATTTTTTGCACTTTTTATGCATGTTTGGTTCGCGAGATACATATAATGCATGACAGAATTGACCTTGAAAATCATGATGCCTGTTAATGATTTTTTATTTTTTATTTAAATTTTTACATGATAATGAGAAAAAGTTTTAATGTTGGTTTTACAAGCACTGCTTGAATTAAATAAATTTTATAAAAATTGAATACTGTCTTCCGTAAATCAGGTTAAAAATTTATTGTTTATTTAAAAAAACGTAATTTTTTGCATTTTTTTTTTTTAAAATTAAAAAACGGCTACAGGAATTTTTTTAAAAACTTAATTGAATCACATAAATATCAATACGCGTCGATTGACACCTTGATTAAGGAAATCTTATGTTTCGTATGATAGAAATGACCTTCAAAGGGGCAAAACAACAAACCCCCCCGGCCCAAGGATCCCAAAAACTAATCAGCTCTTAAAATTGCAAAGACGCTTCGATTGACACCTCAACAAAGTCGATACGACTTTGTTTACGTGAGTTATGCTCGTAGAAAAAAGTGTCCACGAACGTACGTACGTACGTACGTACACACACACACACACATACATCTCCCTTTCTAAAAACACTTTATATATACTCTATAGACCTCAAAACGTAAAGAAATGTTGAAAATTTCAATTTCGATTTTCGAGGCGATTACAAGAACTTCCCATGGGAAGTCAAAAACAAACATTGTGGATGTATTCACCTTTATCTATTCACGCAAAAAATATTAACTACTTAGTTTAAAGTAAACTCAAACAAAACTTTCAAAAATCGGAAAATCGAAAAATCTCGGAGCGAACAAAATAATGCGTGTAAACGGGTCGATGTCTATACAGAAATGAGTATACACGAAAAACCAATCATTCTTTATATTTCACATGTCTGTTGCTGCAAGATTTAAAGTGATACAGGAAATGTGACGTATCACCCCGTGTGACAAATCACCCCACATTACCCTATATATAGTTTATAAACTTTCTATCCCGTCAGATTTTCAATCAGCTTCAAATAATCAACAAACAGTCTCATACATCACTTTGAACTTTAATAGTTTATATTCTGGTAATTTTATTATAACCATTTGCGAATTTCAAGTAATATTTTTCACTTATGAGCTCAGTAGAAGGGTATGTGTATGAAATTTCGAAAATATACTTAGCTCTATGTGTACTGTTTTCGAAACGAGCGTTGTTGAAGAACATAATGAATATTTTTTTTTTGCATTTTTCATTTACTTAAAAATCAACTACTCAACTGAATTTATGGCAAATGATAATATGCTTCTATCAATATCACAGCCACGTAACTAAGCAAGTTACAATATGATATATTATCCTCATAAATTTTTCTTCGTTATAATAGTAATGGGTGACTTTTTTTGGAAGAATATGTTATGCAATCATGAAAAACAATGATATTTTTTAAATCTTTAAAATATTTGACCTTCCAAATTGTTGGTTCCCACAAATGCAAATTTCATTGAAACAAAAGTGTTTATATTAAGCCGGGTCTCCTGTGCGTGTTTTGTTCTACACACTACACAAAAACGTCTACAATTTTTTTTGTGTATGTACACAAAGTGTCTCCTGCTCACACATTGTTTTCTAAAACAAATCACTGTGGAAATGTCTTGGGACGAAGAAGACGTACTATCAGTGTTGGTGGTGATCAAGCCGATCACCGAATCCTAGGAGAAAAAGGCCTAAAGTGCGTGTAAGGCCCTACTTACTGTCTCGAAATTTTAACATTTCTATGGAAATACAGATAGAGGATCGATTCGGTATAGGAAACTTTTTTCGTTGTTCCGAATCCGATTTCGAAGAACTTGTATCAATGATACTACTGTGCAAAACACACAAAGTGGCGAAGCGATGTAATTTCACCGGAAATGCGACTAGGAGTAACATTAAGGTTTTTGGCAGCTGGAGACTCATATTCAAGCCTTATGTACCACATTAAAGTATCAAAACAGCAAATCTCGAAGATTATTCCCGAAGTTTGCTGGAGCCTTTTTAATAGGTTGAAAGATCGTTACTTAAAGGTCATTGTACTCGTATGAACAGAAACATACATTCATTTCAGGTGAAAAATATTTATTCAATGTCTTTAATCTTTAACAAATAAGTGACTGCATCTTTCGTTTCATTATTTTCCTGTTCAGTGCTGGTAGAAGTGAGGCAAGCAGGAGAAATGCAATCATTTCCTTAAATGATAACTTTAGGACTGGAAGGATTTACACTGTCCGCCATTGCTATATTTAGATTTGTTTCATGTTCGTTGTCTTCGGTTTCTGCTGCAAGTATGTTGGAAGTATAGCTCGTCGAGAAATTTTGGCACGAGCCTGGAGAAAATTCAAAATTAACTTCCATACTCGAAACAGAAGTGCTATGATCTCCCAGGTTTTCCATATCCAAATTATCAAGCAAATTATTGATTTGGTATTTGGCCTTTGACTGTAAAAGTGGCGAGAATTTTCGCAAGTGTGCTGCAATGTATAAGCCGTAGCTTGTGATGTCATCATCGGGCATCGTGTTATTAGTTTTCTTCTCTCTTATCACTCTCAACGTTAGAAGGGCTTCCTTGTAAATTGAGTTGGCATTAATTATTAATTTCCTTCTCCTTTTTTTGCCGAATTCCAGAAGTTGACGATTGTTTTGGGGTACTCAATAGTACTGGTGGTGCTGCATCATTTTGCGGAGTTTGTGCAGGGTAGCGGGGTTAACGATGAATCAATTTCCTAAAATAGAACATTTTTTAATTGAAGCGTCCCTTCTATTATTTTAAGGTACCAAGATCTTCAAAGGAATGGATTGAAATCAGTAGAGGTTTTGACTACAGATGGAATTTGCCTCACGCTATCGGTGCATTAGACGGTAAACATGTGTTAATGGAGGCTCCAGCAAATACTGGAAGTCTTTATTCCAATTATAAAAGACGTTTAGTGTCGTTCTTCTTGCTCTGGCTGACTACAATTATAATTTTATTTATGTGGATGTTGGCAACTCAACACAAAACACATGCGTGACCCACGGGAGTTGTCGAGAAATGATTATACTGTCCCCCTCTGAACCCGCGAGGGGTCAAATGTGTAGACGTTTTCCATCGGACATGGAAAGCAAAGACACTGTTGATACCATCAAAAATGTGTAGCGAAAAATGAAGGAGGGAAATGTTTTGTGTAGATGTTTAATGTATTGTGTAGAACAAAACACGCGCAGGAGACCCGGCTTTACAAGTACGCGCGGGGAAGTGATACTTCTTTCACAGTTGTTGGATTCGTGAAATTTAATATGTGATACTGAGATCAAAAATTAAATGACAAACTAAAACAACATTATAAAACAGCATTATTTTTCCACTTTTATCATTTTTATAATTATGTAATTCATTTTTTTTTATGTTTATTTATTTTTCTAAACACAAGTACAGTAAACACAAGTACAATAAAAAACTGTTGGCTAAAATCAGCTTTGGAAATGTTTTTAGTTGGCAATGCCATTATTTAGCTTTGTTGATCTAAAGGTCGGGTTGTTTTTGTGATAGAATTCCTATTTTTCTGTACCTTGCGCCTATGTAAATATGTATGTATGTATTTTTACCAAAATAAGCAAGTCTGTGAATGTAATTAGTTAGTTATTTGTCAATTATTAGTTTGATATATATTATTTATTAATAATTATTAAATTATATGTTATTATCATTTAGTTAACTATTATTCAATTAATTTGATTAATATTGTTGTTTTGTGTAATTGATTATTTAATATGATGACATATACAAAACAAGCCGTGAGGTGCGACCCTTGAGGTCCACACGGTCAACTTCCCAGTAATATTTACATAAATATTAAAAATACTAAACAAAATAATAATTATGAAAACTCTACTTTAAATAATACAAATGTACCTCTTAACAGTAATTGGAATGGCTTAATATTAATCATATCTACGGGAGCGTCCATTGATTACGTAGGTAAGGGGGATGATTGAATATTCACGCAGATTAATCGCGATGGGGGGCTAGGTTACAAAGCCTTTTCTACATTATTTGTTATTTTCATTTCAATTCTTGAAGGACAAAAGAGCGCTAGCAAAAAGTAATGCAGTTTTTGTTATTACGCCCACTGAAGAGATTTTGTCGCGTGGTGGCTATTTTGAATAGTTGTATACAAAATTGGCATGACTTCGGCATAATCATTTATTTTGTATTTTTTCACGATTACTAATACTTATTCCTTATTTTCAGTTGGTCTTGAAAAACATTGAATGTGAAATCAATCATCGGTTTGATTGCATGTTAAAACTAAATAGCCTCACGAATGAAGATGGAGGCAGTAATTAAAATCTTACGAACACTAAAGACCAAAACTACCAAAAATTACATCTTTTTCCATTTAATGAAAGCTTTTTGAAGCATATGATCCAGCAAAGTATTGACAACAAAACATTTTACCATTCAAAGCGTTCTTTACCACAAATGCAAATTTGATTAATTATTTTGCTTCTCAAAATTTAAGCAGTTTGCATATTACAATTAAAACACGGTACTCCAAAAACTTCAAAATCTGTTTTAAGTGTGCAAATATTAATAAACTTTCATTGGCTTAACAATAGTCTTTAAAATAAAAGATATATGGTAATATCATTCATATGAAGACTTTTTACATGGCAACTTCGAATGATTTTTTATTTTTAATTTAATTTTTTTTCTAATCATTAGAAAAAATTTTGCATGTTTTTTTACAAAAACTGTTTGGAGTATATTAATTTTATAAAGATTGAATACTGTGTTTCGTAAATTAGGTTAAAAAATTAATTGTTTATGAAAAAAATCCTAATTTTTTGTACTTTTTTCCTTAAATTAAAAAAACGGCTCCATTATTTTCTTCAAAATTTGATAGATACACAAAATTGTTAATACGCTTCGATTGACACCATAATATTGCAAATCATATGTTTGGTTCGCGAGATATAACGCATGACAGAAATGACCTTCAAAAGGGCAAAACAACAAACCCTCCCGACCGAAGTATGGCAAAAACTAATCATCTCTTAAAATTGCAAGGACGCTTCGATTGACACCTCAACGAAGTCGATACGACTTTGGTTACGTCAGTTACGCTCTTTGAAAAAAACTGTCCACGAACGCATATACGTACGTACGTACGTACGTAAATACACACACACATACATACTTCTTTGGAAAAAAAAATTAAAATATACTCTAAAGACCTCAAAACGTAAAGATATGTTGAAAATTTCAATTTCGATTTTCGAGGCGATTACAAGAAGTTCCCATGTACTGGGAAGTTAATAATTTCCAGTAAGGCAACTGTAGGGGTTTGTGACCACTTGTATATACTTCCATAAAACCCTACACTTGCCCACACAAATTATAAAGGACGATGACAAACTCATACACTTTTCACAAACGTCACAGTTACCTTAAGACGATCAGTACGTATGCCAGTAGTCCAGCTTTTTATCTGATTACCTCACACACAAAGTTCATTGACTTACAACAAAATAGTCTAATAAAATTTTTACTGTATTATTATAATTATATTATAAATATTTAATTCATAATTAGTGAATAAATAATTAATTACATTGAGTTAACATTGTAAATACTTCCCAATTAATACGAAATTATGCATTTTGCATTAAATTCACAAACAACAGACAGTTGTATACACATTAGCTTATTTCTTTTTCTTTCTCACGCACTTACACAAAACGTTCATATAAAACTCTTTCTCAGTTTTGCGCAAGCTGCACAGAATTTATTATAATTTAATGGTGGTTCCTCGGTCTAATATTCGTCAATCCGAACGATTCATGCCATTAGATGGGGATACTGTTCTGCCCGGTGATGGAATATCTCATCGAAATCAATGGACAAGTCAAACGGTAATCGCAGGGGAGCTGTGCAGAGGCGTGGTCCCGGCCTATCGAAGATTAGATACTGTTATGCATGGCTCTGACTTGAATCGCCTTGCATGGCAGCCCAATCGCATTTCTGATTTAGATGATACTCTAAATAAAGAACGTGGGATTTTCCCTTTTTGAAACACTTTTTGTAACTTGATATGCACTAGGTACGCATAAATATCTTCGCGTTGACACTCGTCCTTTCTTATGCAATGAAAATATTTTGTTATGTTTACACTTGAGACAACCAAGTCGCATTTGCCTTAATAAATGTCGTTCTCGTGAACTGTTTTTCCCAAGACTCTCGCTGGAAATACATTATTTATGGATACTTCATATTAGTGTACGATTTCCTCTCTAGTAAATAAGATAAGAGTGCGAGGTTTCATTAGGAGAAAACCTCATAGATAATAGTTAGTCGTAAGTTAGGACTACGCGACTCAGTTCGCTAACCGGAAATTTAAGCTCCGCGCTATTAAATAAAATAGTAGAATAAAAGTATAAAAGTATTTTATTAAAATATATTGAACGTACGTTGTCTTCTTGCACGAGGCAAGAAGGCATAACAAAATTGGTGACAGCGGTGGGATTTGAATTCAATTGTATTCAGCATCTTGTGAGAGCGTGTTTCCTGCCAGGAAACGGACCATTCGAAATATAATAGTGCGGAAGCATTCCTGGAAACGATCATCGGTTGCGAGCTACACATCCTACATCACATCAAAAATCTCCACTTTTATTTGGTGCGCTGGACAGCGGATTTGCTTTGGCTTCACCATTCAACCTTTTCGGCTTGGATTGCGATTTAAATTGACTTCAGGGGCCATAACCGGAGGATTTGCGGAAGTATCACCGAAGGTGCAGATACGCAACTTAATGTTTATCATCACGTAAATATATATTGACATATTTTTCATATTATATTTGAACTAAATGTTAGTGTTATAAAAACTCAACCGTTTCGGGCTACTTGGAACTAATGATATTGTTTAAAGACTTCGCGGGGAAAGCTTACGAAGTAATTAAAGAGTGGATTTTAGAAAATCAAAATTTTTCACGAAGTTAAATTTGTTTCACGCGACGAATATATTGCAGTAATATCCGAATTGGAGCTAAGCGACAGCACCTTAGAAAGTGCGAGTGAGAAGAACTTTGATATTGTGAAAAACAACGAACCGCTTTCAATAAATTCTAAAACCAAGTTTTCTTTTTCTGAGACAATGGCGGCACTCTCTTTTATCAAACCTTTTTCATTTATCCCCAATTTTGAGTCTAAAAGTGATGAAGTTTTCGGTTTTATCGAGGCATGCGATCATGCACATATTTTGGCATCGGAATTGCAAAAGCCAGTTCTATTTCGATATATTCAAACGAGAATACGCGGCACTGCAGTAACAATTCTAATGAATCGCGAATTAAAAGTCTGGGATGACTTAAAAACCCACCTCTTTAAGGTGCTTAGGGAACCGCATAGCTCCCTACAGCTACACAAGGAATTAATTAGTTGTCAACAGGGAAAAGACGAATCGGTTATTCAATACACACAGCGGGTGGAAACCTTATGTATATCGTAGGTTACTCCAAAGTAAAATAGGTAGCGTATTTGGAAGGAGAGGCCTTGACTGTGTTTATTAACGGGCTTCGAGAAAGGCTCTTTCAATAGATAGTCACTCAAAAACCGCCTAGTTTGTCCGCAGCTAGTAAAGTGGCATGTGAGGAAGAGCAGCGGTTTAATTCGTTCAGAACTAGAATCGAAAGAGATTATTCGAATAGAAATCTTGTAAAGATTAACAAGTTACAGGTGAAATGCTACAATTGTGGGAAGTTAAGTCACATTAAAAAATATTGTCGGACACCTATTAGGAAACCGATTGAAAATCATTCTAATGAGAATGTGAAATTAAAAAAGAGAAGGATTGAAAAAGCTGATAGTCCCTATGCTACGGTAAAAATTAATGGCGAAATTTGTAAAGTGTTAATCGACACGGGTGCAGAAGTGAACATGATCAAAGCTTCTGTGGTTTACGAAAAGCTTAAGTTCCAAGGAATTTTAGATCAAACCGAGTCAATTGTCGGTGAAATTTTAATTGATTTCACCTTGACGTCTAATAAAGTGGGTGAAGACAGAACTGTCCTTGTAAAATTTCACGTTGTGCGCAACGATTTATTGGGAAATTTTGACGGATTCCTTAGTAGTTAATTCTTCAAGGAGTACAAATACGATATTTTGTACTCGGAAAGTATTCTGAAAGGCTATAATGAGGTAATAGACCTTCGTTACGAGAGCGAACATAAATTTGTTGAGAGACGATCGGAATAATTCAGACGGATAACTGTGTCTAGTATCCGGGATAGAGATGTCATGATAACATCCCAAGAAGTAAATTGGTTATACATATCGAACTGTGTAGCCAAAGTAATGAATCGGAAGGCTTTAGTTCCCATTGTAAATACATTTGATGAGCGGAAATGCATTTCCAAGGTAGCTCTTCAGGCTGAACATTTGGATAACTACGAGCTTGCCAAAGTTTCAAATGGTAAGGAAAGTAGAGTTGCGGGTAATATAAGAACTTCTCATATGAGTGAATTAAAGAAGTCCGAATTGATGGAAATCATCAATAAATTTAATAGCTTGTTTTGGTTGGAGGGTGAAACACTTACAGCAACGAATGTAACGAAACACAAAATAAACATTCAACCAGAGACGACACCCATCTATTCGAAAGGGTACAGATATCCAAAGGTTCACGAGGAAAAAGTCCGCACCCAGATTACGAAGTTGAAGGAAGACGGGGTAATAAGGGATAGTGAGTCTTCATGGAATAGGCCTTTATGGATTGTTCCTAAAAAGACTAGTAACAATGGGGCCAAGAAATGGCGAATCGTCATTGACTTCAGGAAATTGAACGATGAAACAATCTCTGATAACTATCCTCTTACGAACATTACAGAGATATTGGACCAATTGGGAAGGGCAAAATACTTTTCGACGCTGGATCTTGCTTCCAGATTTCACCAGATTCCTCTCGAAGATGAGGATATGTCGAAAACTGCGTTCTGCACTCCTTATGGGCATTTAGAATATACTAGAATGCCATTCGGATTAAAGAATGCTCCAGCTTGTTTTCAAAGACTTATGAATACAGTTCTCTCCGGTTTGCAAAGAATAAAGTGCTTCGTTTACTTTGACGAAATTGTTGTTTATGGATCATCTTTAGAAGAACACAATAAAAAACTGTGTGAAATTTTTGAAAAGCTTAAACGAGCTAATTTAAAATTTCAGCCTGATAAATGCGAATTTCTGAGGAAAGAAGTGGGTTATTTAGGACACATGATAACTGCTGGTGACGTGCGTCCTGACCCAGCTAAAATTGCTAGTATTGAAAAACCAGATAGAACACATTACCAAAAGGGTATCAAGTCTTTTCTGGGAATGACAGGATATTATCGACGATTCATTAAAAATTATGGATTACTTGCAGAGTCATTAAATAAACTGTCGCAAGAAAATACCAATTTCTATTGGGGAGACTATCAGGAATGGAGTTTTCAACAATTAAAAAGGAAACTTATTGAAAAACCTATACTCCAATATCCGAACTTCCATAAAAGATTTATCATTACCACTGACGCTTGCAATCACGGAGTCGGGTCAGCTTTGAGTCAGAATGACACAATTGGGACATGCCTATTCAGTACGCTAGTCGCACTTTAAACAAAGCCGAAAGGAACTACAGCACTACAGAAAAGGAGTGTCTAGCAATAGTTTGGGCAGTTAAACAATTTCCTACGTATATTTATGGCACTTAGTTTCTCGTAAGAACAGATCACCAACCATTATTGTGGTTGTTCAAACTAAAGGACCCTGGTAGCCGACCGAATGTTTAAATTGTCAAAAAAAATAGGTTTACAAGAAACCTCACAGAAATCCTATGAACATCACTACATCTTGTGAAGAGTCTATGGAGAAGATTTCCTTAGATTCGGTTGGGCCTTTCGACATAACAATTGATGGTAACAAGTTTGGATTATCCATCTAAGACGAAGTCACAAGGTATATCCGCTTCATCCCTGTTCCTGATAAATCAGCTGAAACCGTAGCCAAAGCCATAATGAGCAATTGGATTACCTATTTCGGTGCACCCAAAATTATCCTTACCGATAATGGGACGGAATTCTGTAATAAGCTTTTGGATTCGCTTTGCAAAATGTTGAGAATCAAATTTATTACAACTACTGTAGCGTATCCACAATCAAATGGGAGAATCGAAAGAGCTCACAATAGATTTTGGGAATTTTTTAAGTCCACTAAAAACGATTGCATTACAGAAATGAAATGCTGGGATAAACGTATGATGTTTGCAGCTATGAGCTACAATCATGCAGTGCATAATACGGCGGAATTTACTCCTCACGAAATGCTTTTCGGAATAATACCCAGGAATTTGAATGGAGTTGATAAATGTAAATTAAAAACTTTTTTTGAGTATATCGATGATTTAAAAGCTAGGTTGATTGAAATTCGAGAGGTGGCAAAAGAAAGGGAATTGAGATGCAAAAAAGCTTCAAACAAGCGATATGATGGAAACATTGGAAAAGTTCCAAATTTCAAAATAGGGGATCTAGTGTTATTAAAAAATTCTTTGAGACCCGACAAAAAAGCTCCATTATATAAAGGTCCATTGCAAGTAATGGAAGTTACTACCGATCACGTAATTGTTAAGATCAAAAATCACAGGAAGAAATACAATAAGGCTAACGTCAAGCTTTACCTTACAGGGCCTCGTTCACAGTCGCCAACGCCTGGAACTTCCTGCTCGAGGTACTGAAGGGAAATGCGGGGATTTATTTTAAACATTTGGGGACACGAAAGTAGTGATAAGTTGACCTTAGTTAACATAATTAATTTAGAGGAAATAGAAGTAGCAAGTAGCCAGATAGCAAACTTGATTTCCAGTATTAATGATGTTTTTTTAGAAAGTTTACCTAAATGTTTGGTCTATCAGCATAAGGCTAAGCTAGAAATTTTGACATTAAATCATAAAGTAGAACTGATTTTTCAATTATTGGCAGAAAGAAAAAATATACGCGTACGCAAAGGGCTAATTAACTTTCTCGATGGTGGATTTAAATTTCTATTTGGAACTCTTGATCACAATGACGCCGATTATTATGACGACGTCATACAAACATTTGCACACAATAGTAAACGAATCAAAGAGGGCATTACCGAAAACCTATCACTTATGGACACCTTGAATATACAAGTCATGAATGTTGTCAAGAAAAGGTAAACTTTGTCATAGAAGAAGTTAATAAAATGAAAATAAATAATAACGATGGTGACCGTTATAACAAGCTTGAGAATTATTTTGAAGAATCTATGACTAACATTAACCACAAACTAGAAGTGGTTCGTTCAGAAATCAAACAGCTACTCAATGGTATTATTATTTTACAATTAGGAAAAATACACCCTTGCCTAATTGAACCCGAGGATGTGTTAAAAGCCTTCAGTAAGTCTCAAGAGGTAGAAAATTTGGTTTTTGTACCGCGAATAGAAAATTATGCTGCAATTATTGACTCTATGAACATTAAAGCATTTACAAAAAATAAAAAGCTCATCATTATTTTATCCACGAATTTAATTAGAAAGGAAACTTTTGACGTTTTTACAATGATTCCTATTCCAAAGGTAGTCCAGAACGGAGTGGTTTTAATTGATATTGCGAATAAGTTTTTTATTATACATGAAAACAAAGAAAACTATTCTATACTTGAAAATTTTAATAATTGTAAGAAGTTTAAATCTACCTATATTTGTAAATCTTTGGTTTTAAGAGAATCTGTTTTAGATAACAATTGTGAAATTAATGTTTTCCTATGAGAATCCCACCGAAATTGTAATGTTAAGGGATTAAATATTAATAAAGAAAGCTATCACTTACTAAAGGAAAATAAGTTTTTGTATGGTGCTTTTCCGAAAGTTGTCGGAAAATATCATTGTAATACTTAAGAGGAAATTGTCTTGAACGGAGTCGGGATTTTAACATTGGCGTCCAATTGCATTTTAGAAACATTCGATGCATTTATTCGAAGTTCAGGTTTACAATTTAACGCTACTTTTGAAAGCAAGGATAGAATACGCGTCGTGAACGATTGTTGTGAACAAATCAAATTAGATGAATTTAGCTTTGACGATACACCTTTAACGAAACTAAAAAATAAAAATTTGGAGTAGCTCAAATATTTAACGGTTCAAATCTAACGCGCCAAACTTTTATGGGAGTCGGTATTTGCGCCAATTCCACCTAACACGCGATCGGTAATGAACAGTGTACTTATAACATTTATTGTCCTTTTAATTGCATACAGCTGTTGAAAATATTCATGTTTTATCCGTCCTGTCAACATGTTTTCGCTAACAAAATGCAAGGCCGTCAGAAACGCGCCGCCGATACGATCTAACCGGGAAACGCTTAGTATTGAAGGAGATCTCCAACATGAGTTGAAACTCGAACCCTTACCCTCTAGTTTACGCTCTAGATATCCGTAAACGTTCTTAAGGGGAAAGGTGTTATGCATGGCTCTGACTTGAATCGCCTTGCATGGCAACCCAATCGCATTTCTGATTTAGATGATACTCTAAATAAAGAACGTGGGATTTTCCCTTTTAGAAACACTTTTTTTAACTTGATATGCACTAGGTACGCATAAATATCTTCGCGTTGACACTCGTCCTTTCTTATGCAATGAAGATATTTTGTTATGTTTACACTTGAGACAACCAAGTCGCGTTTGTCTTAATAAATGTCGTTCTCGTGAACTGTGTTTCTTAAGACTGTCGCTAGAAATACAATATTTATGGGTACTTCATATTAGGGTACGATTTCCTCTCTAGTAAATTAGATAAGAGTGCGAGGTTTCATTACGAGAAACCTCATAGATAATAGTTAGTCGTAAGTTAGGACTACGCGACTCAGTTCGCTAACCGGAAATTTAAGCTCCACGCTATTAAATAAAATAGTAGAATAAAAGTATAAAAGTTTTTTATTAAAATAAATTAAACGTGCATTGTCTTCTTGCACGAGGCAAGAAGTCAAAAAAATACAGAGAATGTTAAGCTTGCTGCCTTCACTCTAGTACCCTGCCCCCTTACTCCATTGTAGCTTTTACACTATCTGGTATGAACGAACAACACTCAAACGTAACGTCACGTGACCAAAAAAAATTCTCACTACCCTGCGCAATGAAGTATAACTTCAAAAATTCTTTTAAATTTAAAATGTACTTGAATTATTGGAAACGTGCTCAAATTTTACCATTAAAACACTTTGATTGTAACTATTCGTATCAACCTTTCCAATCGACACCATTGCAAAGCAGGTGCAACGTTTCCTTCAAATAAATTAAACACGCACATACAGATGTCTTTCAAAAAACATTTTAAATATATTCTTAAGACCTCAAAACGTAAAAATATGTTGAAAATTTGAATTTGAATTTTCGAAGCGATTACAAGAACTTCCGATATCCTAAGAAGATAAAAATATAGAAATGGGTAATTTTGAAAACAATATCAATAAGCTTATTGCTGGAAAAGTCTGTTCGACTTCTAATCAGGCAAAAAAATGCTGAAATAAAACCATTAAAGCCCAAAAAAATCTGAACCTAAATTGAACCGTGAAGATGTAGACTTAAACGAAGATCGGGTGGAGGCACAAGGTAGCAAAAACAAGCAAAACTAGCCATAATAACAGAAGGGGCTAAGTCATGCAAAAACCAACTGCACTTTGCTGAAAGTCGAACTGGCCACACATTTCAACAAAAAAAATTCTACCAGCCCGGAATGCACGGCTAAACTACCATTCGACTGGAATATTTAATTTCCAGGGCATTACTCACTCACCAAGTAATCAATTTTATCTTGAACTTACTAAAGCATCGTAGCAAAAAACAATCTTCTGAAAATCTACCTGTAGCTAATGTATGGACTTTATTTTTGTACCTGGTTTTAAAGCCATTTGCAATTAAATGTAAAAACATTTTCTTTTGACCTGAATTGCATAGCTGTTCGTGAAAATCAAACGTATTGATACACAGCCCTAATCAATTTCAAGGAAAAATCAATCAAATATTACAAATCATCAGGAAACGCCAATCTTCCCCTTGTGAATATGTTAGAAAACGACCTTTAAATTATTCGATTCCTCTGCATTTATAGAGAAAAGTAACTCACCACGACAGACTAAAAATAGTGATTGTGAGTGTTTAGTAGTATAATTGCTGAATATGCCATTGGGAACCAAAAAATCGATTTCTTCTTTTCTTTGAAGAGCATATAGCATATTTTAGACAGAAAATGATTTTTGGAACCAAATAGTTAAAACTTTTATTTTAAAACTCAACCTTTTCTTAGTAATATCAAACTCTACCCAAAATAATCAATCTTATTCCAGGCAGCTCCACTGAAAACATATAATATTCATCATAAGCAAACCAGCTGACTATATGCAGAAAATATAAATTCATGATTTCACAAACAATAGTCGCTATATATAACTGTAAAATTTGATGTTGTTTCCCGAATTAAATTAAAGTAATTTTCGATTTAACGGAATTAGAATTATCTTAAAATATTGTAAAATCAAAGTTGTGTTACCTTGATCCCAAATCTTCTTTTGGACGCATTTTTTGAACTATAAATCAAAGCGTTATATTATTAAAAGAAAAATCGAAAATATCTAATCCCATTATATGGGATGTTTTTATAGGAATAGAATTTTTAAACAAATAACAAACAGATAAACTATTGAAATGGCCATTTTTTGATTTATCAGCTTACAGATCATGGCATTAAGAGTTTGAAAATAGCTTCTGGCATAACATCAAGGCAACTGTGTCTTAGGAAGGCCATCAAGTCGGTCCAATTTGGCACCTTTTTTTCCAGCAAAGCCGGCTTTAGTTCACCAATAGCATGTCAAATTTTGACTTTTAAGCCATCAAAAGTTGCTGGTTTATCAACATAGACAAATGACTTGATGAACTCTCAAAAAAAGTATTACAATGGAGTCAAATCACATGATCTGGGCGGCCAGTCCATTTCTTTAAATGATTGGATCACCAAAGATTCAGACAATTAGTATTGATGTTGGGAATTAAGAAATGTCAGTAGCGATCGCCATTAACGGTAATGTTGGTTCCGTCTCCAGATTTGAAAAAGCAAGGACCAATTATGGCTTTGGCATGCAAACCATGCAATTCAGTCACTTTTCGGCATGTAATGAGCGGTCTTAATGACTCTTCAGGATTATTCTCACACCAAAAATGGCAATTTTACTAATTTAGAAACTAAACCAGAAATTAGTTTCATCGCAGAAAATGATTTGACGGTGAAAATGCGGTTACATTTCCAACTCATTTTCAGCCCACGCACCAAACTAACAACGTAAAGATGGTCTAATGGCTTCAACTGAAACACTTTTTTTGTAGGGATTTAGTTCGAGTCCAAGATCTTTCCTCGAAATTTTTCGTGTAGTGGTGGGACAGACCCAAAGCTTTTGAGAACAGTGCCGAATCGATAAATTTGAATACTTAGTCACACTAGTCTCTACAGCAACGATAGCTGTCTCGGTACGCACAGTGCGAGCTCGTTTTGAGTAAACATTGCTTAATAGACTGTACATGAATATTTCCATCGTATGCGAATGAGCTGCTCAATTGAACGCAGTGCTCTATGAGCTTAGCGCACAGAACGCGAATCTTGGAAATAAATTCCCAAAATTCATTCTACGGTAATATGCCAAAGTAAGTTAAATACAATACCAAAATGACAGCGCAATTTGACAGCTAGAACGACAGATATCTTTATCGAAAACTGTATATCTCTTGAAACATCCTGTAGATTAAAACAAAAAATCATCAATTGAATTGGCTTCGGTCTTAAATGCATGCCGGCAAAAAGCTTATTCAAGCGAAACAAGACTAACTTTATGACAACAGCAAAAAATTGATTGGATAAAGCAGCAATCTAGTTTTCAAAAAACTTCAGGTCAAATATAAAATAGAACCGCTCATATTGATTCAACATGCTTATCAGTTTAATCACAATATAGTGCTCATAGGAAATCACTTGAATGATATCGAACATGTATTATTTGCATGAAAATTGAGCATAAAAGCGAAAAACATTCTGGGATACTGAAGAATTCGTGCTCGTAGAATCCTTGAAAACTAACCAAAATACTAAATATTCAGTAAGATCCTACGAATATTCCATCAACATCGTCCTTCGATCCACCGACTTTCAACTTTTCTCATCCAAAAGTATTAATAGAGCTTTTTCTAGATTATCAAGCGAAATTTGTATTCATGTCTTCAAAACATAATTGCTGACACACACAGTATAGTATATATATATATATATATATATATATATATATATATATGTATATATATTTATATATATATATAAATATATATATTCTGTGACAGAAAACCGTTGATAAAATCTTATAGTTTCAACAGACGCATGTATCAACAATATTTTGAATTCAAATAAAACAACTAGTAACGAAGAAGTAAGAAATAAGGACGAAATAAAAGAAACAGATACTGGTCTAGTTCTCAATAAAGCTCTAACAAACACAAATGTTGCTCATTATTGCAAAAAAATCAACGTCAACATCCAAAGGAGCTATTTATCCAAATTTAAAAATTGCGAAATTGTTATATTAAAAAAAACGAAAATGCTGAGAAACCCATTTACGACAAATTAATTTTGATCAGCTTCGTTCAAAAGCAAAAAGGATTAAATTTACCGGAAATCTTACGTAGGAAACTCAAGTTGTAACAAGCTTTTGGATATACTGAGAGAGAAAAATCACAATTTTGTTATGTTCATGACCGAACATTGTAAAAGATATACATTGAACGCATATATTGTGATTCACTGCTCTTTAATTTGATTAAGCTAACAATTTTTATATTGGATCATTTCTACATTCATTGAACTTAGCTAATTGCAGTCAATCAATGTCTCCTGAAGACATGCGTTTGTGATGACAATAAGATTTCCCACGATTGTACTAAGTTCATTGTACGTACTTCATGCGAAGAAATTCTTCGCTTTTTCTTGTGAATTGTAGATATTTTCAATAGACCCAGTCTTAGGAGTTTGGCTAAAGTGTTTAAGTAACAGATCATTGTAATAAAAATCATTCTCCATTTGAATCTAAAGTACAGTGTTTTCTTTCACAGCCAACTCCTCTTCTCCCCAATCTTCTGAGCATGCAACAATTGGCGCAAGAAGATTTCCTTAATATTGCAAGATCGTCATCTGGTGTGGACGGCTGTTAAGCACTACACCAAGGGTTTTATTAGAGTTCTTTAAGTATTTGAGAAAAGAGTAAAACGTAAAAGTTATACATAGTCTATCAAGCGAGATGTTATATTTTCAACCGAACGCTCTTTTTTTGACTATTATCGTCCAATTTTCACTCAGGTTCTTTGGCTGCAGTTGTAAAGGGACTAGCTTGCATTCAAATTTTTTCGACTGCTATTGTATGAAGCATAGTCTGGGACTCATATTATTTGACTGCAATCGAACCCGAATTGATACCCGAATCATTGGAGAAATGGAGAAAATAAACAATTAGAGGCGAATCATGGTTTCTGAGACTAAGGGGTGTTGCACTTTTTCTTTTTTTCACCTTGTCTACCAAAGAATTGGATCTGCAACCCCTAAAACTTGATCTTAAGCTAACTATTGAACTGGCCACACATTGCAATAAAAATCTGCCTGCCAGTCTAAAATGCACGAATAAACTACCATTTGACTAGATTTTTACACCCAGGCACACTCACGCCAGAATTCACCCATGTCAAATAAACAAAAGGTGCTCACTGCTGGCTATGGGTCAAATTGCTCATGCTTTAATGAAGTGCACGTGATCTACAGTTGCAACAAATTCAAATTAATGACCCCTCTCGATCGAAGCACATTTGTTGCAAATGCTAACTTGTGCAGAAAATATTTATAGCAACGGCAAAAATAAATTTACAGAAGGAAACGTCGTTGTTGTGAATTTAAAAAATACACCACACAATGATTCACATAGAATCATCCAAAAATGCATTCTCCGTCTTTGTCAATATAGCAAAAAGCGTAAAGACGGACGGCTTTTGAGCATTATCCCAAGGTCTTACTAGAAATATCTAAACCATTGAGAATAGTGTACTGTAACGTAAAAGATTTAATGAATTTTGGGATAAATTCAATTTCAACTTTTTGCCTCATATTAATATTAATCATAAAATTGCAAAAAACTCTAGAATACACAATATATGTAAAAATTCAGCAAATATCAACATTGTTGGGGTCGAAATTTGAGAAGTGATAATAAGTCTCAAACATTTTATATGACGATGCTCACTATTCTTAAGATGCCACATCCTAATGCAAATCTTCTGTACTCGGAGTAATCCTTAATAGATCATAGGCATCGAGAAATAAAATATATTTTTCGGCAATTACCGTGTGTGTTCAGCTTGAGGTATTGTATATTTTGAGAGGGGGCTGCTCTCTTTGCAGTTGTCAAAAAAGACGTTGGGATTGTTTCTTCACAAAGTAAAACTATGTCTATGTCCACAGCGACAATTAAAACGAGATCAAAAATTCAGTTGATCTGAGATTTTAATTAATGATATATAAATCTTTTCCTCCTCCTTTGCGGATATCGTTTTTGGGTTTCAATTGATTTATTATTGTCATCATTTACAACCAATGTATGCATAAGTTAAATTTTACACAGGTTTGTGGTACAAAGTTTTTTGTGAAAGCCATGATTTCTGAGATGTGGTGGTATCCCAATGTTTCCTTTCTTCAAAATAACGCCCAAAGGACTAGACCATTACCGTCAGAAAACTAACCTTAAGCTGTGTAACTGGCTACACATTGCAATAAAAATTTGCCTGTCAGCTTAATATTTGACTTGATTTAGTTAGTTGAAAAAGACATCCGATAGTAAAACGTGTTCCTGAACACGAGCGAAGAAAAATTCGGCCAGAGGAGCGCATTTTGAATTACTTGGCTTTTATAACAAACTGATCTTATGCTTCGAAGGTATTCGAAGATTTGTGAAAAGTTTACTTGCTTTCAAATGAAAAAGATATAGAAGAATTTCGTACTATTTTAGTCAATCAACGGTTGATTGGAACAGGCCGCTTGCCTGTAATTAGTATGTAAAATTTTAACATTAAACTACGTTTCAATTTGAACGAAAGGATATTTTTAAGACAAAATTTTACACGCACAACCATACACTGAAATCAGAGAAACACGACACTCAAATATTTTGATTATGTTAACAAAATTTCATGTTAGCCTCACAAAATAACGGAAAAAAATTGAAAGGTTTATTCAAAATTAACAAACCAAACACTAAATCTAACTAAAAACATTCTCTTCCAAATTTCAACATAATCATACTTAGCGATCATTCTTTTGAATTTCTTTTTGATATGCATTGCATTCGAACCGAAAAAACTTTTCATTTTCAATACATTCTTTCCGCATTTTTTTGAAACACAAAAACTGTAACGTGTGTGAAATTGAAAACGGTAGTCATCTCTATTTGTATCATGGAATATTGACGAATTTAAATGATAATTTCTCTCTACCGCCGAATGCCAGAAAATTTCCTGCGTTATCACATATACCAAAATCAATTAGAAGAATTAACATCAAAATAAAATACTGAACGCAAAAACTACAGTGATATAACATTTTCAGTGGCATTTCACGTGATAAAATATAT
Organism: Oxycera nigricornis; assembly: GCA_963942545.1. NCBI lineage: Eukaryota > Metazoa > Arthropoda > Insecta > Diptera > Stratiomyidae > Oxycera > Oxycera nigricornis. The sequence goes on from OZ012661.1 coordinate 72,771,569, forward strand.
GGAAAAAAACTAGTAAATAAATTTGTAAATTTCAATAAAATGTTATCTCATTACATTATTTCAATTAATTTTTGAAGAACAATTGCTCGTTTAAGAAATTTTGCTGATTTAGAAAGCGTGTTTGCCATCTTGTGGGCTTATTATTAAATAAACATTAAGCGAACTTTATATTGAATATTAACGTTTAATCGCATAAAATTGTTACGCTGTCAATATCATTCATCTTGCATTAAGATTTCTAAATACTCAATCTTATGTAGAATTGTTAGTAATATATTTGTGACGGATAATTTACTCGTATTCAAACTAGCATAGATAACAAGTAAATCTCTGAAAGCTTCAATTTTTTGAATTCTTAAGAAGAATAAGTGAAAATGTCGCATAGCAGTCTGACACCTCACCCAAAACATCATGTGTATATTTCAGCTATAAGAAAAGTCGTAGAAATGAAATAAATGAAATAAATGAAATGAAATGAAATAAGTGAAAATGCGAGCCCGGAAAATCAACATCAAAACAAGTACACTGTGCAATAGCTATGGTGTCCTTTGAAATAGTGTGATAAGCGATAAGTGTCTGCGTCGTGAGAAAATTAGACTATCAGCAATAAATTTCGCTTATTCCACACAGTTCTACAGCCATAAGTCGTATAACATCGTGTTACCCATGAGACGTCATAGTATTACCATTATGTTTTTATATTACCCGATCTAAAGACAATTTTCTATGAATCATTTTTTGAATTAAAGAATACGATTTAAATTTGTTGATATGAATTTAACTGTCTCACTCGCGCTCGCACGGGAACGTTTTTCTCTCTGGCAGATAGTAAGTGATGAAATTTATTTCTGGCATCCAATAATATGTTTTCTGTACATATTTTCTGTATTGTGTTAAAATTTGAAGACTAATGAAATAACAAAAATAAAAATATTCTTTAAAAAAATTTTTATAGCGTTCTGTCAACAATTAGGAGGGACGAAAATGTTCTGGCGAGTTTTTTCATACATTCAGTATGAAATAATCTGCATAAATTTCATGGCTGACTTTAGCTTTAACTAAAATGAATCTTTTTTCTTACCCTTTTTAAAATTTTAGGGTAATGTACCCTGGCCATTGGGGGCTGCCAAAATTGGCTTCTAATGTCGAGCAGATATTGAACTTTGAGTCAGTAACTTTTCAAGACTTTTGAAATGACAACTGAAAATTGGTCACTGGCTCTTGGTCTATCTGTATGTCTGATGAAGTGAAATTAGTTGTGCATGTTATTAAATTGAAATTAATTATAATCCCATGTTCCAAAATTTTCTTTGAAAAAAGCGAATGATCATAACTCGTGTTATATGCATTTCAGGTGATTATCTTTACGTTCCATTAGTGCGAAGTCGTGAACCAAGAGCCGCTTCTAACGGAAACAGTTTTGCTTTGTCTTTGCAGCCTAAATTACTGATCGATTTAAGTAAGCATGGCTAAATTTTTGTCGCAAAATTAAAGAAAACGAGTTTTCAATTGTTTATATTTACATGTAGCTATCCATTTTTGTGGCTCAAACTTATAAAAATCATTTTAATTGCTCACTAGATACAACACATGACCAGAACGCATCAATCAACCAGCTATGACAACCTCAACTAACTTCTCAGTTCCAAGTAAAGTGCTTCCGATTTATGATTCTTGCTGCAACATAATTGTTGCATTCTTGCCATCCACGCCGAATGAACTTATTGGTTGAGCTCATCTAAAAGCAATATTATAAAGAGTTCAACAAGCTGATATCTTCGTGAAATAAACTCTTGATGATTCACTTGGATCTTAACACATCTAATGGTAGATTGAACTATCTATATATGAGGAAAAATTATTTCTTGGATCATGATGGAGTCTTGAAAAATTCCGAATGTCAGCTTTTAAAAATAAAAACAGATACTTTAGAACACAACTTGTTTGGCTGATGACTTCATTGTTTGAAGCAAAAAGTAAGAAGTATAAAAGACAGTCCGAAAGCCCAAAGTAATTGAAAAGGAAACCATTTAGGAATGAGGCAAGTGAACACCAAACACTAAAGTTATTTAAAACGATGTTTTTTGCAAATACGTAGATATAGCTACTGATATAAGAATGTACAGCTTGCTTCCTCAGGTGACGATTACTAATGATTCCGTTTGTTAAGCTGCTCGAAATGAAGCTTTAGCGTATTTCAGGTTGAAAAAATGAATACATATATGCTAACTATTCTTATGAAGCAGCTCTTTTTTTCTTCTTTTAGAAATTTCTGCCTTGATGAATACATTAGTTCAGAAATCTTTTTGAAGTACCATTAAGAAGTCGACACGCAATGCATCAGTTGTAAATTGTGGCAACAGTTGTAAATTCTGAGAACGATATGTTCCGCTTTATTCAACATCAGTTTGCTGATCGCAGTTGCAAAAAAAGTATTTATTCTGTTAAAAATGTATGTAGTATGACCATTTTTAAACTATAAGCTAGCAAGCATTGTTTCTTTACTAAGCTAATCTTTACAAACATAGGATATAACACTAAAATAAATAATTAGCAACTTCGCAATTTCGCATTTTCGTCATTCGCATACTTCAATCCAAACGCTCTAAAAAAACAATATTAAATATTATTCAAGAAAAATATGCAACATAAATGCAGAGGAAGAGTCAAAAAATCAGATGAACATATAATTGAAACAGATACGATTTTATTGAATTTTAGACAAAGAATTACCTCATCAAATTTTGCACCGATTCAATAATACAAACGACTGACTTGAGCCGAGTTCTCAAATAAATAAAATAAATGATGTTAAACGATCGATAGCTAAAATTCAATAGTATTTAGTATGCCATCATTATTAATTTCTATGCCGATTTTGCATAAAATGTCACTAAAATATTCTATACCATATATTTATTGTTTAAGTACATTGAAAAGTAACAAGCATGTTATAACTTAATTCGTTTACATAGGGATGAGCTTTTGCTAAAAATAACGCTTAATCAGGGTTTTAACCTGAAAACAACATATAGGTCACTTAATTGCAACATTGTGAAATTTTAGTTATCGTTGATATATTTCAAGTTAACATCGAAATATTCATTGAGCGGATGTTTTGAAAATTTTACACAAACTAAAATATAGTGACATTTTATTTTATTTCCATTTATAAAATCTAAATTCACCACCAACAATTTGTGGAATGCAATTAAGACAAATATTCTTGTAAGCTTGCAAATATTCCCGAAATTGACAACTTTGTTATATGTATTGTCCATCAAAAGTTAAATATACATATGTATGTGTGTATACATAGCCTCAAATTTAATGATTTTCATTCAATCTTTGAAATTAGTAATCAATGGAGAAGTTTGCAGTCATATTTGCAAAAAAACTGGAACTTTGAGGAAAGTATCTAAATATAAAATCAGATGTGCGGGGACCTCAACCTCATGCATTTCATCTACACACGCACTGAAAAAATTAAACAAACTACGCATGTATTTTCCGTCTCTGCTCCTCTAACATGGTAAATAGACACTTGTCTATATACCATGCTCCTCTGATGAGTAAGCAAACAGCTGAAAGATGCGAGGCAGAGAACGGTGGAACTTTTGTTTCCAGGAAATCAAGCAGTCGGTCCACACGTGCCTCTCGCGATACAAGCTATTCAGCCGCCGCACATTCGTAAACCCAAAAATTGGTAATGCTGCCGCACATTCGTATACCCACAAATTTGTGACTGTAAGACAATCAAATTACATCATCATACATCACATTTGATCGAATATTGTAGTGATGTGTCGTTCGTGGACGAGTCGTTATGAACGGCACACTTACGTGTGCTGTAACGAACGACTTCTTTTTAAAAGAGTATTTCGTTCATCCAGTGTGTTTCTACGGTTGCAGCTCCAACTATCGCCCACTTCACCCACTCAGCTCATATCCGCTTCAGCAGTTTTCGGGCAGCGATCGATTGTATGTGGATGCCGAAAGGTACATGTATGGTCAGCAGAAGGCAACAATTCAAATGTTTACTCTCTACCAACAACTTTGTACGCTAACGCGCAGAGCTAAGCTGAGTGGATCGAGTGTGCATCATATTACCAAACATTTTGGCACATTGTCGCCTAGTCAAACTATAGACGAATCGCCGTTTCTTCACCAAAATGATGAAGTGTCGTAAAAGACCATGTGCAAGCATGTGCAAGCCAATTTATTGCTTTCTGCTGTTGTTTTTACACCATTTGCTGGAATTTGAGACGATAATTCTTCTCATTTCTGCCGCATAGACACACGTATGATGTTCGCGTTTTGAATTAGTCGCAAAACACGGAAAGAGTGACAAAACGCGATAATTAGTGCGGAGGTTGTGTAAATAAAAGTATGCTGATAAAGCTGAGTATTTACCATTTCATTCTTTTTCGACAGGTAAGCGCATTCAGTGAAGCATAGCAAAAACAGTGAAAATACATATATTTTTAAAAAAGTGAAAAACTATTATAATTAAGTGCGTATCGTCTACGATGTCACGAAAAGCAATTGAAAAAGAGGCTTGGGATATTATCAATAATTTGACAACTGACTTCGATTCCTTTCTTGAAACCCCTTCCAATGCTTGCTCCATTAATTCTTTTGATAATATTATTCACGATGAAATTTCAGAATATAATGTCACTAATAACTTACAAAACAAGCCGTGAGGTACGACCCATGAGGTCCACACGGTCAACTTCCCAGTAATATCTACATAGATATTAAAAATATTAAACACAATAATAGTTATGGAAATAATACTACTTCAAATAATAAAAATGTACCTCATAAAAGTTATTGGAATGACTTAATATTAATCATAACATCTACGCGAGCGTTAATTGATTACGTAAGGATTTCGGTGCATTGGTTTGATTGATTATTCACGCGGATCAATCGGAGGGGGGACAGGTTACAAAGCAGTTTTTTCATTAAAGTTAAAACATGGTGCTGTGAAGACTATTGAAAATCTGCTCAAATTTTGAAAATATTAATAAACTTTGATTGACTTTACAACAATGTCTTTAGAATAAGAGATTTAAAGTATAATGATTCGTATGAACCCTTGTTACATGGTGACTTTGAATGATTTTATATTTTTAATTTAATTTTTTTTGTAATCATGAGAAAAGTTTTTGCTGGTTTCTCTACAAAAATTGATAAAAATTATAAATTCTATAAACATTTACTATTACGATGTGCAAATCAGGTTAAAAATGAAATTTTTTTGAAAAAAACACTACTCTTCCAAAAAAAATTAATAAATCAAAAAAATCGCTTTAACGATTTTTTAAAATATAAAAACATCATGAAGATGTTGATACGCGTTGATTGACACCTTAATGATGGAAAGATTATATTTGGTTCTCGAGATATAATGAATGACGTAAATGACCTTGAACGTTTAATGATTTTTTATTTGTTATTTAATTTTTTTTTTTGTTATCGTGAAAAAAACTTTTGCTGGTTTTTTCACAAAAACTATTTGGAGTATATAAATAATATAAACATTGATTACTTAGGTTTGAAAAGCAGGTTAAAAATTTTGTGTTTTTGAAAAAGACCCTAATTTTTTGCCCTTTTTTTAAAAAAATTAAAAAAAGGCTTCAACGATTTTTTTCAAAAAATTGATATATTCATAAAATTATTAATACGCGTCGATTGACACCTTAATGATGAAAATCGCATGTTTGGTTCGTGAGATATAGCGCATAACATGGTTGACCTTCAAGGGGTGAAAACAGCAAACCCCACCGATCGAAGTGTCCCAAAAACTAATCAGCTCTTAAAATTACAAAGACGCTTCGATTGACACCTCAACCAAGTCGATACGACTTTGTTTACGTGAGTTATGCTCGTAGAAAAACTGCCCGCGAACGCACCTACGTACGTACGTACGTACATACACACACAAACACACATACACACCTACATACTTCTTTCTAAAAACACTTTATATATACTCTATAGACCTCAAAACGTAAAGAAAAGTTGAAAATTTCAATTTCGCTTTTCGAGGCGATTACAAGAACTTCCCATATACTGGGAAGTTAATAATTCATTTCCTTACATTGAGATTGTATACGTAGCAAGTAGATTATCTAAGAAATTTAAATATAGCATTGCATTGAAATTGAGCTAATAGCGTGTGATTGTTTGGCGAAATTATCGGCCTAAAACAAGGAGACAAGGAAAATCTCGATCGATTGACTGAAGAAGTGTTAATATTAAAAAAAGAGATTCAAAAACTAAGAGAGAACGCTACAAACACAAACATCGTGGGAATATTGCCGAAATGAACGATTCGCTTCTAATGTGTCACGGCGATTCACCTCTAATGTGCCACAGCAATTTGCCGACGAGGTGATATATTCGTCTCAGGCGAACGGATTTCGTATCGCTGTCGAATTCGCCGGCGAAGCAATTATTCGATCTGGCGATTCAAATTCGAATCGTTGACGATTCTTTATGTTTGCTGGGATGCCTAAGTCGGCGCATGTGTGGTGGAGTTGATCATTTAGGCTTGATTCACACTATAGTGCCCGTCACAGTTCGGTCTCAGTCCAGTAACGGTCTGGTGTAGTCTTGTTGTATTCACATTAGCTGTCTGACTTCGGTCACGGTTCAGTCTTGAATCGCCAATAGTTGAGGTCGCGTGTATTACGTTAAATATAAATAAATAAAAGTAATTTACTGCTATTAATATTTGCGGTAAAAAAATGTCATTGGACATTGCCATCGATAAATGAGCTGTTATAGCCCTTCTTCGTGATGAAGAAGAAGATACGAGTATTATTGAAACAAGAAGACAACGTGTAGCGAGGAGGAGAACGTGGGTGCATCCAAGTTTATTGGAAAGAAAAACGGAAGGAGAATATTACACTCCTTACCGTCATTTAATTAACGATGAAGAAAAATTCTTGGAGTGCTTTCGAATGGATTCGGGCAAATGATTCGAAATGATTTTAGATAAAATCACTCCAAAAATTCTCAAAGAAAATACTAGATTTCGTTAAGCGATTTCTCCTCGAGAAAAATTAATTGAATGTTTGAGGTAAATATCACTCAGCAATTTATTAAAGCAAAGTTTATAAACTTATTTAATATTTATTATTATTATTACTATTATAAATAAACAAAAATGTTACTTTTAGTTCGTAAACCAGAAATTTTCGATGTTAAATTCAATCAAGTTTTGTTTAAATGTTTTTTGGCTTAATAGGCTGTTCACTTGCTTCATGTTGTCCAACTTTCGATTTTTGGCTACAGGTGACTCTTACAATACGATTGCTTTTAGCTATCATCTTGGACATTCGACAGTTCAAAATATTGTCATTGAAGTATGCAAGGCAATAAATGAGACTTTAATGGTCGAATACATTCCGACCCCTTCTCAAGGAAAGTGGTTACAAATAGCTAATGTCATGTGGACAATGTGGATTTTCCCTAATTGCTTAGGAGCTTTGGATGGAAAACATGTCACAATAGAAGCCCCATCCAACAGTGGTTCTTTATATTTTGATTATAAGAAAACGTTTTCCATAGTATTGTTGGCACTGGTAGATTCTAATTACAAATTCATCGCCGTGGATATTGGATCATATGGGAAAAATAGCAACGGAAGTATTGTGGCCAATTCATCTCTTGGGAAAAGATTAGAAAATGGAACACTCAATATTCCTGAAAGCACTCCACTTCTAGGAACAAATATTCTAGCTTCACATGTAATATTGGGAGATGAAGCATTTCTCTTAAAAACATATTTGATGCGACCGTACTCAAGATCAAATGTTAAGTATGACGAAGCAAGAATATTTAACTATCGATTATGTCGAGGAAGACGATTAGTTGAATATGCATTCGGTATTTTGTCACAAACTTTTAGACTGTATCGTAGAACACTCAAAGCAGATCCTCAAAATGCTACCTCTTTTCTTTTAACAACGTGTATTTTGCATAATATTATAAGAAATACGAGAACTATCAATATTGAAAGTAATTTGGATTGTGCCAATGATAAAAATAACATAATGCAGAATTTAAGAAGACAAGGCGGAAATGCACAAAGAGTGGCATTTTAAATGAGGGAAATTTTCAAAAAAATTTTCAATTCTGTTGAGGGTTCAGTGCCATGGCAAAAAAATACAATAGCTCAATAGAAATTTGGAGATAAAAATTACTCTGATCTTTATTTTTTTAAAGTACCTTTTAGCTCTACTTCGTGTTCAATTTCATTCCACATTTTCCTTTTATATGTATTTTCACTATGATGAGCTGATTGCAAGTCATATAGACCTGTTTTATTTTTCACCAGCTCTATAAGTAATTCGTCTGAAAATAAAAACCATTTATCCTCTGTACAAATGTTATTTCTAAAGTTTCAACTGTAAACTAATTCAATGCTAGTTTTAAGTGAGATTTTCTGTAAAATCGTAATAAATATTTTTTCCAAATTCTGGTAACTCATGCTATCATCAATTATTTGTACATATGTTAATACCTTTCACGAATGTTCAAGATATTTGAGACATTGCACGCACTTGAATAATTAAAATTATATTTGATTGTATTGAACTTTGCAAATCAACACACTTGTCTCTCTAACAAAACCTGACTGAACCGAGAACGATGAGCATTCACACTATCGGTACAGCCCATCACAAGTTCGATCTCAATCAGCGAAAATTTCTTTGAGATCGATCGTTACTGGAGCGGTACCGGACCGGGACGTGACTGTTACCGATAGTGTGAATGCACACATTTGGTTTTTAGTTGAGGATCTTTTACCAGACCGAGATCGAACTGTGACCGGCACTATAGTGTGAATCAAGCGCATCATGTACCGTGATACGATATATGCATACTACACAAACAGATAACGATGTGTTCTATGTGCCGTCGTCATTTCCGTTCATAAAAGTTGATTTCGTTCATTTGAACGAGTCGCTCTGAATGACTCATTTGAGTGTGCTGAACGAAATGTGCCAGTATTCCTAAAGTGAACGAGAAACCCATCTTCAGAATATTGGGTCGCATGATTAATAAGAAAACAAATTTCTCTTAAATAAAAAGCAGGGCACTTTTCTCAAGAATTTTGGAATGCTGCAAGTAAACTGGTTAGTTTTCACACATAAAACAAAATTCACTAAAATTTATAAAAGTTCAACTGAAGTATCTGAAAAATTACTTATCTAAAGAACTTTTTCACTTCAAACTATATTATCTATTATTCCAAAAAAATATTAACCACAATTGACTGGCGGTGGCGACTTGTGTCGCTTCATCGGTGTATTAATGGAGGAAGTACCTTTAGAGGCCAAAAAAAGGTCTTTTTTGCAACTGATTTGTGGGGGAATGAAGACAGTTCTTATTAAATCAGTATAATATTTATTTTAGCCGATGTTTAAGGTTGAAAAAAAGACATATCTACAAAAGTGAAAATTGAAAATTAACAAATTTTTCAAGGATCTTGAAAGTCATGTCGTCGCTGACGTCGTAAATTGCGTAAGCGATGCTGGCTGCAATTTTCATTTGAAATCAACAAGCCAAACATTTTCTTACTCGAGAGGGGTTTTTTAGTAGATAGACTAAAATATTTGCGAAATTCGAAAATAAACCCTTCAAAACAGGCTCAAAAAAAATTTTGACTTTGACGTAAAATATCGTTGTACTTCCAGTCAAAAATAGTTCCAAAATAATTTGTTTTTTTAATCTTTAGTCTATATAAAACAGTTTTTTATGCTCTTTAAAATGAATGCTAGATGATGACAAGCCTTGAGTTGCGACCCTTGAGGTCCACACGTACAACTTCCCAGTAATATTTACATCACAAAAATGTCGATTGACATCTTTTTGATGCTAATAATATATTTGGTTCCTGAAATGTAGTGAATGACATGAATGACCTCTAAAGTCATGATGACTTTCAACGATTTTTTATTTTAAATTTTTTTTTTCTGTATTCATGACAAAAAGTTTTGCTGGTCTTTTGACAAAAAATTTCAGGGGTATATAAATTTTATAACTATCGATTACTGTGTTTCGCAAATCAGGTTGAAAGTTTATTGTTTGTGATAAAAAACCTAATTTTTGGCACTTTTATTAATAAAAGAACCACACAAATGTTAATAATCTTCTATTGACACCTTAACGATACAAATCCTATGTTTGGTTCGCGAGATATAGCGCATGACGGAAATGACCTTCAGAGGGTCAAAACAACAAACCGCCGACCGAAGTGTCCCAAAAACTAATAAGCTCTTAAGATTGCAAAGACGCTTCGATTAACACCTCAACAAATTTGATACGACTTTGTTTAGGTAAGTTATGCTCGTAGAAAAAAACTGTCCACAAACGTACGTACGTACACACACACACATACATCCCATTTTCTAAAAACACTTTAAATATACTCCAAAGACTTCAAAACGTGCAGAAATGTTGAAAATTTCAATTTCGATTTTCGAGGCCATTACAAGAACTTCCCATATACTGGGATGTTAATTATATTAATCAATATGTCAACTTATATATGTATATCCAATATTTCTGTATATAATTCGATATCCTTAACCTAGGTGAATCTATGGGTTATTTATTTAATAAAATTACTTAAACCTAAATGAAATCACTAACTATAAAGAAAATCGAATATAATGAAGATCTGCCAAGTGACTAGAGTGAATGGTGCCTCGCGTGTTCAATTTTTACATTGCCACCGTTCATCTGCACGTCAATTAAAGAGTTTCAGGGGCATTTGGGACAATCCTTGCTTCCAGCGTGGGTTGTTCAAGCCATTTTTTCAATTTTGATCGGTCACGCTGCATGGCGATCGTGATAGAATTATGTTATTCTTGTTGCTTTTTAGCACGGCTCTACATTTTACTTGTATTGGCATGGTGCTTCTAGTCATAATATTTTGCATTGCAAAATCTATAAAAAACTTTCATGACTTTTCAATAATTCAATCTTTGAGAATAGGACCTCATCTCCATTGTAGACTGAATTTTTGCAGATAGTGCTTGTTACAACCCTTTTTCGTGTAAAGTTTACCACTACATAGCAGCCGATCCTGGCCAAGGTTTGGGCAATCACACCCGGCTTGAACCCGCGAAGAGGGGTGTGGGAATAGTTTTCAAAAGGGCGCCACCCGTTTCTGCGCCGGGGTTACCCTGTCCGCGTATCCGAAAACCAGAACTGGATTCGCGATGACCCGAAACCACATACCAGCTGAGGGATTCCAAGAAAATGGATTACAAGCAAGGGATCGACGCGACGTTCGCTTCGCCACTTCACACAAATCACCAATCTATTCAAAGCACTATTTTATTCTTTTTTAATTATTATTATTAAATGTACATATCTATCCCTATCTATAAATACTTAATTCTACTTAAAACTCTTCCTCCGCCTCCTTAAACCTACTTCCACCGCCTGTTGTCCGCAGTCCTCCTTATGATCGTCGTCAAGCTCCAGTCCACTTTTCTTCCATAGGCTAGTCTCAGCGCCGCACTCAACCGCTCAAGCTTCGCACCGAATAAGTCCGCAATCCCAATCCTCGAGCTGCAGTCCAACACCGAAACGTACTTGCTTTCCACTACTCAAGCTCCGCACAGAAAAATCCCGCCAGCTGTTCTCCGGCGCTATTTATCCGATTGCCCGAGTTTTCTGAATCGAGAGGGGGGAGGGGGGGAATGCCGTGGCTGCTGCTTGTGGGATGTAGTTGGAGTGCTGGTAAAATAATCGTGGCAGTCGTTAACCGTGGTGAATTGCAAGTGCCAATGGTTGTGGGTATCACAGGCGCATAGTAGACTCCATTGGCGTATCGTAGACTGAGCATAGCCTGGATTTGGATATGTTGCGGCGATTGAAAACTGATTGAAAACTGCAAGGCAAATTCCATATTTAGTCTTCATGTGCTTGAAAACTTTACTTTTTAGCTCAATATTTTCTTCCACCGATTTGCATGAAGTGAGTATTGCAGTCGTGACTTTATTTAATTCTGCATTCTAATTATGAATAATTATAAAATCTACAAACTGTTTTAATTTGTTTTGGCACATGCCATCTTTTATTACAGCTCACTTATTTTTTGAAAATACTTGTAGTTTTCTGACTGAAATCAGGCCACGCTTCTTTTTATATCCAATTTTCATCGGCAAACTCTATGCCTTGAAAGTCTAGTCTAGTTGATTTTCATAACAATGTTGCTACTTTAAAGCAACAATTAGGATTGATATTTCATCAAAATCTCTAATTTGAGGTAAGAGTCAGATAGTCCGATAATTGCAGGTTTCACTCTACTAATTCAAGCAAAATTACAAGTTGTTAGTTCCATACAGTTGGCATTCTTGATAATTGAATGTTAATAACAAGGATGGTTATGATATCGTGATCGTCAACTTACATCTTTAATGAACAAAGTAGAGAAAAAATATGATTCAGAGTGATATAAAAGAAAGTAGCCAGTTTCAGTTCAATTCAGACATAAACTATGGATCCTCGGTAGAAGATATGTAGAGAAAGTAAGAAGTGAGTATAAATTATTAATATTATTATATATATTATTATTTTCTAATTCAAGTCAGGTCCCATTTGGATGCTGCAGAGCGCCAGTTACGCAAAAACGGATGCGGAAAAGAAGGCAGTAGGGTGAAGAGATGGACCGTCCAACGATGTAAATTATTTTAGCATTAGATAGTGCATTAAGTATAGAATATTCCTTGTTTCCTTCTACATTAAGTAATTTAGTTAGAGCTGTGAGGGAAAGAAAATCAACCATTACTTGTGAGGAGAAAAGTTTTCTTCTGCAAAATTTTACAAGATATTCCATGCAGTGTAATTCTGTTAAGGTATTGAACGAATGCCTCAGTTTTTTAATAATACCGAGGGAGATGATGATTTATGTCAAGGGGATGAAAGAAATATACTGAATGGTGGAGAGTGTTCTGTGGTAGACCAAGTCGATAGTATAACATGTCAAACTTTTCTCAATCGCGTACCATCACAATGGTTTGAGTAAAGGATATGAAGTGCTATCTAGCCATACAAAGTTTTTTAAAAAATTCCACTTATAAAGGGAAAAAAGGAACATTTCGCATAAACGGCCTTGATATAGAAAATGTGGACCCTCTCAAAGATTTATGAAAAAAATTGATAATGTTATCAAAGATGTGGTGTCGAATTCACAGAGAAGAGGTTAAATTAAGCTTTATCAAATCTCTCCCGGGATTGCCTTATATAAAACCAATCTGGTCCAGCTAAAGATCTATCCGTGAGATAAATGGGAAGTACACATTTGGTCTGATTTCATATGTAAATCAATCGATCACAGCTTTTCTTTCAAATGAGATCATGCAGTTAAACGCCCAAATCGCAGATATACCTTCTGGTGCTGGGAGGGTTGATAATAAATCTATAGAAAATAATTGAATTGGATAGTATATAAAGATTGTTGATTTCCAAAAACCTTGCTATTTTATTGCGTCTTTTTGCATCGAAAACATGCCCGAGTTCGTGTTTGACATTCAGTGTGCCTCTGGAAACAATGGTAAATATTTTGTAAAAGAACTCGCGATACCACCTTTCGATTCAACCGTACCAGTGATTTACTACCTTGCTTCACCCCATCCGTATCAGAAGTTTGGTTTGAAAGCCCGCAAACAAAACGAATTTGAAATGAATGATGGTAATTATAATCAACTTCCTGCAATTCTGGACGAATTCAACGGATCTACCATTTACGAAAAAGGTGGTATCAAGGAAGACTTAATAAGAAGATATCTGTGGCGTGTGTCCCATGATCGTCTTCACGCACTGTAGTTGGAATGCAACATTGTAGTTGCACGCGAAATATATCACCGTTTGATATGCCCACGTAAGCATTTCTACGATTATGCTTACCTCTAATTACTCGCCAGACGTGGACGATCATGGGGCAACATATCAGGTTCGTGGGTGCTGACGCTGCATAGTCAGCGTTTACGGGGATATAAGAACTGTCCGCGACTGAGCTCGGTCTTCCTTTTCGTGTGTCATTCACGGAGTGCTGCCGCGTAAATAAATTTTCTTTTTTAATTACCCTCCGGCGTTTTACTAGGTCAAAGTGGCGATCCTGCCAGGAGAATAGCCGGGTAATTACGGAAGTTCCTCGTTATCATGGGTGGTTCCGCAAGTAAGCCATCCGTTGTCGGAGATATCACCAATACGATGGTGGTCAACTCATCGCTTTCGGTTCAAAGTGAACGGGTAGAATTTTTGCTTTCCGCGGTACTAATCTTGCATGTTGTGGCCCTCGCCTATCGGTTATATCGGGATCACGTACGAGGTGTCAAGCGACGCGCAACCACGCAAGTGCAGGTCTAAGTAACCGGTATACGCGAAGTGACGATTACGCGCCCTGCACAGTACAATTTCCCTGAAGTGACATAGCAAGTGTGCTAATTTTTCGTGATTTTAGTGACTACACCTCATCAATTTAACTCTGGCCTCCCTATCTCTGGACGAACGACGCCGCAAACCTATAACTATGACGACCTCCACTCCTGCCTTCGAAGAAAAAGCGACTGCGGTTGTCCAACAGGATACTAGTACCGACCACGATGACCACGCGGTGCATAACGAGGTAAGTCGCGTCGCGGTGAGAATTCCTCCTTTTTGGAGCGACGACGTAGAGCTGTGGTTTTCACAGGTCGAGGCGGTCTTCTCTAATAGTCGAATTTCGAGTGATTCCTCCAAATTCTCGTTTCTCGTGAGCAGCCTAGAGCCACGTGTAATGCAACAAGTGCGGGAGCTTGTAGTGAATCCGCCGATCGACGAAAAATATGAGTCGTTAAAACGGGTGATAATCACGACTTTTAGTGACTCCGCGCAGAAACGGATGAACAAACTTCTCTCGGAAGTTGAAATCGGCGACCAAAAGCCGTCACAATTTTTCAATCGATTGCATTCGTTTGCCGGTACTTCAGTTCTCGACGAGATGTTGAAGCAAATCTGGTTAACACGGCTCAGTCCCAGCTTGCGAACAATTCTTTCGGCCAGCGATGTTGTTCTTTCGGAATTAGCTGGTATTGCTGACCGCGTACATGAAGTCACGCAGTTCTCCATACCCTTAGGCATTAACGCCATGTCGCTGAAAACATCAGCACCCGACGCTGCAATAGTGGAATTAAGTGCCCGATTAAACGCGTTAACCGATCGTTTCAATTTAATGGATTTTAGAACCCAATTTCCGAACCGACGCGACCAGAGTCGTTCACGATCTCGCTCTCGTAACGAAACGCGTACACCTCGTAGTTATCCGAATAGCTCGTGCATTAGGCCAGCCCCCAACAATGCCAGCAATTCATCGATACCGGCCTACCCCGTTTGTTGATTCCGCGAGAAACTGTAGGCCTCCCTGCAATTTCTCAAAAAACTAGCACCATCGACGCTAGGAGAGGCGACTAGCGCGCATATAGTATCATGTCTCCAAGTGTACGATCGTCAGACCTCTCGTGCATTCCTTGTCGACACTGGGGCTGACATTTCTGTTATTCCTTCGACTAAACAGGAAAAACGAAACAAAAACTCTGAAGTTAACCTTTTCGCCGCGAACGGCTCCGCGATACATACGTTTGGCAAACGTTGCCTTGCACTAAACATTGGATTACGACGACCACTTACGTGGACTTTTATCGTAGCCGATGTTACCTCACCGATAATCGGTGCAGACCTACTTAAGTATTACGGCCTCTTAGTTAACATGCGTGGTCGGCGACTCATTGACCCCCAAAATCAACCATCTACCATAGTGCAAAGCGTAAGCAGTAACAATGCATCGAACAGCGTATCCTTGCCCTCCGATCAGGAAAACGCATACGGAACGCTTCTAGCGAAGTATAAAGACATTACGCTACCTGCTCCTCATAGCAAAAAGAGTTGCACTACAACGCATCATATAGTAACCACAGGTCCACCGGTGCGCGCAGGCTCGTCGTCTGTCACCTGAGAAACTCGCCGCTGCCAAAGCGGAGTTCGACCTTCTCATGTCCCAAGGTACTTGCAGACCATTGAAAAGCGCTTGGAGTAGCCCGTTACACATGGTACGTAAAGCAAACGGAGAGTGGCGTCCTTGCGGTGACTACCGCGCCCTGAATTCCGTCACAGTACCGGATCGCTACCCCATTGGCTTCCTTCAGGACTGCATAGCCGCATTGCATGGAATGAACGTATTCTCCGTCCTCGACCTACAGAAAGCCTTCCATCAAATTCCGGTAAAACCCAGCGACATTCCGAAAACAGCTATCATCACACCATTCGGGCTGTTCGAATTTGAATACATGACATTCGGTCTGTGCAACGCTGGACAAACCTTTCAAAGGTTTATTCACGAGGTTTTCAGGGGACTTGACTACGTTTTTGCGTACCTCGGTGACATTTTAGTGTTTTCTCCCGACCAGCAATCGCATGAGAAACACTTAGCCGAAGTTTTCGAGCGATTAAGAATGTACGGACTTGTCATCAACACAGCTAAGTGCCAGTTCGAAAGATCAGCGGTTCGTTTTCTCGGACACTCGATTTCTTTTCGCGGACTGCAGCCCTTGCCCGAAAAAACAGAAGGAATCACCGCCATTCTAAGACCAAAAACGGTGAGTCAACTTAAATCTTTTTTAGGGATGGTCAATTTTTACAGGCGCTTCCTATCGCACGCGGCACAAAATCAAAAACTACTTCAACAGCTTATTCCTGGGAATAAGCGTAAATGCAACACCAAACTTCAATGGACCCCTTCCGCATCAGCTGCATTCGACCAATGCAAGGCAGAACTGGCCAACGCTCCAACCTTAGCGCATCCCAATTCAGACGCTTCCTGGTCACTCAGCGTAGACGCTTCAGACGACGGAATTGGCGCCATTCTACAGTAACGCACCGAATCATGCATCGAGCCTTTAGGTTTCTTTTCGCGAAGGCTCACCAAAGCACAACAGAAGTACAGCACGTACGACCGGGAACTACTCGCGACGTACGAAGGCATTCGACATTTCAGATATATGCTCGAAGGCAGGGTTTTCACGACCTTCACAGACCACAAGCCACTCATCTATGCCCTTCGACAAAATCCTGAGAAAGCGTCACCGAGACAACAGCGTCATCTCGATTTCATCGCACAGTTTAGTGTAGACATTCAGCATATCCCCGGCCAGGACAACTTAGTCGCAGACTGCTTATCACGAGTAAGTACCGTTACGAAAATAAGCCCTGATCTCCTAGCTGCAGAACAACGCGACGACAATGAGCTTCGAAAACTGCTTCTGGATCAAACACAACCGCTCGAATGGCGCAAACAACACATCTTCGGCTCCGATAAACCGATCTACTGCATCATATCAGCCGACAAAATCCGACCATACATCCCTAAAGGACAAAGGACGCAAGTGATGGCAAATCTTCACAGTCTATCGCATCCTGGCGTACGGGCAACGAGAAAAATCGTGAAGGATCGCTTTTTCTGGCCATCTGTGAACCGCGATATCAACAATTACGTTCGAACGTGCCTTCCTTGTCAACGAAATAAAATCGGACGGCATACGAAGTCACCCCTTCAACGGTACCCGCTGCCCGAAGCAAGGTTTGCTGATTTAAATATTGACATCGTCGGACCGCTGCCTCAAAACGAAGGGTATAGGTATTGCCTCACCATTATCGATCGATTTACCTGTTGGTCAGAAGCCGTGCCTCTTCAGGTGATCACCGCGAACTCGGTTGCCGAAGCACTAATAAGTACGTGGATCAGTAGATTCGGCATGCCTGCCAAAATTTCTACCGATCTTGGTCGACAGTTCCAAAGCCAAGTGTTTAGCGAGCTTACAAGGTTATTGGGGTGTTCTCATTTTCGAACGACACCCTATCATCCAGCGTCCAACGGCATCATCGAACGATGGCACCAAACAGTAAAAGCAGGTATCAAATGCCACATCAACAGCAATTGGGTAAAAGTTTTGCCTCTAGTACTCTTGGGTCTACGATCTGCGCTGAAGGAAGACATTTCATTCACTCCAGCGGAAATGGTTTATGGATCAAGCGTACGACTACCGGGCGAATTTTTCACCAAAAGCAACGTCAGCGTCAACGACACGGAGTTCCTTCGTGACCTTCGAACTTATATGCAGGAACTTGCACAGTCCGACACGACACATCATTCCTCTGGAAATGTATTCGTCAGCAAACATCTCACGACAAGTTCGCATGTTTTTATACGCAACGACAAGGTGAAATCACCACTGTCATCACCTTACGACGGGCCGTATCCCGTACTCAAGCGGAAATCCAAGTATTTCATCGTGGACATCAACGGCCGACACGCGAGCATTTCAATCGACAGGCTGAAGCATTTTTTGCAATCGATCCGACAACGACACATGCTTCAGGTTCAAACAGCGAAACAGGAAAATTTACCCGCTCGGGACGCCAAGTTAAGCCTACAGTTCGCTTCAACCTAAGGAACTTTTAGCAATTAAGATCAAATATAAAAGACCCCGCTCAGTATTCAATTTTACTTCATATCGCGGCTTTGCCACTGCAGGGGGAGTATTGTGGTGTGTGTCCCATGATCGTCTTCACGCACTGTAGTTGGAATGCAACATTGTAGTTGCACGCGAAATATATCACCGTTTGATATGCCCACGTAAGCATTTCTACGATTATGCTTATCTCTAATTACTCGCCAGACGGGGACGATCATGGGGCAACATATCAGGTTCGTGGGTGCTGACGCTGCAGAGTCAGCATTTACGGGGATATAAGAACTGCCCGCGACTGAGCTCGGTCTTCCTTTTCGTGTGTCGTTCACGGAGTGCTGCCGCGTAAATAAATTTTCTTTTTTAATTACCTTCCGGCGTTTTACTAGGCCAAATATCTATCAGACGTTAATATAGTACAGCTGGAATCACCGAAACTTAGGGATCTGAAAAATATCAAAACCATCTGTAAAGTTGCATAAACCTTTACATGTATTACCTAATGAATAGTATGTATTACTGAAATAAAATAAAAGATATTTGTATGCGATTTTACATATTTTAATTTATTTTAAAACATGAAAAGTGTTACAACCACAAAATAATGAAAATTCATAAAAAAGTCTGGAATAATTTATAGGTGTATACGATGCCCGTGATGGTATGAAAAAGTCTTCGTTTTTCAACTTCAGTAGATTTTTCCCCTGCATCTGGCACAATACTGTTCGTAATAGTCCTTCACATCTTCCGAGCTAAAATTGTTGTGATACATAACAATGTTGAAAAAATCCATCATCTCGAATAGTTTGAATAGTTCAGGATGCTTTAGGGCTATGGTCCCATTATCAACAGGTATGTGATAGCGTTTCTGCAGTGGACTGCTGGTTTTCAGGATACTCGTCACATAATGTTTTCTTCAAATCATCGAGGTATTTGTAGAGTAATATCAATTGGTTGTAGTTCACAGGTTGAGGGAATCGTCTATGGTTGTGGAAGACTAATTTGGCCTGGAATGTGCTCGAATCAAATCCAAGAGTAATTTTATGAAAATGACAGTCATCCAGATAATACGTCCAATTCAGTAATACATTTTCACATGCAACTTGAGATTTGGTGTTTACTCTTTGAAACTCATCATGACGTCTACTAAAACTTTCTATTGCCAGTAAATCAGTCAACTTTTTTTCTTTTGCAGCTTTCTGTCAATTGTATTACAGTTTGAGTTCGCATATTGCGAGATATTTTATCAATGGGTCCCATTTTTACCTAAAGAACTGGAATAGAGATATGATGAATGTGTGACTTCCTCACAAAGCTTTTATACCTCGTTTCCAGGTTTGGTTGCAATAATTTCCGCCATGTTGTGTAAAGAAGTTATTTCGGTATAAATGAAGTGTTTTGTCATCATTGGTATCATAGTTTATAGAAGAGAACCGTTTCAGAAAGTTTTTGAAGCTGCTTCCACTAGAGCGATAGCAAAGGAAGACACAACAATATTGTTCACAAGTTGTTGAGAAGCCACCTTGTAACCGCTGCTTGTTATTCACAAAAACTTTTCCATTGATGCGAAGGATTTTTTTAAAGTATTTGTTGTCTGGATATTTTCCGAATGAATTGAAATACTCGACGGGTCCCTTTTTAGGGCAAAAAAATGCCATCCAATATGTGCCCTTTTTGTATATCGGGTCCGTGTTGGCGATGATACATGCGGGTTTTTTTATTCTTCGAGGTAAACGGTCACAGGGATAAACGCCTTGGAAAAATCTATTTGTAATTGTATTTCTTCTTAACACAATGTTGATCTCCACAATGTTCATTCCTGCTCTTGTATGTTCTCTAGGTTTAATATTTTTGTATGTGATGTCACGTAACTTTGTGAGCCTTCAAGCCTTCCATAAGTCCGCATCCGGAATCGTATGAATTGTCTGCTGTTAAATCGAATGCTAATAGAAAATAACCATCATCAAAGAATTTCTTGGATATCTGATGATCTTCATCAAAATAATTGATTCCAGTCCCCTTGAACAGAGAAAGGTATCCTCTAGTGCTAACTAGTTTCTCGTGCGAATAATCAAACTCTAGAGGAAGGTTTGGTACTTGAACACCATTTACTGATAGATTGAAGTTGGTAATATTGTTATGCTTGAAGTTAAATGGGTTCTTAGTGCGCTTTCCGGTATAGGAGTCATTATCTACCACACCGAAAACAATCAAGTTCGGTAATTGTCCGATGACTACGTTATCAAGAGATAGAGTATAAGTGTTGATGGGTAGTGTATAGGCTTTCACTTTCAGCCGCTTGTCCTGGTATACTGCATTCGAGCGCTGTAATACAGTTTCATGTGCTAATAATAGATTCATGAACAGTGTCGCTTCTAGAATTTTTACGCGTGGATTAAAGTCATTGTCTTTCGAGTACAAATAAAATTCTGGTTTTGCCGATGAAAGTGTTAAACAGAAGTCCACTCCATTCATAAAGAGTTAATCTTGATCTAACAGATCGCTGTGAATTGCGCCCATCAGTTCAACGACGTTACTCTGTTCCACCCGTGCAGACCTTTTAGGCACTTCGCACACTTGATCCGCTCAGGTCCGCTCAGATCAGCTCAGCTCCGCGCGTCAGCTCAGCTCTGGCAGGATTACTGCACACTTGGTCAGCTCAGCTCCAACATATTTTCAATATGTTTCTACGCTCAGTTCAAAGGATATCGTCAGTGCTCGACAAGTCTTTATGCCCTAGGTCGTACAATACGGCATGGCATACTGTTGCACTAATGCAATTAATTTTTCCTCTGAAAACATGCACCAAATAAAATTTTACATACAATAAGATCAAACAATTGAGCTGTTGCTCATTTGCTTTCGTTCCGGCATCCGCACAAAATCGATTTCTATCCGAAAAGTGCTGAAGCGTTCTGAGCGGAAGCACCGGACCTGAGCTGAGCGGATCAAGTGTGTGGGCCTACACCTGATTGCATAGCTTTCGATTTTTTCTGAAGGCCTGAGCGGAGCTGAGCTGAGCTGAGCGGACCAAGTGTGCGAAGTGCTTTATCCATCATTAATATCAACCATAAACAATATTCATCTAGATGCAACAATGTAATAGCCTTTGCAAATGTAGAATTTAGAGTTAAGAGTAGTTACTCAGATACCACCGACAGAATCGAATCGTTTCGAAATAAAAGCTTCTTCATTTTTATCGAATGTTTCAATAAGTAATATGTAATTCGTACGACGGTGTACTTTAATGAAAATCAGCTCTTTTAAATCAAGACTTTTATTAATGATGTTTCCTTACGAGCTAACAAAGCCGAACTGAACTATGTATATGTAGTATAATTGCTTAAAATGAAAATTCGTATTTATAAATTTCAATTATACGAGTGTACAAAATCTTAATTAGAAAACGACAAATTCTTAATTAGAAAAAGTTTCCCTATAATTTATTGTTTTCAAAACAATTGTATGCATCGTAGGTTCCAATCATCTTGGGTTCCAATCACCTTGCGTTGCAAAGAGTGCATTGTTTATTTACTGAAATAATTAGATTGGACCAAGTTCCATCTTGTAGGAATCTTTAAACTATTTTAAGTATCGATAAGCAAAAAGTATCGAGTATTTAATATAGAACTAAAAGATTGATTCTGCATGAGAAAGGTGCTTAGAAGCATGAGGTGCGATGACTCCTCCCTCGTTAAGATTCGGCTCCAGACAAATGACATTTTGAACCGAAAATGTTCGAATTTTATTTTTGAATTTGAAGTATACTACGATTAATAAAAAATTTATGAAAAGATGATAATATCCGTAGAAATGATGAACCAACTACTTTTCATGTATTCGTATGGAGTGATTTTGATCTCTTTAAAGTTTTCTAGGCTCTTCACATAAGTATTATGTAATAAAATTTAATTTTCCTTTACAAAACTAATTTTTTTTATAATATTGGGTAAAATAACATATTCTTTGAAAAGTTACGTTATTTTTTATTTGCCAAACAATCAATAAATCTTGCGGCGTCAATGAAACTCTTATATCAATGTTGCATTGATTAATTTCTTTTGTGCTTAAAATACTTCTACTTAAAAATTTTACTTTACTAGCAATTACAATATTTTGGATTTTTGAGAGCTGATTCAAAATTGATTCGATGTTTTGTTTAATTTCTTCTTTTAATTTATACTCTATAAAATATTAATCTTATTGGTGATTTCAATAATTTTGTCTACAATAACCCTTTGTTGGGAATAAGTGTGATCGGTAAGTTTTTGCAGATCCTCATTGAAATATTAGTTAATTTTAATTTGCTTGTTAGGATCGGCTGCAATTTTCGAAATATCGTTTTCAAGTTTACTGAAATGTTTATTGATTTCTTATCTAGCATCCATAGTTCGTACTCATCTTAAAAAAATTCCGTGTAAATTAATCAGTCTTTGCTTACTGCGATGTGCCTGAAGAGTATGTAATTTATCGATTATTTGTGTTTAAGTAATTGGAATGAAACGTTATTGATAAAACTTGAATTTTCCAAACTAAAATGAACTGATTGCAGTTCTTCATGCAAAAGTGTAAGGTTTACAATGTGAATTATATTAGCAATATTTTCAATAATTGGTATTGAATTGGTGCAAATAAGAATGAAGCCGTTTCCTTGCTGAACTTCGTGAGTATCTATGTATTGCGTTTGTGCATCTGAGGTGGCGAGACATATGGTAAGCAAGATGATTCTTGAAAAGACAGCGTATTAGGTTGGTATTTTTTTGTTCTCGTGAAAAGTTTTTTATGGATTGGTCTTTTAAGTTTGGGTTTGTATCTAAAATGGGGTTCAAGTTTTTTAGCCCTATGAATATGTTTTACATAGTGTGAGTTAATTTTGCCTCTACTCTATTCCTATTGTGGTATGTGAGACGTTTCTCTTGCGCTTTCTCAATTTTCTTCCGAATTTCGTCAAATTTTTCAGCACTGATTGCATAATGGTGAATGTCTATAGGTTTTTCTGCCGTGCTAGAATGATGTGTACGGTTGTAGTATTTTACAGCTTGCTGCACACAAACGAAGTTATCAGGCCTATTTTTTTTTTCAGCAGACATTATACGAATGTGTTCATTAAGGGTGCCGTGAAATCTTTCTATATCTGAATTTCCGGTTTTTAACCCTGGAGTAGTAAAATGCAAATCAACGTTTTCTTTGTCTAGGAAGTTTTTCAAGTTTAGCGTAATCGCTGTTTCATTATCGGTTACAATTTTTTTTGGTGCAAAGCTTGAACTGAAGTATGTATTCAATGCGGTTTTTATATCTGGCAAATTTCTACTTTTGATAGGAATAGCTTGTGCAAATTTTAAAATTTGTCTATTAATGTTAAAAACATTGTGTTATTGTACTTAAACCATATGTCCATATGTGTTATTCCGTGAGGTCTATTAGGAATTTCAGTTTTGTAGGATGGTGGACTATACGGTTTTCTTTCGTACTTTGCTTTGTCGCATGTATTGCAGTTGTTGATAGTTTTTGTGACACACATTTTTAAATTTGGAAAGTAGTATTTACATATAAGTTCTCTATATACTTCGTCTATTCCTCTATGATTGTTACTAACATGTTCTTTTAAAATTTCTTCCTGAATATGACTTATATTTTCAAAATTGTATTGCACGTATGGGCACTTCACTATTCTTATTTTAGAATGTGGATTAATCCATGTCGTTTTGAAATGTGTTAAAAATTGCAATATCTGGTATGTAAGCTCCAATGGTTATTTTTCAGGCATGTGATTATTTAAAATGTATTTAATGAATTTTTCATCTGGATTTTTACTAATAAATACTAATCGGTCTCTTCCAAATTATACTTTTTCATAGTATTTGAAAAACCTTTTTTCAATATAATTCGGTTCCGGTAGATATTCAACGGTTTTTCAGAAATCGGAATATATAGCGAGTTATCTTTATTTGCGCTATGAACAGTAGCTGCCATAGAATCTGAGACATGTTCATTCATATTAACCTCAGGTCGGGAAAATGCGTCTGCCACTACATAGTCTTTACCTTTGATGTACTCTACATTGTAGTTATACTCTTCAAGTTGCGATTTCCACCTTTGTAACTTTGGATTAGGTTCCTTCAAATTAGCTACCCAAGTAAGTGGTTTATGACCGGCCCTAATAGTGAACGTTCTTCCGTACAGATATGGTCTAAAATATTTGACCGCCCACACGATTGCCAATAATTCCTTTTCGATTACGGAATAATTAATATCATGTTCGTTGAGAGTTCGGCTGGCGAAGCAAATAGGATGGCCTTTTTGTGAAAGTACGGCCCCAATCGCGTAATTTGACGCTTCTGTTGTGAGGACAAAATTTTCGTTAAAATCTGGGTACTTAAGGATTGGATCACTCATTATTAGGAGTTTAAGATTTTCGAAAGCTTCCACATAATCTTTATCATGTGGGTTTATTTTGCTTCCCTTTTTCAATCGTAATTTGAAAGGTTTTGCTATTTTGGAAAAATCTCTGATAAATTTTCGGTACTAACCAACTAATCCAAGAAACTGTTTTTGGGGTTTTAAAATCTTTAATTGCTTTAATTTTATATGGATATGGTTTAATTCCTTCTGTTGTTACAATATGAACCAAGAATTCGGTTTCTTTTTTTAGAAACTCCGATTTGTTTACTTGTATTTTCAAACTAGCTGCCCGGACAGACTTCGTTCTGTCAAAAGTTATTGGTCTGTCGCAGTCCAATAGAAAAAAATAATTTTATTAATTAAAAATTAAAATTAATTTTTTTTAATTTTTCTCTCCGTAAGAACCACCCTTGTGCCTTAAGAAAAATATATTTAAAAAAATAGCCGATTCGGTCGAGGCGTTCTCGAGTTTTGCGCTTAGCAACACATTTGGCGATTCATTTTTATTTATATATATTTTCAAATATATTTTCAAATTATGTTCGTGTAGTGTTTTTAAAATTTTCTCCAACGATATTATGTGTTCTTCTAGTGATGTACTGAAAATAATTACATCGTCGAGGTACACGAAACAAATTTTTCCAACATGGGGATGTAGTATTGAGTTCATTAATCGCTGGAAAGTAGCGGAAGCATTTTTTAGGCCAAACGGCATTCTAGTAAATTCGTAATGGCTACTGTTAGTAGAAAAAGCAGTTTTCTGTATATCGGATTGCTGTATTTCAATTTGATGGAACCCTTTCGCCAAATCGAGTGTCGTAAAATACATTGCCCTCCCGAGTTTATCCAATATATCGTCAATATTTGGAATTGGGAACTTGTCGTTAATTGTAACTTTATTGAGTTTTCAATGATAATCCTCCACTTTTGTATTCCTGATGCGTCCATCTTTTTTGGGACGACCCAGAGCGGGGAAGAATAAGGAGATGAACTATGCCTGATAATTTTCTGATCAAGCATTTGTTGAATTTGTTCCTCAACTTCTCTTTTGTGTATTTCAGGGTACCTATAATTTCTTACGTAAATCGGGTCATTATTAATAGTTCTTATCTCGTGTTTAATCGAGTGTGTGAACGAAAGATTTGTTCCTTCTTCATAAAATGTATTTTTGTATTTGGACAAGACACTTAGTAGTTTGTTTTTTCTTCACTGTTTAAATGGTTAGTTCTTATTCAACTAATGGGGTTTAATGTACATTGTCGCTCTTCATAGGCAATTTTGTTACAATGAATGTCAGCAAAATTTTGATATTCTTCTTCTTTTTTATCGAAAAATATAGGAACTACTTTATTGTCAATTTTTAGTTGTCT
This sequence comes from Oxycera nigricornis, assembly GCA_963942545.1. Lineage (NCBI taxonomy): Eukaryota > Metazoa > Arthropoda > Insecta > Diptera > Stratiomyidae > Oxycera > Oxycera nigricornis. The sequence continues at coordinate 72,797,877 of OZ012661.1, forward strand.
ATTGGTTAAGTCGATTAGAGTGTGATATTTCTGAAAAATATTATTTCCAATTAACCCGTCGAAAAATTGATGGAAACGTACTTCTATGAATTCGAATTTAGAGTTTCCGCCAAACTCTGCGAAAGATTCTATTTTAACTATGAAAATGCATTCTAGACTTGAGTTAATTGTAAAAAGGTTGAATTTGGAAATAGAATGACGCAAGTGTGGGGAGCAAATACCAGGTTGAATGATACTCATGTTTGCACCAGTGTCTAAAATAAATCTAAGTGGTTTACCATAGTTATTAATATATGGTAGTTTTGCTGTTGAGTGTCCGAGGCCGGTACACGAAAATTTGAAATTTCATTACAAAGAGTTGTACGGGTAAATTCAGTATTAGCAACATCCATAGCTGTCGGCTGTCCATATGTTTGTATTCTTCTTTGGATTGAATTATTTCGAAATTGTTGATTGAGACGTCTTAATTGAGAAGAGTTATTTTGTGGTTGGATGTTTCTGTATTGTGAATAAGTTGTTGGTGATTGAAATTGACTAGTTCTAAATTGTGCAAAAGTATTTTGAATTTGACTTTAATTGTTTCTATGCTGTAAATTGTTATTCAACTTATGTGTAAATTTTTTACAAAATTGGTGATTTTGATGAACAAATTTGTTAGAATAGTTTGGCTTATAGTTTAAGTAGCCACCTTCACTTAAAATATTTCTAACTTCTTCCAATGAGGAAGGATTTCGGCTAAATAGAACACTTTTAATTGGCTCAAACATTTTGCCTTTGAAAACTTCTAACACTACACGTTTATTTGCAAGAATTCGATCAGTAAAATCAGGATTCGCTCGTCCCATTTCCAACTCGGTTTTTATATTTAGTTGCCACAGCTTTGACTGCACATCGTTCAAAAAGTCGAGAACTGTTGACTTGATTGAAATATTTGTTAGTTCGTCTCGAATTTGGAAACTGCTTCGACTATCAGAGAAGTTTGCAAAAAGTAGCGCCTTGATATCCTCCCACTAGGTTAGATGTGGATTAATATCAATTATTTCTCTAGCCTTACCTCTTAGTTTAGTTTTAATAAAGTTGGATAGTAAAAGCTGTGATGGTGTATTAAATTGCTGCACGATTAGAGTAAGAGAGTCCACCGCATCCGCAAAAGTTTTGATGCTGCTCCAATGTCCGTCAAATGGTGAAATTTGAGACAAGTATTCGAATGGATTAACCTGATGCGAGGCTTTCGCTTCTCCCTGCTCGTTCATTGCCATTATGAAATTCACTTACGTTATTTTTCACTTTGTTATTATTAAACGCCCTACTGCCAGTCTCAGCACTCGGTTTATAAGCTTTTTGTGACTTTTCGCTTACGTTTTATGTAAATATATTTAAATATATTTTTAAATTACACCACTCGCGATATTACTTAGTTAACACTAATGAGTCTCGGATTTTTTTTCCGTTTTCGTTTTAACCGACTGCGCCAGTAATATGTAATTCGTACGACGGTGTACTTTAACGAAAATCAGCTCTTTTAAATCAAAACTTTTATTAATGATGTTTCCTTACGAGCTAACAAAACCGAACTGAACTATATGTAGTATAATTGCTTAAAATGAAAACTCGTATTTATAAATTTCAATTATACGAGTGTACAAAATCTTAATTAGAAAACGACAAATTCTTAATTAGAAAAAGTTTCCCTATAATTTATTGTTTTCAAAACAATTGTATGCATCGTAGGTTCCAATCATCTTGGGTTCCAATCACCTTGCGTTGCAAAGAGTGCATTGTTTATTTACTGAAATAATTAGATTGGACCAAGTTCCATCTTGTAGGAATCTTTAAACTATTTTAAGTATCGATAAGCAAAAAGTATCGAGTATTTAATATAGAACTAAAAGATTGATTCTGCATGAAAAAGGTGCTTAGAAGCATGAGGTGCGATGACTCCTCCCTCGTTAAGATTCGGCTCCAGACAAATGACATTTTGAACCGAAAATGTTCGAATTTTATTTTTGAATTTGAAGTATACTACGATTAATAAAAAATTTATGAAAAGATGATAATATCCGTAGAAATGATGAACCAACTACTTTTCATGTATTCGTATGGAGTGATTTTGATCTCTTTAAAGTTTTCCAGGCTCTTCACATAAGTATTATGTAATAAAATTTAATTTTCCTTTACAAAACTAATTTTTTTTATAATATTGGGTAAAATAACATATTCTTTGAAAAGTTACGTTATTTTTTATTTGCCAAACAATCAATAAATCTTGCGGCGTCAATGAAACTCTTATATCAATGTTGCATTGATTAATTTCTTTTGTGCTTAAAATACTTCTACTTAAAAATTTTACTTTACTAGCAATTACAATATTTTGGATTTTTGAGAGCTGATTCAAAATTGATTCGATGTTTTGTTTAATTTCTTCTTTTAATTTATACTCTATAAAATATTAATCTTATTGGTGATTTCAATAATTTTGTCTACAATAACCCTTTGTTGGGAATAAGTGTGATCGGTAAGTTTTTGCAGATCCTCATTGAAATATTTGTTAATTTTAATTTGCTTGTTAGGATCGGCTGCAATTTTCGAAATATCGTTTTCAAGTTTACTGAAATGTTTATTGATTTCTTATCTAGCATCCATAGTTCGTACTCATCTTAAAAAAATTCCGTGTAAATTAATCAGTCTTTGCTTACTGCGATGTGCCTGAAGAGTATGTAATTTATCGATTATTTGTGTTTAAGTAATTGGAATGAAACGTTATTGATAAAACTTGAATTTTCCAAACTAAAATGAACTGATTGCAGTTCTTCATGCAAAAGTGTAAGGTTTACAATGTGAATTATATTAGCAATATTTTCAATAATTGGTATTGAATTGGTGCAAATAAGAATGAAGCCGTTTCCTTGCTGAACTTCGTGAGTATCTATGTATTGCGTTTGTGCATCTGAGGTGGCGAGACATATGGTAAGCAAGATGATTCTTGAAAAGACAGCGTATTAGGTTGGTATTTTTTTGTTCTCGTGAAAAGTTTTTTATGGATTGGTCTTTTAAGTTTGGGTTTGTATCTAAAATGGGGTTCAAGTTTTTTAGCCCTATGAATATGTTTTACATAGTGTGAGTTAATTTTGCCTCTACTCTATTCCTATTGTGGTATGTGAGACGTTTCTCTTGCGCTTTCTCAATTTTCTTCCGAATTTCGTCAAATTTTTCAGCACTGATTGCATAATGGTGAATGTCTATAGGTTTTTCTGCCGTGCTAGAATGATGTGTACGGTTGTAGTATTTTACAGCTTGCTGCACACAAACGAAGTTATCAGGCCTATTTTGTTTTTCAGCAGACATTATACGAATGTGTTCATTAAGGGTGCCGTGAAATCTTTCTATATCTGAATTTCCGGTTTTTAACCCTGGAGTAGTAAAATGCAAATCAACGTTTTCTTTGTCTAGGAAGTTTTTCAAGTTTAGCGTAATCGCTGTTTCATTATCGGTTACAATTTTTTTTGGTGCAAAGCTTGAACTGAAGTATGTATTCAATGCGGTTTTTATATCTGGCAAATTTCTACTTTTGATAGGAATAGCTTGTGCAAATTTTAAAATTTGTCTATTAATGTTAAAAACATTGTGTTATTGTACTTAAACCATATGTCCATATGTGTTATTCCGTGAGGTCTATTAGGAATTTCAGTTTTGTAGGATGGTGGACTATACGGTTTTCTTTCGTACTTTGCTTTGTCGCATGTATTGCAGTTGTTGATAGTTTTTGTGACACACATTTTTAAATTTGGAAAGTAGTATTTACATATAAGTTCTCTATATACTTCGTCTATTCCTCTATGATTGTTTCTAACATGTTCTTTTAAAATTTCTTCCTGAATATGACTTATATTTTCAAAATTGTATTGCACGTATGGGCACTTCACTATTCTTATTTTAGAATGTGGATTAATCCATGTCGTTTTGAAATGTGTTAAAAATTGCAATATCTGGTATGTAAGCTCCAATGGTTATTTTTCAGGCATGTGATTATTTAAAATGTATTTAATGAATTTTTCATCTGGATTTTTACTAATAAATACTAATCGGTCTCTTCCAAATTATACTTTTTCATAGTATTTGAAAAACCTTTTTTCAATATAATTCGGTTCCGGTAGATATTCAACGGTTTTTCAGAAATCGGAATATATAGCGAGTTATCTTTATTTGCGCTATGAACAGTAGCTGCCATAGAATCTGAGACATGTTCATTCATATTAACCTCAGGTCGGGAAAATGCGTCTGCCACTACATAGTCTTTACCTTTGATGTACTCTACATTGTAGCTATACTCTTCAAGTTGCGATTTCCACCTTTGTAACTTTGGATTAGGTTCCTTCAAATTAGCTACCCAAGTAAGTGGTTTATGACCGGCCCTAATAGTGAACGTTCTTCCGTACAGATATGGTCTAAAATATTTGACCGCCCACACGATTGCCAATAATTCCTTTTCGATTACGGAATAATTAATATCATGTTCGTTGAGAGTTCGGCTGGCGAAGCAAATAGGATGGCCTTTTTGTGAAAGTACGGCCCCAATCGCGTAATTTGACGCTTCTGTTGTGAGGACAAAATTTTCGTTAAAATCTGGGTACTTAAGGATTGGATCACTCATTATTAGGAGTTTAAGATTTTCGAAAGCTTCCACATAATCTTTATCATGTGGGTTTATTTTGCTTCCCTTTTTCAATCGTAATTTGAAAGGTTTTGCTATTTTGGAAAAATCTCTGATAAATTTTCGGTACTAACCAACTAATCCAAGAAACTGTTTTTGGGGTTTTAAAATCTTTAATTGCTTTAATTTTATATGGATATGGTTTAATTCCTTCTGTTGTTACAATATGAACCAAGAATTCGGTTTCTTTTTTTAGAAACTCCGATTTGTTTACTTGTATTTTCAAACTAGCTGCCCGGACAGACTTCGTTCTGTCAAAAGTTATTGGTCTGTCGCAGTCCAATAGAAAAAAATAATTTTATTAATTAAAAATTAAAATTAATTTTTTTTAATTTTTCTCTCCGTAAGAACCACCCTTGTGCCTTAAGAAAAATATATTTAAAAAAATAGCCGATTCGGTCGAGGCGTTCTCGAGTTTTGCGCTTAGCAACACATTTGGCGATTCATTTTTATTTATATATATTTTCAAATATATTTTCAAATTATGTTCGTGTAGTGTTTTTAAAATTTTCTCCAACGATATTATGTGTTCTTCTAGTGATGTACTGAAAATAATTACATCGTCGAGGTACACGAAACAAATTTTTCCAACATGGGGATGTAGTATTGAGTTCATTAATCGCTGGAAAGTAGCGGAAGCATTTTTTAGGCCAAACGGCATTCTAGTAAATTCGTAATGGCTACTGTTAGTAGAAAAAGCAGTTTTCTGTATATCGGATTGCTGTATTTCAATTTGATGGAACCCTTTCGCCAAATCGAGTGTCGTAAAATACATTGCCCTCCCGAGTTTATCCAATATATCGTCAATATTTGGAATTGGGAACTTGTCGTTAATTGTAACTTTATTGAGTTTTCAATGATAATCCTCCACTTTTGTATTCCTGATGCGTCCATCTTTTTTGGGACGACCCAGAGCGGGGAAGAATAAGGAGATGAACTATGCCTGATAATTTTCTGATCAAGCATTTGTTGAATTTGTTCCTCAACTTCTCTTTTGTGTATTTCAGGGTACCTATAATTTCTTACGTAAATCGGGTCATTATTAATAGTTTTTATCTCGTGTTTAATCGAGTGTGTGAACGAAAGATTTGTTCCTTCTTCATAAAATGTATTTTTGTATTTGGACAAGACACTTAGTAGTTTGTTTTTTCTTCACTGTTTAAATGGTTAGTTCTTATTCAACTAATGGGGTTTAATGTACATTGTCGCTCTTCATAGGCAATTTTGTTACAATGAATGTCAGCAAAATTTTGATATTCTTCTTCTTTTTTATCGAAAAATATAGGAACTACTTTATTGTCAATTTTTAGTTGTCTATTGGTTAAGTCGATTAGAGTGTGATATTTCTGAAAAATATTATTTCCAATTAACCCGTCGAAAAATTGATGGAAACGTACTTCTATGAATTCGAATTTAGAGTTTCCGCCAAACTCTGCGAAAGATTCTATTTTAACTATGAAAATGCATTCTAGACTTGAGTTAATTGTAAAAAGGTTGAATTTGGAAATAGAATGACGCAAGTGTGGGGAGCAAATACCAGGTTGAATGATACTCATGTTTGCACCAGTGTCTAAAATAAATCTAAGTGGTTTACCATAGTTATTAATATATGGTAGTTTTGCTGTTGAGTGTCCGAGGCCGGTACACGAAAATTTGAAATTTCATTACAAAGAGTTGTACGGGTAAATTCAGTATTAGCAACATCCATAGCTGTCGGCTGTCCATATGTTTGTATTCTTCTTTGGATTGAATTATTTCGAAATTGTTGATTGAGACGTCTTAATTGAGAAGAGTTATTTTGTGGTTGGATGTTTCTGTATTGTGAATAAGTTGTTGGTGATTGAAATTGACTAGTTCTAAATTGTGCAAAAGTATTTTGAATTTGACTTTAATTGTTTCTATGCTGTAAATTGTTATTCAACTTATGTGTAAATTTTTTACAAAATTGGTGATTTTGATGAACAAATTTGTTAGAATAGTTTGGCTTATAGTTTAAGTAGCCACCTTCACTTAAAATATTTCTAACTTCTTCCAATGAGGAAGGATTTCGGCTAAATAGAACACTTTTAATTGGCTCAAACATTTTGCCTTTGAAAACTTCTAACACTACACGTTTATTTGCAAGAATTCGATCAGTAAAATCAGGATTCGCTCGTCCCATTTCCAACTCGGTTTTTATATTTAGTTGCCACAGCTTTGACTGCACATCGTTCAAAAAGTCGAGAACTGTTGACTTGATTGAAATATTTGTTAGTTCGTCTCGAATTTGGAAACTGCTTCGACTATCAGAGAAGTTTGCAAAAAGTAGCGCCTTGATATCCTCCCACTAGGTTAGATGTGGATTAATATCAATTATTTCTCTAGCCTTACCTCTTAGTTTAGTTTTAATAAAGTTGGATAGTAAAAGCTGTGATGGTGTATTAAATTGCTGCACGATTAGAGTAAGAGAGTCCACCGCATCCGCAAAAGTTTTGATGCTGCTCCAATGTCCGTCAAATGGTGAAATTTGAGACAAGTATTCGAATGGATTAACCTGATGCGAGGCTTTCGCTTCTCCCTGCTCGTTCATTGCCATTATGAAATTCACTTACGTTATTTTTCACTTTGTTATTATTAAACGCCCTACTGCCAGTCTCAGCACTCGGTTTATAAGCTTTTTGTGACTTTTCGCTTACGTTTTATGTAAATATATTTAAATATATTTTTAAATTACACCACTCGCGATATTACTTAGTTAACACTAATGAGTCTCGGATTTTTTTTCCGTTTTCGTTTTAACCGACTGCGCCAGTAATATGTAATTCGTACGACGGTGTACTTTAACGAAAATCAGCTCTTTTAAATCAAAACTTTTATTAATGATGTTTCCTTACGAGCTAACAAAACCGAACTGAACTATATGTAGTATAATTGCTTAAAATGAAAACTCGTATTTATAAATTTCAATTATACGAGTGTACAAAATCTTAATTAGAAAACGACAAATTCTTAATTAGAAAAAGTTTCCCTATAATTTATTGTTTTCAAAACAATTGTATGCATCGTAGGTTCCAATCATCTTGGGTTCCAATCACCTTGCGTTGCAAAGAGTGCATTGTTTATTTACTGAAATAATTAGATTGGACCGAGTTTCATCTTGTAGGAATCTTTAAACTATTTTAAGTATCGATAAGCAAAAAGTATCGAGTATGTAATGTAGAACTAAAATATTGATTCTGCATGAGAAAGGAGCTTAGAAGGATGAGGTGCGATGACTAATAGAAGTGTAAGAAGTAATACAAATAGCGGATCAAGTGTGCGAAATGCCTAATTCTGCTTCGCATACAGTACCCTATCGCAGATTATATGCAAATGGCTTGCTGAAGTAACCGGTGAGGCACTTTATCACAAAGAAGTGTTGCAACGCTTTGGAATAGTGAAAGTATAATTTTTCCCACATAGATGCCTTCGTACGGGAGTCTAAACATTAAGATTCTGAGTTTTTTGGGTCGCGCAAATACAACTATCTGAAAGCCGTGTAAGAATTTTAGAAATTTGTTGAGGTCGGAAAGAATACAACCTTTTTCACCCACCACTAGCTTTGCATCTCTACATAACTTCTTTGGCATTTCATCTAGAGCTTTTACAATCGAAGCTTGACCTTTCCTCTTAAATCTCTCCGAAACCACCACAATCGCGTAACATAAGCTTCGCGGTGGATAATTAAAATCATTGTCTTTTCTCACATCCACCACGCTGTATTTTATAGCCAAAATCTCTTTTTCCGTTTTGGAATGCACCCTGCCCCCGATAAAGGGGAAATTTAATATTTCTGCTTTGAATAGAGAGAATAAGGAATCGAAATCAGTAAAGAGAATTGAAGCAGGTTTCGACTTTCGTAGAACGAGACAGAAAATCACGCAAAATGCACCAGTGCCGTAGGTGAAAATCGTTGATTCAAACGGGTTTCATTCAAAAATCTATATTGAGTAAAGAAATTATTGGGAAATTAAAGTCTTTAATTAACAACAGGAAGTACAAAAAAAATTATTTAATTAATTTATACATTTATAATTGGAATAGTAGCCTAAATAAAATAGACCAACATACATTCTCTGGTCCAGCCGATGTTCCAGGAATATTTCAATAATTTACTCCTTCACGTGCAGCGCGTATATCACAGTTATCTATTTCCTAAAGAAAAATAATGATGACAATATTTTTTAAAGCTAAAAAAATCTACTTACCACATTTAATACCGCTTTCGGTACAGCATACGGGTTCAAATATTTCCACCTTGCGCCTTGCGCCCCTCTCCTCAAAATGGAGCTCACACACTTTTATATTTTGAAGCTTTGAGTCATCTCCTATTATATATTTTTTATATATTTATATACCCCGATTCAAAATGAAGCTCACAAATTTTTTTTCATGCGGGATCGTCTCTTCCAATTATTTCCATCCATTCGGAAGCCCGAGTTGGTGACGTTGGGAACCTGAAATGATATACAAAATGTTCAATGCCCCACTTCATTCTAGCGTTGCACCCACTCTGTCCTGCTGAGCAGGACATGATTTGGTTTTGACAATTAGTTTGACCTAAATGTACAAAGCAATGGCTTAGCATCGCGCGTGAATTTTTCAATGAAAACATTGATTATATGCAGTTAAGTTGTGTTATTTCCATAAAACTAACTTTTAGCTACTCACCGGAAAAATGAAACGCGACAAGATTTGCTTCCTAGCAAAGACTTGCAGCCAGGATAACAGCAACGCATTTTTGAAATTTACACAGATAATTGTTCACAATTTCACTACTTAATCACTTAAACGACTTATAGTACAGCACTTTTACTCAATTACACTACACTTTTCCAACTGAATGTTTTATTTCCACCGAGTATTTTGCGAATTTACACAACGCGCCGAAAATTACCACGTGGAGCACCGAAGACAAAACGAGCAAAAGTACAATGTACCAATCGCGGAACCGAGCGATGTCGTCATCCTTATTTCGGATTGGCTGGACGGCGATGCAGTGTGAGTGCTTTTTGACATTTAGTTTGACCACAGCATAGCGTCCGTGAGGAGCTTTTCAAGTATTGTACACCTCGCTGTGTGAGTATTTAGCAGTATTGGTGCAATATTTAGGTTGCGGGGCAAGCAAGAGGTAACGTGGATTGATTATCGCTCTCTTCGGTAAATAAGTTGCGTATGTAGTGAAAATGCTTCACCGCCGCTTATGGTGCCGCATAGGCCATTTCGGTTCCTTATTCTCTATATTCAAAGTATTTCTGCCTTTACCTTCATAATCGCGGCAGAGAATAGAAGCTCGCCTCACTTCACTCACTGCTCTTAAGCAAGACTAGGTAGGCTTAATCTCAGGCAGATCATAGAAGTTATCACAGTTCGTTCCTCTTACCTTTTCCAGATGTTATTCCAAAGGTACGTATGAGTCCATTGGCCATTACTCGACCCCACTTGGTTCATCATGTGTCTCATTGCGCAATAAACAACGTATATTTACGCGCAAGCACTTTACATTTTCGCACCTACTTCAATTGCCTCGAATTGATTCGCTGATCAATCAATATTTTCTAGCACATTAATTTGCGATAATTGCTACCTGACCTAATTGGGTAAATGCATTGCACATTGAACATGGTGATTAGTCAATATTTAGCTGCTACGTTGATTAGGCATTTTTTAGGTAATAAATAGAGGTGAATTATTAATTGTGAGTCAGTTGCTGTATGAATAAAGACATTGTTAAACATAACGCGTCTTTTTTTTTAACGATCTCCCGGAGAATCGCGATAACTGGCGCCCGAGCAGTTTTTCACCGTTGCCACGAGAACACGGTGTACGCGACATTTTTATAAGCCGGAAAAGTAAGTGAACCACTGTTACCACGGGAACACGGTGTACGCGGCATTTATTAAATAAAGAAATCTAGTGAATCCACCGTTACCACGGGAACACAGTTCAAGTAATTAACTACGATTTTCTTTCACGACAATATAATTAACGCTGTGGAGATTGCTGTTCACGCAAGAACACAGCATAGGATTCAAAGGAAGCAAGTGTTAAGGAAGCTAGCTATTAACCATCCCACGAGTGCACAGTAAGCGCAGCAATACGAAGATTTCTGAAGATTGTGTGAGCCGACCCAGTACCACTAGTAGGCGCATTCCAAATTATCGAACGGTTGCGCCAAAAAGGAAGAATACAGGCGGTCCCAAGCAAGAAGGAATTATGTATAAGATATTAACTATATTCATGTGAGTTCACCTCTTTTCAAAGCATTTTTTAAACATTTCAAAGCATTTTTAAGCATTTCAAAACTTAATATTGAGAGATTTTTAATATTTGTAAGAAATTGTGTGAACCATTTTTAATGTGCAAAGCATAATAGTGCTAAAGTCGAAATATTAAAAGTGCGTAAAGGGTTTTTGAGGTAGTGCGAATCGTTGTAGAAGTGCTGTTTAATCGCTTCGTATATGAGCCGTCCTATTTATCTTTTATATAAAAATCGCGATAATGGAAGCATTCCAGGAGACCTTGAGGCAACTAACAGGGGCGGTCAATGCTCAGATAGACCTAACAAAGAAAATAGAAGTGAGGTTAAACTTAATTGAAAAGGAAATTCATAAGCCCTCTCTTTCTGTCCCACCTGCAAACCCAGATCCGGTCCTGCCAAAGACGGAACAGGACCTAAACGATATCAAGAAACTCCCAGACTGTGTGAGGGACTTGCAAACGTTTGACGGGAATCCCGTTCAATACATATCGTGGATCCATAGCGTTGAGACAATACTGGGAGATTACAGTATTGTACGCCATAAACCAATATACAGGGCAATCCTTCGCCACATAAGGCAGAAAGTAAGGGGCCGGCGGACGCTGCCCTTATTTCTTATAATATATTTGATGATGATTGGTCAAGTATAAAGCAGTGCCTATCATTGCATTACGCGGATAAACGAGACATTCGCACCTTGGAACATCAACTACATTCCATGTTCCAAGGCAATAAAAGCGTTGATGAGTTTTACGCCGCGGTTAATCATCAACTTTCCCTTCTCATAAACAAACTCAAAACCGAGGATCATTCGCAGGAGACAATCACTGCATTGACCCAAAGTTACAGGAACAGAGCTCTGGATGTCTTTATAAGAGGTATAAGGGGCGACCTTTCTAGAACACTTGTAATTCAGAGACCCCAAACTCTCCCGGAGGCTTACGCTTTCTGCTTGGAGTTCCAGAATATCAACTGTAGGAGCTTCTCCATTCATCCCAAGAGTATGGGAAACACCGTGTCTTCACCTGTAAATCAGATATTTAACTCTCGATCCGCATTAAACGGAGCCAGCGTTCCTATAAGGAACCAGCGCTTGAGCACGAATGAGCGCAATTTAGCCTATAATATTGAAGGTAGGAATCAATTTCAACCAATCGTTCGTGATCCTCCACCCAGGCCAACTCATCCCAAGCCACCAGTTCCAATGGATGTAGACAAATCGGTGCTGACACGTCAAGTTGATTATATCAACAGGCCAACCAATTATGGCCAGGTTAAGCGTCACAATGAATCTGTTAACATTCCAAGGAAGTCCCAGAGATTGTACAACTCAGAACTGCCGGAGATTCAGGACGAGTCTAACTCCTACTATCCCGAGGATAGCTACGAATTTCAGGCTCAGGAAGCATTGGACGACTCGTGTCTTGACCAGGTCGTAGAAAGCGAGGAGGCATCCGACGATAATCACCTATATTTTATGATAAACGCCTCTCTAGCGTTCCATACCTAGAATATTTTACTAGGGATGGGCGTATATTAAAATTTCTAGTCGACACAGGCGCGAATAAGAATTTTGTTTCGAGCCAAGTGGCCCGGAAAGCAAACCCAGTCGCTAATCCTTTCACAATCCAATCTGCAGCAGGTGATGCAGGAAACAACACATTTTTAGACTTTTTCGTGTTACCTGGCCGTACATCATTTGACGGAATAATAGGCGACGATTCTCTAAAGGAATTGGACGCTGTAATTGATAGGAAAAACAACACTCTCAAAATCAATCCGAACATTATAATTCCCTTAAAAGCCAGAAAATCCAAACAGGTAAACAACATTCAAGTCAAGAGTGATCACTTAGAGCAAGAGACCAGAAGGAAGCTGCAGGGCTTGCTGGGAAAATTCACTTCGATTTTCGGACCAATAAGCGACAAAGAGGTAGTAGAAACAAACGTAAGAGCCGAAATTAGAACTTCAACGTCCGAACCTATTTATACTAAATCATATCCTTACCCGGTGAATTTAAGAACTGAAGTCGAGCGACAAATATCGAAAATGTTAGAAGATGGTATTATACGTCCTTCGAAAAGTGCCTATAACTCACCACTTTGGATCGTTTCCAAAAAACCAAACTCTCTGGGTGAAAAGCAATATCGCCTTGTAGTTGATTTTAAGAGACTTAATGCGGTTACTATATCTGACACGTATCCTATACCGGACATTTCAAGCACTCTTGCAAGCTTTGGGAAGTCAAAGTATTTTACCACCTTGGATTTAACGTCAGGATTTCATCAAATCAAGATGAAGGAAAGTGACATCCCCAAAACTGCTTTCTCAACCGCGAACGGGAAGTATGAATTTACAAGACTGCCATTCGGTCTGAAAAACGCACCGGCGATATTTCAAAGGATGATTGACGATGTCTTGAAGCCATTCATAGGCAAAATTTGCTATGTCCACATAGACGACATAATTATTCTTGGCGAGACCGAAGGCCAGCATTTGGAAAATTAAGGAGTCGTACTTAGGCAGTTAGAGAAGGCGAACCTCAAGGTAAACTTGGAAAAGTCAACATTTCTGAGAACACAGGTGGATTTTTTGGGATGTGTCATCTCGGGTGAAGGTATTCTCCCGGATCCTAAAAAGATCTTGGCAATCAATAATATGAAACCCCCAGCAAATCTGAAGGAATTAAAAGGGTTCCTAGGGCTAGCCTCTTACTATCGGAAGCTCAGAAGAGACTATGCAAAGGTCGCGAAACCTTTAACGAACCTGACAAGAGGGGCGAACGCCCAAATCAGGGCTAACCAATCGAGGAAAATACCGATAGAATTCGGTGATCAAGAATTGAAAGCGTTCAATGATCTTAAGCAACTTCTTACCTCATCCGAAGTACTAGCGTTTCCGGATTTCGAGAAAACATTTATCTTGACCACGGATGCGTCAAGCTATGCAATGGGAGCAGTCCTTTCACAAGGAGAAATTGGGAAGGATAGGCCCATTATCTACATATCCCGGTCACTAAATGAAACCGAGGAGAACTACGCGGCGAATGAGAAGGAAATGTTGGCAATAGTATGGGCCCTCGATAAATTGAGAATGTATCTCTATGGAGCGAGGAAGGTGAAAATTCTAACAGACCATCAACCGTTGACCTTCGCTTTGAGTAACAGCAATCACAACGCAAAACTTAAGCGTTGGAAAGCAAGAATCGAGGAATTCAACTTCGAATTGGTTTACAAACCTGGAAAAACTAATGTTGTTGCAGACGCTCTTTCTCGGCTACCATTGAATGCAAACATCTTGATTTCTAGCTCCGGAACAACGCATAGTGCAGATGAAGACAGCTCGGAACTTATCCCGCATTGCGAGGCCCCTCTAAATGTGTTCAAGAAACAGATCATACTATCCGAAGGTAAGGAAGTAACTGCTCACGAAGAACCACATCCGACGTACCATAGGCATTTTATTCGATTGCGGTAAATAAATAAGAACAGTCTAGTAAGGGTATTAAAGGAAAACCTAAACCCCAATATAATCAATGGCATTAAGATCCCAGAACAGCATATTCAACTACTTCAGGACGTGTACAAGGAACATTTTTCCATGTTTAAGATTCGCATTACTCAGTGTTTGGTGCAGGATATTGCAGACGAAGACAATAAATTCCGAATTATTCAAATGGAGCACCGCAGGGCTCACAGAAACCACAAGGAGAACAAAGAACAAATTTTAGAGAAATATTATTTCCCACAAATGAGTAAATTAATCAAAAAATATACAATGAATTGTGAAATTTGTAATGACAGTAAATACGATCGTCGTCCTCTGAAACCGGAACTAATGGAAACACCGATTCCGGAATATCCAGCTGAAATCCTGCATATAGACATTTTCGAAATATCTGGCAAAAAATTCATAACTTGCATAGACAAGTTTAGTAAGTTTGCGAAATTTTTTCACATTAAAAATAAATCTGCCTTGTACATTCGCGAAAAAATAGTGAAAGTTCTGCATTACTTTTCAGTGCCTAAAATACTAGTTTCGGACAATGAGGGAAGTTTTGTTAGCCCAAAAAT
Organism: Oxycera nigricornis; assembly: GCA_963942545.1. Taxonomy (NCBI): domain Eukaryota; kingdom Metazoa; phylum Arthropoda; class Insecta; order Diptera; family Stratiomyidae; genus Oxycera; species Oxycera nigricornis. The sequence goes on from OZ012661.1 coordinate 72,812,941, forward strand.
TTTGAATCTCTTGGAAACTTTAGGGATAACTGTATATCTAACGCCGACGCAAAAAAGCGAAGTAAATGGAACGGTTGAGCAGCTTCACTCTACTATATTGGAAATTTGTAGATGCCTTCAACAGGAATTCCCTGATGCTTCTCCAAAGGAGTTGGTGAATATAGCGGTCGATAGATACAATAATTCATTCCATTCGGTCACCAAACAAAAACCGGTTGACATATTTTTTGCAAGATCCCGCCGCATAAATTATCAAAATTTACCTCAATTTTCAGAAAAATTAAATCAAAACGTTAAGTGTGAAATATTACGTAAACAGAAAAGCCAAATTAAGAATCACAATTCAAAAAGGAGTAAGCCTAAAGTGTATAAAGCAGGGGAAGTTGTTTTCTGTATTAATAAACAAATTAAGTCCAAGAATAAACCCCTGTTCAAAAAAGAAAAAGTCTCAAAAAACAATCACTCTACCATTACTACAACCACAGGGAAGAAGATCCACAAGTCACACCTCAAGAATATTCCCTCTGTTTCAGGTTAATTGCATGGAATACCGAAGCCTCAGTGGAGGTCTACGAGTACAGCAGCCCGTTAGTAACTATGAAGCAGGGTTATGGAAGGATAATTAATGGAGACTTTAAAATAATTCATACAATCAACATTAGCAGTTATGACGAAATTATTACTAGCATGCAATTATTGGTGCAACAGAAAATCAACAGATCGAGTATTTTACTGCCACAGCTACACTACCGACTTGATCAGCTAAACGATCTACTATCTCAATTACGGTACAAAAACTCACACAGACTGAAGCGATCTATAAACTGGATTGGTTCTGCTTGGAAATGGATTGCGGGAAGCCCGGATGCAACGGATTGGGACGATATCGTTAAAAGTCAGAACGACATCGTAAACAACAATGATAGACAGTATAAAATTAATCAATATATTACAAAAGTATCATCAGATCTCGTAGATCACTTCAATAGAATTGTTCCCGTAATCGATTCTCTTAATAGTGATAGATATGAGCAAATATTGTTTAACAAAATGACCATCTTAAGGGACGAGATTGAGGAAATTGTGCTGGCTAGTCAACTCGCCAAAAAAGGTATCGTAAATTCAAATTTATTGGATAAAATGGAGAACAAGGAGCTCCTCTCTCAAGTGGAAACACTTCCTTATAGTAACGAAATCCAAGCAGTCGAGTATGCGGAGCCAAAAGTTTTTATAAAAGATTCACTTCTCCTGTACGTGATTTGCCTCCCTAAAACTATTAAGGGTAATAAGATGATTCATCTTAATTATGCTAGTCTCTTTGTAACGCAAATGGAAAAATAAGGCGTAATAGGCAAATGCCTTGACATCCAGGGAATAGCCAGCTGTAAGAAGAGCAAGTTAGAAAAACTAGCGCATTCTGATTGCCTTTCGCTACTGTTAGACGGAGGCAATGCGAATTGTGAATACCAATTCCATGAAGGCCCTATAGTTGAACTCATTAACGGAAACATGTTGTATCTAACGAACTTCCTTGGATCATTGGTTCATGGAAACGCAACCAGGTCTCTGAATGGTACGTTCTTGATCAGCTTTCGAAACGACACTATTCGAGTTAACAATACGGAGTATACCAGTAGGGAAGTTGAATCATACCATCTTCTGCCCGCAGTGTTAGCCAGCAACCTAACTGAAAAAGAGATTAAGCTAGACCTTTATTATTTACATAAGCTTCACGTTGACAATGTCAAGAAATTGGAAGGGTTGTCCTCAAACAACATCTTGTCTATTACTTCCGACTCTACAATAGTTATTCTAATAGTACTATTGGGTTCCATTTTTTCATTCCTTCATTACAAACATAGAAATTCAAAGAAAACCCCGGACCCAAACTACAGCTCCCCAGATCACATTAAATTACCTTTTTAATCTGTGAGGACACAGATTTTTAAGAAGGGAGGAGTTATCACAGTTCGTTCCTCTTACCTTTTCCAGATGTTATTCCAAAGGTACGTATGAGTCCATTGGCCATTACTCGACCCCACTTGGTTCATCATGTGTCTCATTGCGCAATAAACAACGTATATTTACGCGCAAGCACTTTACATTTTCGCACCTACTTCAATTGCCTCGAATTGATTCGCTGATCAATCAATATTTTCTAGCACATTAATTTGCGATAATTGCTACCTGACCTAATTGGGTAAATGCATTGCACATTGAACATGGTGATTAGTCACTATTTAGCTGCTATGTTGATTAGGCATTTTTTAGGTAATAAATAGAGGTGAATTATTAATTGTAAGTCAGTTGCTGTATGAATAAAGACATTGTTAAACATAACGCGTCTTTTTTTAACGATCTCTCGGAGAATCGCGATAACAATATACAGTGGGAAAACTCTAGGTGGGGAAATGAAATACACTGAGCTTTAAAACTTAATTAAACAGAGCATTAAGAGAAATTTAACAGAGACAACAGCGAAACAAATATAGGAAATACAGGTGTAAAGCAAAGCAGAGCATATGCTCGTGCTTGAAGCTTGGAGCTTTTGGTAGTTCCACGGAGCTACCCGGCGTTGAAAATTGATAGTCCACTTTTTACTCTAAGTTTTGGGACTAGTGTATCCATAGACTATGGTACTGCCTTTCACCGAACTAGAGACTAACTCCGCTTTCATTATCTCAAACATGATCTTGAGCTCTTTAAAAAAAATTCGAAAATTTTATATATAAATGGTTGCTTTGAGCGTGTGCGCGTTTTTGGCTCTTTTTAGGTGTTCGATCAGCTATCAACCGCGTAGCGTCTCTTTCATTCCCATCGTCTAAAATACCGGTTTCTCCTATATACATTATAATTGTGACTTTATTGCATGTGTTCAGTGTTTGTTTAAACTTCTACATATCAATTGCGTATTTTTAAAATATGTCTAATTTTTCATTTTTCACAAAATGTTTGTCAGCGAAATGGAAGAAATACTTTAAACACGTTTTACATAAAACACCGTTTTTTAACATGACAGACAGATCATATCCGGATCTACCGAACCGATTTTCAAAAACTTTGATGTGTTTTATTTGTTACAGATTATTACAACGTAATCCACCAGGATATCAACAAAAACTTGAAAAAAAAACATTTGGCGTTAAAAAAAGAAACAACAGTCGATTTTTGACATTTTTTTACACTGAACTGATTTTTTTTGAAAACGGTGGTGGATTACGGTGTAAAAGACCTTGCTTTTAGAAGTGCCGTTTAATTTTTTCGTTTCAGATCTATCAATTCATAGATTAATTATCCGCGGTGGGGTAACGATTTTTTCAGAGCTTAATTCTCACGCCCTCTACAAAAGAGAATAATAAATAAAAAAAATTTTTTTTTGGTATTATCCAAATATAAAGTAATACTATAAAAAAAATTTATGCCAATATGTAGGAAAGTTTCTGAGAAACAAATGTTTGAAAATGGTTTTTTTCGCCCTCTAAAGTGGATTGGTACCTTATAAGGATCCTTACAGGGGTATCTAAGCTCTTCTAATCGGAAGAGCATCCTAACACCTTTGAGATTGAATTGTTTATAAAATACCCCTCCCTTTACAAAACTTCGATCCCTTTACGCACCTCACCACCTGTCTGAGCTGAAATTTCATTCTGTTCAAGTTCCTGTAAGATTTCAACATTCACACCTGAACTGCTACTACCTGAACTGTTTGAGGCAAGTCTTTCATTTTGTAGGACCGTGAAAATAGATGCGTCTCTATCTTGCTCGTTGTTTAGGAAAGAAACAGCCTCTTTCATACTCTAGTCGGTAAAGAGGACGTGATATAAGGACGAAAATCCAATTAGCAGCTCGATAAATTGAAGTTTTTTTTTCAACGTTGAAAGAGATCTTTTTCTTTTTCATCTCCTTCGTCAAAATATTTAAACTAGCTATAAATACATCATATCCTTAGCTGAAAGTACTACTTAAATAACATTGAACCTAAACTATCTATTTAGTTTTAAAAGAATACGTAACTATGAAACTTTTATTTTATTAAATGACTTAAAAGTAACTTCCATTTTAATTCATCGCAAGGCTTAAACAGTATTGTCGTCCAAATAACACAAGCCGGATAAATCCAAAGCTTTTTCATCTTCGCGGCATCACCCCCGCAAGTTCGCTTTCGTGTTACCGATCCAACGATCCTCGCACTTTGCCGCTTTTCACTCAACCTTATCGAAACTACTCCTTGTTGGAATTGGAGCCGTTCCAGAATTAGAGGATTTTAAAATCTGTAAAAATGAAATTTGGTAAGTAATGAATAAATAAATAAGTTGAGCAACTACCTCACCTGACCTCGCACAAAGTCCCCGGATCATACGAGTCGATCACGGAATGCTTGTCCTGCACCCTTCCAAAGACTTCCGTCCGAGTTCCTGGAGTCTGCTTTGGTGCCACTCCACCTTCCTTCCGCTGCTCGTCTAGCACCTTCGAGATGCTGACTACCTCACCACATATAGTTGCTAGCACCGGCTGAAAGTGACAACGCTGCAGGTAACCCGCAATAAACACCCTTGCTGCAAAACAAGGTATATAAACTACATTGGTATGATCTGTTGTTACGTCATCCGGCGGGGAGGGCGTGGCCAAATATACCCAAGTGGGATTCCATGCACACTTTGAATGAAGCCAATTTTTCTTTTTCCGACTGGGAATGTAGTTCTTGCGAATATGTCATTGTTAGTGAAAATCATGTTAATCTATTGCTCAACCGCTGCGACTAATTTTCTGCTGGCAAATGAATAAGTGCAGTTGCTTAGAAACAGCTTACGCTATCAAAATGAAACAAAGTTGCCAATTTAGTTCATAGTTTTATTAGATTTTCGTTTGACACTTTTATTATTTTCAATCATAGTACTATTTAGTATTCGAATTTTAAAAAACATTTTACAGCGAAAAAACAAATGTTTAATTTCATTTATCAAGTGAACATTTTCGGCTAAATTGACAAGTGTTTGGATGTAGTTCGGCCCAACTTTGAAACCACCCAAGTTGTGCATATTGAACAAGTCATCCAGCATTTTTAATTTAGCGACAAACTCGGCGCTCGGCTTGCAGAGTCCTCCTTCTGATAGCTGATCCGTCCATGTAAAGCTGCACGATGGCTGTTGTTCTGAATAGATGTGTAAAAGGTGGGGGTGGCTGCTTTTCAAACGCTGAAGGATATATCCCGATATATGTTCGAGGGCATCATGCTCCAAGTCCGTCATTTCATTCGGAATAGGCTCAGCAACACTTGCCCCTTCAGAAAAAACACTCAGTAAACTCGATGTGAGTATTTGTTCGGATTCTCCTATCCATGTTGAGGAAGCGTCCTCAGATTCGAACAGCGATTTGTCGATATCTATTGGCGCATCTTCGGTCAGCTCCTTTTCTGTGTTTGTGGATTCGGAAGGAATCCACTCATTACGGCCTAAAAGATAGCTTCGCAGTCTGTAGCGAAATTGCAGTGCAGTGGGATGATCATAAAGACCTCCCTTCGCTCGCATGACACCAAAAAACATTTCTAAAGGATCTTGATTAAGACGGTACGTAACGATGTATTTAATGTCGTACTCCTTTTGGAGGTCATTAAATAGTAAACTTAACGCACTCACATTCATCAAGATACCTTTTTGAAACGGTAGCAGTGTCTGGTGCTTGCCGATCTTCATTCGCCGTATAGTGGCTGCTATCACCTCCAATATAGAGGTTTGTTCCTTTATCGCCAAGCCATATGCTGCCATTCTTGGACGAGAATCAATTCTTGGTACAGAAGAATTGAAAACGTCGAACCAGTCATTAACCTGCATAGAGAAATATATAAAGTGTCCAGTTCCACAAAGTTCTGAATGAGAATGTTTACCTGTTTAATTAAATTCGCAAGTTCATGCCAATTTGCCGATGTCGCCAAGCCCAACGTCCCCATTCTGATTAACGCACACGAATTGGTGTGCGAAAAAAGTTGAGTTGCTAATTTGACTTTTTGACGTTGCCCTCGCTGTACAGATAAGTGCAGCGGACTCAATCTGCTTGCGATTTTCAATTCCGACTTTGATTGCCTCACTAATAGCTCTTCGAGAGGTTGTTTGGTCAGGAGTTTGCCATCCAACTGTATTCCGCAATCAAGGAAATGATTTCTTAGTAATTTTATAAGGTGTGGCGTATCGCTGAACACGTAGACCCGCTTGGTTGTGCCACATGGGTGTGGAAAATATGGCTGGGTTTCGGTTATACCCAATTTCTTCCACAGTCCCCGGTTGCTTGCTCCCAAATCAGATACAACAGCAACGACATGGTAATCCAAGGAGTTCAGTTTGCTGATAATTGTCTTCAATATACTTTCGCTAACACTGGTATCATACTTATAAAAAACTGGCTGCTTCCAATTCCGGAAAATGCCTCTTGCCATTATTACTTGCACATATTTGTGGGGCGCGTAAAGGGTGTCAGTTTGTCGATCATACTCATACGACCCCTGGATCTTCATTTCATCTGCCATAAGCACGCAAACTTTCTGGAAGCGAGTAAGGTCTGCATTCTTCATTAAGGCAAAAACTGAATGTAAGTATCCAGGAGATATGCTGACTTTTGATGCCCATCTTCTTAAAGTGGAAACAGCGGGTAGTGGATAATTTCGGTTTAACAGTAATCGATATGCTTTAGGGCCACTAGCATACACCGAAATAGCCTGAGATATATCATTGATATCCCATTTGACTCGCTTGCCAGCACATCGCATTTTTCTGCGCTGCCCAGGAGTGAATATTGTTTCCACATGTTTTACTTCTTCCTTTAGCAGATTATTCTCCCTAGTTAACTCTTCAATCTTTGCCCTTTGCCTATTGAATAAAATGATAATTTTAACAAATAATCACTTTCTGTACCATTACCTTGCAATGATCAGCTCTTCAGCAGAGTTGACCACTTTTAAAGATTCTGCCTCGCATGACCTAGATGATGTTGTTTTCATAGAGTCATTGCCAGTTTCTTCTACCGAATGCAAAATGCTGCTGTTTTTTAGGGGAGTAATTCAGCAATTCATGCTGCAAATTGCGAGCGTAATGCTCCTTGCTAAAATGTCTTGAGCAAACATGTAAGTTTTGCGCCAAATCGTTAACATTTCTTCCACAGCACACGAGCCACTGTTTCCGTATGGAATCGTCCTTGGGAAAACGGAAAAACTTCATTTTGAAACCTGCGTCTTCATTTTTCCGTAATCTTAATCTTTTGTAATTGCTACTTTTGCAACCACGCACTGCACAAGTCACCATTTTCACTTCTTTTTCAACACTTAAAAACTCAAGAAATAATCACGTTGACTCGAACGTACCGAATTTTTCGAAAATATATCAAGTAAAGTCGCACTAAACGCCAGTTGACGACTGATTTCTTTTAAACTTTGAGACAAAAGAAAAAACCAGTCTCCTACCTCCCGCATACCTTACTCATTTACATTTATTACCCTATCTTACCCGATTGCATATTTCATCAGTAGCCTACCTATTCTGATTTATTACTTATATCTTACCCAATTGCATTTGCTATCCGTAACCTACGCACCTGCATTTATTTTCAGTATCTTACCCATTTGTATTTGTCGAACTAGACCCATAAGATCTTTTAGCTCATTAGTCCTACAATAAAGTAACAAGTGTTGCGAAATCACATGCAATTTACTTTAAGAGGTAGAACTTTTATTGACTTTCTTTGAATTGAGACAAAACAATAAATACAAGGTTCAAACAAGATTATACATTAATAGGTGTACTGCAAGAAATGCCGTATAAACATTTTTTACCAAGAGAATAGTGCTAACTCGCAGAGTTGTATGGCGACACTTTGGATCATTTTACGTTTTTCAACATCACTTCCAAACTATGCTATATATAATTATGCTCTTGATGCGGTGCTTATTGTAGACAATTTTGAAGTCCTTTATCAGTTGTCGAATAAAATTTGTTGTAACTGTTGTTGGTTTGGCGATGAATGCACTGAACGCCGAACAGTTACAATCCTATTTTTATTGTTAAAAATTGATTCTATTGTCTTGCTAACTAACTAGATGACAACAACTGTCACGCTCAATCCATTTGATTGTGATTTTAAGACTAGCTCTGGTATGTAGCATTTACCATTGCTTATATGTCTATTGTGAAATATAAAATGAGGTGAACAGGGCTGCCCAAATATTTTCCAATTTATTTTCTAAACAAGATGGCAGCACTACTGGGCGTGTCTTTGCGATATTACGTCACTCGGCGCTGAATCCTAGGGCAATAAATCATACCTATTTTGGTTTATATACCTTGGCTGCAAAAGAAGTGTCTGAAAGTGCTTCCGGCGTCTGCTGCACTTCTAGCGGCTTTGAAATGTTGCTTACCCCCTCACATATCCTAGTCAAACCTCGACGGATAACGATATGTTTCCGAAAATCTGAAGAAGAAAACTTTGTTAATTATGATTTTTTAATTTAAAGAGCCTTTCTAACCCATAAAATTTTTGGTCGCGCTAGACGAAGTAAGCCTTCTTTCTTTGCACTTTATCTGAGTTCTGCTATCTCCACTATCCTCACCAAGAATTTTTGCACTTATTTTCGAGGCTATTTCACTTATCAGGTCATCCCCCTGCGCATGCCCTATAAAATCATCATATTGATATTCACCTCATATCTTCCAAATTAAACATATACACGTCATGGATGTATTTCCCATTTGAAAGTGAAGATTGACGATTACTACAAGAAGTCATTCAACATGCTATCTGGATCTTTTATGATAATTCTATGAAAATATAATGCCGTTCACGTATGTATCAAATATCTATTTTCTGCAAAGACAATACAATTATTTTTAGATATACTTTTAATCATCAGTTAAGTGACAAAATCTCTACTTTCTACAACTTTGTGTTAATCAATAAAATAGACTTGAATTTTTTGATTTATAATAATTCGGATTCTCTATGGTTCATTGTTTCATCATCATTCTTGCTAATAAAAATTCATGTCGACACATGTCTTTGATACAGTGTAATTACTCACGTGCACAATATCATCTGATGTATATTATTTGTTATGAATTAATATACAGATCTCTATCTTTTGGTACTTTGTATTCTGCGCCGTAGTATCTGCTTCCTAAATATCTTTTGGGGTGGTTGACACCTCTAGTGTATTTTTCAAGATCCTCTTAAAAATTATTCCAGCCGACTAGTATATAAGATTGTAATATTCTGTTGAAACATCATCGTTTTCTTCCAGAATTCATAATGATAAGATGGTAAGTACTATACTTTTACCGCTAAAATTCCTGTATTGGATCTATAGGTAGAACTTATACCTGTCAACTAACTATATACCTATTATATTTATTGAGTATTTTTATAATTCCTTTACAAAAGTTGGTACTCCTTTTTCAGAATACATTGAAGCTTTCAGTTTCGACTTTAGGTGGGGATGGCGACACAATGATTCCCACTAGTTCTTTAAAGGTCGGGAGGGAACACCACATAACGTTTTTCCGAATCGTTAAAACGAAGTTTTTTCTTGCTCTCTTTTCGGCATCGAATCGATAAACTTGATTCAGTGAAAGCTGCTCCTGTACGCCCTATACAAACTCGGGTTTGTTATGCGATAACCGAGCGTGTGTGGTCTTCTCACATGGCACATGTGATAAGCGAACGCTCGTAGTCGATATCGCCCATGACGATACCCATAAATATCGTTTAAGTTTTTCCCAAAACACTTATTGTTAATTTTGTCAAAGAGATTTGTCGTTGACCGTTTGTTTCGGTCATATGTGAATGAATTGCATTCACTTTGGTAATTTGAGACCTTTTTGCATCCACGAGTCTACGTAAGGGTTTTCTGGACACTTAGACATTAAGATGCATATTACACATTACATATATTGTTTGTTAAGCGAGGTGTCCTTCCGATGCCAACGCAATATTATATTCAGTCGTAAGTTTTGTCCCGTGCGGCTCGCACTCAATTACTTATTAAAAATATAGATATAATACGAGTGATTGTTTTATTAACAACAAGGGGCATAACAATAATTGGTGGCAGCGGTGAAATTTTTCCTAAATTGAGTAGTTTAATCTACCAATCGCGGAATTCAATACTGGTGGTTCGCCACCTACACACTACACTTTTTGGAGCCTTTGGAGGTATTGTCGGAGCCTACAACTGTTGGAACGCGTGAACATAGCGTATCCTGCTAAATTGGACACACTTTGGCCGTTTCCTGCTGTTTGCACTTTGAGGAATCTTTGGGTATTATCATCGTCATCTTTTTGCGGTTTCCTGTTGGAACTTTCCTGGACGAAGGAAAACTTACATTTGGAGTCTTCAGAGCTACTCAGGATGCAGATCTTTTATCCAGTTATTATCACGTAAATATTACTTTTATTTGTAATCTTACCATATAACTGTTATTTGTGTTATTTTAAAATATTGTGCTATATGTTGATATATTGTGCCGTCATTTGTGAAATAACAAATTGAGTTCAAGATTGATCAAAGTGAGAGGATTCGTAATTTAAAAAAAATGGTATTCTTTTATGCCATTAATTAAAGATTTCATAGGAAAAGAATACGAAGTCACTTACGAGTGGATAGTGAGTAATAATAACAACTATATCGTGTTATTTGAAAACGAATTTGTTTCGCGAGAAAAATATTTGTGCCTAACTAGTGTTGAAATTAGCGAAAATTCGAATCTTCGTGATAAGAATCTTGATTCTATCGCTACTTTTTCCTTAATTGATCTTAGCGGAGATCCAACTATGGCGGAAATTCCGTATTCTACACTTTTCGCTTTTATTCCTACTTTCGAATCTAAAAGTGAGGAAATCTTCTCATTTATTGAGGCTTGCGATCACGCTCATGCTTTGGCATCAGTGGAGCAAAAGCCAGTGTTATTTCGATTTGTGCGAACCCGAATAAAAGGGAACGCGGTGACTATTGTAATGAATAGAGATCTAGAAAATTGGGACGATCTAAAATCAGAGTTGTTGAAAGTTTTTCGCGAACCGCATAGTTCGTTACAATTTCACCGCGAGTTTATTAGCATACGGCAAGGGAAAACCGAATCTGTGATACAATACACACAAAGGGTGGAAACTTTATACAGAAGGTTGCTTCAGAGCAAAATTGGGTCTGTAAAAAAGGAGTTTGAAGCTGGCCAAAAAGCCTACTTGGAAGAAGAGTCCATGACTATCTTCATTAATGGATTATTGGAAAAGTTCTCGCAATACGTTGTTACGCAAAGGCCAACTAATTTAGCCGAGGCTAGTAAGTTTGCTTGCGAGGAAGACCAACGTTTAAATTTATTTGATACAAGAATCGAGAGAGATTATAGCAATAGGAATCTTGTTAAGATTAATAAGATTCAAGTTAAGTGCTTTAATTGTGGGAAAATGGGACATATTAGAAAATATTGCCGATTGCCCTGGAATAAAAAACCTACCGAAACGAATGTATTCAAAAAACCCGCTGAGCAGCGTATGGTCAAAGTTTCTGATAGTCCATACGTGACGGTGAAACTTAATGGGGATTTGAGTAAAGTTTTAATTGACACCGGCGCGGAAGTTAGTATGATAAAGGCTTCTTGTGTCTACGAAAAAGGGGTAAATCAATGTAAGCGACTAAAATTTCAAGGAATCTCAGGCCACTTGGAAGAATCGATTGGTGATGTCAAAGAGATTTGTCGTTGACCGTTTGTTTCGGTCATATGTGAATGAATTGCATTCACTTTGGTAATTTGAGACCTTTTTGCATCCACGAGTCTACGTAAGGGTTTTCTGGACACTTAGACATTAAGATGCATATTACACATTACATATATTGTTTGTTAAGCGAGGTGTCCTTCCGATGCCAACGCAATATTATATTCAGTCGTAAGTTTTGTCCCGTGCGGCTCGCACTCAATTACTTATTAAAAATATAGATATAATACGAGTGATTGTTTTATTAACAACAAGGGGCATAACAATAATTGGTGGCAGCGGTGAAATTTTTCCTAAATTGAGTAGTTTAATCTACCAATCGCGGAGTTCAATACTGGTGGTTCGCCACCTACACACTACACTTTTTGGAGCCTTTGGAGGTATTGTCGGAGCCTACAACTGTTGGAACGCGTGAACATAGCGTATCCTGCTAAATTGGACACACTTTGGCCGTTTCCTGCTGTTTGCACTTTGAGGAATCTTTGGGTATTATCATCGTCATCTTTTTGCGGTTTCCTGTTGGAACTTTCCTGGACGAAGGAAAACTTACATTTGGAGTCTTCAGAGCTACTCAGGATGCAGATCTTTTATCCAGTTATTATCACGTAAATATTACTTTTATTTGTAATCTTACCATATAACTGTTATTTGTGTTATTTTAAAATATTGTGCTATATGTTGATATATTGTGCCGTCATTTGTGAAATAACAAATTGAGTTCAAGATTGATCAAAGTGAGAGGATTCGTAATTTAAAAAAAATGGTATTCTTTTATGCCATTAATTAAAGATTTCATAGGAAAAGAATACGAAGTCACTTACGAGTGGATAGTGAGTAATAATAACAACTATATCGTGTTATTTGAAAACGAATTTGTTTCGCGAGAAAAATATTTGTGCCTAACTAGTGTTGAAATTAGCGAAAATTCGAATCTTCGTGATAAGAATCTTGATTCTATCGCTACTTTTTCCTTAATTGATCTTAGCGGAGATCCAACTATGGCGGAAATTCCGTATTCTACACTTTTCGCTTTTATTCCTACTTTCGAATCTAAAAGTGAGGAAATCTTCTCATTTATTGAGGCTTGCGATCACGCTCATGCTTTGGCATCAGTGGAGCAAAAGCCAGTGTTATTTCGATTTGTGCGAACCCGAATAAAAGGGAACGCGGTGACTATTGTAATGAATAGAGATCTAGAAAATTGGGACGATCTAAAATCAGAGTTGTTGAAAGTTTTTCGCGAACCGCATAGTTCGTTACAATTTCACCGCGAGTTGATTAGCATACGGCAAGGGAAAACCGAATCTGTGATACAATACACACAAAGGGTGGAAACTTTATACAGAAGGTTGCTTCAGAGCAAAATTGGGTCTGTAAAAAAGGAGTTTGAAGCTGGCCAAAAAGCCTACTTGGAAGAAGAGTCCATGACTATCTTCATTAATGGATTATTGGAAAAGTTCTCGCAATACGTTGTTACGCAAAGGCCAACTAATTTAGCCGAGGCTAGTAAGTTTGCTTGCGAGGAAGACCAACGTTTAAATTTATTTGATACAAGAATCGAGAGAGATTATAGCAATAGGAATCTTGTTAAGATTAATAAGATTCAAGTTAAGTGCTTTAATTGTGGGAAAATGGGACATATTAGAAAATATTGCCGATTGCCCTGGAATAAAAAACCTACCGAAACGAATGTATTCAAAAAACCCGCTGAGCAGCGTATGGTCAAAGTTTCTGATAGTCCATACGTGACGGTGAAACTTAATGGGGATTTGAGTAAAGTTTTAATTGACACCGGCGCGGAAGTTAGTATGATAAAGGCTTCTTGTGTCTACGAAAAAGGGGTAAATCAATGTAAGCGACTAAAATTTCAAGGAATCTCAGGCCACTTGGAAGAATCGATTGGTGAGACTCTTGTGAACTTCGCCATGACTCCCAATAGAATTGGCAAGGACAACATGTTGCTTGTAAAATTTGCTGTTGTTCACGATAAGTTGCTGGGTAGCTTTGACGCACTCCTTGGTAGTCAATTCCTAAGGGAACATAAATACGATGTTATCTATTCGGAAGGGGTTTTGAAAGGCAATCGTGAGGAAATCAACCTCAGATACGAAAGTGACGAGAAATTCATCAAAGGGCGCTCAGAAGCTTTTCGAATTATTGCTGTCGAAAACAAGGTCAATGACGGGGATGTGGTTGTTCCATCTCAAGTAATGGGTGGTTTACACGTGCCAAATTGTGTTACGACAATTAAAAATGGGAAGGTATTGGTGCCTATAGTTAATTCTAGCTCTGAACACAAGTCGATTACTGAAATGAAAATTAAAGCGGAATGTATGGCGAATTTTGACTTTGTGAAAGTCAGGATTTGTAGGGAAAAACAAGTAACACGTAACATCAGAGTTTCTCACATGAGTAAAGTCGAAAAATCAGAATTAAATAAAATAATAGACAAATACAGTGATCTGTTTAGTATCGAAGACGAAAAGTTAACAGCAACAAATGCTATCAAGCATAAAATAAACTTATTGCCTGGTATTACACCCATAATGTCTAAAGCTTATAGATATCCTAAAGTCCATGAAGAAGAAATCAAAAATCAGATTGAAAAATTGAAAAAGGACGAAATACTTAGAGACAGCGATTCTCCTTGGAATAGTCCATTGTGGATTGTGCCGAAAAAGGTAGATCAAAGTGGTAAATAGATATGGCGGATGGTCGTCGATTTCAGGAAACTGAATGAGGTAACAATTTCGGATAACTATCCTTTACCAAACATCACGGATATTTTGGATCAGTTAGGAAAAGCAAAATACTTTTCCACGTTGGATCTAACCTCCGGGTTTCATCAAATTCCTCTTGATGAAGAAGACATTGCCAAAACTGCATTTAGCACACCTTATGGTCATTTTGAATTTACCAGAATGCCATTCGGACTAAAAAATGCGCCAGCGTGCTTCCAGAGATTAATGAACACTATTCTTTCTGGATTACAAGGTATTAAATGCTTTGTATACCTTGACGACATCGTTGTATATGGTTCTACATTAGAAGAACATAATAGTAAATTGTGCGAAGTTTTCGAACAATTGAAAAAGGCTAATCTCAAACTCCAACCAGACAAATGCGAATTTCTTCGAAAAGAAGTCTGTTACTTGGGTCATATAATAACTAGTGAAGGTGTCCGCCCTGATCCTAAAAAGGTGGAAAGTATCGAAAATATGACACCACCTGTCGATAAAAAGGGAGTGAAATCGTTCCTGGGAATGACCGGCTATTACCGGAAGTTTATAAAAAATTATGGTATGATTGCCGAGCCTCTGAATAAGCTTTTGAGGAAAGATACTCTTTTCATTTGGGAAAGAGAGCATGAAAGCAGTTTCTTCAAGCTAAAACAGAAATTGGTCGAAAAACCTATATTGCAGTATCCGGACTTTACAAGAAAGTTTATTATCACAACCGATGCTTCTAATCATGGGATCGGAGCAGTTCTCAGCCAAGAAAGTGTCGCCCATGGGACAGATTTACCCATTCAATACGCTAGTCGAACTTTAAATAAAGCTGAGCGGAATTATAGTACAACCGAAAAAGAATGTTTGGCTATAGTGTGGGCAGTCAAACAATTTCGCCCATATGTCTATGGAACTCGATTTTTGATTAGAACAGATCACAAACCTTTACTGTGGCTGTTTAAAGTGAAGGATCCCGGAAGTAGATTAATAAGGTGGAAACTAAAAATGGAAGAATACGAATACGATACAGAATAC
This sequence comes from Oxycera nigricornis, assembly GCA_963942545.1. Lineage (NCBI taxonomy): Eukaryota > Metazoa > Arthropoda > Insecta > Diptera > Stratiomyidae > Oxycera > Oxycera nigricornis. Next base: position 72,828,456 of record OZ012661.1, read on the forward strand.
GTAAAAGGCAAAGAAAATGCTGTCGCTGACGAATTATCCCGAAATGTGAGAGTAGTAGAAAAGCAACAAACCGGTATTGTTACGGAAGATATTCTTAACGAATATGAACAAAGAGTCCAAGAATTGGAAGCTCAGGGTTTAATCAAAAGTAATACCGTTGATGAAACTGCTAAGGAACGAGGTGATGAGAGATTAGTTCGACCAAACCAATGGGAAGTTGAACAGTCTCCGGAAGAAAGCCACGACATCAGAATGGTTGGGCCAGACATTGAAAACGTTGAAGATAGGGAAAGGCAGAAAAAGATATTGACCGAGTATCATAATGGTTTAATGGGAGGTCATCTTGGACAAAAAGCGATATACGCGAAACTAAAACGACGTTACACGTGGCAGAACATGAAGAAGGACGTAGAGAAATACGTTACAGAATGCTTAAACTGTCAGATGGGAAAGGTTAATAGGAAACCTCATAAAAATCCTATGACAATAACTACTTCATGTAATGAATCAATGGAAAAAATTTCAGTGGACTTAGTAGGTCCATTTGACAGCACAATAGATGGAAACAAATTTGGATTATCAATACAAGATGAAGTAACTAGATATATTCGCTTCATACCTATTCCAGACAAAACTGCTGAGACTACAGCAAAACACTAATGAATCATTGGATAACTTATTTTGGCGCACCTAAGATTATTTTATCTGACAATGGTACCGAGTTTTGCAACAAGCTCATGGATGCTTTTTGCAAAATGCTCAAGATCAAACTCATCACAACTACGGTCGCTCATCCACAGTCAAATGGTAGAGTGGAACGAGCACATTGTAAATTGTGGGAATTTTTGAGGACTACAAAAAATGATTGTATATCCCAAATGAAAAGCTGGGATAAACGGATGACGTTTGCTGCCATGAGCTATAATCATTCTCGTCATAATACCACAGGTTATAGTCCACATGAAATGCTATTCGGTACATTACCAAGAAGCCTTAACGGCGTCGATATATTCAAAGGTATATTATTCTTCAAATATTTGGACGATCTCAAAGCTCAATTGATTGAAATCCATGCAGTAGCTCGTGAAAGAGAGTTAAGAAGTAAAGAAATTTCGAAAAAAAGATACGATAAAAACATTGGCAAAACTCCAAATTTTAAAAAGGGTGATCATGTTTCAATAAAAAACTCACTAAGACTTGACAAGGAAGCACCTCTTTATAAAGGACCTTACAAAATCATGTAAAATCTGTAAAATCTTTGCTTAGAATGTTTAGAAACGTGAATAAAAAGTCGAAGTCTTGATAAATAAGGCTAATAGAAAACTTTACCTTACAGGGCGGTACTTTCCATCGCCATGGCCGGTAATTTTCAACTGGAGAAATTATCAGAGAACGTGGGAATCTATTTTAAACACTATGGTAAAGCTAGAGAAATTAGTAATAAATTGACCTTGGTTAATGTTGTAAATTTAGAGGATCTAGAAGTAATAATCGATCAGGTTAATAATTTAATATTAAGAATAAATGAACTATGTTCATCCACTCTTCCTAAATGCTCAGTTTACCAGCATAAAGCGAAATTAGAAATCTCAGGTTTAAATCACAAAGTGGATCTTGTATATCAGTTATTGGGCCGAAAAAAGTCCAACCGCATTCGTAAAGGCCTAGTTAACTTTGTTAGAACTGGTCTTAAGCTTTTGTTTGGGTCTATGGATCAGGAAGATGCGGATTATTATGACGAAGTAATCCATACTGTTGAGGGTAAAGAAATAAGAATCAAAGAAGGAATTACCGAAAATTTACGTCTCATGAACACACTTAATAAGCAAGTCTTAACAGTTGCTAAAGACGCAAATTCAACTCGCGAAAAAATTAATCTTGTAATCGATGAATTAAATAAATTAAAATTAAATTCTAACCAGCTCAGTAAGTTGACTTATGTTGAAATTTATTTTGAAGAATCTATGATCAAAATAAACCACCGACTTGAAGTAATTCACTTAGAGATTGACGAATTTTTGAACAGCCTATTGTTTCTGCAGCTAGGTCAGATTCATCCTTCTCTCATCGAACCAGTGGAATTGCTACAAGAGCTAAAACGATTTCATGACGCAGATAAATTTTTGATAGAGCCATGCATTGAAAACTATGCGATAATTATAAAAGCATTAGACATGAAAGCTTTTGTAAAAGACCAAAAAATGGTTATACTTTTATCTATAAACTTAACTAGGACAGAAAATTACGATATATATGAAATGATTTCTATTCCTAAAATTGTAACTAATGGATTAACTTTGATCAATCTTGACACAAAATATTTGATTATTAGAGACGATAAGGAAAATTATGTATTGTCACCTAATTTGCAAGATTGCAATAAATTACTTGATTTTTATATATGTAAACCTTTTATACTCAGAGAAAGTATAATAGACGCTGATTGTGAAATAAATGTTTTCTTAAGGCAATCACATAAAAATTGTAACCTTAGGGGATTAAACATCAATGTAGAAATTTATCATATAATCGATGTAGGAAAATATTTGTATGTTGTTTATCCTCATGTTTTTGGAAAAATTAGTTGTAATCGTTCAGAAGACATCTTATTAGACGGAGTTGGAAAGACTTATGATGCAACTCTTCATAGTATTGGAAATGAAAACAGTCTCTTACTGGCAACGAAAAATGAAATGAGGGTTATCAATGACTGTTGTGAAAAGATAAAACTAGGCGAATTTAGTTTTGCTGAAAAATCTTTGACGAAATTAAAAAATACTAATCTGAATGAACTCACAGATCTAGCCACTGAAATTCAGAATTCTAAATATTTTTGGGAAAAGATCTTAACGCCGATTCCAGAGAGATCTCGGACAATGGTTGGAGGAATTTTAACGACTATTACAGTTGTATTAATTGTTTTCTTTTGCTGGAAATATTCTTGTTTTAGGCGATCCCGCAAACTATTTTGCCAATTCTGCAAACTAAAACCAGTAGACATTCCTCTTGTAGGACCAGTCAGACATTCAGCCAACGATCTACAAGAAGAGCTAGGACTACAGCCTTTACATGGGAATTTACGGTCTAGATTTCCGTAAAGATTTCTTAAGGAAGGAGGTGTTATGCGATAACCGAGCGTGTGTGGTCTTCTCACATGGCACATGTGACAAGCGAACGCTCGTAGTCGATATCGCCCATGACGATACCCATAAATATCGTTTAAGTGTTTCCCAAAACACTTATTGTTAATTTTGTCAAAGAGATTTGTCGTTGACCGTTTGTTTCGGTCATATGTGAATGAATTGCATTCACTTTGGTAATTTGAGACCTTTTTGCATCCACGAGTCTACGTAAGGGTTTTCTGGACACTTAGACATTAAGATACATATTACACATTACATATATTGTTTGTTAAGCGAGGTGTCCTTCCGATGCCAACGCAATATTATATTCAGTCGTAAGTTTTGTCCCGTGCGGCTCGCACTCAATTACTTATTAAAAATATAGATATAATACGAGTGATTGTTTTATTAGCAACAAGGGACATAACAGGTTGGATAAGCATTGTCAAATAGAGTACCTGGTCATAAATATTTCGATTGTGTTGCGTATGACCAAAGAACATACAACATAAAGAAATCGAATGTTCGAATACTTTTTTACTCCAAGAAATTTTACCAAAGCCTGAAATGTGGGGGAAACGTAAGGGGTGTTGCACGAGCAAAGAGAAAACGAGCTTTCAGCAGGCAGGTTTTTGTCAACAAGCAAGCGTATTTCGATGGTTTTACCATAGTCTATGTATACACTAGTCCCAAAACTTAGAGTAAAAAGTGGACTATCAATTTTCAACGCCGGGTAGCTCCGTGGAACTACCAAAAGCTCCAAGCTTCAAGCACGAGCATATGCTCTGCTCTGCTTTACACGTGTATTTCCTTTAGTTGTTTCGCTGGGATCTCTCTTAAATTTCTCGTAATGCTCTCTTAAATTTAGTTTTAAAGCTCAGTGTATTTCATTACCCCATCTAGAGTTTTCCCACTGTATATTGTATACACTGTGGGTTTTACATCTCTTACGTTACTCACGTAGATGTTGGCGGAAAGCTTTTCGAGAGATTCATTTCAGATTTGGCAAAGGGAAATGATTTCTGAGAGCACTCGGGCGGGTATGAAAAACAAACCATACTAAAAAAACGAATATCATTTGATTGATGTGATTTGCATACTTCATGTACTTCAAAATAATTACATTTATTTTCATGAAATATCGTGGAACATACATACTGCTTTTCAAAATAGGCTAGAAAAATACTTCCACGAGCTTGAAACATTCGAGTAAATATGTGTTAAAACTTTTGGCTGCGATTTTAGGATGTTAGTACCTCAACTAAATGTTTCGAATTTTTTTTCAGCATTTTCGAAGGTATTTTCAGTCATAAAATATGTGTTCTTTAGTATTTCGTTATGCTCTATCAAGAATTCCTTCTCTTGGACTTCTGCGCAATCAACAATTTTACTTTCTTCATATCCATCTAAGTCTATTGTGAACGTGATGTCGCTATCATCCGCACAATTGCTTCTATTGCTGAATTTAATTAAATTGTACGACATTATTTTAGAAAGTAAAATATTCAATTCGGCATTCGAAGGGTTTCTATTATTGCCACCTTTTTGCCGTATTATCGCAAACAGATTCTCTAAAGGATCTTGAGATAACCGTTTTATTAATATAAAAAAAGCTAGGAATTCTCATTTATGACGTTATCTGCTAACATCAAAACACTAGTTAATGTCTGCTTCATTCCGTTGAGAAAATAAATAGTTTTTGACATATTTTCACAATTTACATAGGAAATATACGTTATGAAGTCGTTGATAAAAATGTCGACTTCATTATCCAAGGTTAAACCACGTTTGAAAATATTTCCATGTTTTAAAGACCCGCTATTTAAACAATCAAAAATTTGATCATTTTTTTCCACAAATGAAGCAGTCGATAATGCTTTTTCATTTGAATTTCTATTGAACTGTGTAGTTTCAACAGTGGTACGAATGGCAGCACCTGAAGTTCTACTAAATAGCTGTATTGCTAAATTTACGCGCATTTTTTCAAAAGAGTTCAAAATGTTAATTTTGTGCACATTTTAATCACTTTGTTTTGCTCCAGCTCCAATAATTCTTTTATTACCTCACAGCTTACACGACCATCTGGCGTACAAATGATAGTATTCAGAAGAATATTTGTCGAAGATTTAATTAAATGGGGAAAATCAAAAAGGCATATCTATTAAGTCTTGTAGAACATTATACCTCAATTCCTTTCTTATAGCTATTTCATCAAAAATTAAGTCTACATATTTCTCCACTTCACTTAACAGTTGGCATTTTTTATAAATGGAAATGCATTATCAATTAAGCCTGGCTGTAATTGCTTCACAGTTGTACATAGTAAATAGATGCGGTGTATTAATTTTTAAAAAATTTCTCAAAAATTTATATGTGGACTGGGATATGTAGAAAATATTTTGCACTAAATTCTTTTCATCATTGTCATATTTTCTTTTTTTACATAGACTATCATTTTACATAAGACTGTGTTTTCCCTAATAATATTTTGTGAATCAATTATTTCTTCAAGTGATGTTTTATTCTTGTTTTTCAAGAGCTATTTGTTATATTTATAACTGCACCGAGTATAATTTTTTTTATGTTTCAATAACTCTTTTTTTCAATTTTACACATTGGGCCTGCAAGCTGTTACATTTTTTCATACAGGGTGTTTTGTATTCGGTGGCATAAAATGACACCACGTATTCTTTGAAGTGTCCCGAGAAAAAAATCGTATTAGAGAGGGGTGGTAGATCCGAAGGGGTTTCGAAATATAGGAGAGGGAAGTACCCTGCTCCATAACCACGACCTGGCACGTGTAAATCGTCATAACTATTTTATTTTTATGTGTAGAGTTTTAAAAAAGAATGCGTTCGATAGCCTGTCAATGTATCTTTTTAGAAATGAATTAACAAGTGAGAAACTTAAAACAACCGGAAAAATTGCAAATTTTGACTTTCGCGATCGTGTTGAACGCTAAAGTTATGCCCTAACTTATAAAAATTATTATCTTGACAGAAAGCCTTACTTTCAGTTTGAATACTTCCGAAGGAAAAGGTTGCCGATTTTCTTTTGTTTTCTTCGAAATGTGTGTGGGGTGCAATGAAGCAAGAAGTGTACAAGAGACATGTGTCATCAGTTCAAGAAATAGATTTAAGAATTGAGGCAGCTAGTGGAAAAATAAGAGAGGAACTCATGCATTTCGATGTAGTCACAGAAATTAAGAAAAGAGCTCTTCTTTGCATTTCTGTGGAAGGAAGACACCTTGAACAGTTTATGTGATCACAAGTCATTCTGCTGTTTAATGATAAGTTCAAAATAAATTGTAACTTTATATCTTTAGTTATTATTTTCTATAATAAAGTAAGTCAGCAAAAATTCACAAAATGCTAGTTTTCTATTTTTCGAAGGAAACAAAGCAACCTTTTTCTTCGGAAGTATTCAAGCAGAAAGTAAAGCTTTCCGTCAGGATAATCATTTTACAGGTTAGTACATCACTTTACCGTTTAACACGGTCGCGATAGTCAAAATAAGCGATTTTTTCCGGTTGTTTTAAGTTTCTCATTTTTTCGTGTAAAACTGGCAGCATTGGGGGCACTTGTTAATACATTTCTAAAAAGATACATTGACATGCTATCGAATGCATTCTTTTTCAAAAGTCTACACATAAAAATAAAATAGTTATGACGATTTACACGTGCCAGGTCGTGGTTATGGAGCGGGGTAATTCCCCCTCCTATATCTCGAAACCCCTTTGGATTTACCACCCTCCCCCCTCTTATACGATTTTTTTCTCGGGACACTTCAAAGAATACGTGGTGTCATTTTATGCCACCGAATACAAAACACCCTGTATAATAATGTTTATTTATTATATGTTTTTGGCAAGGTGCACAAAAATTACTTGCTGAATCCATTGACAATATTCGTCTTTTCCGTGGCGGAGAAATTAACAGATTCATGTCTGCATTTTGCGGCAACAAAAATAAAGTTGGAATCGCACCTACCTTTAATCTGCGCACTCGAATAAATTCACATACAATATGAGAATTGCATATGCGCAATTTCGTATCAACCGTCATAGACTCAAAATTGCAATTTTCCCGCCATACTATTCCCATTGGCGAATCATACGCCGGAAAATTGAAAAACCTTACATTTGGTTACCTTCTGGACTTGCCAAAATGCTGCAGACTACACCTTAGACCGGCCTTTTTTTCCCATTATTCACGTCGATACAATAACGATATGATAACGAACATGAATAATTGCTTCAGCACATCGTCAACCATATGTCATGAGCTTTTTAGCAAAAGCTCTGGCTCTCTCAAAATAATAACTCTCCGTTGGTCGATGGGTTCTGCGTCAGAACCCGCCATATAAAATTTTGGGACGAAAGTTTTGTATGAGATACGACTTCTTTATGTTGTATATTCTTTGGTATGACCCACTCTGATTAATGACTATGAGTACCGTAAATTGGACGAAGTGCTATATAAGTTTGGCACGCAAAACGCAAATTTCGGAAAAACGTTTCCACTCGTTTGTGCTTAATGTTCCATTTGTTATTTCAAACACAACTCTTCGATGGGAACACCAGTCTTATTGTATACATTTTGCAGATAAATTTTTACCAGTATGTAAACAGCCATACTTGTAATAATTTTACTTCTTGCGACAATCCCATCCATTTCCACTTCGTTATAGGTTTGCAAGCTCTATTATCATATTTTTGGTATATTCATCAACATTTTTTGGTTTTGAAAATCCAGAAAAAGATCGTAGTCGAAAAAGAGATTCATCTGGATAGTTGGAAAAAGGATCACAAGACTCGTCTGCCAGATTTCAAAACCTTCAAATCATCAATACTTACATCTATGATTTGAGAGTTTTGAAATCTTGCACTAGTTCTTTTTAAAATTTTCGCTTCGGTACGGTCGAAATTCAGTGATCAATCGTACGAAAAATATTCTTATAAGTCAAACAAATTACTCCTAGGAACTCTAGACGCTCACTAGTAGTGACTTTCTTTAATATCCTCAAAGCACTTCACTAGGCTAGAGTAAAGTATATAATTAAAACTAGATTGTTGGAATTGAGAATTTAGTATTTATAAATAAACTATTTATCGTAAATACGACGAATTAGCGGAAATTGTATAGATTGGTAGAAGGTAAGTTAGTCATAAGTTAGATTTCGATGAAAGCCCACGTCAAAAGCAATAATCACTTTGAAGAAAAGAAGCATGAAAATAGAAATTTCAGGGAGACTTGCACGCGCACAAATTTGGTGACGCGCTAACTTTGAATTACCCCGCTTTTTTCGTGGGCAAGCTTGTCATTCTTGAACAATCGAGGTTTTGGTGCCAAAACTGTGCGAGATAGCTTGTCAAATTAGCTTCGATACCGACAATAGGAATATGATTATGATTCAATGTAACTAGAAGGTTATCAAATTTATTATGTTGAATATTGTTTCGAACTCCCCAGTAAGCAGAATTGTTGCCGAAATTTGACTAATTGCCCATTCCACGTTAAAATTTGGCATGGTTTCACAAGGAGTATCAGTTTTTTGTTGGGACTTTTGCACAAGAAATGAAATTTTAGCATCGTTCGATTTCAGTTTAGAGCTGCGGCTTCATCTTTCTTATTAACTTCCCAGTATATGGGAAGTTCTTGTAATCGCCTGGAAATAAGAAATTAAAATTTTCGACTTTTCTTTAGGTTTTGAAGTCTTTAGAGTATATTTAAATAGTTTTTAGAAAAAAGAGATGTATGTGTGTACGTACGTGCGTACGTCCGTGGACAGTTTTTTCTACGAGTATAACTCACGTAAACAAAGTCGTATCGACTTTGTTGAGATGTCGATCAAAGCGTCTTTGCAATTTTAAGAGCTGATTAGTTTTTGGGACACTTCCAGCGGGCGGGGGCGCGGGTTTGTTGTTTTGACCCTTTGAAGGTCATTTCTGTCGTGCGCTATATCTCGCGAACCAAACCTACGATTTGCTTGATCAAAGTGGTAATCGACGTGTATCAATGTTATGTTCTTCTACTAAATTGTGAAAAAAATTGTTAGGGCCGTTTTTTAATTTAAGAAAAAAAGTGCAAAAAATTGTTGTTTTTTTCAAAAACAATAAATTAAGCTGATTTTAAAAACGCAGTAATCAATGCTTATATAATTTATATATTCCAAACAGCTTTTGTAAAAAAGCGGCAAACCCTTTTTTAATGATTACAAAAAAATTAAATTAAAAATAAAAAATCATTAAAAGTCATCATAAACTTCCAGGTGATTTATGTCATTCATAATATCTCGCGAACCAAATATTCTAATTGCATCATAAAAGTGCCAATCGACGCGTATAAACATTATTGTAATGTTTTTCTATCTAAAAGAAAATCTTTAAAGCCGTTTTTTGAATTAAATAAAAAAAATGTGGAAATTAGGGTTTTTTACATAAAAAATAAACTTTTAATTTGATTTTCACATCGCAATGATAAATGCTTATAAAAATTGTAAACCTTTATGAATTTTTGTAGAGAAACCTGCAAAAAAAATTGTCATGCTAACGAAAAAAAAAATTAATTAGAATTAAAAAATCATTCAAAGTGATCAGAGGGTTCATACGAATGATTATAGCTTATACCTCTTATTCTAAAGACATTGTTGTGGAGTCAATCAATCATTTGCATAATTTGAGCAGATTTTCAATACTCTTCACAGCATCGTGTTTTAACTTGAAAAAACTGTTTAAATTTTGACAACCAAAAAAAAATTATCAAATTTTAATTTGTGGTAATGAACGCTTTGAATGGTATATGTTTTGTAGTCAATACTTTCCAGGATCTTACGCTTTAAAAAGCTTTCATCAAATTAAAAATTGTAATTTTTAGTATTTGTGGTCTTTAGTGTTCGTAAGATTTCAATTACTTCCTCCATTATCATTTGTAATACATTTTGCTTTTTACATGCAATTGAAACTATTTTTGACTGCTTATTCAATATTTTTCAAGACCAACAGAAATTGAAAATTAATTGATAATTGATAATATCTTGAAAAATACAAACTCAATGATACTACCGAAATCATGGCGATTTTGAACACAACTATTCAAAATGGCCACCACGAGACAAATTATCTTCAGTGTTCGATTAGATATTGTTCTTATGTTCTTGTTAAGCGGTATTGAAATATGTACAGTACAAGTGTTTTGCATTTAGAACAATCACCAAACAATGGCAAGAAAACTATTTTATAATTTTTAACCCAGTTACCAGTCACCCATTTTTTTAAGTTTACACCCAGTTACATAGCTTACGATTTTAAATTGACTCCATAAAACTAGAAAATATCATACATTGAACTATACCAGTTCGTACTTTCAAAACTGATAAATTTTTACTTCAGGAAAAAAATTCAAACGCTACTATATAAAAAACACATAATAACTGCTCAAAGCTTCGGCAAGTGTTTTTTTTAAACAAACCACAGACACCATCATTCAGAATGTTGTCGCACAACGACAATTAGCTTAGCTTCTTATCAGCCGTCGCATTCAAATTTTCCGAAATTTTTATGAGTGTTAGTAACAGCATAACGAGCGATTTTGGGCATTCCTTCTATCATCAAATTTAAACGTTCTGCAAATATCAATTTCCACTGAAGTTTTTACTTGTTTTCGAATAATATTGTTAATAAGTTATTATTATCCTACGAGTTATGTTAAAGTATATATGATATTTGCAAGTTGATTACAAAGTAGTGCTAAGTGTTCTTACCCTAAGGGAAGATGTCAATAATGGTTGCAGCAAAGTTTCAAGGCAGGTCTATGGCTTACATGCGGAAAATTTAGAAGATGACAATAAACACTGCAAGTGTACTGGAAAGTTCATACAAAGTGGTGAGGTTTGGTTTGCAATATCTCAGCATTGCCAGTATTTTTTGGCTTCAGGTGGGTTCGTCGATTGTAGATACGCAACTTGATAATCTAAAGCTAAATTTGTTTTTGTGGAAAACAGTTTCTTCCGGCTTAGGTCACATCAGATACGCCTGCAATAATATGTGGCATCTATGTATATTCCTGTTCCAAATGTTTTTTTCGCTGTTGGCAGGTGGAAATCTTCAAAAGATACTGATTTGCTCTTGCTTCTCGCCATGATGGATTTGTACCGACTAAAACCACCTCTGCCTCCTCCTAACCTCTAACTACATCATTTATTGCTCGCACTGTCCGTATGCAATGTATTCCCTGAATGGTTGTTTATTTACTTAGTACTAGTACTAATTTGTACATCTCAACAATTTTTATTCAGTTGTGTTCAATAATTTCAATTTTGTTTCACCTTTGCAGATTAAACCTTAATTAATAAATTGAGTTTCCAGTAAATGTTAATATGGCATGATTTTAAACGAGATTATGTTACTCGCTTCTCTTATCGGGCGAAGAAGCTCATTGTAAAAATTTGTTGCGGCTTTATGTAATCGGATCCCTCTTCAGTTGCTTTGTCCTAGCAAGTATATAAGTATATTAAAGTATTATTCGCGTTTCTCATATTATAGTCGTTTTCTCCCCATTTTTATTTAGCTTCATTGGTTATTTCTTCATGGTGTAAATTTTTATAAATGAATTCTCCTTTTTCCATGTAAATCAGTCCGTCTACGATATGTTCTTGTGCAATTTTATATACTGCAGATGTAGTGGTCATTTTTTGCATGAAAGATTTTTTATAGGCAAAATGTAGGTGGCCACTGTTAAAATAAATATTCCATATTAACTAATAATATAATAATTATAATGAAAATTGAGTGAATGTTTCTCGTCATTTACGAACCATACTAATCAAGAAGGAAGTACAAATTACTTTGTTATACATTTCCATATTGCACAAATTACTTGAACTGGATGCAAATTGGATTATAAAATAATCGAATGACCATAACATTATATCTACTCAAGCTTTAGGTGTTGGAACTGCAGCAAAGCGAATGATTATTACTAAAAATCAAAACTGAAAAATATTCCCCGAAACAAAATCACATCTTACTATTAATCAGCGATTACTTTTTAGCTGTAGTAAAACATATTTATCATTAAAATACTTCAGGTACAAAAAGTTTGAAAATTGTAACTGTATTGATGAAAAATTTCTAGCCAATTTTTTTTGGCAATGGTTAAAAAATGGCTATTCTGCTTAAGAAAAATTTCAACACATCTATATAACTTGCCGAAAATTCCATCAATCCATATTTGACAAACAAAATATCCTAAAAATCTCAGAAATTTAATCTTAATTTTTGCTGGCTTCTATCAGCTTTCCTTAATTTTTTGCATAGTAACGCAAGAGTTTGGTGAAATTTCACAGTTATTAATTTTTTTATAAGTTTAGAAATGCTTAGAGTACCTTGAAGTGCATTAACTTTCTACTTGGCGTTATGATGATGCTTAATAAGCTGATTAAATTTTCACTTGTTAATTTTATTGAATAATTTTTATTGTTTTTGCAATCACGTAGGATTGAATTTGTTTGTTAAAGAGTTGGTTTAATTTAGATGACCATTGATTTGTTTTAGAAAAAAATATGTATTTGACCTGGAAAAGTGACAATTTGGCTCGGGAAATTGCTACAATCGTATACTTTCAACAATTTTTGCCTAATTATTCATAAAATTTCTGATGAATGAATAATCAGTATAAATAAAAGAGCCGATATTTTTTCAACTTACAAATCAAATGAATGTCAACAAAATGTGCGAAATTCTGTTCATTTTCACTCACGTTAACAAATCTTTAAAATCCTTTCTGAGTAAATATTTTCTACAAGACTTTCGAACGTGACATACTCATGATGTGGTGAATATGGAGGGTGTGGAAGCAATTCGAATCGTAAATCATTAAATTTCACCATCGTTTTCATCGTCTTGTGCATCGGTGCATTGTCGTGGTGAAACAGTGGTTTTTTCCTTTCCAGATGAGTCCTTTTCTGCTTAATTTCATTAGCCAATCGATCCAATAATGCAATGTAATTTGCTCAGGACTGTATTGGCGTGACTCTTGTTGCTGATAACCTAATGGACCTGGCTCATTTCCACAGTTGAAATGTTGAAAATTTCAATTTCGATTTTGTTCGGTTCGGTCAGTTGACCGCAAGGGTCGCATCTCGCGGCTTGTTAGTCGTATTGTTGCATTCGTATTTCATTATTTGCTGGTACTTTTGTTTCAGAGTATTTGTTGCACCTTTTTAGTGCTTTAAGAACTGTTCACTTCTTACTGGACTACTTGATTACTTTTCCAGTCATCCATTTCTCGATCTTATAGGTGTAATTTTTGTGGCTAGAAATTTTGCTTGCAAAATTAGCTCGGCTAACTCTTGGAAGTTTTCTGGTTTTCTATTTACAATTAATAGATAATATTTTTGGCATATATATCACTGGCATTATCATCGGCTGTCACAAAATGTTTACCGAAATCAATGTTTCTATATTGATTATTGAATCTTTTATATATAGAGCCATTGACCTCCAGTAAAGCTATCCACTTTCCTTTTTTTATCTGTCCCGTGTGCACTATATCCAATTTACTCTCTTTCTACTGCGTGGTTTAAATTTTTATTTCCTCGTTTGATTTGGCTGTTGTATATTTTTTATGCAGACCTTTTATGATCATTCATGAAGAGTGTTCCGCTATTTTTCTAATTTCGTGTCTTTTTCTGAGTCGGTTTTTATTAGTATTCTCCCATTTCTCAGCGGCTTTGCAACTTTTATGGATTTTTTACTCCCTGTTTTATATGATCTCTTAGCTCCTTTAACGTATCATTCGTTGTTTGTTTTTCCTTCGGACAACAACTGATACCTTTCCGTATTTGGTGTTGTTATTGTTATTGTAAAGGGGTCGATTTTGCGAATCCAAAATTTTGACATATCTCCACGTTTTAAGGTCTCTAGAATCCAAAGCCATCATTTTTAGAGAGATGTCTGTGTGTGTGTTTGTACGTATGCGCGGATGTGCGTTCGGATTTATTTTTCGTCTCGATTATCTCATGAACCAAAAATTGCATTGACGTGGGACTGGTTTCATTCGACGGGTAATTACTTAATTTAAAACTGAATGAGTTTTGTGCAAAATCGGTTAAGTAGTTTTTTATTTAGGATGAAAAAATTGAAAAAAATATTAAAAATTGCTTATTTTGCAACTGTTGAAACGCACTATTAATTCGTTCAGATCCCAAATACCTTCATAGAAATATTATTATTGTGTGTTTTAGCAAAATTTTGATCAATGTTGTAAAAAATGTTATTTAAAAACAAATCAGGATTAATTTATATAAACTCCAAACTTATATTATGAGATTCGGATTGTGTGAGGCTAATGCAGATTATAGTTCGATATTGTTATAAATAATTTAATATTGTTAATAACAATCAACTATTATTAGTTGTAATTTGATATTGTAAATATAAAGTCAATTATAATTATTCAGGAACGATCAAAAATTCTTAATAACGAATGATTATTATTAATAATAATTGAATTCCCTTGATAATGGCTGTGGATTCAGGGTCGAGATGGAGGACGAGGAGGAGGACAAGGTGGAAGACCAGGAGGGGGACGAGGAGGAGGACGAGATTACCAAGACTTTGGTAGAGGACGACTAGGCGGGGGAGGCGTCTTCCCCTACCAAAGCTTTTATGGCTAGATAAAAAAATAATGAAAGTAATTGTAATAATCTAGAATAATAATTATTAATAATAGTAATTATTAATAATAGTAATTATTAATAAAAGTAATTATTGATAATAGTAACTAGTAATAAAAACAAATTATGGCCTTTTTATTCGCCCACTGGGAAGTTAATCGTGTGGGCCTCAAGGATCGCACTTAGACCACATTTTAATAATTTAGAATGCCTATTATAGAAAACACGTGTGAGTCACGTGTGAGGCCACACCTACTGTGATACTTGCCTCGTCAATCCTTGTTGTGTTCAACATGTGCACATGAAATTTACCAGAAAATAACAATCATGTAATGTAGATAATATATGTATTTAAGAACTGCTCAGATCTGAGAGACGGATAAAATTCGGAATTCCAATATGGAGTCTATACTTTTGTGGTTGACTGTATATGTTCTGGATGTGGGTCTTGCCTGTGCCGGTTATCGGCGGCTCGCTTCGGTGCATTGTGCTCGACTTCTTCTTCGCACGGTGCTGTGCACATATCAGTAGCTGCATATAAGTTAATTTATTTTAAACACGGTTGTTTAAAAAAATATAAAAGTTTCAGGGCTGAGCCTGATCTTTATTCTTTCGATTCCAAATCTAAACTGAACTAAATGCTAATTACAATAATGTTTAACGCCTACGTTTTTATTGTTGCGATTGCAAATTTCCAATTTATTGAAATTGCATTTGCTGCATCGATGGATCGTCGAACCTTGTCGTCAGCAACTATTTGTTGCCCGTGCAGGTGTTCCACGTTTAAATGCGATAGTCCACGATCGCTAAAAAAATTCGATATCGTTGAATCGTACATTTTTGGCTGTTGGTCGTTGCTCTGGGATTGGTGACGATTCAAATGCTGCCGGGAGTGGTGTAGGTAGTTCCAGTGCTTGCTTCAATTCGATGGTTGTAGCACTGGGTTTCCGTTTAAAAGCTGGACATAGTGTAATAAGTTTTCGTTAGGGGCCATTATGATAACAATTAGAGGAAGGAGGGACTCACCTAAATATCGGCGTCTAGCGCCAAAGCTGATGGCAAGCGTGAGCTGCCTATATTTCTGTACAGCGCAAGCGCCGCAATGAACACTCAAATGAAAGGGTGCCGATGCAGGCAGTCCAAATTCACTTGTATGAATGTTGTTTTATTCCAAATATCTTTCTCCTTTTATACAAAATCTTAGCCTAATTTCTATTTACTAAACATTGACTTAAAACTATTTTCCCACAGGACCAATGCATATGTTTGTAATAAATCTATAATTTATTTCATTAGTTTTCCGTATTTCACATGTTGACCCATAATCACATTGCAAGGATTCCAACGCCTTGCAAGTGGTCATCAAAAAGAGCGCCGTGTCTACTTGACACTTTTTAGTCACGTTTGGGATGGCATTGCTCCGTATGTAATTCATATTAAATGACCCTTGTGATTTATGTGTTAATACTGTTCGTGGGCATCTTGTGGGCACGCGTGGCTGAATTTAAATTAGTGAGATGAACGGGCATGCGTGGCATAATACGCATGAATGAGTGCAGATGGACAAGTGGTTGAACATGTGATTCCACTACACCCTCACCGTTTAGAAGTGTTGCGTACTAATTGAGTAATTAGTGCGAAACACAAAAAAATAATTATCTGTATGTTTTGCTATCCGCGCTGCATATGCATGGGTTACATGGGATTTTTCAACTAAAGATAGGATAAGTATGTTACTTTTCATTGTTATATAATTCAAAATATACTTCAGTGAGCTTATATCTAGTCTCATTACATGTGTTTTTATTTTGTTACTATAATTAATATTACATATAATATTTAATTTACTATACTCGTAATTTCAAAATAATTAATATTGTTGACTTATTCTAAATTGCTACTAGTTAGTCTCTTATATTTATATTTTATAGTCAATCATCTTGTACAATTTTAAATTATTGTTGTGGACCTTTCTTGGTTTACCATCAACTTCTATTGTTGTGTTTACATTATTTGTATTTATCACTCTAAAAGGTCCTATATAAGGTCTATCAAGTTTTCTCCTATTTTCCTTTTTCAAGAGAACTAAATCGTTTGTTTTTAAATGAATTGGATTGGTTTTTGTTATCTTGTCGACACGTTTCTGTTTGACTTTTTCAATTATTTGTTTTGCTTTGTTTAACGCATGGTGTAATCGAATTTTGAATTCGTTTGCGTAATTTTCTGTATCGTAGACTCTGTCTGTCTGTCTGACTATATCGTTGGGTAGATATGGTAATTTGCCGAATACTAATTCATAAGGCGTGTAGCCATTATCAACATGTGGAGTTGTATTGTATGCGAACGTGGAATACGGGATCCACTTGTCCCAATTTAGATCTTCGGTAAAAGCTAGAAAATACTCATTTAACACTCGATGGTTGCGTTCTACCGTGCCTAGTGTTTGATGATGATATGGAGCCGAAAATATCTGTTTAATTTCAAGCAATTTGCAAATTTCTTGCATTAAATTATTCGTAAATTCCGTACCTTGGTCAGATTTTAATATTTTGAAATGTCCAAATTTTAATATAAGGTCGTTCACCAATGTGTACGCGACTGTTTTGGCGTCTTTGGATTCTAGTGGTGATGCTATCACGAATTTACTTAGTTCACACTGCATCGTCAAGATGTATCTATAGTCGTTCGAGATTCTTAATGGTCCTACGATATCGATAGCTATTGTTTCGAAACTGGTGGTAGGTGTGTCGGTTTTTATCATGTGTTCTCTTGTGTGCCGTACTTGTTTATTTATTTTGCATTGTTTGCAATTGTTGACATAGTTTTTTATCATGCTGTTCATGTTTTTCCAGCAATATCTTTGTTTAAGTTTTAATTGGGTTTTTCTCACTCCTAAATGTCCTCCGTGTGGCGTGTCGTGATATTCTTGTATCAACTGATTCTGTATTGTTGTATCCTTTATACTCTTCGGGGGTTCGTATAACATTATACTTAGTTTTGCGCGACTTTCGTATTTTTTACTTTGTTGCAACATATTAATTATATTTTTGAAATCTTCTTTACTTATTATTTTGAAGATATCATCGTTATTTGATAACGCTAATTCATATAAATTCATCTCGAGAATTCCATCTAACAACTTTTCCATGGTGGATACGTATATCGCACTGGACTTATCGTTGCAGATTCTAACATTCGATCTAATTGTATTTGAGCTCGCTGATAGCTTTTCGTTAGCGGAAACGTATTTCTCGGTAACTTTATCACTACAGTATACAATGACTTCGTCGCTTGTTCTGACGATATCGAATTTATTATTTTTGCGCAATATAAATTTCAACTTCATAACTTTTCTTACTTCTGATATTGATGTGCAATCCCATACGTAAAGTTGATCAGACTTTACTGGTGTATCGGGTTCATCTATCGTAGTATTTTTATTTATATTGTCTGTTCTTTGTTTTGTAGACATACCCCTTGTTATTGCCAACACTTTTTTGACTTTTTCGTCTATTTCGGGAGGAATCATTGTTTTTAAAATATCTGAGTCTAGCTTGATGCGTGATAATGCATCCGCGTTGCAATTTATTTTTCCTTGCTTGAACACAATCTCGAAATCATAATCGGAGAGATCTAATCTAATCCTAGTTAGTTTAGATGATGGATTCTTGTGCGTGAATAATGATACCAGAGGTCTGTGGTCAGTAACCACAATGAATTTTCTCCCATATAGATAGGGTCTAAAAAAATTTATTCCCCAATGTATTGCAAGTAGCTCTTTCTCAATTATAGGTTTGTTGATGTCAAGTTTACCTAATGATTTACTTGCGTACGAGATGGGTAGATCTGAACCAATATCACCTTGGGAGAGTATCGCTCCAAGGGCATAACTAGATGCGTCTGTTGTTAATACGAATGGTTTCTCAAAATCGGGATATTGCAAGATGGGAGGTGAGATAAGTCTCTCCTTTAAAGTTTCGAAAGCTTTCTGACATTTTTCGTTCCAAACAAAATTTGCATTCTTCTTTAACAGTTCATTTAAACATTTTGCTATTTCGGCGAAGTTCGGGATGAAGCGTCTATAATAATTGCAGAAAGCAACAAACCGACGAACTTCATCTGCGTTTTTCGGGATAGGATAGTTTTGTATGATTTCATCTTTAGTAGGATCGGTTTTTATACCTTCATCAGTTATCAGATGGCCTAAGTAGACAACTTCTGGTCTCAAAAATTTGCATTTCTGTGCGTTCAGTTTTAAATTGTACTTCCGTAGTCGTTGTAGTACTTTTGTTAAATTTTTGTTATGATGATCGACACTACAACCAAAAATAATAATGTCGTCAACATATAGAAATGCTTCTGAACTTAAACCGGTCAGTGCTATCGTAAGCATTCTTTGGAAGCTGTTGGACGAAATCTTGAGTCCAAATGGTAATCGCTTGAATTGGAAATGACCGTCTCCTGTAGAGAAAGCTGTCAAAGGTCTAGAATGTTCATTCAATTCAATCTGATGAAATGAGCTGGTCATATCTAGAGTAGTAAAATATTTAGCTCGACCTAATCTGTCTAGAACATCGTCTAGCCTCGTCAATGGGAATTTGTCGTTTATTATTTTGTTGTTCAAACGACGGAAATCTACAACTAATCGCCATTGTTTTTTATCACTAGAACACTTTTTAGGTACTACTAAAAGTGGTGAATTGTACGGGCTAATAGATGGTTCTATGATATCATTTCGCTCTAATTCTTTCACTTGGTCATTAATTTCTTCCAGTTGAGCGTGTGGTAGTTTGTAGTTTTTGATGTATACGGGTGTACTGTCAGAAAGTTCAATATGTTGTTTGTAAAAATTGTTGACTGAGAGTTTTTCGCCTTCGAGATGAAACACATCTTGGTACTCTTCGATTATTTTCATTAGGCTACCCATTGTTCTCTCGTCCTTGTAGTCTGATCTAATTGTTTGTAGTAGCTCTCGTAAACGATCTGGATTATTTTTATATCCCTTGCTGTTCTTTAATATATTATAGTTTGATAGTGGTTCAGTATCTATTTTGAAATTCTTGATGTTGCATGGTTCATTATTTGTATTTAGTATTTTAATGTGGCAGATACCTTTAGACGGTACTATTGAATTTCCTACGTAAACTCCTTTTTGTATTTCTTTATTGAGTACTATACTGTCTTCACTTCGGTCTAGGTCGATCGGTACTATAGCCTCAGTTCTTGCAGGAATTCTAAAATTGTACATTTTTAATGGCTTCGTATTCATTGGTATTGTGACCTCATCATTGTTGATTATGAATGTGATTGTGTATGTTTCGTAGTCAATTTTGCATTGATATCTCTCTAGGATATCTCTTCCTATAATCCCATCCGTAATGATTGGGAACGATTCTTCTACTAGATTAAATGTGTTAATTTGTTTAGATTCGCCAATACTCAGATTTAAACAAGTTGTACCAATGGACTTTATCGTTTCTTTGGTTATTCCAGTAAGGTTGCATATATTATTTTCATCTATGTACGATATTGTATTATTTATTTTAAATATAGATATATCTGCTCCTGTATCTATCAGAAAAGTCAGATATGTTTTGGTATTCGTGCAAAATAACCTGATAAAACTTGGGCTAGATGCGGATACTTTGTAAATTTTAGCGGTTTTGTATCCTGTTAATCCGGTAGGAGTTGTTACTTCTTTATTGGTTATTCCTCTCCGGATCCCTCTTCGTTTCCCTGCTCGTGAATGACGTTGATTCGTCTATTCATGTTCATATTACTATTGTTGAACCGATTGTTGCTTTGTCTGTTTCTAAAATTATTGTTATTTCTGTTATAATTATTTCTGTTATTCGCGTTATTTCTATTGAAGTTGTTTCCGTTACTGCGCTGATTGGCGTCGTACCTTCTATTATTATTATTATTATTAAAATTGTTTGGACTGAAGTTTCTGTTACCATTATTACCGAATCTATTCGTTCTATTGTTATTATTGCTCTGGCCATATGCCTGGATGTGTTGTCTTCCATTCGAAGTGTTGTATCTGTTATTTGACATCATATTTCGCTCGTTTCGCGTATTGTAATGTAGTATATTACTTGCGGTGTTTGCATTGCTCTTCTCTAACTCCATTGTCAGGTTAATGGCATCGGCTAGTGTTTGTGGTCTAGCGGCAAAAATGGTTTTTCTGTATTGGTCGTGCAGACCATTCTTAAATATAGTCAGAGCATAAGTGTCGTTCAGACTGATAATCGTTTGTTTCTGCTCTGTTGATGCGTTGGTCCCTAAATCATTTATTTGGAGCTGATTAAGTTCGCCAAGAAGGGACAAAATTCGTTCTTTGTACTGTGTAACAGATGAACGATTTTGGGTGACGGTACTTAGCGAGGTGTGAATGTTCGCGACAGAGTTCAAGGGTTTGTACCTAGCCAAAAGTTGAGTTTTTAAAATATCAAAGGTGTTAGGGATGTTTGCGCTAAATGAAGTGCGCACATTGTCCGCAAGTTTAACATTGTAGACGAAGTCGATTAGTTCCGGCTTTGATGCATCATTCAATTTCTTGTTTATATATTCGACAATTTTTAGAAATGCGTTTAATTCCTTTGCTCTACCCTCAAAGGATGGAATGACTTTCATCGCCATATGAAGTTCGAAATTAGCCATATTGTCGTCGTTTGTCTGATCGTCCACACCATTAGTTAGCATACTTATTAATATATGGTTTAGTTCTTTTGATGACTTGACGAAACGTATTTTCAAGTCTAAATATTTATCAGAATCTGATTTTGCGAATTCTTTCCTTAAGGTTTCTTGTATTTCTTCCAAACGATTTAGTTTTTCTTGTATTGTTTCTGGTTTATATGATCTCTTTAAACCTTTTCTTGCATTAGACAAAAGTTTCTCTGTTTCAATTAATAATTCTTTAATTTTGTCCATCAACTAATCAAAAAAAAAAAATTTTTTTTTCACATAACGTTATAAGATTTTATACATTTACATTCCTACTCGACTGTTTCTTAACATAATTTTTGTTCTACTTATTGTATGTAATTGCTATTATTATGAAGATTATGGTCGTGGTCGTTGCCTGCTGGTATTCTTGAAACGTCAACTGGTTCACCGACTTGCAGTTGCCCATGTTCGTGTTTTTGTATGTTGTCGACATACGATCTCTCTAGTTCTTTTAGCTTTTGGAACAGCTTCCTCCTGTTGTCGCCCTTTGCTATTGCTATCAAGCGGTATAGGTTCGCCCGTTCGATCCTGAATCGCACCTTCTTTCCACCCCTATATTTCCTCTTCTCCTTGTTGATCGGCGGTGGTGGTTGCTTTTTCGCTATCTTCTTGCGGTAGTCCTCTATTGTGAGTGGCTTCGGTCCGATTGCTGCGAGTTCTTTTCGTCCTGTCGCCTTGTATGCTGGTGCTCTTGCTGGTGTACCAGGGGAGTATTGTTCCCATAATTCCTCAAAACCTTCCATTATTGGTCCTAAATATCGGCAAATAGGTTGGCAGGATCGCCATGTAATAAGTTTTCGTTAGGGGCCATTATGATAACAATTAGAGGAAGGAGGGACTCACCTAAATATCGGCGTCTAGCGCCAAAGCTGATGGCAAGCGTGAGCTGCCTATATTTCTGTACAGCGCAAGCGCCGCAATGAACACTCAAATGAAAGGGTGCCGATGCAGGCAGTCCAAATTCACTTGTATGAATGTTGTTTTATTCCAAATATCTTTCTCCTTTTATACAAAATCTTAGCCTAATTTCTATTTACTAAACATTGACTTAAAACTATTTTCCCACAGGACCAATGCATATGTTTGTAATAAATCTATAATTTATTTCATTAGTTTTCCGTATTTCACATGTTGACCCATAATCACATTGCAAGGATTCCAACGCCTTGCAAGTGGTCATCAAAAAGAGCGCCGTGTCTACTTGACACTTTTTAGTCACGTTTGGGATGGCATTGCTCCGTATGTAATTCATATTAAATGACCCTTGTGATTTATGTGTTAATACTGTTCGTGGGCATCTTGTGGGCACGCGTGGCTGAATTTAAATTAGTGAGATGAACGGGCATGCGTGGCATAATACGCATGAATGAGTGCAGATGGACAAGTGGTTGAACATGTGATTCCACTACAATAGCTTGTAAATGAAGATGAATGCGAGGAAGGATCCAAAAATTGCAAGTAGTCCATATGTCACCATTTGGTGTATGCTGGTTTCAATTTTTATCAGTCGGATCTCGCTTGTATTATTTATGTGGAGATCTTTCATCATCTCCAGCGAGAGTATTTCCTGGTATGTCTTGATCTCGGGAGATGGTTGTAGTATTGCAGGAAGTACCTTTATTGCTGACGCTTCTCGATTTATGAACGTTCTTCCATTGATCGTTGGGCTGGTGCTATGGAATTTTATGAAATATGTCCCATTTAGTTTGTGTGACATTCCGTTCATCTCGATTTTGCCAGAGCATTTGTTGAGGAGTATGGTACCAGATTCAATTTCTTCTATGGTGGGTATGTGAGCGTTGCTAGTCCAGTTGCAGATAGCTGTCAGGCTTTTCATAAGGTTCGGGATGCATGATGTGTTGGAAATGTCCACAATTTTGTCGGGTTTACAAATGGTTAACAATTTTATGCTTTTACAGTTTTTAATTACGTAATGTTTTTCAATTCTTCTTTTACTAAAGATAACCTAAATTGGATATCCAATATCATGTTAAGATTTATTTTATTACTTTCTTTAAATAATTTTTGTAGTTCGTTGGCAAATTTTGTGATACTGTTTATTCTATCGGTGTACATTTTATTTATTATGATTTGCTTGTTGTTATTTTCTAATACATTTTTAAGTTTATCTTTTATAGTGAGAAAATCCTCGTGATCTGGATTACCCGCAATCCATTTACAAGTAGTCCCAATAAAATCGAGTGATTTCGAATTTTTAGGTTACGAATAAGGTCTTGGATTTGTTAAAGTTCGTGGGACAAAAGTGATGAAAAGGGGTATTGCCTACCTTCCGATAGGTTGAGGATTGGTTCGATCTCTGTTACGAATCGTTCGTAGTGATCGATGTCGATAGAGTGCAAGGTATATGGACTAGAGTGAAAACATTAACATTTAACATTTTCAACTCTGACTCGTTGCAAGTGGGGCCACAATTCATTCAGTCTCTGATCGACCTTGCTGCCGGCACTGAATTACCGGTTGTAGTGAAGCATTTATTTTTTAGGTGTAAGATGTATTTTAAAATAAGAATATTAAATAAACAATTATTAGACAATGTTAGATTAAGAAAACGTAAACAAAATAAAACTGTTAACTTAAATTCGCTTTTCTTAATTATTGGTATGCATTTCGTTTGTCACATTTCTCCAGGATTCTTTTCTATATACCGTGCGGTGTTCAAAATCTATCCCATAATTTCCCGAGAAACCTAACGTATCCGTTCATACGCACATCGTTATTATGAAGATGCTTAATCATATATGTAGGTACATCAAATCCATCGTTGGCATTTGTTTATTCATCATGCATCAATTTCGTTACTTTTCATATAAAATTTACTTGCGCAAATAACATATCCATCAACTTTCCTAGTGGAATAGAATTTCAATCTCATCGAAGCGAGATAAAAATTTGCACTGTGAATTTTTCGTCAACAGTTGCGTACATGCGCAGCCCGGACGAGTTTGAAAACGCGGAAGATCTTACCTCTAGTCCATATACCTTGGATAGAGTGTATCAGTTTAAAATTCCCGTTCTGTATTTTCGCCATGCCAGTGTAGAAGGACACAATCTGGGAGTTTGTAAAGTCCAGAATTTCGACGTTTGCGTTGATAGCATACGAAAAGAGTCTGAAACCAAAAAGATTTAATTACGGATGTGACTTTTGTGTATAATTTTTCCGGATTCAGTTAAAATTGTAGAATTGTTATTTTCTTTAACTATTTCTTGTTTATAACGTGCTGTCAGTTTTGATCCTACCCTTTTATTTAGTCTTACGTATACAGTTTCGCCTATCTCGTATTGTTTGGTCGGTTGTCTCGTCTTATTGTGATTCTGAATGTCTGTCTCTTGTTGTTGTTTTAGTCGCTCGACATTTGATAGCCTAATTTTCTCTAATTCTTCTGGATCTGTTCTTGGGGTACGGGTAAAATGTAGCTCAATAAACTTCTTCTTGGTAGTTGAGTGTATGGTAAAATTATATTCGTTAACGGCACGTTGTAGAAGATTTTCGAAGGGTCTGGGTGGTCCATCTTTCTTCAGGCACCTCATTATTTCCGTGAGTGTACTGTGCCAGCGTTCGACTTGGCCATTAACCTCACTTGTGTATGGGGGTGTTTTATACACTTTAATTTGCAGGTCGCCTTCCTTAATGAAGCTATGGAAGCAGATCGGAGTGAACTTTCGTTGTCGATTACGACAATTTCTGGTACACAGAAAAAGAAAAGTAAATCAGTCAGAGATTGATTGATGTCTGCTTTCGATTTCGAGGCAATTACTTTGGCTTGTCCGAGGTTAGAGAATTTGTAGACGGCTGTTAGAACTCGATGTTTTTCGGTGCTAAATATGGCGATATGAATCGTGTGACCGGGGTATGTAGGGATTGGAGTAGAATTTAAGAAAGGATCTATTGGGATGGCGTTCGTATTTGTTTTCTTTGCAAACTGCACAATGTTCTACCAGGCGCTTTATTTTAGCTGACATCCTGGGAAAACAAGCCGTGAGGTGCGACGCATGAGGTCCACACGGTCAACTTCCCAGTAATGTCTAAAAATATATTAAAAATATTAAACACAATAATAATAATGGAAATAATACTACTCCAAATAATAAAAATGTACTTCTCGTAAAATTGATTACGTATGGATTTTGGTGCATTGGTTTGATTGATTATTCACGCGGATAAATCAGTGGGGGGACAGGTTACATAGCAGTTTTTTCATAAAATTTAAAACATGGTGCTGTGAAGACTATTAAAAATCTGCTTAAATTTTGCAAATATTAATAAACTTTGATTGACTTTACAACAATGTCTTTAGAATAAGAGATTTAAGGTATAATGATTCGAATAAAACCTGTTTACATGGTGACTTTAAATGATTTTTTATTTTTAATTTAATTTTTTTGTAATCATGAGAAAAGTTTTTGCTGGTTTCTCTACAAAAATTGATAAAATTTTATAAATTCTTCAAACATTTATTATAACGATGTGCAAATCAGGTTAAAAATGAATCTTTTTCTGAAAAAAACACTACTTTTCAATTTTTTTAAATAAATTAAAAAAACGCTTTAACGACTTTTTTAATATATAAAAACATCATGAAAATGATAATACGCGTCCATTGACACTTTAATGATGGAAATATTATATTCAGTTCTCGAGATATAATGAATGACGTAAATGACCTTGAACGTTTAAGGATTTATTTTTTTTATTTTTTTTTGTAATCATGAAAAAAACTTTGGCTGATTTTTTTACAAGAACTATTTGGAGTATGTAAATTTCAGGTTGAAAATTTTGTGATTTTGAAAAAAAACCTAATTTTTTGTACGTTTTTTAAAAAAATTAAAAAACCGCTCCAAGAATTTTTTTAAAAATTTGATAGAATCACACAAATGTCAATACGCGTCGATTGACACCTTGTTCAAAAAAATCGTACGTTTGGTTCGCGAGATATAACGCATGACAGAAATGACCTTCAAACGGGCAAAACAGCACACCCCCCCCCCGGCCGAAGTTTTCCAAAAACTAATCAGCTCTTAAAATTGCAAAGACGCTTCGATTGACACCTCAACGAAGTTGATACGACTTTGTTTACGTGAGTTATCGTCGTAGAAAGAAGTGTCCACGAACGTACAAACGTACGTACGTACATACATACACACACACACACATACATCTCCCTTTCTAAAAACACTTTATATATACTCTATAGACCTCAAAACGTAAAGAAATGTTGAAAATTTCAATTTCGATTTTCGAGGTGATTACAGAAACTTCCCATATACTGGGAAGTTAATAAAAGTTCTCAAGTAGCTGTAAACGGTTTTCCTCGGCATTCCGATGAGCTCTTCTATGTGTCTGCAAGATTTTCTCATTTTGTACCATTTCGTTGGGAATATCCTCAACACCTTTTTGTGTGTATCGTATTCGGTAGCTGCTAAGGTGATTTTTATAAACTTCTTGCACACTACCCATAATTTCTTCACTGGTTAGAAGATAATTTAGAGTGTGGGGATTAAGGTATCTTTTAAATAAGTTTATGATGTCATTAGCCGTGTACTGAGGCTTGATAAAAGTATGCCTCGTATAGTTCGGAAAGGGATTGTTAATGTGGTAGCTGTCTTCTTCACCGATTTTCAAAAGAACTTGGTTTCTAAAGACGTTAATAGAAGATTCAACCGTGGGAATAAGGTTGTGCGACGAGCTTTCATCGCATTGTTCCGTGGGTGTAAGTGAATTGATTAAAGTTGATTTGGGAGGTCGCGGAAGAGAGTCAGCTACAACATTTGCTTTGCCAGGCTTATACTCAAGCTCGTGGTTATACTCTTCTCGGATGGCTTTCCATCTCTTCATTTTGCTGTTTGTATTTTTACCACTAAGAGCATAAGGGAGCGGTTGATGATCAGTGTATATTTTGACCTTTCGAGATCCGTATAGGTAGCTGCGTAAGGAATTAAGAGCCCAAACAATGGCAAGCATCTCCTTTTCGTTGGTGGCGTAGTTTTTTTCGGTCTTTGTAAGAGTTCTGGAGAGATAGACAATGGGTTTGTTTTCTTGAGAAAGGACTGGGCCAAAAGCGTAGTCAGATGCGTCAGTGGTAAGCTGGAATTCTTTATCGAAATTGGGATGTGTCAATACTACTTTCTAAGAAATAAGACAGTTTTTTAAAGTTTCGAAGGCATGGATGGCTTTTGAGTTTAAATGGATAATTTTGTTTTTCGAAAAGTTTGTGGACACTCGTCCATCCTCCCCTCTTAGAAGCGAAATAAGGGGCTTCGCAGTTTTTGTGTAATTTTCAATAAATCTTCTATGGTAACCTGACATTCCTAAAAACGACCTCAAGTCTTTAAGTGTTTTAGGTGTAGGCATGTTTGCGATTGAGTGAACTTTTTTGGGGTTCGTTTTGATCCCATCGCGACTCACTATAAATCCTAAAAACTCTATCTCAAAAACTCACACTTATCTAACTGGATTTTCATGTTAAACGCTTCTAACGTTTTCAGAACTAACTCCAAATTCCTGAAGTGCTCGATTTCATCTGTACCGATATAGACGTAACAGCGTACACCTTTGTGTTCTCGAACGAAGTAGGTTATCGAAAGTTCTCTGGAATATTGAAGGTGCGAGTGAATTCAAATTTCCCGTTGTTGATGGAAAAAGCGGTTTTTGGTATGTCACATTCCCTGAGTGAAATTTGCTGGAATCCGCTTTTGAGGTCTACTATAGAGAAAACTTATTTTTCCCTAGATTGGCCAGAATTTCGCCTATTCCAGGTATTGGATACCTATCCGCAATAGTGATTGAACTAAGTTTTAAGTTCGATACTTTTTTTGCCAGATGCGTCCAATTTCTTTGGAACGATCCAGACTGGCGAGTTATAAGGAGATTTAGAAGGTCTGATTATCGCGTCCTGGAGAAGATTGTTTACGTCTTTCTCGACTTCTCCTTTCAGAGCCATCGGATAGGGATAAGATCTGGAATATATGGGATCATTGCTTGTAGTGCGTATTTCCCCTTTGGCAGTTGTAGAAAACGTCAATTTCTCATCAGGTTCTGCAAGTAATTTGTAATGACTTTCTATGATAGATTTTAATTTGCTATTTTGTTTATGGGTCAAATGTGTGGTTCTAAGATTGATATTGTACTGTCTCTGAAGTGTGCTGTTTTAAACGGATTCGTAAATTGGGGTGCAGTTCCATGTAATTTTCATTTGTATGGATAACAGCTTTCAGTTGTTTAAGGGTATCATTACCGCGATGATACCATCGAACGAAATCAGGCTTGGAAGGATAAAAAATTGGATTTTGTCCGTATTAGGACCGAATAAATTTACATGAGCGTGATGAGTAATTTTGATGTTGCCTCCTACGGAATTAGCATAGAAGGCTTTAATATTCGGTAAAGGATTCCGTATATGTCTAGGCTGTATATAGTTTTTGTTGGACCTGGTGTCCACTAAAAATTTTAAAAGCTCTCCACTTCTAGCAACATGCTCGAAATATGGAAGTGAAGAGCGCCTCAATATAAAAAAAAATATCGTCAAGCTGTTCGGATTCGTTTGACTCTATGTAGTCGGTTAGCGTTTGATCGTAGTTTTCGTCTTCATGGTTCATGTTTTTCTCGTATTGTTCTTTTGTGACGTCGTTGTTGTCATTAGATTCCATATAATAAACTCTTTGAAATTTGTTTGGTTGATGGTGTCTTTGAGAATGCTGTTAGTGGCGTTTTTGGGGCCAGCGTTGGTTTTGTGGTCTATTAGCATAGTTCACATCGTGAGATTTTATAGATTGGTCGACGTCCATGGGTACTGGGCCTCGTGGTGGCCGAGGTGGTGGTTTATTATAATCATTTGCACGCTGAAATTGTTGGTTGAATTGTGGGTAGGAACGTTGATATTGACGAACTTGGTTGTTTTCACGTTGAAATCGTTGATTAGGTTGAGAATAAAAACGTGGATTTTGAGGAACTTGTGGATTGTGAAGCAGCTCCGCATATAATTCACATCTAGGTGCTGGAATTGGAGCTGGTCTAGAGGGGTTCCTGTTATTCTGAAATGAACGGCGGAACGGAAGGCTTTCGTGAAAGGGAATTCAAATTGTGTGCATATTGGGCACGATAATCCATATTCTGGAGTTTAAAGCACAAATGCAAAGCTTGTGGTAGGTCTTTCGGTTCGCGAATACTAAGCAATCTTGGCAGATCGTCTCTTAGCCCCCTAACAAAGGTATCCAGCGCTTTTTCGCGGTATGCTTGAGTCATCATGTTTGTCGCATCTTGGCCCATATCGATTGAGCCTAATTTGTTTAGTATGAGTGAAAGGTGATTATACACCTCCTCATAAAACTGGGAAATGGTATTTTCACCCTGTATCAACGTAGTCATTTGGTATTCCAATGTGCTGAGATCTTTCTTATCAGCATAATGGAGAGTTAAGCACTTAGAAATTTTAATCCAATTCAGAGGAGTGTTGTAGGAATCCAATGCGATGTCCGCGTGATCGACTTTCTTGTTCCGTATGACCGACAAAATTCCGTAATATCGCGCCGTGCCTTTTAAATGATCGTAGATGCGGAGTATTCGATCGACGCTTTTTCGCCAAGAGCCGACTTCGCCTGGTTCCCCAGAAAAGGTTTTTAGACTCTTGACAACATCAGGGATTTTATCCATATCCGACAAATTCCCATTATTGCCGAGATTAATTGGTACATCGATGTCATTATCGACATCAGAAGTTGAGTTAATCATAGAACTAAAAATTTGTCTCCCCTGAGATTTGAGGGTTTCCGTGACCACTAGCGTAATCATCTGTAACATTTCACTATCGGGACCGTTATTTTGCACATTATTACTCGGTCCAGGAGGATCCAAATTAGGTTACGCTTCGGCTAAGCTATCCAAGCTTATTCGAGATGGATGGATTAAGTTGTTGAGGTTGGACATTGGTAATTTGGAAAAACTAAAAGATCACACCACGGAATTTATAATATAAAAAATAATTTAGTAATTGCATGTATTCACTTCACTTGCACTTCTTTTTCACTTCACAAATTTCCTTCTTAGAAATGATTGTTTAAATAATAATAAATGATAAACTTTCAAAATATTTATTTTAAAAAATAATACTTTTCTTCTACAGTGTTGGCATAATGTAAGTATCTTAAGTAAGACCAAATTTCGTTATTTTTTTTCTCAATCTATTTTTGGCGTTATTTTACAATAAAAATTCACTTACATTATTAATCACCCTTCGCTGTACATTGTTGGTCGAAACGTTGCTCCTGCGTTCAATTTTTTTAAAGATTCTTCCGATCCTGATTCCTGGATTAGGTTGGGTTAGGCTCGGTTGAATTTGTGACTGCTTTTGCGCTATTCGGCTGTCGATTCCCACGTCGTCCTTTTTCTTCCTTTGTTTAATTGAAAGCTACCCGTGGGACAAATCAGCAACACACGCGTACTTCGGAATATGGTTAATTCCGGTAATTTTTGCTCTTACGATCACGTTTACGTGAAGCGTACGTTTGGTTATCGCGACACACTTATTACTCGCGTAAACTTTGCGAATCAGCAAAACGAGATCAATTTAGGACCATCGGCCAGTCTCAGCACGATGTAAGGACCCTTTTTTGGCTTGATAATTGTTAAATTATCTGGTCTATTCCTTTGATCTTTACGCGTGCAAAAAGCAGTCCCTGCTCGGGCGCCAGTTAATTTATTTTAAACACGGTTGTTTAAAAAAATATAAAAGTTTCAGGGCTGAGCCTGATCTTTATTCTTTCGATTCCAAATCTAAACTGAACTAAATGCTAATTACAATAATGCTTAACGCCTACGTTTTTATTGTTGCGATTGCAAATTTCCAATTTATTGAAATTGCATTTGCTGCATCGATGGATCGTCGAACCTTGTCGTCAGCAATTATTTGTTGCGCGTGCAGGTGTTAACTTATATGCACAGTGTCCACGGAAAGCACACATGAATAATGAACGAGCCACAAAAAAAAACACACACCGCAACCTCTCCGCCGGCATTGTTATGCCAATTATTTTTTTAACTTACCAGTATATGGGAAGTTCTTGTAATCGCCTCGAAAATCGAATTGAAATTTTCAACATATCTTTACGTTTTGAGGTCTATAGAGTATATATAAAGTGTTTTAAGAAAATGAGATGGATGTGTGTGTGTGTGTGTGTACGTACGTACGTACGCAAGTTCTTCGACACTCTTTTCTAAGAGCATACCTTACTTAAACAAAGTCGTATCGACTTCGTTAAGGTGTCAATCGAAGCGTCTTTGCAATCTTAAGAGCTGATTAGTTTTTGGGAAACTTCGATCATTTCTGTCATGCGTTATATCTCACGAACCATATATACGGTTTCCTTGTTCAACGTGTCAATCGACGCGTATTGACAAATGTCAATTGATTCTATGAAGTTTTTAAAAAATTTCTTGGAGCCGTTTTCTAATTTTTCAAAAAATAAGTGCAAAAAGTTAAGGTTTTTTCAAAAACAATAAATTTTTAACCTGATTTACGGAACGCAGTAATCAATTTTTATAAAAAAATTATACTCCAAGCAGTGCTTGTAAAAACATTATCAAACCTTTTTTTCGCATGAATAAAAAAACAATAAATAAAAAAAATCATTAACAGTCATCATGATCTTCAAGGTCATATTTGTCATGCGTTATATCTCGCGAATTAAACATACGATTTGCATCATCAAGATGTCAATCGACGCGTTTTAACATTTTTGTGAATATTTCAAATTTTGAAAAAAATCGTTGGAGCCATTTTTTAAATTAAAAAAAAAGTGCAAATAATAGGTTTTTTTCATAAACAATAAATTTTTAACCTGATTTACGGAACACAGTTTTCAATTTTTATAAAAGAATTATATTCCAAGCAGTGCTTGTAAAAACACCATCAAACCTTTTTCTCATGATCACAAAAGCCATTAAATAAAAAATAAAAAATCATTAACAGTCATTATGATCTTCAAGGTCATTTCTGTCATTCACTATAACTCACGAACTAGATATAATATTTGCATCATTGAGGTGTCAATCGACGTGTATTAACATCTTTGTGCAGTTTTTAACATTATAAAAATTCGTTTTATTCGTTTGTAATTCAATTTAATAGAAGAAAATGCGAAAATTTAGGGTTTTTTCCAAAAAAATATTTTTGTAACCTAATTTGCACAACACAGTAGTAAATGTTTATAAAATTTATACATTCTTATCAGTTTTTGAAGAGAAGCCAGCGAAATTTTTTTCCATGATTATAAAAAAAACTAAATTAAAAATAAAAAATCATTCAAAAGTACCATGTAAAGAGGGTTCATACGAATGATATTACTTTATCTTTTATTCTAAATAATTGTTGTAAATTCAATCAGAGTTCTGAAGTATTTGCATAATTTGAACAGACTTTTAATAGTTTTTTAATTAAAAAAAAATTTCAATCAAATTTGCATTTGTGTAAATGAACGCTTTGAATTGTAAAATGTTTTTAAGTCAATACTTTGCAAGACCATATGGTTTAAAAGCTTGCATCAAATAAAAAATTGTAGTTTTTAGTAGATTCATTCTTTATTAATCGTAAGATTTCCATTACTTCCTGCATCATCATTTATAAAACATTTTACTTTTTACATGCACTTGAACCTATTTTTGACTGCATATTCAAAATTTACCAATAGAATCTATAAAGTAATTATTAATTGATGTAAAATTGTGAAAAAATATAATTCAGTGATTATGCTGACGGCATGGCAATTTTGAAAGCAATTATTCAAAATGGCCATCACGCGACAAAATCTCTTCAGTGGGCGTAATAACAAAAACTGCATTCATTTTTGCTTGCGTTCTTTTGTCCTTCAATCATCGATGTGAAAATATTAAATAACGTAGAAAAGGTTTCCACCGATTCTTTGATCAAATCAATCTACCCGCATCCACCAAAAGACTTACGTAATCAATGGATGCTCCCGTAGACGATATGATTAATATTAACTCATTCCTGTTACTGCTATGAATACCTCTTATTAGTATTATTTAAAGTAGTATTATTTTCAAAATTATTATTGTGTTTAAATTTTTTAATGTTTATCTAGATATTATTGGGTAGTTGCCCGTTTGGACCTCAAGGTTCGCACTTCGCGTCTTGTTGTTTTAAGTATTTCCGCATATGACCGTTGCAGTGCTTATACCAACCTACCGGCTTCCAGAATTTTTTTCATTTTTTTGTTTATTTCCTGCAAAGTGTCCTTCTGTTTTTTAATTGCCGGTATTATTTTCGTTTCAAAGGCTTCATTGAAATCTTCATTGCACGTGACAAAAACCACCTGCATTTATTTCCCAGTTTATCATAAAACTCGTAATCCTCATCGATATACTTGAGACATGATATTTGATACCACTGTTTGCAGTGTCATTCGCAATGGCGCGATTCTTATTCCTTCCCAACATCTTTACGGCATGATGATTTCTAATCGCAAGTTCTAGTGTAACACGGATTCTGCAAACGCCACTTTCCAAGATAAATTTTCAAAGCAAAACCAAAAATGAACTATTCGCAGAGCTTTCGTGTAAATGCAAAACGTTATTTAGCTACTCTTCTCTAAATTTAGTTGCCGTCGCAGTAACCGTGAAATTAATTTGCACTGAATCAAATAAATTTCAGAAGTAAAGCCTAAAACAAATCTTTGGCCGTATTCCCCAATTGCCTGGAAAGAAAAGTTCTTCATTAAATCACTATTACGCAAAAATCACTTTCAATACGTTTATTGTATTAGAAATTCGAAAATTATTACTCCATACAAGTTTATTCGTTCTGTTCTTATTTTGTCAATCAATTCTTTTTTCTTCTTCTAGTACATGAAGTTAGATTTCAGCCAACGCTGCTCTGCTCTAAAGCTGGAAATCGTAAAAAAACCTCCATTGCAATTTATTCTGTACGATTACACAGGTGAATCTATAATTTCCACCAACTATAGCCAGTAAAACAATTGACAAGGTTATTTATAATCAAAATAAAGTCACCCATGTTCATTGGAGCGGTTAAAGTAACATGTTTACCGTCTAAAACGGCATACAGACGACCAACCTGGTTGTCAACTAAGTCGTCAACCTGGTTGAGGTTGAGACTACAGACTGAACAACCGAATCGTCAACTTGAATGCCAACATCACTTTGTCGAAAATTTCATGGTGAGAGGACGTCTGCTCACACTATGTACGGTAGATAATTTTCATATGCATTGTTCAAAATGAGTGATGAAATATTTTTCTCATACTTTATTATTGATGAACTATGTGAAGAAGGGATTTTCTTCACAAAAATTGATCGATTTGCACAGTTTCGCTATTGAAACTTAACGATGTGCACTCGACAAATTCTTGACTCGAAATGATGTTGACGTTGATGTCTGTCAACATGGCCATAGACGGCAAAACATGTTTGTCAACATTAAGCCCCTCCCACAAAAATCACAAACATTTGATTTTACTTCAACCTCAACTTCAACATGAACTTCAACCGTCAACATGCCTACAGACGTTCAACATTGATACCAACATGGCAAGTTGACGACTTAGTTGACAACCAGGTTGGTCGTCTGTACGCCCTTTAAGTATGAGCCGTGCTGATCCTTAGTCGTTAACTGTACGGCATCGTCAGATAGGTGTACAACACAATCTACGCCTCCAAAACCTTCTTCAACCACGCTGATGAAATATATCTTCAACAACAAACAGAAAGTTACTTTCTGAGAGTAATTTTGCAGCCATGCAATCATTTTGAAACATCGATAGCCAAAGCGAAAATTTTCAAGCAGTTTTTGACATAGAACTTGTAATATTAAGTAGAAATATTTTCTGAATCAATGAGATCAGCTGTTAGAATATGCTACTATCAGCTAATGGCATTTGTTAAGTCGAAACTCAGGTACGAGGATCTCAAAAATCAGCGAATAGTAATACTAACGTATCAGAACTGAACACTTTCGACAATATCCCAGACACGTCATCTACTTGCTCTTTTTTCAGCACATAATATTTAAATTACATTTACACTAACATTAAATAGCATATCGAGTGGAAATAAAGCATTGTGAAAGTGATGACTAAGGCAAATGCTTAGAAAAGGCCAAAAAAGAAAATATAAACAGGTAAATATTGACGCATATCATGGAAGTAATTTTGGAAGCACAGCCTATCAATCAACGAGAAAATTTCATAGTTCCTGACATACGGAAATGCAGACTACCAGTATGACTCTCCTCACTGATCGAGGGCAATGAAGTACATTCGAAATATTCTTGTGTTATTACGAACAACTATTATGGAAATTTGAGCTTATTTGTGTTCAACGTGGTTTGGGGTGAAAGTAAAAACAACGAAGCTGTGGTGCTCGAAAGATGTCCCCCTTTTGGGATGTCGTTTTAAGCTTGTAACCCTTTAACTGTTGATACCACGTAAAAGTAATGTATGCGCGACTTGCTGCAAATTAAATTCTACACAAGTTTACCATATTAAACTTTTTTTGTGGGAGCCATGGTTTCGGAGATATGGAGCCCTGAGGATTGGGGCTGCGACTCCAGAGACTTGAACTTAAGCTCACAGTGAGACAATGGGTAGTAATACAATGGGTAGAATATTGCGCCCAAAATTTGCCTGCTTACCAAAATGCTGCGGTATCGATTGTTTCAATCACCAAATATTGGCGAGAGTTTCTGCACCCCAAAGGGGAGAAAGTCACGTGAAAAAAGCGTTTTTAGGCCAAATAATCATTCCATCGCAAAACTCACGAGTTGCGCAATGGAAGGTTTGCCATCGAAAGCCGATTATTTGGCTTAAAAATGCGTTTTTCACGTGACTTTCTCCCCTTTGGGGGGCAATAACTCCCGCCAATGTTCAGTGATTGAAACAATCGATACCGCAAACGATATGTGCCATAATTATCTTAGAAAATATATAAATGTGTATTGCGTTAAACACTAAAATAAATAAGTTGTGGCGATCAAAAGATAATCCCCCCTAGTACCGATTTACAGGAGTTCATCGAGAATTGCGAAAGACACCATGTGTTCACTTCTGAATCACACTTTTTAATCATGGCGTGAACTGCAAATGGTACAGGTTCCAAAACAAGTGCCTAGTCTATTGTGATGAAAGTCATCATGTAGTGAACAAACGCTAAAATGCTAAGCTTTAGTGGCTCCGATATGAGTTCACTTAGAGAGTGAGTTCACTTAGAGAACGTTTACCAAATTGTTCGGTGTGTGGTGTCTGCCTCAAGCAGTGCTGGCATGTGTGAATATTGCGTATATAAACAATACAATATACAATACACGGAACATATGTTTCGTATATGGCTCGTTCTTTGTTTGTATAACAAAAGCATATACTCCTGCCCCACAATTCATTGCGAATGTCGAATATACTCGTTACAGCAACGTAAGCACTCACCAACCAATTTAATTGCAAAAAGCGCATGAAATCTGTTTTTTTTTGACGGAAATATAATATTGCTTGAATGAAAATAGATGCTGTTTCTACGCAATTGACAAATAAATATCTCAATGTTTTTTAAATTAAGAGTATCATAATTTACATGTATTTAGATACTAATATCTCCTCAAATTTTTTTACACTTTAATGTCAAAACAAACTTCAAACTTAACTAAACCAGATCTTTATTTTTCTTTTCTTTTATATTGACTTGTCATCAACCATTTTCAGAAAAAAAATTCAACGAACTTATAGATAACAACAAATCTTCATATATCATAAAGTCGGCAAGTGTACATTTATTGACAATGTTGCCTTATTATAAAAAATTTTTTTCTAGAAATTGAATAACAAGTGATTATTGAACGATAAAAAGCTGCAAAAGATTTTTTTCTGATTGAAGTATATAATGCGACAACAAAGGGGATAATTAAAGACGATGGGTTTTTTGTTTGGACATATTTTTTGTGATATGGTATCGATCCGATTTAGCGTCAAGTAGAATACAAATTCCTAAATTTATCTGTATCCAGTGAAAAATTATGACTGTATACGCATAAAAAAATATCCATATACATGGTCCAAGGTGTATAGACTACAAGGTATGATCTTCCGTGTTTCCAAACTCGTGCGGGATGCGTACGTACGTAACTGATGCCCGAAAATTCCCAGTGCAAATTTTCATCTCACTTCGATGAAATTGAAATTCTATTCCACTAGGAAAATTGATGGATTTATTATTTGCGCAAGTGAATTTTGTATGAAAAGTAACGAAATTGATGTACTTACATATATGATTAAGCATCCTCATAATAACGATGTGCGTATAAACGGGTGCATTAGGTTTCTCGAGAAATTATGGAATAGATTGTGAACACCGTACGGTATATATAAATGAATCCTATACAAACGTAACAAACGAAATGAATACCACTAATTGAGAAAAGTGAACTTTAGTTAACAGTTTTATTGTGTTTACGTTTTCTTAATTTGACATTGTCTAATAATTGTTTATTTAGAATTCTGCTATTAAAATGCATCTTCCACCAAAAAAATAATTGTTTAACTGAAACTGTGTAACTCATTGCAGGTAGCAAGATATACAAGATACTGAATAAAATGTGACCACACTTGTAGCGCTCGTTGAGGTTTTTATTCTTTACCAGTCTTTTGTCGTTGTTGCTTTTACACCCCATCACGGCGCAATTCACCATTTTCGTTTCTTTCACGTTTGCCTAATAAATTCAAATTAAAAGCTGCACGCGGCGGTCCCAAAAACAATATTTGCTAATGCAATTGCATGTTCGTGATGAGCCATTTTGCACCTTTTTTATTTCTTTACTTGCACACAATTCAATGCGTAAATTTCTTGTTTTATGCCGATAACTAGATTCGGCATCAGTTTCGTGATGTTTAGAACAACATAGGACGAAAGGATTCGCCTGATCATACCAGTAGTCTATATACCTTGTACATGACCATTGTGTTGCACTGCTGCCGTGGAATAAATGTATTTGCATTTATATTTTTAAAAACCATTGCTGGAACTCCGAAGAGCTGTGAAATATTTCTCATATTAAGTGTAAGTCAATATCTGTGAAAATATATCAATGTTTAAAGTAGCAGATGTGCCCTGAATCGAAAACTATAAATAATTTCCACATCATGGAACCGAACAAATGTCATTTAATGAAAATATTTATTTTAACTATTCATTTCAGTTTAAAACTGAGTACCTACTGCTGTATGAAAAATACCATTTTTGGGATGTAACCTTGTTTAAAAATCAATCAATCAAATCTGAAGCTTTAAATCTTTTGCTATTTGTGCAGATCTATATCAATGAAATGAACCTATGGTCGGATTGACGCAAAATAAATTTTGCATGAAAATATTAAATTTTGGAAAAGTTGTGCACCTCAAATTTTTAGCTATCGCGTCTATCTAAGTGGAGTTCACATGTTTATTTTTTTGTTTATTTGATAATTATTACTTTCAGCAAAATTAACTCAAGTATCGAAAGCTTTTTATGATGCTCTACGAAAATGTTACACTTCGTTGAAATTTAATTTGTGTTGCTATTTTATATAAGTACTGCACATTTCTCGTTGTTATTTTCTAATCTGAATTATTATATTTGTATCATACAAAATGTAGATCATATTCATCTGAGTGCGTGTGATGTATTAAGTTCACTTTTAGTAGGTCACAAAGTCTTTTTGTTGATCAAAATCATTTTTTCAACAGAGATGTTATTTCGTTGTCCTCAAGGATGATGGAAGTTACTACTGATGGGATTATTGGCGGCAACACTGTTGGAAAATAAAAAAAAATCCTGATTAGAAAACTTACAACATACATATTACTACAATTTAATTTACAAACAGTGGTGCAATAAACGCACTTTGGGTGCAGTAAACTAAAAACGACAACTTTGGGACCATGCAATTAAATATTTTTAGTAGCACATGCAGTTCACAGATGATATAATGGCTGTTTAAATACAGCAATACACAAACTTTAACTCAAAGTACGGTCAATATCTTAAATATAAGACAATTCAAAGATCCAAATTGTGTACCAAATTGTGTACCAAATTTTAATAACAATAATCTAAGGTATACTTAAGAATTCGTTATTATTTTCACATCCAAAAAGTCACATAACTAAATTAAATTAATTCATAAAAATTACAGAGGAAGTAACTTGCTGGAAAGAAACTAAGAACTTCTTCCAAATAAACAAACTTTGAACAGTAAAAACAGCATTGAGAGGAGTAAAAACTTAAACTCTTCCAGAAAACTACAACCAATTTCAAGTCGAACAATAAATCAATGCTAAACAGTTAAATAGTTCCTCGAAATTATTTTTCTCTCTCTTCGCTGGCATAATATTTTCAATATAATCATTGATCCAAAGATTTGTTTAAACAGTTCTAATTTACCATAAAACCTTTATTCAATAAAATAATATTGCATAAGAAAACATGACATTTTGGTTTCAGTCGCACGTCCTTAGCAAGTAATAAATTCATCACCAACTTTTTCGGTGCCTGGCTACTCATTTTGCTCCCCAGTGTCGCTAGCGTACCACTGTTTAAAGTGAACTTTAAAACATTTCCAAGGTTGCTTTTTCAAATCTCTAAAATATTAAACTAAACTTTATTATGCTAATTGGAGAAAATTTTACGAATGTTTGTACTGACACTGTAAGATGTTTTTAACAAAAAAAAACATTCAAATCACGGTGGGCTAGAAAACACTTTTATTTCAAATATTAATCGAGAGAATTGAATATGCATAAAGTGTTATTTTTGAATGAAAGTAAATTTTTTTATTTTTGGCGAATAGGACGAAAAATATTTCGGGACATCCTAAGAACAAAATAAAGTAAAGAAAATTTAATATCCATAAGCACGACGGTAATGTTATAGTGTAGGCATGTTTGACAGCTAGCATCGTTGAAAAATTGTAGTTAATGAATCAAAAATAAAAAGATTTAATTACATCGCCATTTTCCAAAATAACTTGAAACAAAGTGCTGCCAAACACGGTTTTGAAACTGAGTTTTACTTCCTGCAAGGAAGTAACCGGAAACATGGAGCTGAGGCTGCGAAGGTATGTATGCTTACTATAAAGTCGCAAAACAATTGCGAGCAAATATTAAGCTATCATAACTGACTCCAATTGATTACAAATGGTTTGTTCAAAAAATTATAACATGGCACGTTTTCCCAAGAATATAAAAATATTCGAAGAGTGATGCGACGCAATGGTCGGGGAAATGGCGGAGACATGCCAAACACGATACTCTAACAGAAAGGTGATACCAGACAAGTATGTTTATCGTTTGCAAAACATTAGCAGTTTCATGTAAATGCAGACTTTTCTGTGTAAAGTCTGCATTTTTCACAAAAGTTTTTTTTTTATTTTCTTGGTAACGTAGTGTTTAGTTTAGTGTTTAGTGCGAAAAAATTATCATAATTTTTTTCCGGCACATATTAAGCAGAAGGTGACCGCAGACTATTTCAAGCATTAATATAAATTATTTTAAGGTTTAGTCAATTTAACTCAAACATAAAATGGTGTATTTTAAAAAAAATTCAATAGTAACAGCAAAATTCCTCAACTGCAAACTTATAAGTAAATCCAATTTAAAACTTACAGATTATATGAAATCATTAGAAAGTAACGAAACGCCGAATCATAATATGAATCTTCAATCTATCTTGTTCGAAAAATTTAGTGTCAATTAAGGTATGTAACAAATTGTCAATTCAATTTAAAAAAAAGTAGAAAATCTAGCTGGCTAAGTGATTGAGCCACGTTGTTTTAAAATAAACTGATTTATGTTTTTCTACTTTCGAATACTTCAATTTCAATTCATTGCACTAGCTAAAGCTGTGCACACATTTGCAAACCAAACCATTCGCGAAAGCGTTAAAAATGTTTTCACTACGAGCCATGGAAAAATAACGAAAAAACTGCGAACTATACGGTTCACAAATTTTATGATAAACTACAATACGGTGTCTGTCTCTTGAATTAAATTTTTGTTATAGAGTTAATAAATTTAACGTTATCTAATATTCTATACCCATAAACCTGATAACGTGCTATATTAGTATGAAAATCAATACGTAAGCTGTACGCAATCAACGCTCAGGTAGTGAAACAACAGGGTTGTTGGGTAGATAACCTCCTCGTGGTGCATCTTGGATACCGCTTAATGATAAACCACAGCCCGAATTAGTCTTTACCGGACAATTCACTCGTCTAAACGACTTTATTTGATGTTTTGGGCTGGAGTTTGTGATTTTCTGTCACTTGGTCTAGTTTAAAATGGCTTTTGCCACTACTGCCTCCGTCCCGGTAAAATCCTGGCAGGCCTCGTGCTACTCGTCGCCACTTATCTGACCGGGTATGTTCAGTTGAGATCATAGTCCTGATTAGTCCCTGAGCCCGATCAGAGCAAATATTCTCAACCCTCGCATGGGGTCTCAAGGAAACTGCACAATGAGTGAAGATAGTGGCCGCGAGGATGAACCCAATTGCAATGAGTAGTAAAGACAACAAGTATGATCCACTCGGCCCGGAAGCGAAGTGGAATAAAAATGACGCGTCCTTCTGGTAAGAAGACAATCACAATGTCCAATTGGATAGCAGTCAGCCAATCTCACAATCTTTCGAGCGGTGTAGGTACCAAGACAGCTATGCCCAAGGCAAGTATCTCCTCAGTTAAGCCTTTTTGACGTAAGCGGCAACAAAAAACCGGCCTGCATTGTTTCTGATACGCTCTCCAGCACCGCATCTTCTTCAAGTGTCAGTAAAATCCCTCAGTTCCGGCTTGCAAGTTCAAAGGGTTTGCGTATAAAGTCCTGAAAAATCTGAAAGATTTATTCCCCAATTGCCTCTCCCAGAAAACAAAATCTGCCATGAATGAGCAACCATCACATAAAAGGCTCATAGAGTTTATACTCAAAAGCAACGGGCAACTCATAAACGATACAGGCCTAAAGAAGCAGCCCCGAAAAAGCGGAGTGCCCAAGCACAGGCCACCAAAAGATAAAGATTGGTCATGCACAATCCGGTAAAGGGCAGGACTTTTAGTAAAGCGGCCATGGAGAGCATAGTATGAACTATCATCGAAATGAGCAGTGATGGAACCATCGCAGTGTCAAATTGGAAAATGGTGGAAATCGATTTTCTCTGGTTGTACAGACCCATATTGGAGGCAAATCATGCCCCCAACCAGTTATCGTCATGCTGGCTGGCATCAACGTTCTATGAATCTGTACAAGCAAGCTATCGACAGATTGGGAGAAGTCTGACCCGTAACAAAGCTCAAGGCTGTCTCTAGAAAACACATACATGCCGGGGAAAATTGTTGAGCTCATTAAGCTCAGCAATGCTGACCTTTCAGTAGACAATTGGAAGGTAGCCAAGGTAAGCAAGCCTAGCAAAGGACAGCAAAAGGCTCTTATAATCTTCAAGGGAGGAGTCGTTAGCTCCATTGGAGTCTAAGAGCGGAATGATTAGCTACGGATTCTTGGCTATCACTCTGCAAGTTTACCGAAAATACCGTGCTTGGAAAGCAGTACATTGAACAAGCAAATGAAGTGACAGTGAAGTGACTGGGGAGGCCTAAGTAGACCCGACCTTGGACTTATTCGGAACAAATCTTCTCACCGATGACTGAAAAAGCACCATCTCTACCGCGGAGTTGGCTGAAGACTTTCAATAATCCTTCGACTATGTTGAGGAAAAGAAAATGTATTTATCTGACGAAGAGGCGAATAAAACTTTGTATAGGGATGTTAAAGTTTTTCCAGGTAAACCTGCAGTCTTCTAAGGCAGCATCTCCTGCGATGCTACTCCACCTGGTCTAAGGAAGATAGTATTGGCCCAAAAGCCTTGGGTTGTTAGTCACCAGGTTTATGGGCTCAACATGAAAGCAATACAGTACAGAATCCCTCAACACAACAGATAAACCGGCAGCTTGCAATAAAAATAAAATAAGGCTTCAAGTTTTTAACTTTGTATAAGGATACCGTTTTCATAACAGTTTTGAAAAATTTGATTTCATTTTCAAGCATGACCTAGTCTTATAAGTATAAACCACATGGTGGAACAGAGACACTGCGGAGCTGCGGAATAAATAAAAGCCTTTAATCGAGCTTAAGAATCCAATGACTGCATTCCCTACAAATTCAAACTAAACGAGTTCATATTCCCCATTATAAAGGCTAAACACACCTCGTGGAGAAGTTTCTTTGCAGTTGTCTGCATAAAGTCACGACCCATTTGCCCATTTCAAGGGTCTGTTAAGAACACAAATTGGTTCTGAACAAAATTCACTTCCGTCACTGGACGTCTTCATGACACTCACTTTTCGGAAAGCGAGGATGCGGCTGACAAAGCTGATAGACATATGTTCCCGAATTGCATGTAAACCAGTATGCCTGTAAATAAAAGCCTCTACAGGTGAGCAATCAGCTCTTTTCTACCCTTTAATTTCCCTGGCGTGGACAATATCTCACCTGTTGAGATCCAACAGAAAATCAACACAGCACTGATATGGCTAAATGACACGCTGCAAAAAAGTAAAAATATTCTTTATAAATAAAGCGTATAAGAACTGACAATCTTTGTCTAGGAATTAAAGACCTACCAGCCTCACCTCCTTTCAGCTGAAAACACTGAAAAAGCTAAAAGAAAATTATTTGACGGTTGCTTTAAAACCACTCTCTAGTGGGCAGCATGCAAACACGAAAGGGAGATCGAATAAAACAGCTTTTTATTGGCTCACCAGTAACATCGAAAAATCGTCAAGCTTCAAAAACTATACAGAATCAGTTTTTCTAGATATTAAAGGTGCGTTCAACAATGTCAGCACTAAAGCTACTGGTAAGGCACTGCAGGAAAACAATATTGATGATATTCATCCGACAATTGCTAAGCAGCAGGAACATCAACTCCACACTAGGTAACAGCACCTTAAAAAGGAGAACTTTCAGAAGCAACTCACAAGGCGGAGGATATCATCCCTTCTATAAAAATAAGTGGTGAAAAAGCTCCTGTCAAAAATAAAGGCTACTGGCTGGCTGGCAAAATTGTAGCCTATTCCGACAATGTTGCAATAGCAATATCGGACAAATTCATCAACATGCTATCGGAAAGGCTAAACTTTGCCACAGGTATTCTCACCAAGATTATAGTCTAAAGATTAACTTGTTATCTTCACAAGAAGATACAAAATTTCACGATTTGTCCAATCGAACTTGACGAGGTTAGTCTCAACCCATCTCATCAGGTCAAATTCTGGACTCCAAACTCACGTGGAAGG
The DNA here is from genome assembly GCA_963942545.1 of Oxycera nigricornis. NCBI lineage: Eukaryota > Metazoa > Arthropoda > Insecta > Diptera > Stratiomyidae > Oxycera > Oxycera nigricornis. The sequence continues at coordinate 72,873,341 of OZ012661.1, forward strand.
CGAACATAGCAGAAAGAGCGTGCCACGCGGCATTTGCAAGATATTACTGCAAAAAATCTTTTGGGCCGAGGTGGGAATTGAAACTCTAAATTGTATTATGGCCATTTACGGCGACAGTGGAACCAATCCTTCTATATGGCACAGTTATCTGGTAGCCAGCTATTGCGACAATATCAAATGTAAACCTGCTAAGCAAGGTCTGAAGGTTTGTAAGGATTGCAATAACTGGGGCACTACGGACTACCTTGACAAAGACATTGTATGTGTAGGATACTAAATTGGCTCCCAACCGAACTCTTTTCTAGACAGCAGATCAAGTGCTCTCCGGTTTGATTGCAAGCTTTTTATCTCTGCCATGAGAAGGGGTGCACCAACGCCAGGGAAAGCAGACCTGCTACCAAGATGCTTTCAAATCGCGAGTAGGGACGGCTGGACTATAGAAATAAGTGAGATTCTGTAATCGATCGACATCTACCAAAATGGATCAAAAATGAATAGAATAGTTGGCTTTAGTGTTTTCTCAGAACAGCTAGGCCTGAAAATACCCTTCTGACTTCTTAACCACCTTTCAGGCAGAAGTCATTGTAATATACAAGGCAGTGAAGTAAGATTTCTATATGAAATCAAACCATTTTTTCTGACAGTCAAGCTGCTCTCCAATCGTTATCCAACGTGCACACAACTGAACGAAATGTCATTTCAATGTGAAGTGATCCTATACTGAGAAGCATAGTGATATACCAAGAACATAAATAGTTCTCATCATCCCGCGGCTAGTTTCTAGTGCCGTCCAAATTTTCTGTAGTATCTCAATGGACCTATTGTGGCTTAAGCAAGCTATATTTTGCCATTGGAAACAACCAACAAATTAGTGCAACAACTCACTTTGTAGAAAAATGGCTTTATAAGGATCTTGAGTAGACATAAGGTGCCTTCACATATATGTAAATAGCATTTGTTGGTGTGTTTTCTATTTGAATTATTTGTAGCTGTTAATACTTTCCGGACCTTAATAACTTGTTAACACTGCCAAAAAACTAAATAGTTTTGGCACTATCTGTGATGTTTGCCATTATCGAGTTCGAAAACAGTTATTTTTGCATAAATTTCCAAATTAAGAGCCATCCATGTATTACTATTAGTTTAATAATTGAACTTTGTATATATATATATACATACACACACACACATATATATATATATATATATATATATATATATATATATATATATATATATATATATATAGGGTGTTTCGGAGTTGATGGCAGTAAATGAAACCACGGAATCCGTGAAGTCTTTTGAGCAAAAAATCGTATGGGAAGGGGATGGCAAATCGGAAGTGGTTTCGAGATATAAGGGGGGTGTAAAAATGCTCCTCACCCACGACCTGGCACGTGTAAACCGTCATAACTATTTTCTTTTTATGTGTAGACTTTTGAAATAGAATGCGTTTGATAGCCTGTCAATGTCTCTTTTTAGAAATGTATTAACAAGTGCCCGCAATGCTGCCAGGTTTACACGAAAAAATTAGAAACTTAAAACAACCGGAAAAAAATGGCTAATTTTGACTTTCGCGACCGTGTTAAACGCTAAAGTGATGTCCTAACCTGTAAAATGATTTTCCTGACAGAAAGCCTTACTTTGTGCTTGAATACTTCCGAAGAAAAAGGTTGCCAATTATCCTTTGTTTCCTTCGAAAAATAGAAAACTAACATTTTGTGAAATTTCGCTGACTTTATAATGGAAAATAATAACTAAAGATCTAAAGTAACAATTTTTTTTGAACTTATCATTAAACAGCAGTATTACTGTATTGCTTGTGATCACATCAACTGTTCAAAATGTCTTCCTTCCATAGATATGCAAAGAAGAGCTCTTTTCTTAATTTATGTGACTACATCGAAATGCATGAGTTCCTATCTTATTTTTTCACCAGCTGCCTCAATTCTTAAATCTAATTCTTGAAGTGATGACACAGGTGTCTTGTAAACTTCTTGCTTCATTGCAACCCATACATAAAAATCAAGGATAGTTAGATCTGGAGACTGGGATAGCCAGCTAATTGGACCATTTCGACCTATCCACCTTACTGGATAGTTGTTTATTGTTTATTGTTGACAAAAAAAAATATTCTTTTCGTTGTTGTGGTCATATATATATAAGCAAAGAACATACAACATATGTTGTATATTCTTTGATATAAGCTAACACCGCCATCACCAACAGCCATAAATAAGCACTAGTTTACTTTTCCATATCATTCCATAAAATGCATCCTCTGCAAACTCCTCACATGTGAAATACCGAACTTTGTCTTTCCCACAATATTTTGTTTACTTTTCCTTATCATTCCATAAAATGCATCCTCTGCAACCTCCTCACATGTGAAATACCGAACATTGTCTTTCCCACAATATTTTGTTTACTTTTTCAAACTCGTGTGTGGTGTCAATTAGATTTAAGAATGAACTGGCAATAATTATATAATCGAGATTCAGTATTGAACCGCCTTCCAAGTCGAACAGTCGGTTTTCACTCGATATATTTTTCATTATTACAAGTTCTAACTTGTTAACTGGCACCCGAGCAGGGACCCTTCACTCGTCGCGAAATTAGTGAAATGGCTAATATACAAAAACCAGTGCAACAAGTTAAGCCAAAAGGTTGCTTTAATTCTGGGCAGAGGCTGGTTCAGGATCTGCTATCAAAAAATTAATAAAAAAATATAATATCACATTCGGAAACTGTCGATATTGTGGTTAGTTGTCGATCGAAAGTAAGTTTCGGGGAAACGTGAACGTCGCGAGCCCATTCTCAAAAACAAAACCCAAAATTACGCAGGTGACAAGTGACGTACCTTAGTAGGACTCTTCAACGAAGAGTGCCAAAAAGGACGAATACGGCCTGTTCCGAGGACATGTGACAGTGACCATCGTGATTGCCAAGTGAAAAATTGACTGAAGGAAAAGGACTTAAACCACCCCTACCGGCTTCAAAAGGATACTGGTGTTGCTCCGAGGCCGATTTGATAGTCTCGCATCTTATGTAAGTGAAACTACTTCCCTTGCAAAAAATAAATTGATTTACAAAAACCCCGGAACAAGGGTCATAAAAAAGTGACAGAATTATTACTTAAATTTTTTTTTACACGAAAGTGCAACTAAGCAAAGCGTTTCTCAATTTCTAAAAATTGAAGCGCTGAGAGAAGCTATCACCCAACTTACAGAGGCCATAAATGCTCAGATAGAGTTTTCGAAAAAAATGAATCTGAGGCTAAAAATAATTGAAGAAATTCAAATCAGCTGGCTGGACATCCGCTTAGACGTCCAGAGACTGCCGAAGATTTAAAGGACATCTGCAAACTCCCAGATTGAGTGAAAGAATTGCAAGTTTTTGATGGTAATCCTACACACTTTATCTCTTGGGTGCATTCTGTCGAGACAATCCTTGAAGATTACGAGGTAGTCAAGGACAAACCTATATACAGGGCAATTCCTGTAGACCTGCAGACTCTGCTCTTATATCATACAACATTTTGGCAAAAATTGGAATGCCATCAAAAGATGCTTATCTCTACATTACGCGGACAAAAGAGATATCCACACATTGGAACACCAACTTAATTTTATGTGCCAAGAAGATAATAGTATCGATGAGTTTTATGCTAATTTAAACCATCAATTTTCCCATATCGTAAATAAAATAAAAACAGAAAGCTACACGGATGAAACTAGTAATGTTCTCATTGAAACATATCGCCATAGAGCACTTGACGTGTTCATCACAGGGTTAAATGCAGATCTCACCAAGATGCTCATGATTCAAAAACCTTTAACTTGACCCGAAGCGTATTCATCCTGTTTAGAGATGCAAAACCTAAATTACCGAAACATTTCTGTTAAACATTCGCATTCTGTTAATTCGGTAACATCACCGACGAATCAAATTTTCTCGCCTTCATATAAGCAGCCAATTGCCAGAACTGCATCAAGGCCAGCACCCAGTTTTTTGCCAAGGACGCTGTCGATAGCACAAAAGAATAAAGCATATGGCATACAGCATCAACAGCGGCCGAATCCTCCCTCAAGGCCTCATGCACCAAAACCTCCACAGTCAATGGATATCGATCGTTTCATTCAGACTCACCGTATTAATTATATGAACCGACCTGATGGCTACTGTCCATGCAAAAGATATCCTGATAATAACTCAGGCACATATCCACGAAAACAACAGCGAGTTAATACTTTGCAAACAAAAGAAGACCCAGAAGAAGAAATTCTCCTCGAATCACATGCATACGATCCAATAGACAACGACCAGTGCGAAATGTTCGAAGAGGAACCAGAACTAAATTTTACCAATCTAGCATCTCTAGCATACCATACCTAGAATACAAAACAAGGTATGGTAAGATTCTAAAATTTCTGATCGATACTGGAGCTAATAAGAATTTTATAAGACCAGAGTTACTAGGAAAAAAGTGTCAACTGATCAACCATTTACAATAGAATCAGCTGGGGAGAAATTTAAAATCAACGAGAAAGTCATGAGGAGATTTAGATAGAGATACACAGGTCACCTTCTTTGTTTTACCTGTCTTGAAATCTTTCGATAGCATTATCGGAGATGATACTTTGAAGGAACTGGAAGCTATTATCGACCGAAAAAATAATCTTCTAAGGATAAAACCAAATATTCTTAGAGAGAAAAGTTCGGCTGAGGTTAATAGTACCTTGATAAGAGATGAACATCTTGCCCCAGAAACATGGCAAAAACTTCAACAAATCATATTCAAATACAAGAATCTGTTTGGACCTATAGATACACGCCAGACAGTTAATACTAATATCGAAGCGGAAATTAAAACGATTACAGACGAACCGATTTATGCGAAATCCTATCCATATCCTGCCAATATGAGGGAAGAAGTCGAAGCACAAATAAACCAACTTTTAAGGGATGGAGTCATAAGGCCATCAAAAAGTCCTTACAACTCTTTCATATGGATAATTGACAAAAAATTAGACGGTTCTGGCGAAATAAAGTATCGCATGGTAATTGATTACAAAAAACTTAATTCAGTCACAATTTCTGACACCTACCTCATACCAGACATCTCTAGCACCATTTCCAGTTTGGGAATTTCAAAATTTTACTACCATAGACCTCACATCAGGGTTTCATCAGATTAAGATGAAAAAGGATGATATACCCAAAACCGCTTTCTCTACTATGAATGGAAAGTATGAGTTCACTCGACTTCCATTTTGCCTAAAAATGCCCCAGCAATATTTCAGCGTGCTATAGACGATGTCCTCAAGGAATACATAGAAAAGATTTGCTATGTGTACATTGACGACATTATAATATTTGGAAGTACCGAAACTGAGCACATACAGAATATAGCAAGAGTATTCGAAAAACTTGCTAAAGCTAATCTCCGTGTCAACCTAGACAAAACACAGTTTCTTAAAACGGAAACTGAATTCCTAGGCTTCCTCATAATAGATAAAGGCATCAAACCTGATGAGAGGAAGGTAAATGCGATCAATAGGATCACGCCTCCAGAGAATCTCAAGGATTTGAAATGCTTCCTAGGCATGGCTTCATGTTATCGGAGATTTATCCGAGACTTTGCCAAGATTGCTAAGCCACTTACAAATCTTACTAGGGGAGATAAAGGACAAATAAAGTCCAGTCAGTCAAAGAAGATACAAATCAAAATGGATGAAAAAGAATTGAAAGCATTCTTCAATAGGTAAAAGGAGTTTTTAACTTCTCCAGAAATCCTCATATTTCCAGATTTCTCTAAGCCCTTCGTACTGACCACAGACGCTTCTGAAAATGTAATTGGAGCCGTACTCTTACAAGGAACAATAGGAAAAGATAGGCCCATCACCTATATATCGAGTTCCCTCAACAAAACCGAGGAAAATTGCGCTACCAACGAACGAGAAATGTTAGCGATAGTTTGGTCCTTAGACAATTTGAGAAATTATCTCTATGGTGCGAAAAAAATTAAACCTCTCACAGACCATCAGCCCCTAACCTTCAGCCTTAGCAACAGTAATAATAATGCGAAGCTTAAAAGATGAAAGGCTCGAATTGAGGAGTACAACTGTGAACTTATATAAAAACCTGGAAAAACCAATCATGTGGCTGATGCACTGTCCAGATTAAAAACAAACACAAATATTCTAACTACATCTTCTTGTACAGTTCATAGCGCCGATGAGGATAGTACTGATCTGATACCGTCTTATGAGGCCCCAATAAACACCTTTAGGAATCAAATAATTATTTCTGAAGGGAAAGATATTACTGCATTCGAACAGCCCCATCCAGGTTATCATCGGCATTTTGTCAAACTAAGTCGAATAACCAAAGAAGGCCTTATAAAAATCCTTAAAGAAAAATTAAATCCAAACATCATTAATGGTACAAAGATTTCTAAACGAAATATCCAAGTATTGCAAGATTTATATCGACAACATTTCAATAAATTCAAGATCAGACTTACTCAAAGGATAGTCGAGGATATTTCCAACCCAGCGAATGTACTACGCATCATAGAAACCGAGCACAAAAGAGCTCACCGAAATTATGAGGAGTATAAAAATCAGATATTAGAAAACTATTACTTTCCTCGCATGACGATGCAGTTAGAAAAGAGGGTAAAATCATTCGATGTCTGCAATAAAAACAAATATGATAGACATCCTCACAAGCCCGAAATACAAGAGACTCCTGTTCCCTCGCATTCTTCTGAAATCTTACACATGGACATAGTCGAAGCAAAAAAGGAAAAATATATATCTTGCATCGACAAATTCTCTAAATATACTAAACTTTTCCATATAAAAGATAAATCTGTGCTCCACCTGAGGGATAAGATCATCAAAGTCTTACACTTTTTTGCCGTGCCAAAAATACTTATCATCGACAATGAAAGGGGCCTCGTGAGCCCGATCATTGTCAATTATATCAAGTCATTGGGAATCGAATTATACTTAACTCCCAGTCAAAGAAGTGAAGTCAACGGAACCGTAGAAAGAGTACATTCTACTATCATTGAAATCGTTAGATGTCTTCAAGAGGAATATCTAGATTTTTCACTCAAAGAGATAATAAATATAGCAGTAGATCGGTACAATTACACTATTCACACAGTTACAAAGAAAAAACCGAATGACATATTCTTTGGAAGAGAGCAAAGAATAAACTATGAAAATTTGTTAGATTTTAGAAACAATATAAATTTAGATTTAGCAGAGCAAATTAAGAAAAATCAGAAGCGGAAACTCAAAAGCGAAAATGCCAAAAGAGAAAAACCAAAAACATACAAGCCAGGTTATGTCATTTACACAGCTGTTAAACAAATTCAAAGCAAAAATAAGCCGATTTATAAAAAAGAAATAGTTGCAAAAGAAAATAAAGTAACTGTAGCGATTCAGAGTGGAAAACGAATCCACAAGGCTAACATTACAAATGTTCAACAATAAAATAATCCATCACCTAGCCGACCAAGTCTACGATTAAAATACATCGAGACGACTGAAGGGAAGCAATAGGTGCAGTATTGCAATGAAACAGTCAAAATAAAGGACATCGAATATAAAAGTCATGAGATTTTCACGCGTCAAATCCATCCCTATATTCTTCAAAAGTTGCCGTTAGAAAATAACCTCAAGCTAAACTTTGGATACCTTCACAGGTTGCATATTACCAACAGGAAACAATTGCAGGATCTAGTGCAAGGCTACAAATACTCCTATATAACATACATATGTTTAATATCAGTGTTAATACTAATAGTAGTTATCGTTATAGTTACAAGAATCAAGAATTTGTTTACTTTTCCTTATCATTCCATAAAATGCATCCTCTGCAACCTCCTCACATGTGAAATACCGAACATTGTCTTTCCCACAATATTTAGTTTACTTGTTCAAACTTGTGTGTGGTGTCAATTAGATTTAAGAATGAACTGGCAATAATTATATAATCGAGATTCAGTATTAAACCGCCTTCCAAGTCGAACAGTCGGTTTTCATTCTATATATTTTTCATTATTACAAGTTGTAATTTGTTAACTTGTATATATTTATATATATAAGGAATGTCTCGATACGCCGTTTTGCCGATACGATACCGATACTCGTATAAAAATATCGGCGATACCGATACGCTTATTGAATTCAAAAATGTTGGTAAAATAAATCAACCACAAGTCAAGCTATTTTTTTTTGATTGATATAAACACTATAGACAGGTTGAGATTAGTTGATAGTTTCAATAATTGAAACCACATTGATAAAAAATTTGTTTAAAGAACAAAGTATTCTTAAGTTTTGCGGAGAAAGGCGATTTCGCAAGTCGTTTTGAATAAGACCTGCTGGAAACTGAAGTAAATTCGGCCCATTTTTCTCAAGTTTGGACATAAAACATCTTTGCGCCAGAAAACGAACGGATCTGCATTTCTCGATATATCATTTTTGTGAGAATGACAGCTCAGAGTAGACAGGGGCTCATCTTTCTCGGACTCTCTAATAATATTTTCACAAACGCTCCAAAGCCCACCACTCGTAGGTTTCTTATAACTTACAGTTACAGTACTAGATGTAGGTGAGACCGTGTCTGACATCGTTTCGGAATGTAGTGCTACATTAAGATAAAGTAACTGAACAAAGCGCTTTTTTGCCGTAGTAATAGTACATTGTAGTTGAAATATTCATGCTTTGCAACGAGGATCAAGCATTGTGGCTAAACAATATGTTTCTTCATTGTCCAAACCATCATTTTTTTCATTAAAAGCCAATACCAAGTCAGCCACTAGTTTTTTGGTTGCGATGAACTCTCACTTTCTGTCGACGGACTTCTTATGTTTTCCAATAATTTGTGATTTGAAGTTGACATAGCTACTATTTAGATTTACCTTATTTGACTAAACGACTAGTTATAAATGATATACATAAACAAACTAATTACGATATGTAATTCTTAATCTTATATGCATGGAAAAAAACTACGCGCGCACAACAGTCAACCTGGCGACAACGGTGCTCGAATATATACTACTATGATTGGTCTACAGAAAACTTTTAATGCAGTTATTCTGAACCTTTCATCTGTTTCAATAAACGTTTCTCGCGTACCTATCAAAATTGGTGTTTATCATAAACTTTTTAGTTTATAATAATGTAATTTCTAAAGTCACAAAAACTGTGAAAAAAATGTACAATAAATTTGTAGAACCTATTAGCATTTCATGCATATTTGACGCAATGTTCCAACAATGGTCACTGAACTAGTACAAAAATTAAAACAATTTAAAACAATTGTAATATCGTACTGTGTTTCAGCAATCTTGGGCACCCTCAGGAGCGGCAACCCCGCACCGCAAGCAGTCTCGAACACCAGCTACCCGACCGGTTCTCTAGAAAGAACCGTTGTCGGGTCCGGTCTCGGATGTTGGATCGCTGGCGAAAGGAATGAGTTCCTTTTTGGATGGGAATGTGAATCGGGTCGGTTGGATGTAAAAAGTCTCCATTATATTTTTTTAAGAAAGAAACGTTTTTTATATTTGGGGGAATAATTGAGTGGTAAATTAGAAAAAAAACCACACGAAATGAAGTGGAGCGCTGCTTCCGCAATATAAATGTCGGTGGTGGCCGCGGCGGCAAACGAACAAAAGAAGAAACAAATACAGCGAGCGTCGCGAGTGCATGCTGCTTATAGTGTCTTACGTCCCCGGAGCATGTGGAAACGTGCCGGAATAAATTAGTAGACTTGAAGAAAGGATTCAACAAGCCAACGTCAAGGAATTATGGTTAAAAACGAAAATCGTCCAAGCAAGTAAGACACGTGATGATCAAAGCTGTAGCTGTAATGATGGGGACAGTAGCGGACCATTGAAATGTTCACAAGAATCTGCAAATTCAAACGCTTCCAGGAATAATTCGCAGGTTAAAGTCGATAAAATCGAAAGGGATGATGCTCGAAGTATTGGGTAAGTATCGACAGTTCTCGTTGTACATCCTCTCAGTGCAAGTAGTGATTATATCTGTTCGTATCTTCAAAAATTACATCCCAATCTACGACCACGTGAACTCGAAGATACAAAAAGTAAATATGATAGTAGATTTTGTGAAGAAATATCTGGCATTGGAGCAAGAAGTGATAGGAAATGAAATTTTGCGGGTTAACAGATTTTGATTTTTGTGCCAATAATACCTATACTTGAGACATATAACTTAAAGTACGAATTTTATGCATCTAATTTTGGTGGAATATAATTATTATACCCTTATGATATTATAGAGATGGGATCAATGATTCATTTACACATAATAATACCCACCATGTTTATTACGTCAATGAAATATGGTGAATTTTGTTCTTAAGAATGTCATATTGAGATTATTTTTCCTTGATTTGTTCCTTGAATCAATATTTAGTTGTCTACTTACTCCGTTTTAATAGATTTATATTTGTACATTTTAGTTTTGGATTCAAATCGCCTATTTTGTTATGAGCAATAAAAAGTGTATTTAAAAATAAAAGAAAAAAAATCGGCAAAAATATAAACGATCATATATATATTAATTGAAAAAATTGAATTGAAAAATACATACTAGCTATGTATTAAGTGTCCTGTATATTAAGAGGAAACACAAAGAAAAAGAAAAAAAATATTATGTAAACAGAAACAAAAACAACAAAAAAAAATTTTGTAAAAGAATTAAGTAAATAATGTTATCGTCATATTTTTAAAGCTCAAATAGCAAATAATTAGTTCGAATCCAATTTAATCCTTTCCATTCGTTTCACTTCCACCGTAGTTGTACAATGAATAATCCTATCGATGCCGAACGAATACTCAAAACAAGCACTAATGCTTAATATTTCTTAAAAATATGTGTTTAGATTTTGGCAGATATTTTTCGATTTTGTTTTTCTGTTATGCTGAAAATTAAATAAATATAAATTGAACTTAAAATAAACATGGAGTAATAGACCTAAACAGAGAGTTTCCCTAAGATTCTTCCCTCCGTCCGGCTTTAGGAAACAGGGCTTCGTTAAGGCAGGGGTAAGAATGAGGGGCTTAGCGCGCAACACATGCCTACTTGGTAAGCGCTCAGTTAAGGCAGGGTGGGCCCGGACAGTAACACCGATGTCAAGCGCGCCTCCGGTGACGTCTCCTTCCCTCGAGCAGTGACTCAGCCGCCCGAGAGTTAGTTTGCTCGCGCGGTTTCTCTTTCGTTCGCTTTCCGTCGGTTCTCTTCGGGTCCTTCGCTGGTAAAGTAGATTGAAATTTATCTCTCGGGCTGACGTTGCATTCGCGATAGTTTTTTCGATGCGCGCGCGATAATAATCTTAAAGTAAAGTAGGAGGTCGAGCCTCAATTTAGATGGTTGAATCTCTCAAAAATGAGATTCGGGACTTGATAAAGGCTAACGTACCCATGACATCACGCGCCGAACAGAGCTGGCCTGCCAGCAGCCATCGCCGTCTAACCAAGTAGAGGCCGAACCCAATTTGTCTACACGACCAACGGGTTCGTTGCCTCGTCCCAGGACTTAAGGTCCAATAAGGCCAACGGGACGAGAGTCTCGTTGCCTTGCAACTTCGTCGCGATATCGTTCGTGCTTAAATTTTCTCATTACACAATAAAATCGTTCGACCGGTCAAAGAGAAAATTCTGAAAACTCCAAACAGGGTATTGGCAAAATTTGGCTCCGTGTTTAATTTCGGTCATAAGTGGAAGAATATAAGATTGCGTCACGCGAGTATGATTTCCTTTCTTTTCTTATTTGTGACGTATTTGTTGAGTTCGAAATCAAGCATTACAAAACAAACAAACCATTCCATATGAATCCATCATCTCATGCATACAAGAACTTATCAGTGACTTCATATCCAGGACATTACCAAAATGGTCATGGTATTGTTATGATTTTATACACCATTCTTTGTACCATATGTTTCGGTGAGGCTGTAAAAATCCCGGCAAGAGAAAGCAATGTCACGGATATAAATTGAGCAGCGTGAGATATTGTCAAGAAGCTGACATAACGGGGAACAGGGAGATCAGCAATGATTACTTCAGCAGCTGTGGTAACAGCAGTGTGCACAAGAAACTCGATTTTTTGAAGAAAAAAAGAAATCAGAACTGACGATCAAGACTTCGAAGTCAGCCAAAGTCTGCTCTATGGAAACGACGACAGAAACAAGTGGTGAACGAAATTTGCTCTTCATTACCGAAAGAAAAAGTATAACGATAATCGTTGAATTTGATAGCAAAAACGTGAATTTGAAGGTGCGTTTAAATTGCCATCTTGAAAGAAGTGTTTTTTTGTGTTTTTTTTTGAATAATTTGGTTTTGTAATTGAAATTTTTAAAGTAAGAGATCTTGAAATTTTCTAGAATTTGCTTTTTCGTTAAATATGTATGATAAACTAATAACTTTATGAAAAATGCATAGATTGGAAATTATAAAACCTTACGTGCCATAATCTCCAAGTACTGCACTGCACTGTCTATCAGACTTATTTCGAATGTTTTATTGTTAAAATGATAGTTTCTGATTTAGTCTGTGCCATACGTTACAGTCATGTGATATATTTTGAAACAAAGGCAAACATTTGGAAAAAAAGATCTGTTTTGATGATTCACCATAAGAATGAATTGGGAATAGCGCGAACATCGCCCAAAAAAGGACATATACAGGTTTGTTGCGTATTGAGCAGCGAAAGACACAAAATTGGCAGCCTATGTTTGGATCAGTTGCCGGACATCTCACACAAGAACCAGATTTACGTGTAGAAGATTAGTTTGTTCCGAAAAAAGTTCACTATAATGCCAAATCTCTGTCTCGGCAGATGAGGTGAATCTCCTTGTTGGAGCAAAAATCAACGCACACGCAGTTTATGACAACGCTCAGGGGCTCACGCTGGTTTTAGATCCTTCAACTAAATATGGAACTTGGGAACCAAAAATCTTCGTGTAGTTGAAGCCAAGGTTCTTACTTCGAAGGAATCTTAAACATCATGTCAATTTTCCATTTTGGTGAAACAATTAAGGTGAAATCGGTAGGAAATGAAACCATGGATGGATAAAACTAGACAAATACCGATAATGACCTAGGTAATGGTAAATGGTGAATGGTTTGTAGTAAGGTAGACTAGTAGACACTACATTGACATTATTTTCGATCTTCACAAACCTCAGTCATCAATTGGCTAGAAATGTTGGAAAGACATCATTTCACGTGCGTTTGATCGTGAGATTACCGTGGAATATATTTGTTAAACCCTAACTAATGAGACCATAAAAAGAGATTTCATGTTGCAGTCACCATTTTTGGTAAAATTCAAGTGAAGTTTGAATAAAAATAAAATTTATCTATTTTGATACAATGCGCAATATTTGAACATGCTGATTTTTCTCTCAACGAATATTAAATGTTATTAAGGTCACTTTTACGATCCACGCATGCTTGTGGACGATTCTCTTATCTAAGCGAGTATTTTTAAGGCTTTGGGATGGTTCTATTTGGATGAAAAAGTGAAATGTTCCGGATATAGCTCTCAAGTTACCGGCAAAGCTGGCTCCGTTTCAACAAACCTTGGTATGGCTCACACTACGTTCAAACTCGTCGCCACTAGTCTGGTCATCTAAGTTTAGCTGAGTTCATTTTCCTGATTAATCCCTGATTAAACTCCGACCAAACATGCTTTTAATGGAGTGTGCCAATCTTTGCGTTGTCTTTCTGCATAAATAACCATGGGATCATTTCGAGGCTAAAAATACGAGTAGATATAGCAAATGCACTGAATATAAATACCAAAACCGAACTGAACCCACTCAGACCCGAAGAGAAATGGACGCATCTGAACAAAATATGTTTTCCTGGAAAGAAAACCATATCATCTAGCCGAGCTGTAATTAACCAACCTTCCTTTTTTGTTGAAGTACAGAAATCAAGCCAAAAGAAAGTACCCTGTTGATTTTTTCAATTATTATTAAAAAAAATTTTGTACAAGAGTAGAAGCAAGCTCATAAACTTCATATGAAGCAATCAATTAACAACGGAAGGCTCTAACCATCCTCATTGATGTGTTATTAGCTTTATTGTAGTGCAAGAATGAGGTGTTTTCTGACAATTACTTTGCACTTTACCAAAAGGACCGTATTGGCAAAGCAATATGATTATCGTTTATCAGGTGACTGAAAATGTCTTACCGTGGATCCTTCCAAGTCAGATTTCCTCACCAACTACGAAAGAAGTGACATCTTCATTATGAAGTTGGCAGAAATCATTTTCCAATTTCTTAATAAAGTCGAGGAAGAGAAATATACACATCTGAAGAGAAGTTGAAGCAAACTATGATTGGCTGGAATGCTGATGTTTTTTTTTTAAAAACATATTAGACTATTTTAAAGCAGCTGCGCTACTATATATACTGCAGGAAAATTTGCAAAAAAACAAGATTCACGGCTTCAACATGTGGGTACACAACACGGTATCCTTTACAACCAAGAGTAAAGCAAACACCTGTTTATTGATCTTTCACTCTGTAATATATCAATGCTACATGGAACATGAGTCCTGTCCCCACCAAGCAGCCTGCAACATTCTCTGATGGAAGCTATTGCACGCGACACCCCTATCATAACCAGAGCAAACGCTTATGCTTTTCACTGCATTTGGGGCAGCAACGACACAAACAAACGGTGTTAGTCATTCTTTGAATTTATTATAGTGCTTCTTTTATCCCTCGCCAATGTCGCTGAAAAGCTATCTTCATTACAACAAACCGTAGGGAGAAGCTGAACATCACACTTATGAGCGAGTATTTCTCCCAATCTATTACCATTCCTGACAATGCACATAGCATTATATCTATATTTAGATGAAATCTCTACAAAAAATTCATCGTACTAAAAAACAAGATGAATTGTGTCAAATACCAGTCTTTCTTTGAATTTTCACTAAAACGCTGGCCCTGCAAGACAGAAAACGTAAAAAGGTACCAAGGATCTATTGAAACCCTAACATTTGGGTACAATAAAGCAACAAAATCTGCATAAAACTGAGCAAAGCTCAGATCTCAATATAAGCGAACATGATGGAAAAGGGATATTTACGATCTGCGGAGAAAATTAAGGATCTTTTAATGCCTGATGCTCTCATAAACTTAAATTAATGAAATTGAAAAATTCTATCAGGAACGCAAAACGTACCTAGAGGAGGAACTTTTTTCTTAATACAAAAAGCACTAAAGATGCCAGTCATTTGCGTAAAATTATGACGAGCTCACAGCTCACATTCATTTATTCATACTCTAAAATCTCCCTCTAGCTCACTACATACATACATCATATAGAGCTCGGTAGAAACTGATCTTTCTTCATATCAAGAACTCATTAAGCTGTCGGTAATATACGCTAGAAATTTTTCTCGACATGAAAGGTATCTTCAATAATCTTAGTGATACAGCAATTGAAAGTGGACTCAAGATTATAACAGCTCACCAAAAACTTCTAATCACCAAAACAATCAATCCGACACTAGGAGGTATTGTATTACCCGTTTGAGATACGAAGTGGACCAACAATATCAATGGCTATGGTCTCAAAACTTGTCGACGGAGTGTCTGTTTTTATCATCTTTTCCTTTGTGTGACGTGTTTGCTTGTTTATTTTACATTGTTCACAATTGTTCACATACTTCTTTATCATTTTGCTCATGTTCTTCCAGCAGTAGCCCTGTTTGAGTTTTAATGTTGTTTTCCTGATTCCTAAATGACCTCCATGTGGCGTATCATGGTATTCTTCAATTAATTAGTGTTGAACTGCAGTATTCTTTATGTTTTGTGGGGGTTTATATATAATTATTTTCAACTTTGCGCAAGTGTTTTGTTGCAACTTATTTATTATATTTTTCAATTCACTTAGATTCAATGCCTCGAATATCTCATCATTGATGGATAGAGCTAGCGTATGGATGTTCCAGTTAAGCACTGTGTTGAACAACTTCTTCATGATAGATACGTATATCGTATTAGAATTATCATTGTGGTCAGTAAGCTTAGCATTGTTTAAAGATGCTGTGACTGATTGCTTGTCATTAACAGAAACGTGTTTCTTGTTAGATTTATCACAACAGTACACATGTATTTCATCTTTTGTGCGTACGATTTAAAATTTATTTGCTTGATGCAACATAAATTTCCATTTAACAATATTATGGATATCCGATATCGACGTACATTCCCATACTAGAAGTTGATCAGGCTTCGTATGTTATTCGGGAGTTTCATCATTAATGTGCACTTTAACATTATTGTCTGACTCTTTCTTGGTCGACATACCCCTAGATATCGCCAATGTTTTCTTGATACTATTATCGTTATCAAGAGGAATCATCTTTTTTAAAATGTCCGAATTTAGGTCTATTCTGGACAATGCATCCGCGTTCGTGTTTATTTTACCTATGTGTGAACAGAGATACTAGTGACCTGTGGTCAGTTACCACTACAAATTTTCTACCGTATAGGTATGGTCGGAAAAAATTAATTCCCCAATGTATCGCTAGTAACTCTTTTTCGATAACAGGTATGTTTAAATCATGTTTTCCCAAAGACTTACTTGCGCACGATATTGGCAAATCGTGTCCAATTTCACCTTGAGAAAGAACTGCACCTAGAGCATAACTTGATGCGTTTGTTGTTAGAATAAATGGTTTGGTAAAATCTGGATATTGTAATATTGGTGGTTGGATTAACTTTTCATTCAAAATTTCAAAAGCATTTTGGCATTTCTCATCCCAAACAAAAGGTACATTCTTCTTAAGAAGACTATTGAGACTTCTGCGATATCCGCAAAATTTTGGATAAACCGTCTATAATAATTGCAAAACACTACGAATCTTCGTACTTCGTCTGCATTTTTAGAAATCGGATGATTCCTTATAGTCTCATCCTTTGATGGATCAGTTCTTATACCTTCACTGGTAATAAGGTGTCCTACATATACAACCTCGGATTCAAGAAATTGACATATGCTGGCATTAAATTTCAAGTTATATTTCCTTAAACGTGACAAAGTTTTAATCAGACTTCTATTATGATGAGCGATACTACAGCCAAAAATTATAATATCGTCAACATATAGAAAAGCTTCTGAATCGAGACCAGATACCGCAATTGTGAGCATGCGTTGAAAACTGTTTGATGAGATTTTCAAACCAAAAGGTAATCGTTTAAATTGAAAATATCCGTTTCCAGTTGAAAAAGATGTTAGTGGTCTAGACTCTTCATCTAGCTCTATTTGATGGAATGAACTAGTCATATCCAACGTTGAAAAATATTTAGCTCTTTCTAATTAATCTAGGACGTCTTCGAGACGTTTTGATGGAAATTTGTCATTAACAATTTTGTCATTTAATCGTCTGAAATCGACTACAAGTCGCCATTGTTTCTTCCCGTCTATGTTCTTTTTGGGTACGACAAGTAATGGTGAATTGTAAGGACTTGCAGATGGTTCAATGATGTCATTGTTTGCTAGTTCCTGAATTTGTGCTTCTATTTCTTCTAGTTGTGCATGTGGCAATTTATAGTTTTTAATGAAAACAGGAGTTTTGTCTGAAGTAACAATTTTTTGTCGGTAAAAATTGTTTGTAGATAATTTGTCACCTTCGAGATGGAAGATGTCTTGGAAGTCAGAAATGGTTTCCAGAATACTATCCTTTGTCATTGGATCGGTTGTATTCATTTTTATTCCGTTCGGGAGTTTATTTAGACGCTTAGGAATTTATTTTAGATTTCGCGTTGCCTCGTTGGGATGTTTTTATAATTGAATGGTCACTTAGCGGTTCAATTTCAACGTTGAAACAGTCTATTTTCGTTGATGTTTCGTTAGTATTAAGTACTTTAATGTGACATATGCCTTTAGCTGCAATTATTGTGTTTCCTACGAACGCACCTTTTTGTATCTCTTTATTCATTACTATACTATCTACTTTCCTTATCAGATTTACAGGTATGATTGCTTCCGTTCTGACGGGTATTTCAATTTGAACAATCTTTACTGGCTTCGTGATCATTGGTATTACACAATCTTCGTTGTTAATTATATGTTATATGTCTCAAAACATATTTTACAAAAGAATTTTTCAAGAATATCTCTTCCAATTATTCCGTCAGTATAGATTGGAAAGTTATCTTCCACTATTTGAAAGGAGTTTATGATTGTGTTGTTGCCTATCAAGAGACTAAGATTTGCTGTGCCTAGAGATGTTATTATTTCTTTTGTTATACCATTTAGTTTAAATCTATTATTGTTATCTATATCATTTACATCTAAGGTATTAATTTTACAAATTGAAATGTCTGCTCTCGTGTCTATCAAGAATGTCAGAATGTTTCTTGTGTTTTTGCATCTTAATTGTATATAGTTCGAACCATTATTAGTTATATTAAATATCCTGTTTCCGGCAAGGTTGGTTCTTAAATTTACTGTTGTTCCTCCCCGGACGGTTGTACGTTTCCCTGGTTGTCAATGTAATTAATGCGTCTAGTACGCCTATGATTATAATTGTTATTGTTGTTATTACTATTGTTATTACTATTATTGTTATTGTTACCATTATAGCGGTTGTTATGGTTGTACCTATTGTTGAAATTATTGTTACGGTTGTGTCTATTTCTATTGTTACTGTAATTATTGTTCTGATTTCTGCTATTTAAATCCCAATTGTTAGATTCTTTATTAAAATTATTTCTTCTGAAGTTGCTATTTGGTCTGTTATTAACATTTCTTCTGTCATTCATATACATTATACTTTTGCCGTTTAAATTGTTTCGTTTTTCTAATTCAATGGTCAAATTAGTTGCTTCGCAAATATCTTTTGGTCTAGCTGAGAAGATTGTGTCCCTAAATTGATTATTTAAACCATTTAAATAGGTATTGAGAGCTTCTTTCTCATTGAGGGATGTTATTGCCTGTTTTGTGACTGTATTTCGATCTGCAGTTCAGTTAATTCATTTGTTATGTTTAAGATTTTGTCTCTATAGCTTACTGCTGATGTATTGTGTTGTTGCATGTTATTGAGAGATGTCTGAAAACTGGCTACCGTATTTACACTTTTATATTTCTTTGTTAGCGTGTTCCTCAAAGTTTCTAATGTGTCTGTTATTTCTACACCTAATGATATCCTCACGGTGTTGGATAATTTAACGCTGCATACAAAATCTATTAATTCTCTTTTCGAATCTTCAGCCAATGTTCTTTATAAGAATTCTATTATTTTTAAAAAAGAGTGAAGTTCCTCGTACTTTACCTCGAAAGTTGGAATAACTTTGATAGCTGTCGCAATATCAAAAGAACTCATTTTTAACTTCCCAGTTCCCTATGGGAAGTTATTGTAATGGGGCCGATTTTGCGAATCCCAAATTTTGACATATCTCCACGTTTTAAGGTCTCTAGAATCCAAATCCATCGTTTTTAGAGAGATGTCTGTGAGTGTGTATGTACGTATGTTCGTATGTGCGTATGTGCGTATGTACGTATGTACGTATGTACGTATGTACGTATGTGCGTTCGGAATAATTTTTCGTCTCGATTATCTCAAGAACCACAAATCGGATTGACGTGGGATCGGTTTTAAACGACGCGTAATTACGTAACTTAGAACTGAATGACTTTCAGCAAAATCGGTTAAGCCGTTTTTTATTTAGGATGAAAAAACTGAAAAAACGACTAAAAATTGCTTATTTTTAAACCGTTGATACGCACTATTAATTCGTGCAGATACCAAATACTTTCATAGTAAAGTTGTTATTATTGTGCGTTTAAGCAAAATTCTGTTTAATTTGTGAAAAATGTTATTTCAAAAAAAAATAAAGATTAATTTATGAAATTCCAAACTTATATTATCAGGTTTGGGTGAATGGGAGTAGAGACGCTAATGCAGTTAATAATTGGATATTGTTATAAATACATTAAAATTGTTAATAACAATCAAATAATATTAGTTATAATTTGATATTGTATATATAAAGTCAATTATAATTATTCGGTACCGGTCAAACATTTTTAATAACGAATGATTATTGTAAATAATAATTAAATACCCTCAATAATAGTTGTGGATTCCGAGGCCGAGATAGAGAACGAGGTTGAGGACGAAGTGGAGGACAAGAAGGATGACGAGGACGAATAGGACGATGTTTAATAATAGTAATTATTAATAATACTAATTAATAATGAAAGCAAATTAAAGCATTTTATTCACCTCACTGGGAAGTTAGTCGTGTGGGCCTCAAGGGTCACACTTAGACCACATTTTTATTTATTATTGACACGACGCAAAAGTTATGTATGGACGACTGGCTAAAAATTATATTCTACGCAAGTTTGTTATAAACAACTTTCTTGTGGAAGCCACGGTTTGGGAAATATGTCCCACTTTCTTTTGTTTTCAAGATGGAGCCCAAACGCCATCATCGGGGATCCAAGGAAATTGAACTTAAGCTAATTATAGCATTCCACACGCATTGCAATAAAAAAATTTCCGCCTTTTGAAAATGCACGCTAAACTCCCAATTGACTGTACTATATTACAATCTTGGCGAGTGCCATATGTGCAATGTCTTGGGAATTAGCTCATCATTAACTTGATACGAATCGCCCATGAAGCAGATGTGAATATTGAGATTTTTACCGACATACGATCTTCGTTCTGTTGGGTATGTGGTGTGTTTACGCTACTTGATTCAATTTTACGTTGCAGTAATAGATGACGTTACGTCACTTGATTCAATTTTATGTTGCAGTAATTTATGACGTAGTGAGATACACTACAACAGGGTGACAGCTATGGTTTGTGCCAATGCAAGCGGCACTAATTCTCTTCCTTTACTGCTGATTGAAAAAAGCAAAAAACCTCGTTGCTTTAACAATGTGACATGCCTTCCTGTCATTTATAGGGCACAAAAGAGTGGATGATGTCCGTATTTTTAACTTCCCAGTATATGGGAAGTTCTTCTAATCGCCTCGAAAATCGAAATTGAAATTTTCAACATTTCTTTACGTTTTGAGGTCTATAGAGTATAAATAAAGTGTTTTTAGAAAGAGAGATGTATGTGTGTGTGTGTGTACGTACGTACGTACGTCTGTACGTTCGTGGACAGTTTTTTCTAAGAGCATAACTCACGTAAAAAAGTCCGATCGACTTCGTTAAGATATCAATCGAAGAGTCTTTGTAATCTTAAGAGCTGATTAGCTTTTGGGGCACTCCGGTCGGCGGGGTTTGTTGTTTTGCCTCTTTGAAAGTCATTTCTGTCATGCCTTATATCTCGCGAACTAAACATACAATTTACAGCATTGAATCAATCGACGCGTATTAACATCTGCTCGAATGTATCAAAATTTTCACTATATCTCACGAACCAGCTTCAATATTTGCATCATTAGGATGTCAAAAGACGTGTATTAACATTTTTGCGATGTTTTCAATATTATAAAAATTCGTTTCAGCCTTTTTTTTAACTTAATAGAAGAAAATACGAAAAATTAGGGTTTTTCAAAAAAAATATTTTTTTAACCTGATTTGCACAACATAATAATACATAATAAATAATGTTTATAAAATTTAGACATTCCTATTAGTTTTTGAAGAGAAACTGACAAAACTTTCCCCATGATTATAAAAAAACTAAATTAAAAATAAAAAATCACTCAAAGTTACCATGTAAAGATGGTTCATACGAGTGCTATTACTTTATATCTTTTATTCTAAAGAGATTGTTGTAAATTTAATCAAAGCTTAAAAATATTTGCAGTGTTTCTACAGTCTTTTAATTAAAAAAAACTGCTTAAATTTTGAAAATCAACAAAATTTCAATAAAATTTGCATTTGTGGTAATCAACGCTTTGAATGGTAAAATGTTTTTTAGTCAATACTTTGCAAGATCATATGCTTTAAAAAGCTTTCATCAAATAAAAAATTGTAGTTTTTAGAAGATTTGATCTTTAGTAATCGTAAGATTTCAATTACTTCCTCCATCATCATTTGTAATACATTTTACATTTTACATGCAATTGAATCTATTTTTGACTGCATATTCAAAATTTTTCAAGACCAATAGAAAATATAAAGTAATTAATAATCTCATTGATGTAAAATCGTGAAAAAATATAAATTCAGTGATTATGCTGAAGTTGTGGCAATTTTGAACGTAATTATTCAAAATGACCATCACGCGACAAAATCTTTTCAAAGGGCGTAATAACAAAAACTGCATTCATTTTTGCTAGCGCTCTTTTGTCCTTCAAGCATCGATATGAAAATAACAAATAACGTAGAAAAGGCTCCCACCAATTGATCCGCGTGAATATTCAATCAAATCAATCTGTACCCATCGACCAAAAACCTTTCTTAATCAATGGACCCTCCCGTAGTTTATATGATTAATATTAACTCATTCCTGTCACTGCTTTGAATACCTCTCATTTTTATTATTTAAAGTAGTATTATTTTCAAAATTATTATGGTGATTAATGTTTTTTATGTTTGAGTAGCTATTACTGGGAAGTTGACCGTGTGGACCTGAAGGGTCGCACCTCGCGGCTTGTTCCTGATTGGTACTCTAACACTTTCATACCAGAGGAAATTCAGAGAAAGCCAGGGGAAAACTGGAAAAGCTATGTTGATTATTGACAATGCCCCCACATATCCGGATATTGACCGCTTGAACAACATTGACAACAACTTTACTGTCATGTTTCTCCCACGAAATGTGACAACCCTCCTCCAGCCAATGGATTAGGGCGTAATTGCCAAAATGAAAAAAGTTCACAGGAAAGAAGTGCTTTGGCGGCTACTTCTAGCAGATCGAAATAAAGAAAGTGTGATTGAGTTTACAATAAAAATTAAACCTTAAAGACTGCTGCTACATGCTGGAGGATTCTTGGAAAAGTCTAACTGAGGGTAATCTAATGAAAGCTTCGAACAAACTTTGGCCGAGGCCAGCTACCAATGAGGACGAAAATAACGAGGGACCTGAACCTGAGCTTCTTGAAGAAATCGCCGATCTTTGCAATGTAATTCCTGGCTTTGAAGAGTGACCTGGCTGATGCAACAGAGTGGCTCAACAGTGATATTAATGAGCATGGTTACCAAATCTACAATGAAAACGAGATCCTGTCTCTTGTGACGGATGTGAACGAATCAGAAGACAGTAGTGATGATGAAGACGCTATTGATTCGGTCCCATCCCATGCCGATGCGTTCAGTGCTCTTGAAACGGCAATGAACTGGTACGAAAAACAACCTGAATGCTGATTACCTCTGTTGATCACACTTAAAAAAAATTCGTGATTTAGCAGCCAAAAAATGTTCTTCAACCTTAGTTCAAAAAAAATCAGTGACTATTTTGCAAATGTTGATTGTTTTGTTTTCTTTTATTTTTTTATCTTTCTGTACAGTATATATTTTGTGTGTGTACAGTACTGTACTTTCTGTGTGTATATAAGATTGTATACTTTGTGAAATATTACGAAATTCATGTGCAATATATTACATAAAATATAAATACCTTACTCTAGCACAGTAGTATTTCATAAAACAAACTATTTGCCTTTAACAATACAACGTGTTTCTTATTTTATGGGAACTAGTATGTCAGTGTTCATGCATGCATGCTACATACTATGCCTGGAAAGCATTTTGTTTGGTAATCCGAACGATTTGATAGTCCGAACCACCCCCGGTCCCAATTAGTTCGGATTATCGAGGTTCTACTATAGTTACTGATTTATCAGCATATACAAGTGGCTTGACGCAAACCCACAAACAATAGTCCAATGAGTTCAAATCATATGATCTGGGCGGCCAGTTCACAGGTCCCTGTTTTGAGATGATTTGATCACCAACGGTTCGGCCCAATAAAGTAATGGTTTCACGCGTTGTATGGCAAGTGGCGCAATCTTGTTGCAGCCATTTGCCTTTAGACGATTGAAATGTATGTAGAAAATCAAAAAAATACGAATCATTTTTCGGTAGTGATCGCAATTAACGGTAACGTTGGTCCCATCTTCAGATTTCAAAAAGAAAGGACCAATTGTGTGACAAACAGAAATGAGTCTCATTGCCGAAAATGATTTGCCGGTAAAAATGCGGTTTAACTTTCAACTCATTCTCACCCCATTGACCGGACGTACGACGCTAACGATGGTCCAATTACTTTAATTACTGCTTTGGTTGGATTGAATAAGGCAATAAAGTTCAGTTTTCCATCAAAATTTTCATTTAAATGGGTGGGCAAAGGCCAAGTTGTTGAGAATATCTTCGATTCAGTCACACTACCCTATACAACCGTGATATTTACCTCATTACGCACTGAACAAACTCGAGTTGGATCAACATTGTCCAATAAAGTATACGCAGACATAAATCTTTGCATCGTTTTGCGTATGAGCTGCTTAGATGGACGACTACGAGCACCATAAAATGGACAAAGTATTTTGCAAGTTAAGCGCACAGAACACGGATTTTGGAAATAAATTTCTATTATTTGGAGACGTAATTTTCCAAAAAAATGAACAAAACTTGACAGCTAGAGTGTCAAATAAGTTGATAAATTGACAAGTCGAAAGTTGCATACCTATAAAAAAACTTACTTTTAATAACACCCTGAAAAGTTTCTAATATAGAAAATTTCCAACGAAAATGTAAGCATTCAAAATGCAATACATTGGCAAGAGGTCGACTCAACTGCTTTTGTGTTGCTTGGAGACCACTGTTAAATGAAAACGTTGTACAAAAAATAATTCCTTGATCTCATTATAAAAACATGAATTTTAGAAGACTAGATTGGTATTTTTTTAATTTTATTGAAAACTATACTTTTTTCAAATCCCACATTTAGTTGAAGCAAAACCAAAGTTCCAGCATTATGAATATGTAGCATCACAAAAACTGCATAACAGAATTGAAAATCGCTATTTCTATTGGTAGGAATCTATTTATATATGTAGATAGAATAGCGTTCCGAAAGATCTTCGACTTTCAATTTTTTTTTTTTGGCAGCTGAAATCAATTCAACAACAAAAAAATTCATGCAAACTAATACCTTTGTATAAAAGTCTAGTAAAGAAGACTCGACTAAAATCAATTTAGGTGATTTTATTGAAGAAGTACGGGGTTACAAATTTCTTTTAAATTTCTTTTACACATAACCTATACTGTTTATCTATTGCAAATTTTAGTATTATTGCTCATGCCTTAATCATTCAGTACATTCAGCTTTCCTAAGTACCATTTAAAATTTTCGACATATTAGTTTCGTATAGCATCGTTTCGTGTTCCATTTAGTCGACTTGCATTGCATCGCATATCCTCGTCTGCAAGATTTAGAAACGTTACATATAAACATCAAATCGGGAGCTGATTCGGAAGTGGAATTTCAAAATCATTAATCAACATACAAGGTCCTTTTCTTATACCGAATTTAAACCATTTTTTGGGCCACCAATAAAATAAACAAAGATAAATTATCGACGTTCTAAAATAATTTGTTCACTATACATCTTTCTGATTGATACATTCCTGATTATTTACATCACCAAAACTATTCGAATATATGTTATATAGCAATTATACCATCAAACCGCGATAGGCTGGCAAAAGTTGAATTGGTTCTTGGAAAAGCTTGTTTTGATAAAACAGCAGGCAATTCTTCATGAATGCAAATTTTCCGCAGAAGTGAGGTCATGCAGTGAAGTTTATGTAAATCTCTTGTGAAACTGTAGCTTTCTATATCAAAAGATTGATTGCCATCATACTTTCAAAATTTGTTTGATCGTGTTTCACCATAGCAAGTTGATACGCATGAAGTCCACCGGTGTCATCCATGAGTGCCATCGGTTGATTCACCTGCTATTAATTCAAATACGGTTGAAAAATATGAACGTTACCTATGGTCTTTGTCGTAAGTTTTACCATATGTGTCATAAATGACAGCAACAAGTAAACTGGCATTTATTTTTAATCATTTTATAGAAGCCTTTTACAGGTCAGTGAATGAAATGATGTGTCAATTATCTAGTAGTATAAGGTATAAATAAACGCAATAATGATAGTTCGTGATATATTGCAGTTTGAAAATTTCATGCCATTTTCATAGTCACAAAATCTAGTTTTTTACAATTATCTCTTAACCAGATAACGTTATCTCATAAAAATGAATTTGTTATGAAGAACAGTCAATTGAGAGTTTAGCGTGCATTTTCAAAAGGCAGAATTTTTTTTATTGCAATGCGTGTGGAATGCTATAATTAGCTCAAGTTCAATTTCCTTGGATCCCCGATGATGGCGTTTGGGCTCCATCTTGAAAACAAAAGAAAGTGGGACAACCCCATATCTCCCAAACCGTTGCTTCCACAAGAAAGTTGTGTATGGCAAACTTGCGTCGTGTCAATAATAAAAAAGAAACAATCCAAAAACCGTACCCAAAACGAGGGGAATAACTTTCGAGCGCCACAACTTTTTTAATTTCACGTTTAACGCAAAACACGGTGGAATACTTTTCTAAGATAATTTTGTCGCAAATCGTTTGCGGTATTGATTGTTCCAATCACTATACATTAACGGGAGTTATTCTATCCCAAAGGGGAGAAAGTTGCGTGAAAAACCCGTTTTGAGGCCAAATAATCGCCTTTTGGTGGCAAACCCCCGTTGCGAAACTCGCGGAGCATTTTGGAAGGCAGCCGGATTTTTTGCGCAATGTCTAGTATGTCTTACTGTGAGCTAAAATCCAAGTTTTTGGGCTCTGGGCTCCATCTTGGAAACAAAAAATAGTGGGACATCCCCCATATCTCCGAAATCATGGCTCCCACTAGAAAGTTTAATATGGCAAACTTGTGCAGAATTTAATTTGCAGCAAGTTTTGCATACATCACTTTTACATGGTTTTAACAATAAAAGAGTTACAAGGTCAAAACGACATCCAAAAAGGGGGGAACATATTTCGAGCGCCACAGCTTCATTGTTTTCACTTTAACCCCAAAACACATTGAAAATAACTTTAAGGCGATTTTGTCGCAAGTCGTTTGCGGTATTGATTGTTTTGATCGCTGAACACTGGCCGGAGCTACTGCATCCCAAAGGGGGGAAACTCACGTGAAAAACGCATTTTTAGGCCAAATAATCGAATTCCGGTGGTAAGCCCCCCATTGCAAAACTCACGGAGCATTTTAGTGGGCAGGAAATTTTTAATTGCAATGAGTAGTATGCCTTTATGTGAGCTTAAATTGAAGTTTCTGGAGTGGCAGCTCCATTCCCCTTGGCGCCATCTTGAGAACAAAAAAAAGTGGGACGGCCCCATATCTTGGAAAGCACCGCCCCCACAAAAAAAGTTTAATATGACAAACTTGTGTGAAATTTAATTTGCAGTAAGTTGTGGATACATTATTTTCACGTGCTGTCAATATTAAAAGAGCTACACGCCAAAACCGACGTTGAAAAAGGGGGATCATGGTTTCGGAGATATGGGGGATGTCCCACTATTTTTTGTTTCCAAGATGGAGCCCAGAGACCAAAAACTTGGATTTTAGCTCACAGTAAGACATACTAGACATTGCGCCAAAAATCCGGCTGCCTTCCAAAATGCTCTGTGAGTTTCGCAACGGGGGGTTCGCCACCAAAAGGCGATT
The DNA here is from genome assembly GCA_963942545.1 of Oxycera nigricornis. Lineage (NCBI taxonomy): Eukaryota > Metazoa > Arthropoda > Insecta > Diptera > Stratiomyidae > Oxycera > Oxycera nigricornis. Next base: position 72,901,067 of record OZ012661.1, read on the forward strand.
ATTTGGCCTCAAAACGGGTTTTTCACGCGACTTTCTCCCCTTTGGGATAGGTTAACTCCCGTTAATGTATAGTGATTGGAACAATCAATACCGCAAACGATTTGCGACAAAATTAGGTTAGGAAAGTATTCGAACGTGTTTTGCGTTAAACGTGAAATTAAAAAAGTTGTGGCGCTCGAAAGTTATTCCCCTCTTTTTGGGTACGGTTTTTGGATTGTTTCTTTTTTATTATTGACACGACGCAAGTTTGCCATACACAACTTTCTTGTGGAAGCAACGGTTTGGGAGATATGGGGTTGTCCCACTTTCTTTTGTTTTCAAGATGGAGCCCAAACGCCATCATCGGGGATCCAAGGAAATTGAACTTGAGCTTATTATAGCATTCCACACGCATTGCAATAAAAAAAATTCTGCCTTTTGAAAATGCACGCTAAACTCCCAATTGACTGTACTAATGTCACAGCAGCCAATACCACTAGGCTTCAACCTGCGAAGAGTGATGTGGGAAGATTTCTTAAAAAGGGCGCCACCCGTTTCTGCGCCGGGACTGCCCTGTCCACGAATCCGGAAACTGGATTCGCGACGACCCAAAACCACCGATACGAAAAGGTATCTAAGAGAACTCAGAATAAGGAGCCGAAAACCCGACGACGGCCCGTGACTTTGAACTATCAAATTAACTCAATTTACTGTTAAGTCACTAT